>CM075186.1:18025501-19229001 GCA_037577475.1 Chaunax sp. Z400
TTTTACCGGTAAATCTTCTTTTCTCCTTTCTATTCAATGTCAGAATCAAAGATTACAGAGAGCTTTGGAGGTGATATTGCCATTCTTTGTTTAGACAATGGCTCACTAAACCAATAATTGTGTTTTGTGCGCTGACAGCATGTACATTACGTCATAATTAGAGTTTTAGCAGCACTGTGACAGAGAGATAAGTGTATGGGGGAGTTTCATCTTCTTCCAATGGCCCACTAATCAAGCTGCCAAAACGCTGATCGGCAACTGTAAAGGGGGGTTGTCTGTATCTCTGCACTCTCACAACCAAAATACTCACACAGACACACACACACACACACAAACACAGATATAGCAATGCCAAAGACACTCCTTCAAGTGATGAGAGGAGCAGCTCCTTCGTCCTATACAGTGGTCCAACCTTGCACACCCTGTCACTTCATTGTTAACAGGGTGAAATCAGCAAGTTGCCCATTTGCTGCAATTCACAGTTAATTGTGCTTATGCCACGGAGGGGTCCAGCAACATGTTTCATCTGCTCCTCTCACTCCATGTATAAAATGTACGGCATCTGTCTTAGAAAAACGAGAGGGTCCAAGATAATGTCAGGTTTTGAATAGCAAGAGCGTTTGATTTTTTTTTTCCATGCAACTATATGCAACACAATGTAATCTGAGATGCACATTTGATGTCCAAAAAGACAGTTACTATGTTTCAGAGGACTTTTTCCTAATGAGAACATTATGTCACTGACTTTGAGCAGGATCACTTCCTGTTGTCGCTTACCTTTGACTATGAATGTGAATGAGAGGCTAAATGCTCTGCCTGTGGCTCTGTGACCTTTGTGGCTCCTCTACTGACTTGGTTCAGGTAAGTGTAGGTTGTGTGATGCAGTGGTATCAATAATGGAAGAAAAGACGCCCCCTCCCTTTGGCTGTAATGTGGGTCATAAAAAGCTCTCGGTGGATGGGAGAGATTGATGAAGAGCACCAGGGAGAGCGTTGGAGTGCCCACCTCACAGCGGTGCAACCCGAGCTGCTCCCTTTCCACTTGTTCTGAGGCCCCCCTCCTGAGCTGCAGCGCCAGGCACTCTTTAAATGACCTTCAAATTAGCCTTATTTTTCACGGCCCAAAACCCTTCAGGGTCCTTCTTGGAAGAATGTTGGGCCTCGTTCTCACACTCCTTTCTCTGATTTCAATTCTACTATCCTGTTGACCCTCAACAACAGAGGAGTACAGTCTGTGTTGCAAAGATTTTATGATTTCATTCCACCTTCACTTTCAAACAAATCAGATTGTCATGCTCATTCCAGAGTCTGCAGACAAATGTGGTGTTTTGAGAGATTTGTGCGCCTGATAGTACATGGGAGTCACAGTGGGATCCTTCTTGTACAACATTCACGAAACAACGCTCTATCAACCCAGCCATCCATCACTACAGCTGTGGTTTATGTACACACAGCAGGTCATGATTGTCTTCTGTGTGGACCTGATGCAGAGCTCTTGATTATCCATTTGCATTAAAAGAAACACCACTGAATGACTCAGATGGCAGCAATTTGTGAAGTCATGCTTTGACTTTAATGGAATCGCTATGCGCAAGGCTTTCATTTAGCAACTTTTTCGACCAATTTAAGGAAGATTTGCTTACAATTTAGGTTTATTATGAGAAGACAAATTCCCTAATCTCATCTCTCTACATCTGTGACAGAATGCGGAGGGTGAAGAAGCTCCTCACAATCTCATGTCACCAATCAACAACAATCTACAGGAGATGATATAAATAAACACTTGTATAATCATGTAGGCTGTGAAACTGTTTCTTGATGATTAGCTGATGTTTTAAATATTGCTTTTAGCTGTGTGAACAGTGCTGCATACCAGCCTTAAAGATGACCTTATATAGTACAGGCATGTGTTGCACATGTTTGGGAAAAGCTTTGACTTTTGTTTCATTTTTATTACACTGGGGTGAAGCCTTTCCCCCACAAAGACAATGCACCTTCACACAGTACTGGCATTATACTTTTATTTGCACAAGTGGCAATTCTTCATGGAAAACATGTTAACACCCTCCCTCCCTTGTTTTCACGGACCTTTGTGCAGAATAATAATGGAAACTTGTACCATTCCAAGTGGAGATAATGTAGTGATTGCATAACACCCCTGGAGATATAAAAATGAAAACAGATGTTCCTTTTCACGATAAATATTATTGATAAAGTTGAATAGAATACAAACGAGTCTGTCTTTTCCTTCCAGGTTTCTTCTGCTTTTGACACTTGGAACAAACTTGGAGCAAACACTTGGAACTAATTCTACAGCTATTGTGGTGAAAAATTGACAGGTGGGATTGCAACTCACAGGCAGCAAGAGATTTAGAGAGCAAACATCAAGGGGAATCAAGTTGGAAAACACAATAAGTCATCGTGTTAGATATGGAGAGAAAGAGATGGTGTGAAAAAAAGGCAAGAGGACAACCAGAGGTGGGGCATGACTGATGGCTGGGTTGGATGGGGGCTTGTTGCTGCAGAAGGGCAAACCTGGCCTGATTTATTGTCTAGTATTTCAGAGATGTCCATTTGCTTATGATGCTGAAATGTTTTGGTAGTGTTTTGTGGTAGGAGGAAAGACAGACGATGAAAAGCAGCTGATGTGAGATTAAAAAGAATTAAATAATGCAAGCTGAATGAGGACTGTTCAACTCCTGACTCCTCAAACGTTGCTAAATGTATTCGAGCACACCGTCTAACTAATATGTGTTTTTAGATTTATATACTAATGCTGTTTTCCCCCTTGCTATTTATATGAATCAGATTCAGCTACTAATTTATCCTGTGATATTTGGGAATGTACTTTGTCTATGGATGGAGTTTAACTTTTGGTTGTTTCAGTAGTTAATATTAATAGAAACTGACCAATTCATGTGATAAATTAGTGGTACATTTATACTTGTTACTGGATAGAACATTTTGCTTATCTACCTCCATATATAGATTGTGATATGGTGGAATTCCTATAGGTAATAATGCTTGAAAACTGTGGATCTGTTTGTTGTTTGGTATTTGTGTCTTCATTAGGCAGACATACAGCCACACCCTGTTTAAGATGGCCTCTCACTGTCTCAAACCGTTTGCCTGATGAAGGTCGAGCATCAAAACCTGCCAATAAAAGTAATTCTGCAAGTCAGACAGTGAGAGGAAATTCTTCTTGCAACTTCTGATGTACTATCCCTCCTGTGCCCCTGGTTCAAAAAATACATGTGTTAAATATTCATCTGTTCTTAACTACTGACTGCTGCCTAGTCATGCTAATCTTAAATTTCACTGGAAAAAAGTGCAAATGTTTAATAAATTGTTTAGGTACTTTTTTTTCCCTCCAGGCACATCACTCAAATATGCTAAATGTATATAGTACTAATAACAGAGGGGACAGTGATATCACTGAAAATGTTACACAAATCTCTAAGTATCTATATCAGCACAAGTTATAGTGTTTTTTTTAACACTGAAGACAAAGAGCCTAATGTGAGCATGCTAATCTGGAGACAATCACAAAATGCTGCCATTGAATGTTTACCATATTAAGAATCTTCATTTGCCTAATTTGATAGTTAGCTACAATTAGGATTATTGCAATTTATCTTGAGGGGGAAATGAATTTCTATTACACGTTATAGCTATTGAGATATTACACTAAATCCACGAATGTCCCGAGTAGTGACTAAAAATAAATTCAGGGGGTAAGTCAGCAGGATTCATCCTACTGAATCATGCATGTCTCCACATGGAAATCTTTGTGCTAGCTGTTGAGATATTTTATCCAAGACTAAAGTAGTGGACTGACCAACATTGCTGCTAGCATGGCTAAAAAGAATTACATGTCTATTTTACATGTCTCTTGTCTGCTTCATTTTCTGTTGCAACACTGATTCATTACAATGAGAGGCTCGTGTACTTCAAGGGTTTTATTGCATTAAATATCTCCCCAGTCTCTCCTGAATAGTACATAGCTCTGTTCCATGAACTACAACAGAAAGAAACACTTAGGTTTTGGAATGTGCTTCACTGAAGAGCTTTTCTCCAGCTGGATAGCGGGGTTGCTGTTTCCTGACTGTCTAATATCTATCCTAAGAGGTCATTGCAGAGAGAGAGAGGGATCTCATGGTGCATTATCCACAGATATGGTATAAAAACAGTCATGGAAATGTACTGAGCACTTTGTAAGAACATGACCAGCTGTTTCGTTGTTTTAAAGCAGGAAAGAGAATTCATGCTGCTTCCATGTTGCACTTTTCCTCTGAATTTACGTCTTTGAACCTACTTCAAACATCAGTCAGTGTGTGTTTAGTGTTATGCCAACCATGTGGATGGCATATGCTAACATTGCAATTGGGCTTGCTGGCTATAGGTGTGTGCAGAGACCAGTAGCTCTTGCTTATGTCCCTGAGCTGTAACTTTGATGTGAGATGGTGGACACCAGTGGTGATGACTGAGGTTAGCGTGAGCATGGAAACAATTCAGACACAATACGTATCCAACAGTAGCCACATAAAAGGCCTCTTTGTTTGGCTCTGCAACCTTACAGATGGTCAGCTTCCCTCGTCCATTAAATAATAATAGTACTCCGATCCCTCCCCGGGCCAGATGTGCTGGATCTGTGATGCTAAATGGAAACAAATCAGCCAGGTTTTACTCTTTAATTGAGCTCTGGAGTGTTTATTTTCTTGAGACTGTCATAATAGACCTCAAAATTCCCATAAAAACTCAACTGTGAGGGAAGATTAGCCCATTTAGCACCTCTAGACACTATTTTCCACATGAGACGAGTCTTAAGTGCAGTTCTGCCGGTGGCAAGACTTCCACACGGGACTGGCCACATCTTTAGTCACTTCTTATTTCTGCTCTGTGATCTTGCACTTAGAAGCACCCCTGTAAAAGCAGCCATTGCAGTGAGGTCGCCCTGACATCTTTATCATAATTGCCCTAAATACCCCCATTAGAGAAGCTAGCCAGTATCCTCAATAACACTAGTCATCCCTGGTAGCACTGGTGCATCTAATTGCCTGGGCCTTTTTTGAAAGATTGCCTGACATCAGCACGGCTCCCTGTGGGCTGGCCCTCTTCATTCTCTGCCCAGCAAAGCATATCGTTATCACAGCCAGCAAAGAGACCCGGCCTCTCTGCTCCTGGATAATTAACTGTCTGGCTTAACTGCATAATGGAAAAAGGAACATTGGAGGTATGGTAGTTATTCAAGCAGGCCTTGGAGAGGAGAAGTATAAGACAATACTGGGGTCATTCATGCTTGCCATTTTTCAATGGGATAGGTGATAATGTAGAACGATAGGAAGTCATATTGGAGGCAGAGGCTGGTTATGGAGGATTGGTTTCATATGATAATTAGGCCCATATGCTAATTACCGAGAAAGCTTGATGAATTCCTCCAGCCCAGCTCTCCACTCCAGTGGTAGCCCTCAGCTGTCCCCAACGTCCCCCACTTCAAAGGCTCAAACCATCTTCACAACGCACTTCCATCACTCTGTTTCTTTCTTCTCAACAACAACAGACCCTACCACTGTGCTCCCCCTCCTAAAAAAAACTAAACAAACAAAAGAAAAACCAAGAAGAGCAACATCAGCAAACAGTAGGAAGGATGTCTGCTGTTATTTGACATTTACAAGTCAGTCTCTTAGTGAAATACATGATGCACATCCATGTCGGTATGTGCAGGCAAGTGTAATTAGAACACAGGAGGCATGTGTTTGTCTTTGTGTTGTTGTATGGTGGAGGTATCAAGGACAAGTGCATTAATGAGCACCTGGAGAGGAACAGCTTGTGTCTCCTGGTTAGTGTGACCGCGAGCAGGGCGCAGACTCCTTCACTGACTCAGATGACGTGACTGATGGAGGGGGAGGTTTCTGTCAGATCTAGGGCACTCCCAGGAGCTGCAGTTTGTCTCAGCTGACAACAACGCTCACCAAGGGGGGCCCTCATCCCACACATCAGCTGGAAAGGTGAGAGAAGATCTTGTCCTTCCCTCTGTACTAAGAGTCCTCCTTTTCAGAAATGCTCATATTTTGTTTTAAACGTGTCTTCTCTCAGTATTTTTCACTCCCTGAAAGGATGACGTCTTAAAGTAGCAGCTGCGAAACGGACAAACATACTGTGCGTAAATGCATGTAACGTGTTCATGACACAGGACATTTTATTATGTAATAATATGAACAAACTTTTAAATCTTGACTTTGAAAAACCTTCCTGTTGTTCACATGACACACAGATGAGTGATGCCCATGAACTTCATTCAACCATCAGCATTTGAAAATACAATTTTTGGTCTTCAGCTGTAAAAGTCAAATAAAATGCATCATCATCATAAATTTGTTCAAGTAAGGATGAGATAAATAATGCCCCAAATGTATTGATATTTTCTGAACAGTGAAAGAACAAAGAGGTAGAGTCATATCCTAAGTTATGGATCAAACAGAATGCACATGGAACCACAGATATAAGACAGCAGCTGGTTCTGGAGTTTGGCATTGCTTGAAAGAGTGCTGAGAAACTGAGACCAGCCCTTACTGAGAAAAAGAAAAGGTCAGACATCATCCATGTCATCCTCTGTGCCACTTAACAATCAAAGCACAGTGTTTGTGTTGTTAGATTACATTTCTTCTGTGGTATTACATTGTACTATTAATATGAAGAATTACATTTATGCTGCTAATAGCATTACATTCAAAAATATCTCACATACTCCATAGTACACAGCACAACCATGTCCTGTCTTTTCCCCTCCAGCACTGACATGAAGTATCCAGAGCAGTATGTTTACTATGAAAGAAAGTAATACCTTTAGACTGGTGCACTAGAGTGTATGAAGAAAATGATCAGACTACTGCTCTAGAGCACTCACTGGTGCGACAACTATTTCTCATTCAACCAAAATGTAACTTAAAGGTTTCATTATTGCTCTAGAAACAAGGGTTCACCAATAGGCTATCTGGACCTTTCACATGATCTTCATCAGCTGAATTATGTCTGTTTTTAAAGATGTCTTAAAAGATTGGCTTAAAAAGTTTGAGTATTTATAATTCAATAAAAAGTGTGCAAATTCCATCTGCTGATGAAGATAATGTGATATTATTGACAGGTTGAGAGCAATGCTAAATGGACCTTTTCCTTGTCTTGAGAGTATTTTGTAACCAACAGCACATTTTCCCTAATTAGTACTTCGGAGAGGTGATATAGCAATAATGACAGACATATGGCATATACATCACTGTAGTCACACTGAAGTTTGCTGGAGCCTATCCCAGCTGACTTTGGGCTGCAGGTGGCCGTGTCATCAGTTCATCGCAGGGCCGCTTAGAAACACAAACAACTATTCTCACTCACATTCACGCCTACGGTCAGTTTAGTTTGTTGGTGGGAGGAAGCCGGAGAACCCGGAGGGAACCCACACAGAGAACATAGAAAAGTCCCAGGTCCTCAGGTGGATTTGAACTCAGAACCTTCTTGTTGTGAGGCAACAGTGCTCACCTCTATGCCACCATGCTATCCTATAATATAATATAATGATTATTATTATTATGAATTATGTCACCATGGGGATATAATTCCAGATTGCTCCATTGACTCTCTTTCTTTAATTTAACTTATAAATTAAAGCAAATGAGTGAATTGAAAACATAAACCATGGGCTGCAATTTTGCTGAGTATGGCTTTGAATAGTTTTATTTTTTGTTTTTAGAGGGCTCTACTGAGGGCTCTACTGAGGGCTCGACTGAGCTGCTCTCGGTGTTAAAAATCCCTTTGCTGACCAAAGGCCTGTCTTTTTTCCTGTTACGTCAAAGACTGAACGGACGGAAGCCTGTCGCGGTCCAGATTTGGCCCGGAGTCCACCAGTTGGTGACCCCTGTTCTAGCCCATGATGGGATTTCCAGGTTCTAGTTTGCAGGTGTCAGAGCTGCTGCCGGTTTATAGGTACAATGGTCCTCCACAAAAGCTTTAAACACATGATACTCATTACAGTGGAGCATCTCTTCAACTGTGAGGGGAAAATGAAGCTCGGAAAATTGGAGTGTACCACATAGTCCTTCTCTTCTCTGGGAATTGCCATTGTTAGCTTTTTTTTCACACCACTTGGCTTTGCTGAGCTAAACACTGAAACTGGAAGAAAAAGCTCAAGGTATAAAGACGTCGCCGTTTTACCCTGAGACGGGTCTTTGCACCGAGTTCTCCATCCAGTCAGACTTACATGCAAGCGGATCGACTTTGACTGCACTGTGTTGGTAGTATGGTGTTTAAAATGTCCGGAACTGAATCCGCAATCAGGAATCTTGATGCTAGAATGTCCACAGAATTTATAAGATTATCAATACAGTGCTTTCCCCTAGCAGTTTCTTTAATGAAAAGCCCAAGCCGAACCCATGGGGACGTTTGTGATTGTGTTACAGCTGCCCATGTTTACCATCTTCCACCTCGGGCTCTTTCCACTGAGAGAAAGATGGCGGTTAGGGTGCAACTCTGCAAATCCCACCTGGATGTGGCATTTGTAATAAACAACCTAGGGGCATGGCTGCCACCCTTTCTCTTCTCACTCCCACCACTCCTCCTGAAGTCCCTTCAACAATGTCCATAAGCTCCCCAAACAGCTTCTAATTTGTGTCCTAATTAGTGCCATATAAATTGTAGTGCATTGTTCCTTACAGTAAGTAACTCCATGGGTAACAATTGACCTAGCTGTTTCACCGCTTGCTCTCTTTTTCTTTTACTTTCACACACGTGCACACTCACTCTTCATTAATGTGATAGCACATGAGGGGGAAGATATAGTTATTCAGGGAATTATCTGCCTCATTGGTGCCATATCTCATCTCATGCTTTCCTGCCAAATGGCTGTGTTTCCATGGAGCCTGCCCGTGTTTACTGTGATGTGCCATGGCAGAGCCCTTTCTGGTACAGAGGGAGTTAGCACACAGCAGTTGAGGGTATTTCAGTCTCTGTTTGGAGTTTTGGGGCTTACTTCTCCAGCTTTCCCCTCTCCTCCCACCTGCTCTCCTTGCTGTTCCTCCGCTCGGTGCCTGTGGCTGTGCGGTGGTGCTCCTGACCCTGTTCTTAGACAGACATGGCTAATTGAAAGGGAAGGCTGCTCTCTGCTGATCGGCTCTGACAGCAGTGTCTTGCCAGAGGTGGGTGTGCCACCCCACGCTGAGAGTTCTCACAGCAAAATAACAGTGCTGTCGTGAAAGACACAGACCGTGCCACGATTACCTGGGCAGCTTGCCAAAGGAGCCAGATGAATTTTGCAGACAGAAGAAAGAGGGGAAACCCACTTTGTCTGCTTTATGACTTCAGGGAGAAGAGCTGTGCCAGCATTTAGTGAAAATCTAACAGGCAATTTCCCATTTCATTCAGGGTTACAATGAATTGACCATGTTTGGTCACAGATGATTCCATACAACCTGAATTGTCATTTTCAGGTCAACTATCTCCTTCATCCAGGAGATCGTTTTCATATGCTTCAGGTTTTTGGATAAACAGTACTCCTTTTTAAACTTTTGTCTTGAGTCTTACTCCACTTGTAGTTCCTTGCCACTCTCCATATCAGAGGTGGCCATATCAATGTGACTTGATGCACCAGGACAGGATGGGTCCCCTCAGCAGGCCCACAGTGGACAGCTGTGATTACTGCTGACAATAATTTATGGTCCCTCTGATTGAAAACATGAGGGCTGCAGATAAACACTGGTGAGGAGCAAAGGCACCACCTTAAGATATAAAACTGAGGCCGCAGCTGCTGTCAGAAGTAGGACCTCTGCCAAGCTCTGCAGGCCTTCTGCCCATCCAGACACACAAAAGCTCTCATTTTCTTCTCCTTTCTCTTCTTCCTTAATATTTTGTTTACAATCCTCCTCTACATTGTCTCTCATAATTTCTATCTAGCTAACACTTCTCTTATGGACTGTTCTCTGTTTTCAACTTCATGCCATATCAACCTAAACGCCCAATATAATATGAAGGTACATTTTTTTGTAATAAGTGTCTGAATTGAAAAAGGAACAAATACTTATCCACCCTGTCTGATCAGGTGTCTCTACAGTGAGCTTTTGGAGCCCTGAGATTACGATGCTAATCCTAACAATAGCAATGTGCAGCTGGTTTGAACGACTATCTGCACCATTGTTTATGTTGTCATCCCTGCTGGATGCACTCATGAGGAGTAACCATTTTAGTGGATTTGCATTTACTGTTTCAATGCCACATCCAGGGATGAAGAGCTCTTCCTCTAAAACAATGTATGTGCTGGGTATTATGTTCTATTTCTAAAAGAGGCCTTGAACTAAAGAGAAGGGGTAGCAAAGCTCTTGTGGATGTGAAACTGAAATTAAACGATCCCTTGATAGAATTGAAAGAGGCTGAAATGGAATCCGATGGGATGAAGAGATTTGCTTTGAGAACAGGGTATCTCTACTTCAGTCCTGTGAATGTTGGTTATACTAAGTAGAAAGTTGACTGTATGCTTAATACATGTTTGAATCTATTTAATTCTAAAGCACTTTTACTCTTATGCCTTCGTTTGTTCTAGTCCTGTAACAATATCAAATGTTTGTTCTATAAATTGTCTTGTCTTTTTTACTCATTCATAATTTGTGCTTTGTTTCTGTATAGTCTTGGTTTTATGTTTTATGTGTTCCAGCAAAGGATTATTCAACTTGAAGTCAAAGTGAGTTTGTCTTCAAGTCTGTTGGCCACCTGTAAAAATAGCACCTTAATCTAAGTATGGAATATGTTTCCTCTTTGAACACAATGGTTTGTAGCCTCAGAGATCTGTCAACAAGAGAGCGTACGGAATCCCCCCAAAATTCAATGTGCACGACTTTGTCATTGTTCAAAAAGTCTTTACTCACATCACTTCCTGATTAAAAAAAAAATTTAAAAAAAAAAATGTATTGACTGCAAAGAGGTAATGAAAAAACAGCCATATTTGTCAACATGTCCAACATATACTCTGATTCATCCAACGTGTCGCGGGACAGGCTTCAACCTCCCACTGCGACTGTGAACAGGACATATAGGTATAGAAAATGGATGGGTGAGAGAGAGACACATAGATAGAATCACAGCATCAACATTCAACAACATGAAAGCAGAGCAGTGTTCTATATGAACTGTACCAGCACTGCACTATGCAGCCCATCTACATTGAACTCTGTAATGTTCTCTAAGTACAACAGGACACAGAACTACATCCAACTATTCCAACACCTTACAGTCAAAACATTATTTTCCTCTGTAAACAATGTGTTTTCATTACTTGGCAACACAGAATGTGACCTGGAAATTAACCCAGATGAACAAACAACTCTGAAGAGAAAGGACCGGGGTCAAGAATCAACATGAGGACCTTATTGGTAGCACTAGAGACTAGTTTGTGACCTCAGACACATAGGCCTAAGGCAAAGTCATTATCAAATATAATTGGATCTCAAACTCAATAATTATATATTTTCTACGACGTTAAAACAATTATCTTTCATGGCGTTTCAAGAAAGTTTGTTATTAAGTAGCAAGTAGCATCGGCAGTGGATCATGTGGAGCCATGTGGAGCATTTTCCCCAATTTCAAAAAGAGTACATATGAATTTTAAGTTGTTTTTTTTTCTTTTTTCGGGGGGGGTTATATAATCTTTGCAGAATCCATATGCTGTGTTACAAAACATTTTCTTGGGTTTTATTGAGTAGTAAGCCCTAGAGGAATAATTGCTGATATGCAAGTTTTACCCTTGTGCACCTGATCATAGGATCAAACTTTGCACCTTCTGTGTCTGAAGATTGCTTTTTGTCTTAATCTCATATGATATGACTTTGTTCCAGGGACACCACAACCATTCATCACTTTGTCACCTCTCACAAGAGACTCAATGGTGTGTCTATATATCCTCTGGAAAAAGAGAAACAAAAACATCTGACATATGTGCATACTATAGCCTCTATAACCATGTGTGATCAACGGAGGGGAACCAAATAAAAACCTCACAGAGAAAGAAAAGTGTAAATTTACACCTGTTAAAATGTAAGTGTAAGATTTAACTATATTTAAAATATCTATTCTATTGCAGGACAAAATGAAGATGCAGAAAGTGAAGCCAACGTTATAGTTTCATGTTTTATGGTAGTTGTTACAGGTTGCTTGGTGCATTTTGATAGCATCAAACTTGCTATCTCCTTTTGCCTCTCATCTCCTTCTCTTCCCCACCGCCTTCCTCGCTCATATTCAGGCGGCCACCTGCACCCGCTCAACATATGCACACATCGATGACATAAAAAGATTGCTTTGTGATGAATAAATTTGTATATTTTAGAACCTATCCCTGTTTCAGCAAGTATTCTCCAGAGGCCCTGCCTTCTTCTCTCCTGAGTTCCCCTACAACCCAGTGGAGTCATTAGTCTGCTTGCTGTGTTGAACTCTTTAATCATCTTTGTGTTACATAAAAAGAGGACTATTCCTCAGTGATACACAGCAGCATGCTCAGCTTGGTTGGGGCTCGCTTTGATGTGTATGGGCTGTTGTGTTGTGTGTGCACTATAGCGTTGTTCAGGCAGTCTTTCCATTTCTCTATGAAGATAGGGTGCCAGTCTTCCTCTTGTTGCAGTAAAGATGTGACTGCGAGTGTATACATTGCTACTAAATAGCAGCATCGGACCTTTGTAGACATGCATCCTACTACAGTGTAGTCCCAGGCTTCATCCTGTGTCTATAGTGCCTGCATGGGTCATGTTCATTGTACCTCTGTAAGAGTGAACAACTGATTCTAATCCATATTTACAACACTTTTCTTAAATATGATACATAAATATGATGAGAATGACACAATCCTTTTTTTTTGCAAATTTAATAAAAAAAATCAAAGTACACATACACATGCACATACAGTATACAAGCTGCAGCAGTGTTCCACAGGGACGGAGGCAGGCGCCTGCGGCTTTGGTATCAGGTTGCAGGTCTGTCAGACACAATGGTGAGGAGTTGCCCCATGACTTGGCCTGAGATGGCAGAACAATGGAGCCGCAGTGCAGATGGAGCAGCAGAGGGCACAAGGAGCCGATCTGTCAGCCTGGCAAAGCTGCTCGGGCTACTGCGGCCCCAGACCCTCTGCTCGCACATACAATGGAGAGTGGGAGGTCAAGAGCATGAGGAAATGGAGGGGAATTCCCAGCATGCTATAATAAAATGGAGTCCTCTATTTTGGTGACTGAAGCAATAGAACACAGTCAGGCTACACCCAGAATACATCATGACTGTCAATGAATACAGTGGAGTAATTTCAGTCGCTCAGAGTGCAGCTGGAGATAATCAATTTAGGGGTCAGTGGTTCATTCTTTTGGTCCACTGCTTATTATTTTTGAATAAAAGTAACTTGTCTGACAGCTGAACTTGAGACCAATGAGACAATTGCTATGCGCCCTTCCAGTTCATCAGCATGTGTTGCTATAAATCCTGGTTTTAAATGACATTGTGTGCGGGGAAAAAATCTTTTTTTAGAATAATGTATTTTATAGTGCATATTTAAATGAGGATATCGGTATGTTGAAAAGTTAAATTGAATCACATCAAGCCATGACATCCGGTAAAGTGTGTCTAATCTCTTACACCACTCCTACCACCTCCTACAGAAAGAGGCATATGACTTTAGACTAATTCCGCCATGAGTTTATACAGCATCGCCATGATATCTCCACTATTTGCCTTTTATCTATTGAGCACATGCACACGGCCAAATCAGTTAAGGGCGACTATGCGTTTAGATGTGACTGTGTGCAAACCAAGGTCCTGAAGAATGCTGTCCTCAGAGTGGCGACTAAGGGGGTCTAGTGAAAGCCAGATTTTGTTAAAGCTCTTAATAAGGCACAGTGTGATATATAAGCCTGCAGGCGGCAAAGCTCTGTGTGCAAACACTTCAACAACTCGAATGATAGGGCAATCTGTGTGTGGAACAGCGGATGGCCTAACATCTCTGTTGACCCTATTTGGCCTCTCTGAAATTCTTAATTTATAGCTGAATTTGATATAGTGCTGCAAATATTTGCTTGGGCACAAATTAACTCTGTTTGCCTGGTATGTTAGGATAAACAAACCGCAATGGTGTACTGAATGTAATAAATGTTAAACAGTGCATGCAATTATATACTTCAAATATCTGGACCTCCACACTGAAAGCACGCTCTGTGGGCCTGAGGTCTATTTTGACAGATCGTTATTCCCCTCCCTGACCACCTTGGGTTACATTCAGAAATTAACTGTTTATGAGATGCTTTTGGCAGATGGCAAATTTTAGCCTATATTTCATTGTGAAGAAAATATATATGTTTTGACATGACTATTTTCACACTTTTCACGGAGCAGAGACAACATTATAATGTATGTATGTAATGTAAAGTAAGTACAAGTCTCATGCAGATCTTGGTCGTCTTACATAAGAGTACATAATGTTCTGTACATGTAGAAGTTGTTGTTTTATGCTTTCCTCTGCATTCTGCTTTACCTCTTTTTGATTATTTTGTTTTAATCATGTTTGTGCCTGTTAAATGGCAATTGAGCTCATCCTCTGCCCACATGGTAAGCAGCTCCTGAACCTCCTTGTCTCCCCACATTTTATAGTATTTTAGTATAGAGCTTAGAACTTCAGAGTATGTAGGGTATGCCTGTGAGCTAGTCCATAATGAATGGGAGTCCATGGAGCTGAAGCCCCAAAACATTCATGGGGTAAAAAAACTTTGCTGCCAACTTACTTATTAAAACTTACTTAGTATATTTTGATGTAATGGGTATACAATACATAAAAGTCCATCCATCCATCCATCCATTTTCTTCAACTTATCCGGGTTGTGGGGGCAGCAGTCTCAGCAGAGAAGCCCAAACCTCCCTCTCCCCCCTCCTCCAGCTCTTCTCGGGGTACGCCTAGGCATTCCCAAGCCAGCCGAGAGATATAAGAGATATAATAAAAGATATAATGTAAGAGATATAATCCCTCCAGCGCGTCCTGGGTCTACCCCACGGTCTCCTCCCAGTGGGACATGCCTAAAATACCTCCCTAGGGAGGTGTGCGGGGGCATCCTAACCAAATGCCCGAACCACCTCAGCGGACTCCTCTCGATGTGGAGGAGCAGTGGCTCCACTCTGAACCCCTCCCGAATGACTGAGCTCCTCACCCCATCTCTAACAACAATCCACCCTTTTCTGACTGAGAACCATGCATGGCCTCAGACTTGGAGATGCTGATTCTCATACCAGCCCCTTTACACTCAACAGTAAACTGTCCCAATGACAGTTGGAGGTCAGGGCTTGATGAAGCTAACAGGATCACATCATCCGCAAAAAGCAGCACCAAATATGTGGTGGAATATCTCTGCTATGACAAATTAAACATTAGCAAGATCTACATTTGGCTGCCAGAAACAAAGGTCCTCCTGGTCCTACTTTAGATATTCATTTGATGTCATTTCAAAAACGTCTGTAGACTCCGGGAGATTCAAGGAAGTGTGTCGGGTTGCAATCAGTCGTAAATCCTTTGCCAACCAATCAGCATTCATTAGTAGAATGATAGCGGTTTGTGGGCAAAATCTCATTCCTTGTAAGTAAAACAATGATATTTGTACATTTTCATTTCATTTCTGATATATAATCAATACTATATTTGCACAAACTAAAATAAAATTTGTTGTCAATAAGTAGGTGAAAATAATTGTTTTAGCCGTTTAGCTCTATTCACTCCCATTCATTCGGGACTCTTCCGTGAGCGCCCTCTGTGAATTGCAGCCAATTTCAGTACAATGGAAATAATTGGGAGTGAACAAGCTGTATGTTGAAGGGCTGTGCAGTTATACCTCTGCTGCCGTCACAGAGGTGGAACAACACAGATCCCGATTACGCCTTCATTGCCTTTATACAAAAAAGCAGGGCAGAATAAAGATGCACCAGTCCTTGAACTGATGACACACAATAATGCCGTTGTAATGTTTACAGAACATGAGATGCAACAAAGAGGTAACAGTCCTTGAACAGACTGTATAGAAGTCTATGCCCTCATCATTACTGTACAAGTCTTCATCTCCTTTGGCTTTTTTCTCCTCTCTGGGTCTTATCAAAACCTCTTTCTTCTTGCCACAGTATTGTCCTATTATTCCAAGAATGTCCATGAAAACCCTACATAAATTACAAGGGGGGGTTTTGTGTTCTGAAATGGTTCGATAGACTTGTATGTGATGAAAGGTAATGCCAACAATATGTTTTGAATGTCTATTCAAAACATATTGTTGGCATTACCTTTCATCACATACAAGTCTATCGAACTATCTCTAATGTCTTGAATCTATCAGTTTAAAAAAAGAAAAAAACCAAGTCAGCCTCAAAGGAGAACTCTAATTTGATACTTCTGATGAGATTAATTACCTCCAATTCAAGATCGATTGGAAGAACTGTGTGTGTGTGTGATCAGTAGAAAGTGGGGCATCAGCGGTCAGCTGTATTTGGATTATAAGTCAACATGCTTTTAGCTGTGCTGCTTGCTGATTCAGCTGTTACTTCATAAGGATAGTGAATGATTTTAATCCTGTATATCTAGGTAACCTTTTGTGAAGGAAGGGAAGGAGAACCAGAATAGAGCAGATATTATAGTCAGGCAATGTCTGGACAAAGATACGAAAATATTACTGCTAACCTTTTGGTTTTATAGCATGTTTTTTTTTTCTCCTCTGATTGGTAGATATACCGGCATGCAACAGCAAACACACTGTAAAGACAACAATGAGTAAGGGGTCATGTTTTTGTGTTGCAACTTTAAATCTTTCACTGTGGTAATGCATACATACCCTTCAGTTTCAGAGTGGCGCCAGTAGTTTCTGTTACTTCTGGATAGTTTTTCTGAAGTAAGCTTTTCTCAGGATGGTGACAGCTTGCAGCACCGGTGTGAGAGGTGGAGAAGACAAAGCATTCTGTACTCTGAGGCTGTGTGTGATTAATGACAGAGGTGTGTGTTGCAGTGGGCACCCTCAGAGCAGCTACAGATCAGTCTTCCTGTAAGACAAATCTGACACTTACCAACCCACCGCCCCACCTGCTACCCCCTCACCGCCATCAAACCCTCAGCTCCTCACAGACAAATGCACACAGCACGACATCGCACTCATAAATCATCCCAAACAAAGCATGTTTAATCTGTGACGTGCAGGCCTGACACGCAAATTTATTACCTGTTGTAGGAAAAGTGCATGTGCCCCACTGAGTCAAGCCTCTATTTACCTTAGAGAAACAAGTAAAATACTGGAAAGACAAAGTCTTAACAAAGAAAGCTGACGATGGCCGTGCCTTTCAGGCTGAATTCAGGAGACAAAGGCCCGCTCAACCATCCCGCTGCCTTTTCATGGTGGATGACATGCTTGCACGACTTTCTCGACTGCTCTTGCCAAAAAGATTTAGGGATTTTTCTCAAGCACATTTGTAAAACATGAATACCAAATTATCTCTTGTGGATTAGAGTTGGATAGCTTCTCTATGCCTGGTGTGAGTCATAATGCTTAGTGAGAACTGGGCACCTGCTACCTACAATTGTGCAATAGGGTGATAGGTTTTTAGAAATCATCCATGCAGTAATAGAGAATTGTAAGGGAATATGCATGTGATAATGTGCTGCATATAAAAGCCGAATTCAGAAATTGTGATATAACCAAAGTTATTATGATGAAAATGTTCTAATATGTCTAAATTATATTTCAGGGCTCATTAGCATGTAACCAATCAATTACAATAGTGTTAAAAAAACAAACACTTTTTGGACCAGAGTGGGGAACACTGTGTCTTATCAAAATGCTGCCTACAGGTAAACAGCCCCAGTGATATCTTAAGCCTTCCTGCTATACAGTCTGACAAACTGAATTACAGTAGCATTAGCTTGATGTAGAATCATAGTTTAAATGCCAAGAAGAACAGGCTGAAAGGCAGAAATTAGAGCGTTCTCTCCCACACATTGCCTTTGGCACACTCCCTGGATCTACAGTGTAAATGGTGGGAATGAGAAGTGATGGCACCTGCTGACTGGCTTTGGCGATGTCAGAAATGCACACGTGCACACACAACAAGGTTTTTGCTTATGATGCAATCATCAAGTCAGAAAATCTGTGAAATCAGCCAACCGTGAAATGCAAAAAAGAACAAAAAACATAGAAAACGATCAAGTTGTATCCCCTGAAAGCTGGAAAAGACATCAATAAGACTTTATTTCTTTTTAAATAAATGTAATCACAGAAATTTACAAGTTGGTCTTCTTAAAAAAAAAATGAAAAAAAGAGAAGAAATTCATGTAAATGCCTTGTTCTATTTAGCTTGAATATATACTTCTGTAAGTATGAAATTCACTAATATCACCCAGCAACTAATGACATAGTGAATTACTTTAGTCATTTCATGTGATTTATTAAATAATACTTGATATTAGGGACAAAATGAATAATGGTAAGAGCAGTATCATTCCTGACCTTGTTCAATTCTTAATGAGCTCAGTACGATAGAGACTACATTTTATAAATGGAGCTGTAGGCTCATGTGAATATTAGAGATAATTAAAGAGCTTGTGTTTTTAGCTGGATCTCTGCACATCTACGGGATAAAAAAAAGAAGAAAAAAAAAGACAGGATAGATGTACACTCCACTCCACCTCAGTGTTGATAAGAATCCAGCAGTAGAATAAACAGAGAAGGATACTTGAGAGGCATGAGAGGCTGGTAATCTCAAGACACATCATCAGCTCATCACGAGGTCCTTAGTATGCTGTCGTTTTGTGCCTCAGGTAAAGCACAGACTCGACACAAAGTTGCACAGGAGATATAAACAAGAGGAAAGAAAAAATCAGAGAACAACACCTGAGAAGTTGTTCCTATCAAGAAACCTGTATAACAAATCCTTTGTAGCTTGAAGAGAACATTTGACTGCAGCTGAGCAGCGAACCTAACTGGACACCTCTCTGTTGACCCAAATTCACTGGAGTACTCATAGCTTCACGTTATCTGCTCCACTCTCCTCAGCCAACTGATACCATGTGGGTTTTCATTTCAATGTATCATTCCTTCACGTTAACAGTTGAGTGTCCTTTGCTATTTGGAGCCCTTGGTTGTTTTTAATTACAGTGGGTAATAAGAGAAGAGATCCAGACTGTGAGACATTGAGTATTTTTAGATCTTGATTATCAGTTGCTAGAAGAGTTTTTTTTCATCAATATGGCTAAACTTATGGTGGATGGAAGGTTTTAGCACAACTATATGGATTAAATCAATTAGAATATTTCAAGTGCTCTTTTAGGATTTAATACTTCTTTATACTTACTTCATTGCAACTTGTACATTTGTTTTAGAAATGCGATAGATTGAACTCACACGGCACTTTGTAACAGGTAACTTTATATTTCGGAATCTCTAAAGTCACCGAAACCACAGTGTGGCATTTGTTGGCAGCAGTTTTCCCATGTGTGGGGTGCAGCGTGAGGAGAAGCAGTGTTTGGTTGTTGAGGGCTTGTCAGACAGACTGTTTTAATGAGCCTCAGATAATTAAATGTTATTTCAGAGCTCCGTGGTCAGATTGCTGTCTCAGAAAACTGTGTGACTCTGTGATCTATTTGTGCTCTTCTCATTTACAAAATAAACATCTATTTCTTTGCCTGCTATCATAGTGTAGATCAAACTTGACTCATATAGCCTAATAAAGCTTGCTGCAAGAGATGCCTGTTGTAGTCTGTTTTTTTAATTGGAGAGAAAGAGTGTCTGAGTCTATTTGTGGTCTGGTGCAATGTTGGAAATGCCAGCTGTCGTGCATCAAAGCCTTGCTGGAACAAACTGTTATTTGGCATGTCCCTGCAACTTGTTGAGATGCATCACTATTACTATGCCTTACAAAAAATGTTCCCCTTTAATTTAAATGTATATGTGACAAATATAGTTGCTATAAGATGTGATCTACATGAAAACTATGACAACTAATTTCCAGACTACAGTGAAGAATCACACATAAATTTGAAAGCAATTTCTCTAAAACTGTTCACCCTGTTGGAGAAAAGTAAACGTTTGCATTTGTTCCAGCCGTCTGTGAGAGGCAGGAAAAATCCTTAACACCTTTTGTAGTTATGACTGACGGCTGTGGCTGGTCCGAAAGAGCCCTGAGCCAAGCCCCATCACATCATGCATGCTCAACATGTCTATATCCATGGGATCCCACCCTTCAAACCTCTGAACCCCTTGCTCTTTGCCGGCAGAGAGACCAAGGAGGAACAGGTTGTAAAGACGGGCCTCTTAAGGCTCGGAGGGAACCATCCAAAGCCAGCTGGTCTGGCTTTGAGTTTAACGAACGGCAGAGTGAAACAAGGGCTGCAGGAAGAAGAGGAAGATTTGTAAACAGAATGAAAATAAGAGGTAAAGAAAGTCAAGATTTATAGAGCAAAAGTGGAACAACACATTCTGCAAAGGGGTTCACGCAACAACAACCAACAGGTGAGACACAAGAGTCAGGAAAGGTTTTAACTCCTTGAACATGAAAGAATATTGATTTCATTTGCTAACATCAGTCTTTTTTGCTGCCATCTTTGGGAAGGTGGGAGGGGTGTGTGTGTCGACACAAACGTCCTGCTAAAGGAGATGCAGAGAGTAATTTGGATCTACACTGTTGTCAGTTAGCATCAGCCTGAACTCGCAATGAACCACTACACAGCAGAGAATTTATTGATTAATGACACTGAAAGAAAACAGCTGCCGACTGTTTCTGACAAGTTCTTTTCCTCATGACTTTTGTTAGAGGGAAGAAGAGACTAACATGTATTTGTAAGATGATAAAAGAGAAAAATTGCAGTCAGTAGTTTTGTCATTTGTTTCATGCTACACTGAGAAACAGATTTTGCTCACTTATCAGAATACTACAGTCATAATATGGCCGTCATGAAAAGGTGGATGATTGCTGAGTTTTTAAAAAGCTTATTCTACCCATTTATCACAGAGAGCAGATTCTTTTGAGACATTTAGATGAATGTAACTATACATGATGGTCTAGCATGGACATCAGACTGAAGAGAAATTATTAGCGTCTATCCAGGTTGTTGTCTTATGTTTTATTTTGAAATCTGTGCTTTTTTTCATAGATTTTGTGGAGATTCATTTTGTACCATATAAGCACCTTTGAGTGCCAAATGTCGTGTCGTGGAATGCATTTTGAGCCACTCACATAATAAATGAAATGAATTTGGCTTAACTGTATCACATTATAATTCTGATATGGAGCACAGATATGATTTAAAAATGCCCCAAACATTCATTTGGTACTGATGAATGAAAAAATACATAGGACAATGAATAGCATTAAAAAGCTACCCAAGCAGTTGAATAAAATGTTGTACAGTGATCTGCCTACAATGTAGCAGCACAACGTAAAAGACTGGTGAGTATGTGATCAGCGGACTTGACAGTATATAATTTAAGCATTGCTGTGGCTACCATGAGATCAAGAACAGTGTCCTTTTGGTTTAGTATTTATTCTAAACTAGGCACATGGAATTTCTTGGTGCCTTGTTATTGTCCTTCTGGAACTAAGTTTGCACAGTAATGCAAAAGTGGACCAAGGCCCAAGAAAACTGCTGGAAGAGAGCCAGCCCACATCGCCTTATGTGGCCATAAAGTGGGCCCTCATTTGACCTTAATGGGTCCATAGCCACAAGCCAAGAGCAGGATAATGCAATAATTCACGTCAAGCAATTATTGCAGTTTGTTGGTATATACTATGACACAAGAAGCAATGTAACTATGTAGTTACACTATGTAACTGTCTTGTATGGACATAAAAAGCCATTGAGGACAAGTTGTAACTTATTGGTCTTGAACACTGAAAAAACAGGAGGGATGAAGAAGACTAGACACAGCCTTTTCCTTTGGGACTGGAACTAACTGGTGAAAAACGTAGCACAATACACTTGGGAGCGGGCTCCACTAGACAAATACAAATGAGTTAGCAGCAGCCATACTTTCTGAAAATCTTTTTCCTTGATGTGTGAACATACAGTTTGCATTAATAAAACAACACACAATTAGAAGAGGACGTTTCAAGAATCATATATTGTTTTATTATTCATCCATGTCTAAATCATCATGAAATATCCCAGATTCTGTTTGCAGAGATACCAGACTGCGTTGACTGCTATTTCTACAGCATGACAATGAATCTGAGAATATTAAAGGGAGTGTGTCTGATGACTCTTTGAGTTTAAATATTCAAATGGCTCTTGAAATAATCATTGCGACCTAAATGCTTAAGTCATATGAAACAGATGCAGTCATTTAAAAGCAATATGGGATGCCTTTACTACCAGATAATGGGAAGCCAATTGTGTGAAACATTTGTGCAGCTTCTGTAACTCCTCAGAGACCCGTGAGGTAAACTTGGCATTGTGTCTGTGGTGGAGGCAGATGAATAATAAAATTGACAAAATCAAAACAAAACAAAAACAGTAAAAGTCCGGAATTTGAAAAATCTGCATTAGTAAACACAAGAATGACCATCAGAGTTAATTTCAATAAAGAAAGTGTATTTTGTACAAAGCCTAAGATTAGAGTTTAATATTGATAACATTTTAAACGGCAGCAACTACAGCTGTCAGATAAAAGTAAAATATTCCCTCTAAAAATGTAATGGACTGGAAATCGAAAATGAAAAATACTCGAGTAAACGTGTTGTTTGCCATGTAGTTACAGTGTCTAAACCTGGCCACGCGTCCATCCGATTCATATTCAATACATAAATGACACTGACGATGATAATTGTGCCGTATTTGCCATCGCACCTGCTTCCTGAGGACACACGAAAACATTTCAAGAATCACCACACCTCCTCTGAGCCTGCGCGTACACGTGACATGCTCAGATGCGAGACAAGCAGTTCCCGCCTTCCTTGCTCTAATTGGTTACTCAACAGACGCTGCAGATTTTTATTGGCTGCGCGGAATGCCCTTTAAACCAAATTCCATTGCTGTTGTCTTAGTGATATGACGTCACATCTAATGTGATGGGACTGATCCGAGTAATTTGGGCAAAAGTAGTTGTCCAAATCTAACACGAGAACAGATTCACTGATTATTGTTGTCAATAAATCAGATTCTTTTTAAAAACTCTTTTGTGAGTTGTTTTTGCCTGTTTAGTGCTCCAAAAGTGTCCGTAAATTTACCCTGTAACTCACTCATGCTGTTTAGAAGTTACAGTGTAAGTTAACATACTGATTATTACACGACAACATTAATACATTACAAAATAATTTATTTTATGCAGGGGTACGTAACATACGTAACATAAGTTATACGTTGTTTTGACATCATTCGGATTCATTCCCACGTCATTTTAATTTACGGAATAAACACACTTTTACTTCTTTGTCTTGTATTTAGACGGCGGTGTGTGGAAGAGAGGGAGAGAAGGAGAGCGAGAGAGAGGGAGAGAGACAGCTCGTCAGATAAGGGGAGGAGTCTCTCACTGACAAGAGGGAGACTGGCCTTTCTGAGTTTGTCAGCTCCCCCCTAAAATAGCAGTCAACGTGTAAATGTGAACTGAAATTACGTTTATCCAGCGGAGCCACCGATATAGAGTGTCTATACTCAGCGACTGACTTGGGAGTAAAGGTGAGTAACGGAAATAGAAACAATGTTGGAGCGCGGCAGCCGTACTGTAGCTACAGTGAGTGAGAAAAGCACGAGAGGGAGACGTAGAGTGGATTTGGGAGACGGAGACATAAACTGTAAAGCTAAACCTCTCCGTCTTTATCTTCTCCAGAGTACGTGCCGAATATACCACGTCACTTAGCCTCAATTATTTTTTAGCATTTTTCAAAAAGGGTTTGAGGATTTTTTAAAAATGTTGCGAGGAGTGCAGTCAGGCTCGCGCTCTGTTGATATCAGTCAATCGCGCGAAACTTTTACACGAATCACCGCGAACTGTTATACGCCGGTAATAAGCTTCACCGTTGCTCCTTCTACGACTCTTTAAATTCCCACCACGTTAATGGTGGACATGTGCTAAAACCGTGCTTTGTAAAACATGTGCAACGTTTAGGAAAAATAGTAATTAGTGTGAGCATAACGTCTGACACCGTTGAGTCACCGCAACAACAGCAGGCTACTACAGTGACTGGTTGAAGTTACGGTCTGACATGGTCTTTACAACAAACTTAACACGTCTCGACCAACTTTAACTAAAATACAGCCCAGTAAATCATTAATATATTTTTTTAAGTTTTGCACGTGTTGTCAGTGTGTAGTGCTGGTCAGCCCGTTCGCGATGATATCACTACACTTGCCACACACAGTATTTCCAGTGTTATGTGTTTTGTATAACATTGCCCAATCTATTCAACAAGATGAGACTTGTATGACGTCAAGTCAAAGCAAATTTTACTGTGGCTCTTTATTGTGATACACATTAAATGATCTAGGTTCTTACGTCCGATAACTTAAGAATTATGGCAAAAAAAATAAATCAATTACCATCAACATCTGATCTGGAACGCATCATTTACAGCTTTATTTTTTTCACGTCTTGACTGGTTCTGCTTTTACATACCTGAGTCAAACCGCCTTGGCAGGTCTTCAGCTGGTCCACAATGCAGCAGCTAGACCTTTAACTGGGAATAATCACATATTCACATATTAGCCTACTCCCATTTTAGCCTCACTGCATTGGCTGCCTGTCATGCACAGAATTGTTTTTAAGAATATTTTTAATCTGTTAGAAGGCACTTCAAGAATGAGCTCCTGTCTACTTTTCTGAGCTACTGACCCCCTACACCACTCACCGGCTCACGGGGTCATCCAACCAGGACTTTAGGAACCGAACTCAAACTCAAAGGTGATGGCTTGTTTGCGACCCTAGCACCAAAACTCTGGAACAATCCCCCCCCCCCTCCTGTTAGGTCAGCTGAGTCTGTTAGCTCTTTAAAACATTTAAAACCCAATCAGGCAGTTCTATAATTTGATTGATCTCTTTGTGTAATGTATACTTTGTACATATGTACAATGCAGTGTTTGTATGTTGATTATGCTGTGGTGGTGCACTTTGCTCCTGTTGCGATTTCTTGTTTTTCTTGTTTAATGTAAACACATATTTGTCAAGTTTTACAGTTGTACGTATTTATTATAAAATATTTCCTCAGTAAAATATTATATATTTTTTTTACCACTCAGTAATTTTTATTTAAGAATTGTTTGGGGCTCAGATGAAATAATCTTAGCTGACATGAACCCAATCAGTCAATCAATTTGCCTTGTTTTGGAGTTAATTGTTGTCCTGATAGGCTGCTAATCATGTACAGTAAATTCCAGATAAGCTTTATTGATAGATTGTTGATAGTGAGATGACGTGAGAGAGGATTTTGAATTTTCAGGACTCTGGTGACCTTAAACTCTAGCCAGAGCTGGCGATGACCAACAGTAAGCTAATCTTTTCAAATGTTTCTGTTGTATGCCTACACCAAATATGTCTCACTACTATTGTGTGGGATGAGCTTTTTAAAAAAAAATTCAATATGCATAAAGAATTGAGCCTATTGAAAAGGTATAGTAAAGTGTGTTTTTGTGCTTTGGTGTGGTATTTGTTGTAGATTGGTATTTTTAAACTGTGCATCTGCAGCCTTTAAAGCTGTGTATTGTTAACATGCTCGCCTTTACAGCAGCAGTAACTATTCAACCGCTTATGGTATATCCCTCGTTATCAGGTCAAGCAATGACGCGTTTTATTTTTGAAGTAATTCCTCAGCGACATGAGCTTTTGCAGCTCTGTGAAAGCACGCTGGTATTTTTCACTCTTGCCGCTGTTCTGACGGCTTGTGCATTACCATGTCAGTTGGTTTGCCAGCGATTTCTAAAGCAAAGCAGTAAAGCACCCTCCAATCTGCAGTCATTAGCTTCTGTGCTGCCCCAGGCCTCGCCAGTAATGGGCCTTGTTGCTCATGATCCACGTCACGTGAGCTCTTATGTCTAATATGTGGATGAGGGGGTTCTTTCAGTGCCGCTGAATGAATATCATTTTAACAATTTATGTCGTGTATTAGTCAAAGGAATGAATACGATGTCCGTGAAGGCCCAGATAGAGCCAGCATGAATGTGTTTTTCATGCATGCGGTGAACTGTTGCTCTAACCTCAGAGACCCCAAATGTCCTTCCTGCCTTTACCATTACGCAGACACACACTCACACACAAGTTTTTTTAGATTCCACCCTGTACCATTTCATCAACGATGCGATGACAGAGTAATGTAAGCTAGATGGATGCTGTTTCACGATGACTACCACTGTTTACTAAATGCCGTAGCCTTGTTACATATTATGTATGCGTGTCCCTCCGTGTTTCTGTAAATGTAAGTGTCTGTTAGCACAACTTCTCAGTGGAAAGGGAGAGATGAGGTGGTGACGTGTGGGGAACGGGCAGCTGCAGCATCTTTTACCGCACTCCTCATCCCACTTCAATCTCAGTGTCTCAGTTTCTCCTTCCAGAAGAAATGTGGAGTGTGTGGGCGAGTCAGATCTGCAATTAACGCTGGTTGTCAGAGAGAGAATGCTGGCGTTTACACGATGCCTCTGAATCACTGAGTGAAAGTCTTTCTCCTCCACTCTCCTCCTCCCAGGACATTTTTTTTTTCAAGGAGGACAAAAACAGAAGGGAGCTGAAAGCCGAGGATGTATTGAATGAAAAATATGAGATAGAGGCTGAACATTCTTGGTACAATAAAGAGGACAGTGTTTCTTTGATTGTTTGGTAAGACAAGATGCTCTTTTGCACAACAGATTTGTACAGCAGACATAGACATTAACATTATTTTACAGTTTATTATATATACTGTATATTTTTGGACTTGATTATACATTATTTTATTCAAATAATATATGTTATGCAACATTGCAGCAGGATTTGGTTGTTTTCTTTAAATTTTTGCTTGACGTACAAAGTGTGGCCATTAAATAGTTTATTGGTACGTTTGGTTGATCAAACTGTCTGTAATAAGGTGTTGAAACAAAGGGAGATTTCTTTAAGTTCACAATAATACATTCACTGAGGTGATTGGAAACGTTTTTGAAACTTGAACTTAACAATTTTATTTATTTTTTCCTTATGCACTTAATTTTTAACTCTGAGATTTGGTACTATGGCATGCTTGTCCTGTGATACCATCACTGCCACCTTGCCACTGTTCATTTTTCCCTTTGACTAACAAAAGCATCTTAGTAGCATGACTCATTGTTTATTGGAGCTTTATCATCAATATGGAGATTCCAGCGTTTTCCTGTGAGACCTGGAGGTTGGATGCAAAATGTTGAACCTGGCAGATAATGTTTTAGACTACAGCTAACTGTAGACTGTCCTCTGTTGACCGAAGAGAAAGGACTTGTGCTGCTGTTTTTTGTTGTTGTTTTTTTTTTTAACTAATTGCTGGTTGTGACTGAACAGCAAAACACCAATCAGAACTAGGCCATAAATTTAAAAAAAATGCTGAATTTCAAGTCAAGAGACACATTTTTGAAATTCCTTTTTTTCTTGTGGTTAAAGCTAAATAGGTCACGGTGGAGCCCTTGATTATCATTGCTACAGTCCTCGGTTCAGTTCACGCCCCCTTCATGTGTGCCATTTGCGTGTGCTGCTTGTATTTAGACAGGAGATTCATTTGCTGTGATCACTGTTGTAAACTGGGACTTGATGGCAGCCAACATCGATTTGATAAATACTTACCCCTTTACAAGGATTTAAAATATAGTCATACCGCCGTTGTTACGTCTCTAAAACAAGTGTTTAAAAAAAAAAAAAAAATTCATAACATCTATCATCGATAAATAATGACAGCCTTAAAAACATATGGCTCTGTCAGAAAGTCTGTTGAGAATCTCCAGGATTGTGTGGGCTCTCTAATAGCCTCATGTAAGCTCAGAGGGTGAATGTGTTCCTCGCTGAGGCACTGTTTGTATAGCAAGACAGTTTGCAGTGACCTTTCAACTGTCCTGCCCTTGACTGAGACCTCTGGTGGTAAGCCACCTCGTTTGGCTCACTCAGCACATGTGCTGCTGAGCAGGGCAGAGCAGCTTAATGCCGCTCTGTCTTTTCCTGTCTTCGGTGCTCTTCCAAACGAGGCCTGACCGGCGGTCTCCTCACCTTTTCGACCTGGTCCACGCAGGAGAATCAGCAGGAAGATCCCCAAGCAGAGACGCACTCTAAATCTGCTGCTAATCTGGTTTTCACCGCTACGATCCCAGTCTGTCTCTTACTCCACACCCATGCTCGTCTCTGTGGCTCCGAATACAAACATGGTGTTGCATTGCCGCTTGCAGTAATAACACCATAGTTAACTCTGCCAAGGAGAATGTGTTTCCTTTTATATTTCGGTTTGTTTGTTTGTCTGTCTGTTAGCAGGATTACTCTAAAACTTACGCAGAGATTCTGATGAGAGTTTTATGAGAGGTAGGTCGTGGCCCAAGGAACAGTCACTTGATTTTCGCTTCTAACTTCATGATAACGTCTACAATATTTGGACAAAAATTACATGATGACGTCCCCGTACGATGTAACACACATTAAGTATGGATCTGGTCTGGATCCAAGTAATATTCCAGATCTGATGATGCAGAATCTTTACATTTATAGAGCACAGAAAATTCACTGCTGTGAGGTAACAAATAATTATTCAAACAGACTTGCAACCAAGATCAAATTGTAGCTGGAATTGTCCTGATTTAATCAGGTATCAAATTTGACACAAGTAACAGAGCTAGAGCCTTAAGAAAATGGCCATTATTGAAATATCGTTTTTCTTGAATAACAATTTAACAAGGACACCAATGTGATTCATAATTCTAAGGGTAGGTTTTCATGGTCAAAGAGTCATATTATGAGGGTTAAACTATTGCTTTCTGGTGCAGTGACATAAACTGAGCTGAATGTGTCATTCGATTCTCTAATGAGCAGAAAGAAGAGTTCGTGCACACTGTGGTTTGGGAGGGTAGACTCTGGAAGCATGCGGTAGAGGAAAGGTGATGACTTTGAGAAGTCAAGTCATTTAGTTTTAGCACCTTTTCTAAGATGCCGCCTCCTCGTTCTTTCTGGGGTGCAAGAAAAAAACAGTGTCGCACCGTGCATCATCTCAAAAGTGAGTGGGACACACACTCCGAGGGTGCATAACCCAAACGTGTGCATCCTGTGGTTTGGTTAGTCACGATTCTTTTCTTTTTTTTCCTTCTTTTTTTCCTTTTGTTTACCTGCAATAGACATTTCATTGTGTGGAGAGATATATTTATAGTGGCTATGTCGCTACACAGTAGCGATAATATCATTAAGTTGAATCTTGAGCCAAACTGATGGTTAAAAAGGGAGTTAAGAGAGACATCTGACTCTGAGAGAGTCGTCGCTGCTGAGTTGTGTTTTAACTGAATTTTAATGAGACCCTGAAAAAAAACATAAATCAAAGGAATATATTATAATCTAATTTACTACATCAAAAGATCTCCTGTGATTGCTAATGTACCCCACTGTATTGAATTCCTCATGTTCCTCTGTGGATCTTAAAACGCGTCTGCTTTGTATCGAGTCGATTGAGTAGAAACATCTCACACAGACAAACAATTGAATTATGTGCAAAGTAAACTATCTTCAAAGTCTTGTAACCTTTGCGTGGTGAAGCCGTCAGCTGCATTTGTTTTTACCAAGCAGCAAAATTTGCAATTTGAAACATCTATCGTGGCCTTTATCACCATTTCATGCAGCCTCCCATTGCGTTGCCTCATGGAGGAGTGTTTATGAATGGCTGGTGTAGTAAATGCAGCTGTGAGACCTGGGTGTCACTGCTCCTTCAGTGAGCGTGTCGACCAGAAGTCCAGGACCTGCTGGAAGGAAGAGTTGGAACCCCTGCAGCTGGACCGGCCCGATGGCCTCCTGAGCTGCAGGAAGTTAGCCCTGGCCTGTGATACCGTTGTTGTTTTTTTCGTGTTTTGTCTGTGAAGCCCTCTGAACCAGGACAGCTGGGGAGGATGTGATTCCTCCCGTTATTCCGCAGCACACATCAGCCATATGAGCAGGGAAGGGAAGTGACCCTGCCCCCTCTTTTCCCTGGAAGCCGCTCCAGTACACTGCAGGCCTCTCATTTGTCGTTTAAGTCGTCTTCCTCTCTGCCGTTGGGGTCGGGCCTCTAGCAGCGTAAAACACTGCAACAGCTTATGCATGTTTTTAGCTCACGCATGATGTTACCGTTACACATTAGACTGAGATACAGTTGGTATACTACACTCAGGTTTACATTGTGTGTGCAGATTTAGGATAATGATGTCTTTCTGGTGTTTTTCTAATGTTGTTCTTTCTTGCTCACCTCTTAAAGTGGACATTATTTCCAAAGCTTTGCACTTTGGCAGGTCATGATTATTTAAATTTTTTTTTTTAAAATTTTGAATTCATTTAAAAGCAGTATTTTAAAATCAAGGGCATTCAGAAAGCCTTGTCATTTCATCTACAGTCTCTAGATCCCAGTCCTCTATAGTGTGACTGTGATTGTGAGTGAGGTGTTGAGTCTGCCCGCTGTTTGTGCGTCTGCTCGTCTGTCCTCTCCCTTTCTCTCAGTCCACCTTCCATCTGTGTGCTGTGGGCTGCAAATCTAGTTTGAGAATGGTGTAGTGTTTCCACCAGTGAGCTGTTGCCAGCCTCTATTCATGTCGGACTTTGTTGTTCTTGATTTTGTTTCCCTCCTCCCCTCAACCTCTGTTGCTACACCGACTGCCAGGGGTGTTCAGAACATAAATGGGGTTGAGGAGGGAGGCGGGGAGGGTATCCATCATCAGCCAATGGCACTGGAACCCATGACCACGGGCTATCGGCAAACAGTTTGACTGAAAAGATTCCTGAAGAGGTGAGCAGCAGCAGGGCCTGTGGGGGTCTATCTCTCATTCTTATCTCTCTTTGTCTGTCTCCTCTCTCTCTCTCTCTGTCACACTGTTTGCACACAGTGTTCATGTGACAGCTAGCGCACATCATCTGATTTGGGAGAAACTGTGGGCTGTAAACTGCAGAATAACCCCTTACATGTTTTGCTCAGTGAAGAGTTCAGAAACTAGAAACTAGAAACTTTTAGATAGAAACTAGAAACTTTTAGCTCAGAAACTGGAGTTTCAAGTTGAGATAGAGAAGAAAAGAAGAACCTTCAGGTTACGGCAGCTTGTAGGAGTAGTAAAGGAGTGTTGCATCCACGTCAGGTTTTGAGAGTAACACTGCTCAGTGCCATCTTATATACACAGTCAAAAAAAAAATCACACGATCGTCACATGATTTGGCTATAAATGACGCCTCCGGCGTCATTTAAAAATAACTGAGAGTAAATCAATATCCAATCTTATTGATGACAAAAAAAACCCCAAAAACCCAAAATGAGACTAAAATGTATTTCAGAAAATGAAAACTAGCAAAACGTCTCTTTTTTCCCTCATCCAATTGGTCGTTGTTTTTCCTGCATGAACAGCAGTTTCGTTTCCTGTGTTGTGCTGGCTGAGGTGGGATCACCACCACCGGTCCGCCTCGCCTGCTCTGTTGGAGAGGTGGAGTGTGAGAGTGTGTGATAAGACTTGAAAGATGGTGGACCATGCCTGGGCAGGACCAAGCCAGAGGAAACTCTGGTGGAGGCCCTCAAAACGGTCCCGACGTACAAATCGGTCGTCTGACCTATTAGGGGCGGGAGACTAATCAAACCATCTGTTAGGTGTCTTTATGTCTTTATGGTTTTCTCCAAAGTTTCCCTCAGGATGGTGCTCAGAGTCTCATTGTTTTGTATGGTAATGTGGATGATTAGAGGTGTTGTGTTAATATGATCTCATATCCTCCAACTTTAAAAGGGTAAGAATTCTGGCTCGCTGGGCCTGGATCAAAATAAATATGTGAATCCAACATGTTGTTTGTCTGGATGTTCCATGGATGTATTCTTTAACATCATCAGACCAGACACTTTATGTTTTTTCATCAGATAATGATAAGAGAAAGTAAAAATGACAAAAATATTGTTTTTTTGACTAGACGAGATTCACTGAAATGTTAATAATATTCTGGTGTCTTAGAAAAGACTAAAATATCAACACTTTCATTGACTAAAACTAGACTAAAATACATTTTTTTTGACTAAAACTACACCCAGACTTTTAGTTGACTAAACTTCGACTAAGAAGAAACAGGATAAAATGATAAAACTAATGAGGACATCGGATACAGGTCCAAAAAATATAGCTGACAAAATCAACTCCAAAGCAGACAAGCGAAAAACGTAAACAATACATTAAGTATATATGCAAAAGATAATTATTAAAGGCAGACAGTCAATAGGGTGTTTGTAACCACCAATGGGCTCATAGCCTGTCATCAAGTATGAAAACATACGAAAGAGGTGCCTCTGTTATTCCTAAACACAGTAGTGCAAACATTGTGGAGTCAAAGAACAAGAGATACATAGACCATGGATGACAAGTGCTGGTCTGCACAGATGATATAACTAACATCAGAAGTTCGGTACAGAAGTGATTGTTATTGACAAAAGAAGTGAGTGAATCCATGTCTTCATTGAAAGCGTTGGGTGACACAGAAGTGTCGATACAGAATGAAGAGTATACTCTTTATGTCTGGAGCCTTTAGAACAGAGAGGCGGATTGACATGGTTGGCCACAGGGTTGTTATGGTCGTGGTTTCTAAAGGAACTTCTGTGTTCTGAGATTGTGTGGACGTTTTGTCTGTGTGTGTAAACTCCACAGGGGCAATTAGAGCATGTACAGTAAATCAGATTGCGAGTTGAACCTGAGATGACACCTTTAATAGCGAATGCTCTCCCTGTGCGTGGACGACAAAATGTCTATGTTACGTCGGTGAAATGACATTGTTGATATAGTTGCAACACTTGCAATTGCCTGGTTCCACAGGACTCAGGATGCACGGGCGGGGTTGGATGGACAATCTGCTTTCATCAACATGTTTTTGAGGTTTGGAGGTCTTTTAAAACGGTATGGGATGATGGTTGTCCTATGGGTTCAGGGTCTGTGGCTACAATATGCTAATTTTTTTAATGACAGATGGCAAATCTTGAGCCAGAGGTGTGTACTGAGTGGTGCATGTGATCCTGTTGTCTGTGGTTTTAGTCATGGTGGTATTAAGCACTTATATTGGGTAAGGTTGGAAAAACAGTTGGAGGCTTGTGTCACACACTCTCTTTTATATCCTCTTTTATCTGTGTTCCAAGATTCTTGACTGTTGTTTAAAGTCAGTTTCTGGGCTGCATATTTGGCATATGCCGTTAAACTGAGAACTAGGGAGACCTTTTAAGGCGTTGGATGATGCAACCGTTCATGTAGCAAAGAATTCCTGTCAGTCAACATTTTGCACAACCTTGTCGTTGGTAATCAAAATTTCCAAAAAAATTCTATTAAAAGGATCATAGGCTCAAGGATCAAATTGAATTTCAAATGTTCATAATTTATGATAATGAAGTGGTAGAAGTCTCTGAGTTTGGCCTCAGTGAAATAAAAATGTCTAAATGTACCTTCTGTATGTGGTGATGCAATGTAGAAATGGGTTCTGGGAAGGATTCAATATCATCTACTGTCGGAAGAGCCCAAAATATGGTGAAGTGAAACTGGGGGACATGGATGCTTGAAGACCAGCAGTATTAATTTCTCCTCCATTGTTGCTGTTGATCTGCACTTTCGCATGTGACTGTTGGTCTTTGTGGTATTCATCCCGCCCCTCCTCCACTGTGATTGGACGGCTGTGTAAAAAGTGACAGCGACGAGTGCAGCGTTTCACCCAAAGTTGAACATTCTTCAACTCTTGGCAACCAGAAAAAAATAACTGCTGGCGCTCATATCATAGTGTAAATATGTGGCGCTCCCATTGCAAACAATTGAAAAAATACGCTGGCCTCAGGGAAAAAAACGCTTTGGTGGACACAGGCCCTTAGTGTGTAAAGACTCTATCCATAGACACCAGCAGATAGTTTTTGCCACTGAGGTGGACAGCTTATATAGTTTTAATGAAATGCATAAAGTCTTTTATGTATGAGGAAAAGGACGTGACATAAGGCTGGAGGAAATAGTCTACAAAAGCAGATAAGTTTACTGTGGCAGCTACAATATGTCTACCTGGTGTGGTACCTCTGAAGTCTTTATGTTTTTAGCTTAAGTGAAAAACACTGGGACACTGGTGTGATAGGTGAGTCAACCAGCATAAGTACCTTGACAGGGATTTATGGGTCTGGTTGAGGTGTCTTGGGGAGAACCTTGGTCGTCTTCGGTCGCTGTGCCTCTGTAGGTGGTCACACCCTTCACTTGTGGAACAACAATATTGGAAAAATAGTTAGCCCCATGGTTATCCTTTGAAAACTCTTAAAGGCTTAAGTTATGCAAAAACTTGTTCAAATGAATTTATTTAAAGTCTTTGCAGTGGGTAATATGGCAGAATGATGTACTTCATTTAAAGCAGAGATGCAAGTACTGGAAATAGTCTTGCTTGACAGTTTTATGATGTCCATTTCCTCCATATGTGGCAGGTGTTGCAGGACTCTTTTCTGCTGTTCCCCCTGCCTTTCTTCTTCCACCACAGGCTCTGCTCAGGCAGGGGGGCTTCTCCAAAAAGATATCCCTTTGGAAGTGTTTGATCCCGAATCCATGTTGAGTGTGGGAGTTGATACAGATGGACAGAAGCGTCTCGTATAGAGACATTTTGTCCTCATATGTTGTGCCTGGTCTGCATCTGTTCGCAGGGGTTCATGACTCTGTTTCCACTTGTAGATGAGACCTTGTTCATAGACACGTTCTTTCTTGTTGCAGGCCATCTCCTCTCTGTTTCTGCCAAAAGTTGCGGTTTGTTCACTCACACCAACAATTTACAAAAGTCTCATAGTCTACCGATTTTTGGCCTTTTTCGGAATTGCAGATGCTCTTGACTCTCAAGTATTTGCTTAAAATACCCAGAGGCAGACACTGACCTACCCTTTCTTTCTTGTAGTTTTTACAGGGCATTAAATGTCCTGTGGCCAATAGCTGTTGTTGTAATATCTTGGAACAGAGAGAGAGTTTGTATATGATACAGGAATAATCCTCATCAGTGAATTTAAATATTTTGGAGTGGTCATCTGTCACCATCTTGGTTAAATGATGCATAGATAAATGCCATCAAATGTAGTGGATGTACGTAGGTTTTCCCAACATGGCTCTGTGGGTGCCAAGCAGCTTTACCAAATGTGAGTACATGCACAAGCCAATAATGGTATAATGGTATAATAAAGTTATGTGGCACACTGCACATTGTCACGATTTCTAAAGGAACTTATGTGTTCGGAGAATCTGTTTTTTTTGGGTCCGTTACTTAAATCTGATGAGGAACAATGTTACTCAAACTGTCATTGAGTTCATTAAAGACATTAATATCGGATCCCTATAGTTTTCCTGTTTTTTCATTTGTTTTGCCTCATGTTTTGCTCTATTTTGACTCAACACCTGTCTATTTTTTGGCTCGGATGTGTGCATACTCACTATATACGCAACGCATTTAATCACATTTGTATTAAAGAAGATGTCATGCCGTGCACAAGCAGGGCTCTCAGTCTTCCTTTAACAGTTTAATTAAAACTCCTCTTAACCAAAACAGATCATTCACAGACTCTGATTATTCAAAAGGAGAACTGTCTGTCATTGTGACCCCATGCAGACACAGAGACACACATTCACACACATTCTTCTGCCACTTCCAGCCTGCATGTGTCAGACTTTGTTTTCAGTAGTGGGTGAGCTGCTTTATTTGAAATGTTTTTACATGAATTGAAATGTGTGAACAACAGGCCCATGTGAGATCATTAACAGACCAATTCTTAACATAAAATTGTTAGATAAAAAACAACAACACAATGCTGCTGTAGCTAGTCCTCTTCACTGTTGTTATGACTCATTGCCATTCTTATTGCTCGGATTGCATAAACCTTTTATGTAACGGAACACAGTGGGAAAGACATATTTTGTGGAAGGTAACAATGGAAGGAGAAAATCAAATATTTATTCTGAGCTTGTTCATTTTTTCCATTAAAATAAAAAATAAAAGACATTCTCTGAAGGAACAGTCACTACAGTTTTATACAATATGCACTACTGTACATCTCTGTGTACCAAAAACAGTTGTTTCGACAGTGCTCACTATTTATTTTGTGAGATCGGCCTGCTGACCATCAGACACCATGCGTGAGTCGAATATGCGGAATCTCAGCGTCTAATCTGCATCCACAGCATTTCTAAAGATGTATTATGATCGAGTAAATGCACTGCTGCCGACACATTATGCATGACGTCCCTAATACACTTACACTGTGGATTCCCCCCGGGAGGAAGATCTTGGTTCATCTTTGCTGTTTACCATTTCTGTGCAACATCAAAGGCCTTCCACGGCACTTAACACAGCTCGCAGGGTTCCTTGGAGGGGGGTGGGGGAACTGTTGCCCCCAATGGTGTTGTCATTATTATTGTTCCCTGGTGAGAAGTCCATCTGATGATAGACAACCATGCAAATGGACATGTGACATTACACCACATCGCTGTCATGCTCTGCTAATTTATAAACTTTTAGGACCATGCATGCATTAGTCTTTCTATATTTGTGTGTCTCTGTACAGCTTTTAAAAAAATTGAAATATTCACAAGATTGTCTTAGAAATTACTGTGTAAACAGACAGTAATGTCGTAAAAACAAACAAACAACCAATGGAATGAAAATAGTGAGAATTTACATTTAAACTCCGGCTGTGTTGATCCATTAAGAGAGCTGAACACTGATGTAGCATGTCAGGATGTTGACCTGTTCAAATTAAATGCTGCGTTTTTTGCTCAGACACAGTCTGTTAAAGCAACAGCGTAATACGAAGTGAGTAAGTTCACCAACAGTCGTGTCAGTTGCGTTTCACATATACGGTGTGGACATACTGTAAATTGGCTGATGAATAATTATTGGTAAAGTTCAAGAGGTTAACCTGATAGACAAGTTTTTCAGGTCACAGTGATACATTCTCAGTACTACTATGAGAAAAACTGTAGCCTTAGCCACTTGACTGATAGGAGCCTCAGACGCACGTATGCCTAAGCATCCAATTTTCCAAAAAATAAATACCCAGCATTCTTTGAAATTCTTCTAACAACAAGTGTTGCTGTTCTTACGTTATGAATCCTCAAAGACTCCTTGAACCGCCCGGATGGAAAAAATGTTTCGTCTGTTGCACAACAAAAACACTTCTTTTTTTTTTTTTAAACCTGCTTCTCATAGTGAAAATGTACTTCTTTACCCAGGGAATTATCAATGACATATGGCTTTAGTCTTCTTGTAAAATACAAGCAAAATAGGGCTAGTAGGACATTATAGCAGCTGCACCGTACTTCTATGATATCTGAGCCGCCATTCATTTTTAATGAGACATTATTCGTCACCCCACACTTGCATCAAGGAAGTTATCAGCATTTTCTTTGTTCATAAAAGTTTCACTCAAAAATGCATCTAGGGATTTACCTTGAGGAGGAAAGTGGCTTTTCTACATGAAATGGATATAACTATTAGGAGAGGGTCATCTCTTTATCCTTGAGAAACTGAAAATCCATTCATTGGCTGGGCTTGAAAACCTGACTGACGCAAATGGATCATTGGGAATAGAAGTGTCCCAGCAGTAATTATGTTACAACGCCGCTGCCGCACACTACCACAGAGGTGGGATGGGATGGGCGCGGGGTGCTTCTTTTAGCCTTGTTTCCCTACATCTTTCCATATAGTTGTTAACACAGTCATACTGTGTCTGTCTGACCCCCCCCCCCCTTGTTTCTCTCTCTTTTTCATACACAAACCCAAACACACAAGAAGTATAGTGGGAAATATCTGACTAACATTTATCCTGCTCTGTTGAGCTGCTATCTATCATCCCTCTGTTAAATGACTCTTAAAGTAAGGGAAAAAGTTGCGAGCTGATCATGTCACCTATTTGTCACTGACGTCTCCCTGGCCTCTGCCCTTTGCCTTGAAGCAGAGGCAAAAAAACGTGTCTTTCATTCTTCACTCGCCATCCAGGGCTCTGTGGCACTAAGTCAGTTAAAAAAAAAAAAAAACAGACATGAAATTAATGTCATGTCAATGGTGTTTTCTCATGAAACCCCAAAGGCACGTAGTCAAAGTCACCTTGCATAGTCCTCTCATCCCCCCGACAGTACTGTGAGAGAGTGAGATGGAGGATGTCTGTCTGGTAATACTGTCAGCATATGATGTCCTTTGGTTGCCGGTTGTTATATCAACTCATTGTCATTCAGATTTTGTAGATTGGATTCATGTCCAGTATTTCTCTCAAGAGTGACGTGATCGTCTCCACTCAGTCGGCTATGTGTCGTGCGCCGAAACGTTTTCTCAGTGAGAACAGGTTCATCCTGTGGGGTTTTCTTTCTTTTCGATGCCATTTCGGAGGTGATAAGTAGCTTTTCCATCTCCTGGTCCCCGCCTTAGAGCACCATCCCCCAGCATAGGCAAGGTGGGAGCAGCGTGGAGGATTGTTTGAACTTGCATCGATCCAATGTGGGATTACAGCTGGGTCATTGGAGAGTTGGACTGAGCTACCACTCATCAGAGTAGATTAACCACTTGCTGTATGCTTGGCTGCCATTTCAGTGCAGGCTCTCACTGCAGGCTTTGTGACTGTCCCCACTGTGCAGGTCTCTGTCTCCCTTTGAACAATGCATTTTATGTTTTATTCTATTAAGTCAGTTTCAAGCTGATTTAGTATGTAGAGGAAACGTAATGGTCAATGAAATAAGACAAGATGCTCAATGCAGACTGTGACACATTTACCAGTCTTCATTTTGCAAATGAAAATTTTAGGTCTGCAGGGTTTTTCTTTTGAAATCTTTGCATTTTCTTTCAACAAATTCAAGGTATTCATATCATAATCGTCTTCTTCTCTTCTTTAAATGCCATTGAAACATTCTCTGGTATGAGAAATGTGGGGTCACATTTCTCATGTAATTCTCATGAGCAATGCTTCAGGAAGCAAGGAAGGGAGTTCTGCAGAAAGTCCATGTATTGCAGACTGCCCTACCCCTCGCTACATCTCTCAATGCCTCCTTTTTCACTTTTTTGTTCACATGTCCTTGCCATAGCGTTTATTAATTATATCTCATTAGTTGCCTTGGAAACTGAGGTGAGAGAATGTATAACAAGAGTTCAAAGAAGGAGTTAAAGAAAAATAAAGTCATGAGAAGGACTGCACAGAAGGGAAAGAAGGGGAGGAGGTGCAGTAAAGGCGAAATAGAGAAAGTGGTTGTTGGGGGATCAGCCATGTGTCAGATTAGCATCAGGAGACATTAACACTAGCGATGCTGCTTGGGCCACAATCCTGCCTTTCACTGCTGGAGAGGGAGATAAGTCACTGTCTCACAAAAGGGAAGAGGGAGAGAGCGCTAGTGCTGGATTTTTTTCTCTCCATTCCCCCCCCCCCCCCAGGCCAACAGCCCCGTTTACAGGTACAGCACCTCCTGATGAAAGCAAGAACAAAGAGATGGATGTTCACTTCCTACCACACTGGTGTCAAGGCTCCATTGAAACAAATCTGTAAAATTGTGGATTTGGGCTGCTTTCCTTTATGTCGTCAGTCTGCAAGAAGCGAATCATATCTGAGCCCACAGTGTTGCCACTTTGAGTTTGATACACTTTGGAACGTCGTCATGGTTTTTCTCACAGAATCCCCCGTCAATGCACATCAGATGACATGCGTGAGGCTGCTGCGTCCCATCAGGATGCAGTTCTGCCATAATCACGTTGTTTCTGTGTATATTAACTCGGGTCGCGAAGCTGTGATTCACTTTTATGTAACCGGTGGAGTGTTTGAATAACAAGGAAAGGTCTCTGCATACTATTTGTTAAGTGAGAGGCTGAGAGCAGCGTGCGCACGTTGTCCAGCCGGTGTAATAATCCGTCCAGTAAACATAATAAGCATAGAGTGAAGCCACCAGAGAAAGAGTCTCTGCCGTTGTTTAGTCTCGGACTCACAGTCAGGATGGTAATAAGGGGAAGGATTCAGAGGGGAAGGGTGTCCTCGAAGTGGTCCCTCCCGTTCTTCCTCGCCCCCCCCCGGCTCCCTCTGACTCCCCCGCAGAGGGCACGTAGAAGGGTCCTGAATAACAGGAAGTGGAGGGGCAGGAAGTTGAGACTTGTCTGCCCACGGCCTGTGGTAGGATATTGAGGCTAACGCTGCAGCCTTGCACAGGAAACACAACTGTCATGGCTCTGCTCAAAACTTTGGCTGCTGTCCATCACCTTCAAAGAAGAGGAGGCGCACAGCGGCCGCTTCTTAACAAGTCAGATGAATTTCAGATAACCCTTGGATTATGGTAGATTTAGTTCATGCAGTGTTATTACAGAGCAAATATGCAGAATAACACTGGACACATTTAGTTGATCAGGGGCATAAAAAAAAAAACGCAACAGAAATCCAGTATTGTATGTAGTTATTTTTTGAAAAGCGCAACAGTTGGAAGTAAAACCTCAACTTCGTTTACGGAGAGGGAGGATGATGTACTGGATCCAGTTATTACACTGGGAATGGAGCATGTTTCATTGATTGTGATGTGTTACCAAAGCCCTGCTGGTGTCCACATCATTCATCCTTGCGTGTCCAGCGTTTGTCACACCTTGTCATGGATTACAGAGCAGCTCTGGAAAGCTCAGAATGAACTGCTTCGTTACGTTTATAGACGCTGCATATGCCATAAGGTAAAAATAAGGCACATACTCGCTCTGTTTGACATGTCGTATTGACTTTCTGACAAGCTGATGTGCTCGTTCCTATAGCGACATATTCTCCGCACATCGATTTATGCGTTCCAAATGTTTGGTAAGCAACTTTCAGAAGTGCTGGACTGGTTTCTATCAAAGTGGGCCAGCTGCATCATATCAAGGTCTTTTAAAAGAGTATGTGATGAGTCGCTGTTATACAATGTGCTGTATAACTAGAGATGCACCAAATTCCCCACCGACAAAGCTTTCTGTATAAAAAGTAACTCAAAACAAATTAAAAGGGAAGTCCATACATTACTCATTGTAAAATTTATTAAGAAACGTATGAGCTCATTTGAAGCTCCAGCCACACATCTCTTTTTAATCAAGTAAAGACTTGTATGCACAAACATGCTTAATGTACTGATATAAACATGACCATATATGCATCTCACACAGTAGGAAAAGACAGAGTATAAAGCTTTGTCTGAAAGGTGATGTGAACAGGTACAGATCTTACAAATAGCTCTGTGAGCACAGATGTCCAGCTCTGCACGGTCCTCTGTGCGTCCACACAGAAAAGCCTTCCTCAAATATAATTCCATGCTGTTTGGTTTGTTTTTTCCAGATCACAACTGATGGTCAGATAACCCATCAAATAGTGTTTATAACTTTCAGAGAGTTGTTTGTTTGTAAGCTTTAACGTCAGTCCTTCTTCTTCGTTGAACTCCTCATCGAACGGGATCCATCCATGCAAAGATGCCACATTCATTGCGCAGCACATTCAGGAATAGTGAAAAATCAGTGGTAGCTTAAAGCACGTTAGCTTACAGCTGGAAATAATTGGAGTGGAGCAGATAACTGTATTTAATGTGCGATGTTTGTCTGCTTGAAAGGGTCAGTTTCTTATCATATAGTATGTTATTTATGGATGTGGGACCACCATGAATGAAGTGAAGAGGGGGGGGGGCATAGGAATGGGTTCCATCCATCTGTTTGTCCCGTCCGTCTGTCCATTACGTTTATTTTCCGGACCACAGCTCAAGACCTGTTTAATATTTTTTCACCAAACTGTCTAAACATAGAACCAAGTACTGAAGTAGTGCCTTGTGTCTATTTAGGAACTTTCATTGTCTGTATTTTTTCTGTTTCCATGGTTACAAGTTGAACGGAGGCTCATTCTATGATTTGTCTCAGATGAGGATTTCTGGGACCTAACTCAAAAACCATGAAATCATTTTTTGACGAAAGTTCATGTACACATCTGCCATGTAGTGGAGAGGTGCCTTATGATATTTTGGGAATTATAAGGATTTCATTTGTTTGTTTTTAATTTTGAAAATCGGACCTTTTCCCCTCAAGTGTGCAATTAGGAAGAATTACAATTAAAAAGGGACAACCTAAATAACTTCTTTCTGTCTTTCTTCATAGATTGGCGGGGGTTGTTATGTTTCTCTCTCTCACTGACACACACACACACACACACACACACACACACACACACACACACACACACACACACACACCAAGATCACATGATTTTGGCAATAAACAGATACTGTGTCCTATTCTAAAACTCAAGAGAAGTCAGAGTGTCACGCCTAAACATGCACCCTGCTACAGTGCAGACATTGTTCTCCTTTAGAATCTGCCCATCTTCCTCTGACTTATATATCTGGGCAGTGGTTCCAGCTGAAAACGTCCCTCTTAGTTCTGGGGGTTTGTGTTATTCATGCAAATCTTGAAAATGAAATTTTGTCAGCAAGATGTTTTTAGCTCTTGATGACTTTTGATGAATGTGGACGCCACGTTGGGAGTGTGGAACACCTGTGGTCTAAAGGCCCTCTCAGCTTGTCATTTTGTATCTACGTAAGAGAAATGTCATGACACAGTCGATTATGCCCCTAGTCTTGAACTGTCCTGCTGTGACAGCTCGTCTGTACACAGAGGATGTAAGATGTGTGCCTGTGTGTCTCCATTATTTTTAATGTACAGTTTTACTGGACTTTAATACAATGAGCGAGGGTGCAGGATTAAGGAGGAGCAGATTGTTATTTTAGATGGTACACACTTCTTATAGTCATGTTACATGTATTAACGCATTCACAGACACTTTCAAAGAGCGTAACGTGGTCACTGCAGATCAGTCTCAACAGATGATTGCAGATAAATCGCTCTCAGATAAACTCCTCTAAAACTAGTCAATACTCAGGGTTGTAAAAAGGTTTTTTCCATACCTCATTACCAATAAAATACACCACAGAAGTCAGTCGTCTGTCAAGTTCACAACTTTCCTTCTGGGCAAAAAACATTCAATTTCCTTCTTAAACTAATCCTCTGTTTGGACATTGTGTCATGAAATCAGATTAAAGAATGTCCTCTACCTCAAATGAAAGAAAAAAAAGAATCGAGATTACTGGAGAACTCCAAAATGTAGTCATTTCATTAACTTTTTTTTATTTTTATTTTTAAATTCACCAGCATAACTGTTTTAGTGATTTCACTGAAAGTTCCAGTATTATATAAACACAATGAATGGTTATGAAATGATCACATTTTTTGCAACTTGCACGACTGTTGCTGCCAGGATGGGTCAGATAGATCTTTGGGAGAGCAGATGAACAAGAACGTCTTCATTTTCCCCTGCCTGTTGTGATGTGGTTTTGGGGAAATTCTTTGTGGGGGTTTAGGCGGTTACTTTCCTGGCTCAAACAGCCGTGCGTGGGTAGTTAGCGAGGTGATCTCAGTCAAGTTTGCCTACAGTGCAGCCCCAGTACAGACAGCCAGACACCATAATGCCAGTCCGTCTTAACCCATAATGACTATGTGCCACTGGAACTGGTCATTTTCATTTTCACTGCCAGTTTAGCCCCTGGCTTCCTCGCCTCCCAACTGCTGACTGCATCTAGTGGCGCAAGTTGTTAACCTTTCCACATTTGTACTCATAGGGGAAATGTAGTTGTTTAGACATTTTCTATTGGCTCGATGTAAGTGATGGATGCATCTCCAGGGAGGGGGCTATATCTCTTCTTCCAGGGAAGCAGAGACAGGACAGAGTTAGATGTTCTCAGGGGAACAGTGCAGTGTGAACTACTGGCCAATGTTTCAAGCTCATGTGGGAATATACCCCCTGCCCTCTTCAGCCTCCATTGCTTCAGCTCCAGCCCAAGAGATCTCAGTTAGTGTCAACCCCAGACTGGGCGCTCTCTTAATCAAGAGTAAAGATATAGCATCAGGTTGGGTCATCTCAGGAAGTGTAAGAAAATGTTGCGGTCTGTTTCTGCAAACAGTTGAAGGTAAACAGATGTTTTGTATTGAGTTGAACAGGATTTTAAGGCTGTATCATAACATACTGGGGAGATGAAATTACAGCAACAGTTTGATATCACATATTCACTTTCTTATGCTATTGTTCTGTACAATACAAATGAAGCTAGCAGCAGCTGGTCTGCTCAGCTGTGCACAAAGACCGGAAATGAAAGGACACATATAAGAGAGGTGTGAATCTTCCATTTAACTCTGCAGGAGGCAAATGAGTGTATTTCCCAATATTTCAAACAATTAAAATTATTAGCGTTTATTGATGCATTTTGATCATTGCTATTACGGTGCCTCACCAGCTCTTATTACCACTCTCTGAATGTACATTCAGTGCAATCGTGTACGCAGTTCATTCCATCTTGTCATTAGCTTGCATAGCTGCTGCCCTGTAAGGAGTGAAATCACAAAACACAGAACCGTTGCGGATGCTAAACTTCCACAAATCAAACAAAAACCAACCTGTAATAATTCTCCAAACTGCTGCAAAGGGTGAAATGCACCCTTAACAGCGCTGTCGAACAAATTTGCGTCTTAGCGCTGTAAAATACATACATGTCCAAGTCACACAATACCAACGCAAACAGCTACATTCAGTTAGAAAGAAAATTATTAGCGTCTTTGTAGAGTTTGAGGTAACTGAGGTGCATTTATAGAGAGAGTTGTGATCGGGTATTATGAACCTTTGCACAAGTTCAATCAGGAAGACTATCCTTTTGTTGCTCGTTAGCCTTTTTACATAGATTACAACAGCCCCGCATGAAGATCCTTCTTTATGCTGTCTTTGTTTATTTACACTGAACAAAGCCACGGCTTTGTTACGCTTTACTTTTGTTACTTTGTTACGGTTACGCTGCTCTGATGTGATTTCAAATAGCATGCCGGTGTTCCATAAACAGAAGAGCCATAGAGACGCATAACGCAGCAGCTTCCACGTCTAGTGTGACGACAGATCCTGATCCTGAGAGGGGCCAGATAGCAAGTGATGCGCAATTTGGCGAATACACAAACTGTTCTTTGTGTATTCGTCCCTAAGTGTGAAGCTGTCTTTCACTGGCTTCAGCTGAGGCTCAAATGCAGCAGCAGAGGAGTTAAAGTTTACGCCATGTGTGTCTCATAGTTTCTGAATGTGCTGGAGAACAGAAAACAGACCTCTCCGGTGCTTTGAAGTGTCTAAGAAGACGTAAATAGTTGAGTGTCAAGTTAACTTTCTTCCGCCACCCCTGTTTCTCCCTCTCTGATTTTCTGTCTTTCTCTTTATGTCCTCTTACAGATTGTGGTGTGGCGTGCTGAAGAGCGTAGAAGCAAGAAGAAAGAGCGTATAAAAGAAGAGAGACTGTTGCACAATGTGCTAGGAGAGAGGGGGAAGAAATCGTGTTGTTTTTCTGATATTGTCGAGGTGTCAGAGAGACTGGAAAAGACGCAGCCATGGGGCGAAAGAAGATACAGATCACCAGGATCATGGATGAGAGGAACAGGCAGGTGAGTGTCTGTCACACTTTTTCAAATACCCTTTGCTTAAGGATTCTTGTCATATGAACTTATTTCTTATTTTTGTAAACTTATCTGACGAGGTGCTGCTGTGTCCTTTTGTGTCTGAGATAACAGTGTGCTCTGTACCTGTCTGAAGGTGACTATCTTATATTTTCCAACCTGTCTTCGGCCAGAGTTCAGCAGCTGTCATGGTGTTCATGGATCTAAACAGACGTACCTCCCTCCCCAAAGTCCCAGCCAGCCGAACAGGGACCATGACATTTCTTTGTCAGTGCGGTCGTATTTACAGACATGATTCCCCTGCCACCCTGCAATTTCAGCCAGAGAAGTTGATGAGGCAGCAGGAGCGATGGGCTGTAGCGGGGCCTCATGGTGTGGGAGTAAACTGACGGCAGTGAGGAGCCCAGCGGGCTGCCTGTGGCCTCCCCACACTGTAGGGCTTGTCCCTTGGCCTGGCAGTACGACTGGGCCCCTTTGCTTTAGCACTATGTGTTTGCAGCTGTTTGGTAGTAATTAGGAGCAGCCACTGCACCACAGCACCCTCTCATTTGCAGGGTGGGTCAGCAGGACACACAGTACCCTTCTCTGCTGTGACTACACTGGTCCCAGCTAGCCGCAGAGAGGGAATGAGCTGGAATCTGTCTGCTCACGTTAAATATAAACTTCTAAACAGCAAACACTGTACAAAACAGGCTGGGTTTGTTTGAAACAAGAATAACAGGCGCGGATATCTATAGCAGGAATGCTGGGTCTGGGTTTAGCTATGTTTCTTTTTAGTTAAGCACTAAGATGAGGAAGTGTGCACACAGTTGTTCGCCTCTTTCACACAGAAATAGCGTAACAGCGCCGCAACGAAGTCCCTTCTCGACAACATCTTCGTTTGCTCACACTCCGGCGTGGGACTTTAAGTAGCGTTCCACAAGCAAAGGAAGCGCGACGTTCAACACACTGCTTTGGGGTACAGTGTAACATCTAACATATGCGTCTGGCAGCTCTTTGTAAAGAATAGCATGGCAAAAGAATGATTTACCTTTCCTCTCAGACGCTCTTGTGTCTCTCCAGTTTGAAGACATTTTGGGTTGATTTTCTTCTTCTTTGAGTTAGCTGCTAACTGCTACCGGCTGCTTTCTAACTCTGCTGGACCGCATAAGACGTTGTGAAAACATCACAGCCCCCGTCCTGCCGTTCCACCTGTCGTTCACACAGATGTGGGTTTTGGCGCTGGGACGACCTCCGCATCCGTCATAGACGTGGAACAAACAAGACACCCTTCTACGCCTTCACTGCGTTCACATAGAGCATCGGGTAGGAATAAAGGCGCACCTGGCTGATATTGAAAATGTGAATGGGACATTTGACAAATTATACCAATTAATGAAGACGTGTATGTTTCCCACAGTAAAATGGAGCATACCTTGTTGATGTCTCCTCAAAATATCATTTTCATTACTTTACAGGTGGAACAACTTTCTGCTGTGCACACAGAAATATAATAGCAGCACAGTAGTGCTTCCTCTCCTGAGGGTATTAACATCGTAGGGTACCAGCCAATCGGTACTCTGACACGGTCTCTTTTACTGTGAGGCTGTCAATTCAGCCAAGTGCAAAACCAAAATCCACACTGAGGGCCAATTATCAGTATATAACACCTGGCTCTGGTGAGATCCAAACGGGAGGGCAAGAGAGGAATCACCCATGGCTCATTGTTGGTATTTACACTGTATGCAATGGCCTGTGACACCATGGAGGAAAAAAAGAGCGAAATGTACATGAAAACAGGTTGTCAACTTCAGAAGATCCATTCTTTATGCTGCATATATGAAGGGAGTGAGTGGAAGACTTTTTTGCTGCATTGTATTGCAGAGAAGTGGAGCTCTGGAGAAGACGCTGCTTATTATTAATGTGTCTCTTGCATCAGATTTGAAATGTTTCGCTGTGAAATTTGTAAGAAAGTTTATCAGCGAAACTCAGGCTCTTCCGCTCACATTTAATGGGGTTTAGCTGGCTCAGCGGAGAATCTGCTATGACAATAGCCCACGTACTAAAATAAAGCTTCAGTATTAAAGCGCCTGTGTATCCTTCTCTCCTTTTTTATTTTTTTATTTTCCTGGGCCATGAAACGCACAAGGCCGTCTCCCTGGGGCATGCTCATAACCAAGGGGGAATATCCATTAGCATATGCTCCCCATTGTCGGGAGACAATTTGAATCTTTATCTACGCTGCTCTGCTGCTATTTATCCATACTCATCGAATGGAAATGAAAGAAGTCCTTAAGTGGGCTAATTAGATAGTTTTGTTGTGCGGGATGTTGTGCGGTGACAACGGGGGCTCCCTTGCGTTATCAATCCAAGTGACTGGTAACCTTTCAGGATTTATAATACTGAGCATAGCAAAGGCTGAGAGGGTCTGTAATTGCACATTGTCTTATCAGGAATTGTGAGTGCAGAGTTGAGACAAGCAGCGAACAGCTGATTTCTTCTTTTTTTTTTTTTTTTGCTTCAAGTCATTACCTACAGTGTAATAATGGCACATTCTTATAATGCAGAGTGATGAAGTGCATTGTGTGGAATTGCCAAGTAAGATAAGATAATCAAGATATTGTACAGATGCCGCTCCAAATGTGTGTGTGCAGAGGTGTGTGCACAGTGAGACATGAGGGCAGCAGAGGTCCTGCATGCACACTGTTGGATGGTTGAGGGGACGGTGCTCGAGCTATGCCCTACGTAAGTGATGGTCCTGCTACACAGCGACACGCTGATCAGCCAGAATGACATGCTGATTGAAAATAAATGCTAAATAACAACCAAACAACAGCCCAAATGTAGGGATTAGGGTGGTGTAGCCTAGTGAGCAGTGTCTAGTGACATTCTCTCGATGTCATTAAGCAAGCTCACTGGGGGTAATTGCCCAAGTCATTAAAAGTTTGATGATTTCGCTGCTGGGTTGAGGGTTGCTTGCCCTCGCTGTGACTCATTTTGGATTTTGCTCCAGCACTTCAGATGCCTGTAGGCACACTGCAGCTCTCTCTCTCTCTCTCCCTCCCTCTCTCCCTCTCTCTCTCCACGGATGAACACAGCACCTACCTACCATTTCTCAGCCTTCACCCGTTCCTGAAGTTCTGAGCGGCCGTCATTATTATTTTTTTGACAGGTAAAGACCTTGTTGATAGACCAGGAACACTGTTAAACGTGACAGCCAGTGCATATGTTATCATTGTTCAAGATGATGTGGTTTCTATGAAACTGCGCTGAAGCAGCAAAACATGGAGTTGTGATTGAAGGGTTGTGTTTTGGCTGTCGAGTCTCTCAGAAAAGGGTGGGCGTTGTCATGCATCGCTGACATGCTCACACTTTTGGATTATATTGAATATTTTCACGTTTTATCTACACAGCAGATAAACTGTGGGATTCAAGCACTCTGAGATTGTTTTTAACAATGAAAAGCGCTTCTTTATACAAATAAAATTTATTATTATTATTATTATTATTATTACAGCACACCTACACTATATTTAAAAAAAGTCAGTTGTCCTTAAATTGGATCATTGTCATTGTTGATTTGACATATTTCTAGGAAACCTGCTTACATTTTGTCAACTAGCATGTCACTGTCTCCACTAAACAGTATCACTCACAGCTACGGTAGGTTTCAAGGTCAATCCCACCCAGTGGATGAGGGCTTTGTGTGTCCCCAGTTGTCCACATGGGGATCCTGGGGCTCTCCTCTCTCCCAGTGAGAACTGATCCGGGCAGACAGTCGCAGTGGTCCTGGCCTCTCTCCCAGGCCCGTACACTTCGACACTACATAGCGAGGGGCAGCAGCCACAGGGCCTGGGTCACTCTGCCAGCTGGTGCCAGACCTCTCTGACTCTCAAACCCACCCTCACGTCTGCCATGGGGGCCGTCAGAGGTGACATGAGGTTCTAATAAGGCCGCTGGCCCCTCACCCCTCTGAAGGTGTTAGTGACTCAAGCATCTCCTGCCATGCCCCAGTCACAGCTGCAGTCTGAGTCCCAGATGTCTTGTTTGTCATCCTGGCATCTCTGCCTTAGGACAGACATTGATAGACCTTATGATTGACACATCAACTTGGGGTGGATGTGTGTGTCAGGGTTTGTTGTAGCATATGTTATTATACGCCACAGAGTTTCTTGTGTCTGGGCTCTTCTTGTGGAAGATGAAAATCATGAAACAAAAATGGATGACAGGCACATATGCTTGTGAGATTAGATTTTAAATGAAATGTTTTGTGATTAGCTATTTTGGCCAGTTTGGGTAGCGCTGTTGCCTCACTGCAAGAAGGTCCAGGGTTCAAATCCACCTGAGGACCTGGGACTTTTCTGTGTGGCGTTTGCATGTTCTCCCCGTGTCTGTGTGGGTTCTCTCCGGGTTCTCCGGCTTCCACCCACCACCTACAACGTGCAGTAGAGGTGAATTTGTGACTCTAAATTGACTGTAGGTGTGAATGTGAGTGTGAATGGTTGTTTGTTTTTCTATGTGTGGCCCTGCGATGAACTGGCGACTTGTCCAGGTTGAACCCCGCCTCCCGCCCAAAGTCACCTGGGATAGGCTCCAGCCCCCCCGCAACCCTACTCAGGATAAGCGGTTAACAGAAAACGAATGAATGAACAAATAAGCTTGTTTAAAAACTGCATAAAATTCATACCCAATGTATGACAAATATGCTCGATTAAAGCGCGGTATGAACAGTTAATGGTTGTGGGGCTCTCAGGAAAAAGTTGGACTTTGAAAAAAGGGTGAATTTAGATCAGATTTGCAACCTCAACTTGACTTAGTGAGAGTTTCGTAAAAAGGTCAGCCTGGCACAGTTAGAATAGTTACTGATGTGCCCAGTATGGTGAAGTTGGAATCTCTCCAGTTTCTTGGAAATTTAAATGTGGCCTCCCTTCTCTTTCGCCTTGACATTTCATCTCACCCAACAGCTTTAAGATGCACTGCCACATTGTAAGAACACAGCTGTGCAATACTAAGGCTGATCCTGCCTTTGAGAATTACATGAATTAGTCAGGGAGGTAGACTACATGTGCGCCACATCTTACTAGTGGAGCGTCTCCCGTTTTTAAAGCCACACCGAGTGTCTCTTTGGGTGTCTTTGACTTGGTGAACCATAGGAAAGCTCCTCCAGTGACCCTCAGACTTGACCTTAAGGATGCCTGTGGTTTTCCACTGCAGTTTATGCATCGACAACAGGGGTGGTGGGAGGTAATATTTTTTACTTGTTGGTCTTTTAGACCACATTTGTTTTTTTTTTGTTATCTTGAGTTAAATCATCATGACTGGAATTAAGCTGGAAGATGATCTTTTCTTCTTTTTTTTTAACCAAAGGAGAATAGTAAGGCTCCTTATGTCCCTGCTAAAGGTAACTGTTTAGGTGCAGAAGAGCATTGTGGTCATCACCTTTAATGGCTTTGAGAGCAGCTTGCTTTGGTAAAGGTACTGTATCTGGAGCTGGGGCAAGGACCTGAGTCTCAGTGCTGCTGCTGAGGTTGAAATGAAGTGGTGCCTGGGTCAGCAGCCCTGCACTCAGCACTCTGCCATGCATCCAGGTGGAACAAAGTCCTCGCTCAGCGTCTCATCCTGGCCTTCCTGCTGAAAGGTGACATCCCTCTTCAGCAGATCTCTCTTTAGCAGATGAATGTGGTTGTTAAGCCACATTCATCTGCTAAAGAGCATACAATTTGTTAATCATTTTCCCCACATCACAGCCCCCGTTTTCCAGTCGGTCAGGTAATCAAACAAATATGCAAGCAGGTAAATGATTGGGTTTGCTCTGGCGTTTAGTCAGATGAGACTAGTATCACCTGCAGGTGCACTAAGTCGAGGGGAAGCAAGACCTGAGGCTGGCCAGATGATTTCCCCTTGGCTGCCTTCATGTAGTGATGCACGTTGAGGAAATCATCAGAATGATACGCACAAAACCACACTATGCTCTTTCTGCCCCGCCAAATTCACTCAAACGCCTTATGTATCTGCAGTTCGCAAGGAAACATGTCATTTGATTCAGCTTCTACTGTATTTCAGTCCTGCCATTTAAAGAAATGTCATTTTGGAGTTTGGTTTGTCATATGAGCTGGCCAACATGGGCGTATTGAATAGAAAATTACACCAGGAGAGGCTCCTCCATGTCTAGAATAGGAATAATGGTCCCGTGTAATTACCTGTGGTGAGGAACAGTTGAAATTCGTTTATCACAGTCGGAGTGACCCCACTGCTTCAGCGGTTACATGCGCAGCATGCTACACATAGGATTATACTACATTACACCAGTTAAAACGAGGCTATAGCTGCAAGCTGTGACCAATTACAATTGAACAAAGCCAGCTCCTCTGCTGAACTCCCCTCTTTATAGGTCAGTGATGGTGAATACAGACGCATGCACTCCTCTGTAGCTGGAAGCACAGCTTCTACCAACACATTCACAAGATGCACACACACACACAGTATACACACACACACACAGTATACACACACACACACACACACACACACACAGTGAAGAAAACAGATCTGAAGCAACGATTTGGAATAGACACATTTTAAATCTATTTTCTGCAAACTACCATTACAAAACCCAAGAAAAAAGCAGCTGCATTTCTGTCCTCCCTCCTTGTGAGAGATGTTTTGAGCTTGGGACATGACTGTAGCGTTCTGTAAAGAGGTGGTGTAACATAATGACACGTGTGTGGGTCCTAAACGACCACAGAGACAGAGCTGCAGAGATACAGGACATAAAGTCACTTTGCAGAGAGGGGTGTGCTACCATCGGAGTGATGTATGACCCGAACTCCCATATGAGAGCTCATGTTACAAGGCTTATGCTGCGCTACAGAGATAGCTTTCCGTATATGGAGTCAGGGGCTACAGTAATGTATGGACCCCTGTTGTTGCCAAAGCTCTGACTCAGCTGGCTGAGTTGTGCCTGTAACCCTGACCTCTGTTCTGATAACTATATAGACTTGTCAGAGATGCACGATGGCATTGCAATCATTCCTAAAGGAGGAATGATCTTGTTATCTGTCATTTTAAAAAGTATATTTTCATCATGAAGCTGCCCTGCAGTGTTATTTAAAGCCAGTTGTCAATACAGTTATCAGTGGTGGAAATGCATTAACTCAAGTTATTGTGCTTTAGTACCTTTTTTGGTACCTTTACTTTGAGTATTTCCATTTCATGCTACGTCTTACTTGGTAAGCAGGTAATGTCTTTTACACCACTGCATTTATCTGGCAGCTACTGCTACTTTGCAGATGAAGAAGTTATATATACATTTAACATTTTACATACTTCGAAGTGCAGCAGTGAACACATGTTCTATTTGTATTATAAGTGCAATAAGTGAACTGCTGTTCTGCTCATCATTTTTATGCCCCGGTGTCATTTTGTGTGCTTGAGTTGTTTTGTATTGACATGCTGCTAATCTATGAGCTGCTAAACTGCCTTTCATTGTTCTACAACAATGACAATATAGTTCTATTCAATTTTATTCTATTCTATTCTATTCTCTTCTATTCTCATTCAATCAGTTTATAAAAGTTGATGCATTGTTATAGGTGACAGCATAAAAAAAAATAAAAAATATAAAATAAGCTTCACTTAACAATAATACAACATTTGCATCCTGTTTATTTTTAATACACCAGTAAAAATAATCCTATGATAAAATTAAATGTAACATCTTGCAAAAAGAGTATACTTGTGATACTTTGCTGATAATTTTGTGTTTTTACTCACATGCATGCCTGCTTGTAATGGAGTATTTTCACTGTGGGGTTTTGCTAATTAAGTTAAATATGCGACTTCTTCTTCCACCACTGAAATTGGACAATATGCACAGAGTTTGAGAAATTAACTACTTCTGTTATGATAAGAATGATGAATAAATACTTACCCTTGATCCTTTTCATTTAGAGAAGCAGTTTTTCACTGTAATGCATGGTTTTGTTTCGTGTGTGTTCCCCCAGGTTACCTTCACAAAGAGGAAGTTTGGCCTGATGAAAAAGGCCTATGAGCTGAGCGTACTATGTGACTGTGAGATAGCCCTCATCATTTTCAACAGCTCTAACAAACTGTTCCAGTATGCCAGCACAGACATGGACAAAGTGTTGCTGAAGTATACAGAGTACAACGAACCCCATGAGAGCAGAACCAACTCTGACATTGTAGAGGTGAGTGAGTGCCGCCTTCTTGCTTTGTGAGGACAAACTTCTGTGATTAAATAATAGTGTTCAGTTTTGTAAGATTTAGGCTACATTCATTATTTTAGTCTGTGTTCATTCAGACTGTAAAATATATTGTTGTGTGGCATCTGTGAGGCTGACAGCTTTGCGTGAGGAACCAGTAACAGTTTCCTTTTAGTCACCATTCAGATAGGGCACAGGAGGTCTGCATTCCCTGATAAGTTAATCTTCTCTTGGGCCCATCAACCAACATGAAAAACCTATCTCTGCACGCAGTAGCTGCTGACCACCATTGCCAACTGTTTCCCATAGATATTGTACCTGTAGGGTTCCGTTCTCTGGATACTCCTCGTCACAGACCAACAGCTTGGCTATTGCTGCAATGAAAACACAGTTTTTAGTTCATTCTGTACAGCTCTATAAAACTCAACAAGCACTTGGGTTTCCTGGCAGCTCCTGCAGCGGAAGAGTGCGCCACTTGTTAAGCCAGTATACAAAACTGTAAACTGTAGCGAAAGAGTAAAAGCCGAAGTAAATGAGAATGATTAGGGATGCATCCTGTTCCAAACATCTTTCACTGGCACACCTGTGGTTTCTCAGCTTATTCAAGATCTGCTTTAAGAGGCTGGTATCATCGCTCTGACTCAATGAAAGCGTCTACAATGTATGTTAATGCCTATTGATGAAATTATAACACTGCTAGTATAAAGTTGCCCATTTGTTTTTAAGCTGTTACTTGAATACACTTAGACCAGCTTCTTCTACACCAAAATACTTTTTATTAGATTTACAGACTGCTGCATCCTAGTACTTTTACCGCCACCTGCCTACTAAAACATACAGCGTTTTTTGTTTTTTTTATTACTCTGTCCCAATTAGGAAGCATTAAGTGTTAAAGATGGGCGAGATTGAAAAAATTCAAGAATCCCAGCTTTGGAAAAGACTTTCACTTGGAAGAATTAGTGAAATTACATGCAGCATAAAGGAGTCAGCTGTGGCCCATTATCTTTTATTCATGCTGCTGCTGCTGCTTGTGAATTACCTGCTTGGCAGAGCTGCAGAACAGTGCTCTGGCATCCAGTAGACTTGTGCAGTCACTTTCCATCAGGGGCCCTCAGAGCAGAGCAGGGACTCACCTGCATAAAAAATACATGGATACATTCCTCACTTACGTAACATTGACCACAAATTTGTTGTAGCCTCGACTTTGGAAGCTGTGATATTTTAAACAAGCAAACGCAAGAACATCCTGCACTCATCGTGAGGTTGTTGCACCTCAGGCTCTTCTATCACATATGTCTGTGGTTTGCCGATGTATGTTTATGTTAACAGCATGGCATAATTGGAGTGTGATATTGTGCATAATGTAGCATCAGTCATCCCATGCAGTTTTCCCCCCTTCTGGCTACTCTCAAGGAAGCTGCCCCACTGCACAAAAGGCGAGAACACGCCACTGTTGTCCCCGCTCACATGGCCCAGCATCTTTGCAGATATGTACAAAACTCCCTCTGCCTGCTGGCTACATGTTCAAGGTTGAAAAATGAAGAAGCAGAGCAGAAATAAGCAGCCCAGTCAACTTCACGTCATCACGACATAACCCCTCTACATTCACTTGGCCAGAGAGCCGGTGTCGAATGTTAATAATCTGTGGATAATCTTGATGAATATATGATTTCGTCATATTTTAAGAACTGTTCTCCTGATTGCCTGTTTCTCTACAGGTGTATAAATCTTTTTACACTACAGTACATCAGGGGTATTCAACTAAAATTGCAAGACATCCAGTTTGACAACCCTCCTCTGCTGAAGCCCGAACAGTTAGATACCTACAAATATGGTGCTCATGGTTTTTGCCACATTTTTTATTGAACATTTTTTTTTAATGAAAAATATAATGAATCTTTTTTGAACACTTTTTTTGACTTCCAGGCTGCTTTGGTTTGAAGATACAAAATTATTAATAAACTCAACCAGGCAAAAATACGGTGCCTATACAGGACAAATATGAAAAACAAAGTGCAATAAACTCCTCATCTCTAAATTTGTATTGTAAATATATTCCTATCAGTCCATAAAATCATAACATCCTCAAAGTAGAACTAAATAAACTGTTTTTTAGGCTGAACAGAGCTTAGCAATCATTTAAAGATAGAAGCACATACATTTCTGAGCTTAAAATCAATTAGTTCCATCTGTAGGGATCCGGTATCTGCCCACCTGTAGATCTGTTTAGCCTCCTGTGAAAATGAGGTGACCTTTCTGATCAGGAAGGGTTTCTGACTGAAGAGAAGGAGCTGATCTCCCAGGCTTAATTATCAAAACGACCTCAGAAGTTTCCAATCAGTTTCAACATGACAAGAAGCATCTCTCTCACCCTGAATTTATTTCATTGCCATACAGTCTTCTTGGAGATCCTTTGAAAATGTCCAACTTCCTCCGGAAAGACTGGACAGCTGCTACCAAATCACACACACAGTTGTTTTTGCCTTGTCATTTTAAGTTGAGTACACTGATGTGCTCATTGCAGCGCTCATGCATACTTTTTTGTGCAGTCGTCTCAGAAGACTCGGTTTTCATTCTGTAATTTTCTCATTTTTGATGATGTCATACTTCATGCGTGTTGCGGCCTCTGTGCGTCAGTTTGCTGAACGTATCCTATGGTGCACCTAGCAGCCTGTAGTAGCAGCCCAGCAGCATTAGGACCCAGTAGTCATAGGATCCAGGCGGCTCTACTGTACTGACCGCCTTGTGTGTGTTCAAAATCTCTTTGACGACAAAAGTAAAAAAAAAAAAAGACGATCTATCTATTTGACAAAAGGCTACGCCGTCGGGAAAGAAGCCTCTCGATGTCCGGAGTTGGCCCAGGGGTTGCTAATTGGTGACTGCTGCACTACGCTGAGAAGCTGAGGCATTTGAATCGATGCACTATTTATCCACAGAAATTGGCCTCACATGAGGACAATTATACTGTATACTAATCTAAGTTTTAAATTGTGTTAACCCAGTCTTTGCCATGCAAACAATCATGTGCTCATTTGTCTGGTTTGGGAGGACAAAATAATCCCTATCCCGCTTTTCACTGGGAAGCTCGTTCCGTGAGAGAAACTAAATCAAAGGTCACATTTCTGCTCAGTAGTACCATCTGTAGATAAAGGCTGAGCTGTGCAGTGTGGGAGAACAGTCTCCATGTTTTCCACAGATGGATGCATGCCTGGGCCACAGTTTGATAACCCAGTGGAGGGCCATGGACTTTGTCTCAAACTTGGCTCGCTATCCAAAGCAGAGCAGTAGGCTCACATTTTCCTTCTATCGGTGTGTAGGTGTGTGTAAATGTGTTGATTGTTGTAACCTTACCATTACTTCAGGCGACAGGTGAAGTGCTGTATAAAATATCTCTTTTTTTGAATTTACCTGTGTGTGTCACAAAAGCCCTTCATTTTTAAACATTTCTAAATTTTCTTTTTACTTAGTAAATCCCATTGTTCTAGTTTGACCGGGTGTAAAAAACACAAAACAGCATAGTTATTGCCAAAAATGCCTTTTGAGTGTCCCATCTTGATGCTTTTATAATACAGAAGTGTGACATGCTTAATAAATGCACTATGTAATATGGTTGGGTTATTGTAAACAGAGCGGAGTATTCATGGCAGAAGGTTTTATGGTGTTGTTCCTATTGTGCCTCGCATTGAATTCTGTTTATACCACAAATGAAAATGGTGCCGTTGGTCATTACATTAATCTAATAATATTTACTCTTCCTCCCCTCCCTGCTGGTGGAGGTAATGAAATTTTGCTCATGCTCCACTATAACCTCACACCGTTCTCCGGCACACACACAAAAAGATCACTGTGTCTCCAGAGGGAACCTTGAAATCAGATAGCAACTTCACAGGCTTCATTTGGCATTTATCTGTCCTCTCTCTGAGCAACTCAATACAATTAAAGTATAAGGTATATGTTAGGATTAATCTCATTTGTAGGCACACAGATTTGACATGAAGCCAGCACTTAATTGTAATCTTATAAAATCAGGGTCGTGAATAGGCTTTAACCCAATTTGAGAAAACAGTTTTCGTCAAATACCAATATATGGTAATTGAAAATAACTGGACTGCACCATATGCAAACCATTGACTTTTTGCTGCTCTTTTTTTTTATAAAATGTCTTTTACCACAATGCTTTGTGAGAGTAAACAGCTCAAGATCATTCATAGGGAAATTCTGCTTCTCTTCCTCATAATAAAGAGGGGTGGCCATTGTTAATGTGATTTGGGAAAAACAGACAATTCCCTCTCTATTTATGAGGGAACACCCCCTCTCACAAGACCAATACAGTGAGAGGAAATGGGCATAAAATTATTAGGTAATTTCCATTAGGTTTTATTTTATGATCTATATCGGCTATTGTTAGAAATGGCACTGTATTAATCACACAAAAAGATATGCAAAGTCTGACCATTACTGAATGTCAAGTCTTGTGTTGCCATCTGAATCACACACATTTCCAGTTTGTTTGTGAATTTCATGACTTCCCTATGCAGATTTTACAGTCACAAAACCAGTCACAAATAGGGGGTTCAGCCGTCAGTTCCATATACTATATCTTATTTTTTGGAAGGGGACATCAATGCATTAGACAGCTGCAAAAGTGCATTTTCTGAGTCTTACAGCTCAAAGACAGAAGTATTTCATAATCAGTTATGAAATGAATCCTGGATGGTGCTTTGGGTTGAATAGGCACCAGGAGTTTCAAACAAGGGGATGTTTATGCTGTCAGTCAAAAGCTGAACAGTGATTAAGACTCATTTCTCTCTTAATGAATGCAAATTGGCACATCTGCTATGGTGGGCTAGCTGTCCAGACTCTTCAATTAGCGTGATTGATCAATTATCCTCCTGCTGTTGGCACACTGGAAATGGAAGTTGGGGGAACGGATGGGGGTTGACGGGATGTTGGGGGGCAGGAAGAGAAATGAAAGAGAGTTAGAAAAAATGAAAACTGTTTCAAGACCTAGATTCTGCTTATCCTTGCAGGGTTGTAGGGCAGCGACAGCCTTTCTCAGATGGCATTGGGTGAGAGGTGGGGCTACACCTTGGACAGGTTGCCAGTTCATAGCAGGGTTGACACGTAGAGAGACAAATAACCATTCACGCTCACATTCATACCTACAGAATGGGCAATTTAGAGTCACCATGTCACCTAAAATCTGGAGGGAACCCACCATAGACACGCGGAGAGCATGCAAACACCACCCCGGGTCTGGATTCAAACCCAGACCCTTCTTACTGTGAGGCGACAGCGCTAACCACTGTACCATTGGGGTGCCCAGAGTCTTTATACGACAGCTTTTGTCAACAATTACATTTATTTCTGGCTTTCTCTGACAAGTTTATGTTGAAGTGAGAGCCCTCTTTGAGTAAATTGAAATTCCATTATTCTCTTAATGATTAAAAAAAAAAAATCTAAACTAAAGGAGTAATGGAATTTCATTTTACTCAGAGGGCTCTCACTTAAGCACAATTTTTTTTTTAGATGGACAATGATAAATGTAACTGCTGAATAAAGCTTGTCATGTTTTATGCCCCCGCCAAAGATGTCATATAGGGTTACCCTTGTCCATCCATCTGTCTGTCCCTATGTACCTAACAGGAAATGGTCTAAAATTTTGAGGCATTTATGGTGATTTTCATGTCAGTTTGTTCACAATCAGGGGTGTTTTTTTTCTAGTAGCAGGGGATATTCCTCAGATTAAAACAAAGAAATGCATATATTGAAGTTAACCGGTTCCCTGAGTGTGTAATATGTCTTTTTTTTTAACTTAATTGTTACATTTGTTACTACTTTACATGTACAAAAACAATTTGCATAAAAAATTAGCATCTGATTCTCTATCAGTAGATTTTCTGATCAGATATTCCTGTGAGAAATTGGCTTCAGACATGCAAATATTTAGTAGATGAGTACTATTTCAACTCCAAAGTCTGTCGAGGATACTGTGGTGTGCGGCAAAGCACACTGTGTCGAGACCGAGACAGGAGGAGGCAGATTTTGTATAGCATGAAAGACGAGGTAAATGAGGATGAAATCATGAAAATACAAATGATGATATAGATGATGGACAGAATTGGTTGCACTCCTTTCTTAAAGCTAAAGTAGGTAAGTTCCTTTCGAAGCATTTTTCTTTATATTTGCAGAAAATATCTGTTGCAAACATTTTAACATCCTGACAACAATCACCAAAAGCTCTTTCTAAAGACTGCAAGTTGACAGCACTCAGAGAGAGCATACTGTACTTTTTATTAATTAAAAACTATCTGAATATTCGAAAATCAATCATATATATGATCATATACATATACATAACCTCCTTGGCGGCCGTAAATATATGCATTCACTGACTTCATTCTCAAGTCTTGGTTCCACTACCTCCTCATCTTCTACCTCAGTCACTCTTCAACGACGCCGTCGTCTTATTACTTTTCTCCTTTTTGGTATATTTCACCATAGAGCTCACAGCAGCAATGATGAGAAATCCCCTTTAAGCTAAATCAAATGTCATTGCTGTTGATATAGGCTTATTGAGTTGATGTTGATTTTTCAGGGCTTTTCAAAGTATGTGAATTTTTCTGCCAGCCCATTTTTAATATTGCAGAAAAAAACACGCTCTGTTAGTCTCCTGTGATTTATTGGAATGATGTTGAAATGTTTTTATTTTTTTTATTTAGACTGTAGGTCACACATGGTACAGTAGATTATCTCAAATGTGATGGTGTTACCTTAACTACTCACTTTTATGGCACTTAATAAAACAATGGACAGAATCATTCTCCTTTATATTTCTTTGTGCTTTATTTTTTTCCCTGCATCTTCCCACAAAATACCAAGTCTGTCAATTCATCGTCTCTCTGGAGAGGATGCTAATGTAATGGATGACATCCATTACTTTGTTTTTCTGAAATCCTACTGCCACCTCTTTATTTGGGGCACATTTAAACAGACAGAGTTGTCTTCACTGAGTTTTAAGATGCCCTTTGTTTTTTTGTTTACCAGAAAGCAGAGATTTAACCCTTTGGCCTTTGAGTCGAGGCACAAATCTCGGCTGTTCAAGCAGCATCGACATCTCTTTGAAAACGTTCACAATAATTAGGAGTTATAAATAAAGAAACTCAAAATTGTCCTGGTGAAAAGACGGATTGTCTTTGTTAGCCACAGGAATATGGATGATGTTACTTACAGTTACAGTATTACAGTTTCGATTGTATTTCAAGACCCCGTGAGTTCAGAGATGCTAAAGATGAAACGTAAATCATGATTAGAAGTTGTTCCATTTAATGAGTGCATGCAACAATGCATTCAGATGCTTGCACGTATGAAGTAAAAGGTAAAAAAATCACAGTAGCTCTTTGATTTATATACATTCTCTATATGATCTGTTAATCCTTTAGTTAGGAACTTGGTAGTGTCAGTTATGCAATTCAGCACATTAATTGTCATTACTCGCCTCTTGCCATATGGCATTATCTCTTAACATTAAATTTCCTATGGAGTCGTCTGATGAGAGTAATCTGAAAAGTCCTCTCTTGCCACAGTGAGTGAAGCAGAATGAGCAACATGCTGGGTTTCAAAGTGCCCCTTTTTATAGGACAAGGACTCCTTTTCCTCTGGGCTTTTACTGAAAAAGGGTCAGTTCTCTTTTGTAGTTTTATCAGTGTAATAATGAAACTGTATATTACAGACTGTTTGGTATATGTGTCTGTCCTCTGCAATGTCTTTAGGGTTATACATGTTTCTGACTTGCTGAATACCTCCACGATAAAGTAGTAGTTTTAAAACCACCATAGATTGCATGCTATTGTTATCATATCCTTTATATTACCAGTTTAAAAAAAAAGAAAATCCTCTTTGAGATTTAAAATCTCTTTTCCAGGAGTGACCTCGCCAAGAGAGGAGTGCAGAAACTGTATAGACATAATACAATACATACATATTACATATACATATATGTACAACTGTCATACATTAATGAGTGAATGCAAAGTATCTAAAATTAGTCAGTTCATTATGTCTCCTCTCTAGTGCTCAATTCTTGTCCATCCTGAGTTGAGAAAAAGGGGGCTTTTTCTTCCCTATGCATCAGGTGCCACAGAAATGAAGATGACCGAGACACGTCTTGTTTGATGGTGGTCATAGTAACAGAAAAACACAAACTGAAGTTTTGATATATGTTACAATTGGCCCGGTTACATATCATCACATTGCTTTTATTAAAGGAGCTATTTTTCCTGTCCTCTTGACAGTTTAGGAGAGCATAGTTTTCACTCTGCTTCACTTTTGACATCATCGCTTAAATTAAAATGTTCACACTGCTGACATAGCTCATCCTCCGCCTTCCTTCTCAGCTACCAAGTTAGTGTTACATTGCCATAAAGTGGTATCGGGATGAGTACACAAGCCCAATATTGAACCAATATCTGTAACTGGTATAGGTATCAGTGCATCGCTCTTAGGTTGAAACACAGGAGTAACTCTTTGCTATAAAGAAAAGTAACATGATGATACTTTTATGCATTACACATACCTGGTATGAACCACACGAAATAGGTCAGACATTGAACTGACCTCATTTAGTTTGATCTAGTTACAGAGCAATACCGATACTTGTTATGTTAAAGATAATTAGAACCACAAGCCATCAGTCCACCCTCCGTGTTCTTCAATAACCTTGCAGGCTGAACGATTGAAATGAGACCTTGCCTTCGTGCACAACGGCTTCTGTGAGTTAGCTGGTGCAACAACCAGCTTGCCCTTGTGCCTCCCTCCTCCCATTGTGCGTGGTGTGTGGCCAACCCCTCCTGCCCAGGGGCGAGGACAGAGCAAAGCCTGCTGGGATGGGGGACTGGGGTTATCTGGCACCATGCCACCTTCCCCTGGCTGCCTGGTCTGACTGGGGCAAAGAGGGAGGCTGGTGCGTCTCAGATTGATGAGGACAGGCCTGTGGTCTGGGTATAGAGTGTTGCAGAACAGACGTCCTGCTGGCACATCCTGCCCTCTCTCCTGCATGCCCCCAGCCCTCCATACTCGCCTTATCGGAACTCCTAATTGTCCTTATGAATATTTTAGAGGCGAGCAGGAATGGGAGTTCAGGCTTGGAGGTATGGTTTCAAGGGCCCTGACAGCTAATGATCCACTCAATGACCAGAGAAAGAGAGAGAGAGAGAGAGAGCGAGAGCTGGAGACAGAGAGAGAGTCAGGGATTGAAACTAAAGATTTTCAGTAATCTGTATTTTAATGTTTTACGTGGAGGTGGAACACAGTGTGTGTTGTCATTCTTTGCAATCTGTGGATAATGAGGATAATTGTTTGCCTTAATGTTCAGTTTGTAGTTTAATTCCCTCTTGTCTACACTGGAAATATTCAGTCCACTTGGTGGCTAATAGCTTTGTCACATCAGTCGTTCACAACAGTCTCAGAGCAGAAAGCCTCTCATTCTTTAAAACGGAAGGACTATATTTAATTGACAATCCAACCTGTCAAAAGCAGTTTAGAATTTGTCATATACAATACAGAATATGATGAGGTTGTTTAAAAAAAAAATAGGACTGCACGATATAGTAAGACGAAATAGTCACAATTAGTGGGACTGATCATTTTTGCATCACCATTATCATTTGTTAAAATCATAATAATGTGACATCTTTACCAAACAAACACGTTTTACAAACGGACAAGATTTGTAGGTCAAGGCATCTCTCACTGCACCACATCACTATCATATTGTTTAGAATGTTACATTTTATTTGAATAAAATCAATATTTTAACTTTGCCATAATATGATAATATTGATAATATTCTGTTTAATCATATACTATTTTCAAGTTTACGTATCCTGCCTTACAGGCCTCGATTCATCTTGGATTAATAGATCACCATTAGTCTGACTTTGAGCTCACTGTTCATTAAATCTGTCCATTGTCATTGTGTTGTCAGGTGGGACTGAATCTCGCTCTGTATTTTTGTAATGGTTACAATACGACAACATAAAAATAAAATGCAGACCAGAGAGCTTTTCCCCCTCCTGCTTCTCTTCCTGTCTTCTGAGTAACTAGACAATGGAGTGAGCCAAAGGAAGGACATGAAAGCAGCCTCATATCCTGATATCAGTCCACTCAGTAATGTGTAATGGTCATGAGATTAAACAAGATATGTCTGGGAATTACAGGGGCCTCCTTATCTAAAAGCCCCTCACTCCCAACTCACAATATTTGGTGGGAAACGGACAGAGAAGACGGCTGCCTACACAACAGTAACGTAATGCATACGGTGCCTGAAGACAAACCAAAAAGAGGCTTTTATTCCCCTCAAGTGATGACTACAGCACCACAGGGGGAAAAAAGAACACGATGGTTGTGAAAGTCTCTTAAGATGTTATATAAGAGCAGAAATATTCCTCAGCAGATAAAAGTCTTTCTATCAGCCGCCTCCCCATGTTGATTTCCTAGTGCACACTCTCAAAGAAGCCCTTTGATAAGCATGTTAGATGGAACGGCCTGGACACAATGGTGATGTCATGAGGATTAGCACGCTACCTTGCTTAGTGTGGCGTTGGGCACAAGGGCTAATTCATACAGTACCACTGCAAGGCAAGAGGCAAGGGGACCCAACATAAATGAGGCGAAGGGAGGCCACTTCACTAGACCAGCTAAAATAACACTTCTTTGTTGTTTAGGGGAGGCTGGAATAAACATGCATCAAACACGATGTACTCCAGTTTTGGAATAGTCTGTGTATTTTCCTGCCGTATTGCTACTACGCCACAAACCGTCTTGCTGTTGGCGGGCCTGTAATTAGAGCTGCTGTGCACCAGTCATAGGTCAGGTGGTCCTCTGCTCATAATGAAAGCTACTGTAAGTAAAAGCTACTGTGATTCAGTCCAGCTTTTATCCTGAACCACTATCTTTCTCCTTTCACCCTGCCTCCTATTCAAGTACAGTGCTGTGTAGTACATGAATAAGTTAAATGCAGAAAGCTCTCTTGACACAAGAGAGGTAGAACATCTGAGTGAATATTTTTTTTTTCTCTCCAAGACTCACAGCAGCAAAGTAAATTGCTTGGGCCCATTTCACTGAAAGTGCTTCTCAAGAAATAGGTGATGTAGGTGGCTTATGCAAGGGCTCGAGTTTTATTTTTATATCCACGGAACAGGGGTTGCTTCAATGCAATAATAATGTGAATATACTGCAATTTCTTTTTAAAGTAAATGTAATGATATAATAGCATGACAAACTCTCTATATCTAATATATAAATATCTATATATCAGCAGTTCTTAAGGGTACTCAGTGGGCCGAATAACATTAGATTTTGATTTCAAAAAGTGGTATGCAAGTTTGCCTGTCATTGCACTACAGTCTGCACTGAACATATATTACAAATCTGGAGAAGCAATTACTGTGCTCAATGTTCCCCATGGTAACAATGAGCTTAATATTAAAAGCGCAGGTGGAGATGATGGATAGATGTTTTCTTCTGCACGAGGAAGCCTCAAGGCCTTGTGCGATGGAAAACATTATTGAAGAAAATGTGAAACACACAGGTGACCTGCTGGACACACATACATACATACACATGCAGACAAAAGCGGCCAGTTGGTTTGACGTAAGCCTCTCGGCGCGTCATTTGTATCGGAGGAGCCAAATTTCTATCAATACAGGTTGGACTGCAGTGAGAAAATAGTAGCTGGCCTTGTTCCCACTCATCTTTGTGAGCCTCTCAGGGCCTTGTGAATCGATTACACAGGTTGCCTTGTCTATACTCTCTACAGTCCCCCCCCCACCCCGCGCGCACAACAAACAGACCCTGTACTTCATCAAAAATGCTACTGCAAATCCCAAACTCTGCCCAGTGGCTTTTATCAAACTATTCATGATACCTTTTTAATTTTTTTGAATTTTCTACATTTACATTTGTACATTCTAGTAAGTCCTCTCTTTTCTAGGTCAGAACACTGTCGAGTCTGGGGCAGTCGGCAGCATTGACATCTTAGAGCAAAGTTGATCCGGGGTCAGGTGGCCCTCTGGGCTCCATGCGGTCCCTTCTACGGCCATGTCTCTGTGCCGCTGCCTCTGATTGGCCAGCATCGGGAGCCAGGTTCCTGACAGGTGTTTGGAAGAAGGACACCTGTTTGGCCATGTGCTGATTTAGTGATCCATTTAGTTGGAGCTGTGGGCAGAGTCAGTGGGACTCCCAAAAAACATGCTAAGTTATTTAGCAAAGATTTACAGACATGCTCTCCCTGGCCTTCGATGTTATAGGCATTGGAATGACAGAGAGATGATTCACTTTCACAGACTCGATGCCCTCAGCCCAGCATTTTGAAGATATTATGTATTGTAGGGATTCATGTCCTGTATCATGGAACTGATCTGTTGAGTGTGCTGACTGCCCTTGTCTCCTGCTATCTGGTTCCGCTCACCCACTGTGCTGCTGCAGCCCCTCCCTAAATGGCTTGGGCCAGTGGGTGCGGCGCACTGAAGACTGGCCAGGCTTGTTGTGAAAGTAGAGCAGCCCTTCCCATCTGACCAGTTTGACCAAGATATTCCCATAATGAGCAGGTTGGAACTTAAATTTGCAGGTTGAGATCAGATCTGTGGCTTTCTGGGGGGGGAGAAAGTGCATAGTTTAACCCCAGTAAATACAGGCCTTTCAGGACCCTAACTGAAGACATTCGTTCGGTAAACAGGAAATGAAGCAGCGTGGTGTTTTCTTAGAATGAGAAGAATGCTCTGTGCCACACCAAAGAGTAATGCATCTGTGGTGCATGGCTGGCCTTTCATTAGGCTTGAGACTTTGTGGGCGTTTCTCTGAACTTCCTTATTTCTGTCTCAGGTGTGTACGCCATCACATTTCTGCCTGAACAATGTAGATTAACACTGTTCTTGTGGCCCAAAAAACGTGCGTCCCACAGAAATCGAAAGCATGCGAGTGCATGGAGCTATAGAGTGTAGGGTTGTGGGATGTAGCATCATCTGGTTTTAATGAGCAGTGATATTATGCAGGAGTCGCATGAAGTCGCGGAGCAGGTTTTAGGAAATGTAACTCACACTGAGGTTGTGGTGAGCAGCGCTGGGTTAGCCACATTGTCTATGCAGACCTAAACGCACAGTTGCATTGCTGTCTGAGTAGAAATCCCCCTCCCCCTCGCCACACACACCACACACACACACACACACACACAATTCACATGCCATCACACCCAACTCAACAAACAGACATTGCACATATGCACCACACACCCGCATACATCAGAACTACATACTAGTTTTTTCTTTCTCCCTCACACTCTCACACACATTTTCCACTTTGTCGGGCGATGAAGACCCGAAACAGAGAGGAAGGTCTCATTAGTGTGTGTCAGCTCCTCTCTTCTGCCTCACACCCTGACCCCCGCATCCACAGGAGTCAGCGACCTTCCTGTAGACAGGAGGCCTCCGAGGCAGCCCACCGATAGGGCAGAGCGCTGCCTGGACCTGCAGTAGTCTGATAGAGGGAGCCTGAGAGCCACACATAAATCATGTTTTGATGTACACTGCCTTGATATCACAAGCTGTCACATGCTGTCAGCAAGACTTGTTAACAGTGCTATTCAGAGCTGTAATGAGGAGCAGAGAACAGCTGTATGAAAGTGAGCAAAGGAACACTGTGTTGCATTTATTTGTTTAGTTGTATTTTTTTTTCTCCCCCTGCTGTTAGACGTGCTCTTTATAGCATCACACCATTAAGTCCTACGTTCTTTAGAGCACTTTGCTTTTATTATAACTGCTCAATATCATGCACTAAAAGCATCATTGACCACGTTTGATAATCCATTTTATTCCCCACATTCATCGGCTTTGATAAGATATGTTGTCCTGCGAGTGACAACCGTACTGAAATGCAGCCTGGGACGGTCTTAAAGTGCTCTGCTGTAGAGTCGTCGTCTGCGGGGTTTCTTCCAGCCGGATGGCTTATCATTACTGAAATATAATGAAAAATGCAAACACGCAGTTGCAGCAAGAGAAAGAAGACGAGAGATGGATGGAAGTGGGGGGGGGGAGAGCAAAAGAGAGGAAAAGCAAGGAGCACAATATTTTGCCCTTCATTCATAGCCTTGTATCGATCTAAAGTTTATTCTAGTAATGGTGTAGCGGCTGATCATGATGTACGGTGACAAAAGGAACAATTTAACATTCAGCCGTTGTTGATTTCTGTGACTTTTCTTGACATTTTTTTCTGGTAGAAATGCTTATATAAGGTAACAAGCAGCACAAACACGGAGCCACATCTTGTATCCTGTTTCTTTTCAACTGTGCAATTTCATTTCAGAAATTGAGAAACAAAGGCCATAATGACTGTGCTAGTCCTGATCCTGAAGACTGTTTTGGGCACAGCCCCCTCATGGACGACCATTTCGGCAAACTAAGCGAAGAGAGTGATTTAATATACAAGCGCTGTGGTGTAAGTACTTCCTTTGTCCCCTGCTGTTTTGTGTTGATTCCTGTCTTTATGTTGATGTTCACTACAGGCGCTAAACAAGAAAGAACACAGAGGTTGTGATAGCCCGGACCCCGATGCCTCATATGTCCTCACTCCTCACACAGAAGAAAAGTATAAAAAAATTAATGAGGAGTTTGATAATATGATGAGAAATCATAAAATCGTAAGTACTGTAAATGCAACATCTTTGCTTGACTTTGTGGCACAAAGGACTTTCACTCTTTTTTTTTTCATTTAACCTTTTCCTCTTTTTGTTACTCCCACCCCCAGAACTTCTGTCAACTTCTTTCAGAACTACTCTAGCTTAAGAGTAATGCCCCCTTCACTTGGGCGTGCATTTGTTTCTTATGTTGATTTGTTTGGCAACTGATATTTTGGCACACCCTGATAAGATCACATTTCATGTGAACAGGCGAAATGTTGCATGCTTCTGTGTGAAAGATTACACCCAAGTATCATGGTCTTGTTATCATAACTCAAACAGCAGTCGTCAATTAAGGGATCAGGGATGTACTGTAAAATGCTTTCTCACATATTGTAAGTGTTTCTCGTAAAGACATCCTCTACAGGGATCAATGCCATTTTAAAGTCGGAATATTTCCATCTTAACCCTGATTTTCATCTCATGATATAACAAATGAACAAAGAAGGCTTCATCGATCATGATAGTAATGTCTCCTTTCAGATCTCTTTTACGTTTCTATCCATGCAGTCTAGCATAACATATGTCATACTTCTAAGTACCAGCAGTAATGTGTTGAAAGAGCATACTAATACTACACTATCATGTATTATCTTCCTCCTACTTCATCAAGTTCCACACTGCCTCACCCTCTAAAATACCACAGATCTTTTGTGATCTTATCATGCGTGACAATATTCGAATTCTTCAAGAACGTAGTGCTTATTAAGCAGTTGTGTTCTTTGTGTTCCTGGTATGAAGAGCACCACTTTGCCATTAACAACTAATGATAACACCCGACTAGCTCACTGGATAATGCTGTGATGAAATGTTCTCACTACCACCTGTCATTCTCACTTACGCTTTGCACAGTCAGCACTTTGTAGGTAAACGCAAGTGAGTCACGATTCTTGTAGTTGTGAATCCACACAAGTCTCTCTCTGCTGTGCTGAGAAACCCATGACACAGTCGTGTTTCAATAGGCAAAAGTGCGTCTGCAGTGCTGACTGCTGCAATGCCAACGTTATCTCCTGAATGCATGTTTATTTGGATTTTGTGTTTTCTGTATTTTCTGTGTGTTGCGGTTGTGCTGACGAATTGTGTGCATTCTTTGTCTATGGTGTTAATAAAAGTAAAGGTTTTTGATTGTCATATGGTGTTACACTATAGCCCTCGGATGTCAGGCAGAAATGTTGCTTAAAATGTCCTGTTATTAATCAGCTGCTGAGTTTAAAGTGCACAGAAGTATATCCTGCTATAGTTTGCAGTTATTTACTGTGCTCTGCCTTTTGATTTTGTGACTTCATTAGTTTATTAAAGCTCCGAACTCTGTTAATGATGTCATGGCAACCACTGACCCATAAGACCTTGGATTATGTGTGTTTGTGTGTAAATATCTGTGTGTTTGTCTCCCTGTTGTAGCCCACAGCATTGCCTCAGCAGAACTTCTCCATGCATGTGGCAGTGCCTGTGTCCAATCCTAATGCCATGTACCAGCCAGGAGGGACTCTGGGTAGCCAGGCCCTGGCAACAGCCACAGCCTCCCTCAGCGACAGTGGGATGCTGTCGCCTCCACAGGCCTCTCTGCACAGGAATGTGGGCTCAAGTGGAGGCCCTCAGAGGCCCACTAGTGCAGGCAGTGCAGGTTAGTGGAATCTACCCTAGTCAGTTGGTCAAAGTAGTGGACAAAGGATGAAACAAACAACTCAGAGCAGGTTTTTTAAGCTCTTTTTGTCTAGCATTTGTAACAAAATATGTTGATAGTACACTGTAAATATTTTGTGTTGAGAAAAAATGGACAATTCTAGTAGTAACTGAAAACTGTTGGTCACACACAGAGAGGTAGTGCAATTTGTGTAATTATTGGTGCACATCTATGGTGCACGTGCATGAAGGCTATGTAGCCATTCTTCCTACAATAGCAAGTTTACATACAGATCAGATCAATCAAAGCTCAAATGTTAGACACATTTTTTGAAGAGTAACATCACATTGACTGTCTTAGCTTTCACTTCCTGCTGGCATTGTGAATGAAGCACAAGCTGGCCAAGTTAAACGAGCTGGCTTTGTAATGGTTCTTTGCAAATGCATCACAAATAAAGAAATGATCATAACATACCTCAAATCTTAATATGACAACTTTGAACATGCCCTGTGTTTTAATTAGCTCTCTTTCATGACATAAAATTTAGTGATGATTAGATTCTAAGTGATAATAGGTTTTTGTTGTTGTTGTTGTTGTTGTTGTTGCTAATAGATAGATAGATTTTATTTGACATGGACATCACAATTACATTGGATGAACCAGATGCATTTTTTGAGTGTTTTAGCACACATGCTAATTCTCAACACTTGTCCACAGGAGGCTTTTGAGAGAAAAATAATAGTAATAATAATAATGATAATGACAACAACAACAACAACAATAATAATAATAATAATAATAACAAAAGGACAGGGAAATGATAAGGAGAGAAAGAGAGAAATAATAAAGTGTACAATAACATTACAAGGGCAAAAAAAGAAGCATTATATTCAGAATAGAATACATACATGAGCTATAGAGCAAAGACAACATGATCAGACAATAAACAACTGGTTAGCTATTCTTGTGAGCGCTGTTGTTTTGATTTTAGCCATTTTTTGAGTCCACTGTTAAAAGCATTATCATTGGTATCTAGTTTTTAATTAGTAGGACAGACAGAGCGTTGGATTTTAGGAGCCTCAAGTACGCAGTCATGTCATACTATCTCTTGTGTGATATTTCTTTCACACGCTCTGAAATGCTTATTATCACACCTTTTACTGTATCAGCATTGTGGAGAAATGAAGTCGTTTTATGCTAGTACGAGACCAGTGTGACTCAGTTAGTCCAGATGGCTTTTCCAAGATTCAGTGTCTCTGCGAGTGATAGAGGTACACGCAACAAGGTGGGAAATACCTCACTCAGATTTGTCCGCCTTTCAGAATTGGCTCACACCAACCCATTTGCAGGGGGTTTACTTAATGGTTGTGTGTCACAATATCTCTTCTTTTGTGATTACATGCGGCAAGCTCTCCATGGTATTTCTTTTCTTTTTTTTCCTGATTCATATGAGATCAACATATTTCAAAAGCTAAAATATGTCCAGGTCCATGTGGGCATACTAGCATTTTGTGGTTTGATTTAAGTGTATCTCTGCATGGCAGAATGTTCATACTATTATTAAGAGAAGCTCCAATAGGTACCTGCTTTCCAAGAAAATTACTGATTGCATGTTGGAGGTGCGTCCTCGTAGGGGAACGCTGCATTCACCGTGTCCAGGTTTACACATCTAACAAACACCATGCTGGACACAGCTTGATGCCACTGGTTTTAATCATATATCGAATACATATATCCCGCCAGTGTCCCCACCACGAGGACACTGGCGGGAGCACGTGCCTCCCCTTCGTGTGCGGTTGAAGAAAGAGCTACATGACATTTTCATGTCTGCTCTGGCATCTCCATCCATCACATGCTCGGCTAGTTTGCAGGAGGATACAGATGGTTAATCATATCACTCTGTACATCTCATTAGGTGGCATGCTGGATACCACAGACCTTTTAGTGCCAAGTGGCGTGGGCTCCAGCCCAGCGGGTAAGTCCTCCCGGAGAGATTCATTAGCTCTCTGTAGCTCTGCCCAATAGGCCTCCTGCTTAGTTGTGTATCCATCTGTGATTGGTTCAAGACAACTGTCATTATATCTTTGAATGACAGTGCCTTTCCGCTACATATTTTCACTGCATGCAAGGGGTTGCCCCTCTCAACAGAGGAACTTTATGATATGATTGTTGAACGCATGTTTACGAGATGGGAAATGGCTCAGCAGCATTCGCACAGTGTCCCATTTGTGCTTGAAACCAGCCTTGGTAACCAGGCGAGGCACTTAGCCATCCAACTGGCTTTGGCAGGTAAATAAACGAAGCGTCTCCTTTAAACTTGTCACCTCTATGCAGACCTCCCTCCTTCTGTTTCCTTCCCTCTATTGACAGGTGCATCTGTTTCCCCCGCCACTCTTACAGCCCTTATAAGGCTGGAGAGGGTCTTTAAGATGCCTAGACCAGCATAACCCAGTAGGCATTCGGGCCGTGACATCCCACTAAGTCCTCAGCACACAATGACCGGACAGCCTGTCATGGCTGCAATGTGCTGTGTGAGAGGTGGAGGCAGGTGGAGTTTAACTCTTTCCGTGTCACTCCATATTGTATTTCTGTCAATGCAGTAGTGCGACATATTGGTATGATCGCAAACGTTCTTATAGTTTGTGGCAGACAATTAGGATATAGGCTTACGGTGAGATATTTGGTTAGATATTGATTTAAACATATGAAGACCAGTTTGGATTGGTTTACAGTCAGCGTTTTTAAAGAGAGTGCCGGGTGAGTTTTCAATTTTGGGTGTGGTACCAGGGTCAGGGTAGAGTTAGGATCTTCTGCCAGGGGATGTTCTGGCAGACTGTTAGCATGCTGCAGCTGTTGTTTGTACCAAGTGTGTAGAACAGAAGAGGCTAGAGGGAGGAGAAACCTTTCCAGCCCTGCTGTCAGATGATCATTTCTGACATAGCTCTGATTTTTCACAAGTAGCAGCGATTACCACAGCAGAGGCCTCTAAATGTGGCCAGCTGGAAGATGTGTCCTGTGGTAGCTTCTCTCCCTTGTTCGATGGCGTCACCACATAGAAAATAAAAAGAGGGGGGAAAAAAAGATGTTGATAAATTTCCACCTCTGTGTGAAAGTGAAAAATTGGATGATTTACTCCTTAGCTGATTGTGAAAATTACCTGACACACTGAGGGTGCTGTATGTTGATGTCACTGTGATCATGTTCTTTTCAGTATTCTTTCTAAAATACATCATTTGATTTTACTGTTTAGTCTTCGTACAAATAAGGGCTCTACAGCTACTGTTCATAACAAAAAACAAGTCCCAAACGTCAGTGTGCAGTTCTATAATTTTCTCAATAACTCATACAACTACAGCTAATTACAAGCTCTGGTCCTTGGTGAGTTTTAAGACTGATAGTTGTGGTTGTCCTGTAATTAATACTGTAGTGTTCACGATTATAAAGCATGTTTGTATGATCAGAAGTCACATCATCTTTCATTGTAGTGTTGGATTTCCTGATGGCAGGGTTAATTGAGTGTGGAACATGTATTTAATGTTGGATGATGATGAAAGATTAAAACACGAAACTGTATCGTAGAAACAATCACGTGAAAAGAAAAGGCCAACAGTATAATTATTCACCTGTTTGCACTGTCCTTTGTCTTAACCAGTCGCCTTCTGCACATCCTGCCTGGTCATAGTTTTCTGAGACACAAACAATAGGAGTACACATGGGATCTATTATTAGAAAAGTGTTTTTTGGAGGCAGTTATTCTCATCTACTATTTCTTCTCATTTTCACAAGTCACTGTTTTCTGTTCCGGGGCTTAAATTGAAAACTAAATATTTCAGCTGTAAACACAAGGCCTTATGTAATGTCCCCTCTCAGACCATGTTAATAATTCAGGACAATGAACTGAAACCAAACAGCTTTCAACATGCAAAGGTTTCAGCCAGAGAGGATTTATTGGCACAATTTGCTAGTCTGACTGTGGAATGAAGGCAGACATCAGAAAAGCACATTGAAATATCTCTCATGAATGGCTGGGCCTTAACTTGTGGCTTGGCTCAAAATTAACTTTGTGGTCTGCGTATTTGTTCAGACATGTGTTTCCTTTTTGGATACTGTTTGAGAGAAGGGTAGGATTTTCTCATCAGATGTCTGAAGTAATAATCAGAAGCACATTCCAGAGATATTCAAGTCAGGTGGGTTAATCCAAGTCTTATTTAACTTGTAAAAACAGCACTGACTATCTGCTTGTTTTGACTTTACCCTGTGATGCACTGGCATAATGTCCATAGTGTCATGCTGTTAACAGAACAGCTTTCAGCATGTTGTTACACAACTGGACAAAGAAAATGACTGAAATGGTAACAGATACAGCGTGACTTCATTCCTGTGTCAGTCTTGTTGTATAATGCAAAATGAGCACCATTAATATTATAATAACAACAGCAACAGCCTTATGCACAATAAAATCTGGTGGATTAATGATGCGGAAACTTAAGACGTGTCTAGAGGTGCACAGGAGATTTTAAAACAGTTCGATTTGGTGAATAATTTAAAAAGTGTTCATTATTCCTGCCTCTTTTATAGTCAATATTATTATTTTTTAAATAGCTCGTAAATGAGAAAAGAAACCATTTACAGGATAAACTTGTGGTTTAAAGCATTTTTTTTTTGTCGGTGCATTTATGACATTTTGAATTAAATATTATTATAAAGGTAAATGTACATAAAATATTACAATTTGCATTTTTCTTATAGTTTTGTATGTGTTTTATTGAAAGGTGTCTTGTATTTGCTAAGATGCTAACAAATTTCTCACAGCAATCGTTTTGATGTATCATAGCAGCAAAAAGCACAGGCCTAAGTAATAATAGTTTCTGTCAGGAGTGACTAGTGGGTGAAGTAAATATGAGTGTTTATTGCATCAGATGATACGTCTTAATTAGTATGTTAGAAAGTCTTTGGCGCTTCGACTTTTCAGGGAGATTATGATCGAAGGGCATCTGTCCTGAGCAGCAGCAAGATATGCAGTATATCCCCCCCATGGAGTAACGCTGGTGGTGGTGGCTGATGAGTCTGGTGAGGATGATGAACGATGAACTTCGTGAATCTGTGAAGGCTGGGTGGTGATAGGGGAGTGGAGATACAAAGAGCATCATATTTGAAATGACAGCAGCATGATGATAGGCTAATGAAGGTGTGTCACAGTGCTGTTGGATAGATATGAGCAGCTGATGAGAACAGCTGAAACTCAACTGACAGCCCCAGCCCACGATGGCAGGAAATAAAGACTGAGCATGCTTGAGAGGTGTGAAAAAGAGAATGACATTAGACGTGAATTATGGCCTAAGTGTGCAAAGGTTTAGACTTCCTGAGTGAACTTTCGCTATAGTTTCATGAATAACAGCTGCACTTCATTGCTGGTTCACTGATCAGGCTGATGCAGAGTGTGGTATACACATTGTAGTGCAGCCATCCATATTGTTACTGTGTTTCCTCTGCTATGACAAGTCAAAATGTCTGGTGTGAAAAAAATGCCATGTTGTTATCTCCTTTGTCTTGAGCTTCCATAGCTCACTGATGGCTTTCAGCAAACCCTTGACATGCCATTCCAAGCCATTCCTTTACATGAAATTTGACATCTCATTGCCACTCATTGACATCTCCGCTGTTTTTAATCGAGTTTGCTATTTTTATGGCCTTGGAGGGAAAAAAAGCTTTTCAAAAAAGCAAACATTGTTTTCATGCAGCGGCCAAATGTTGTATAATCAAAGCCAGAGCTGATGGCAGTAGTTGCTTCTATATACTGTTGATTCAGCTGTGTGATACCATTGTCGGCATCATAACTATTTATTTGCCTGTGAATTGTTGCTGTCCTTATCTATACTCAGAGGAGCTATTGTTCCATTATGTTCCTATGCAAGAGCCTACGTATTGTTCACACAGTTTGTGTTTCACTGGGATACTCTGAACACAATAGAGAAGTCAGCAACCTGTTGAAGTGTTACTGATCTGTTGATGTAGTGCTAGATACAATTCATTCTGTCTTCCCGTTGTTGTTAGGATTTCAGCATGTATGTATTGTAGGTATATTTTTTACTCAGACTTACAAAAACATAGGTTTGATTTAAAATTTAAGTGCACTTGAAATTTTCAAATATTTGGATTTTTTTTTTAAAATTTCCATTTTAATTTCCAGAGTGTATTTGTGTGTAATCTGCAGTATCTCCCTGCAGAACTTTTTCTCAGATGAGTCATGCAGTATCTTGCAATTGAAAATAAAAGGTACTGTAGGTCAACAATACCAGGAAGAAATAATCTTTTTTCTGAAACGTGTGTTTTTAAAATGCAGCAGTTATCAGAATATTAGGTGAAGACAGTTTACGTCGCTCTAACAAGTTGCGAGTGATCATTTTTGACACTTTGGCCTCCGATTAAATTATTCAACTGTTGTTTTTATGTTCATACTTGTGTGGTAAGTCATAAAGATTCTTGATGCTAGTATTTCTCAGGGTACATACTACATATTGAGTACATCGTAAAATAACTTACAGTATCTGCAAACTAGTATCCATTACCTACACAGGCATGCAAGGTAGTTATTCTAAGTCTGGAGCACCTATATTTAAGCATTTAAGTATTCATCGCATTCAGTTTAAGTAATCTGTTCAAACCCATATTCTTTCTGTGGATGGGATTGTTGTCCAGCGATAGACAGAGGATGAGGAGGATGGGAATTCTTAAAACAAGTCGGTGGGGGCTCATACTTACTTTTTGTAATAAGGAAATGACTAAACATGCACATGAGGGTGTGAATCTTAAAGGGAGAGTCTAGCATTTTTTTTTTAATTTTCTGTTGGCACAGGCTAAAAACAACATCTCGAGTTCTTTTGTTGTTTTTTATTCAACTGTAATGGCTTCAGCTATTTCTTTTAAGCAGTCACAGTACATTTGTCAGTGAACTGCTCCTCATCCCAAGATGCAAAGAACAGACCTTGATCTAATCATTCACAATGAAAATAAAAGGCTCATCAATTTTGAAATGGACATTTTATTTTTGTAAATGCGCAGGATAATTATCCAAGTCTATTAAAACTTCCCAGAGGGCTGGAAACACTTAACGCTGTGTTCAGCAGCAGGAAAGCAATGCTGTGCGAGAGGTTTGCCTGATGACTGGGAGTGTTGTCAGTCACAGTCTGTGGTTTGATGATGTGTTCCTCTCACTATGTCCCTCTGCAGGGAATGGCTTTGTTAACCCTAGGGGCTCTCCAAGCGTCCTCAGCACACCCAGCGGCAACGGCCTGGGTAAAGTCATGCCCACCAAGTCTCCACCACCCCCCGGAGGGAACATGGGATTGGGAAGCCGCAAGCCAGACTTGAGGGTTGTTATTCCTCCATCCAGCAAAGGGATGATGCCCCCTCTGGTGAGTACAGAGCACACCACTGCACACAAGTATCACCAGCTTAAGGAGCTTTAAGTATCTCTGCTGCAGGGCAGACGGGACCTTTGTTCATTGTCTTAATCTAGACATTTATAGCAAAATGTTCTCTCGCCACAATTGTTTTTTGATGTCATCACATCGATTTACCATGTCGTGCTGGTGAGGTTGAAATATTTACCAAGTGTGGCTAATCACAGAGTGCAGGCCACATCTGACGATGGTCCAGCCAAGATTCTGCAGCGCAGGTGTCACAAGTTTTACTGATTTATTCCATTTAAATAAGAGGGGCTTAATTATGATAATGACGCTGCAGAGTGCTCTGACCAGAATGAACACCCGAGGCTGAACTACACTTGGTCATAAATCAACATAAAAAAAAAACTGTAAGTGGGGGATTTTCAGGACAGGCCAGCCTCCCTTTCCGACTTGCTGTTGTCAATAACAGGAGCCACTCCAGAAAAGAAAACGTTAAATGAGGGTGCTCCTGCTTTTTTTTCCGGACCCACAACTTTCCTGAAGTGCAGTGTTTAAAGCAACTGTGTGTTAGCATGTCGACATGTGGGATCAGTAGAACAATTACAGTTTGTGCTGTAAGGGTTCAGCTTGTGTTTAAGCAGTGGCTGGAGAAAAGTCTGTTTGAACCAATGGAGCAGTTTGAGGCTGTGGAGGGTGCTGGCTGTGGCAGGTCCGCAGACAGCCTGTCATTAGGCCATAATGGTATTAAATTAATCACTTCTCAGTGTGACAGAGTCTAGATGAAGACTTAATCAGCGGCCCAGGGTGTGCGCGAGATAATATCTTGTCGCCCTTGTCTTGTCTTCCTGCTGCTATTGATTGAGTGTGGGTATTAAGACAGCCCTGGCCGGGTCACCGTATGTAAGATGGCACAGCACTGAAAAGATGGAAGATGGGTCTCTAGTTACTCTTGCAGCACAGGCAGAATTTGAAATACACAGTGCTATTGGGTCATTGTTGGCACTAGTTATGTCATTTCTGATGATTGTGACATGACTGCAGTGTCACAATGAGATTCAGATGGTTGGTGACAACGTTTCTGCAGCCTTACTGTACTTCCTGTTCTTAGCTTCACTGGGTTTTTGCCCAGGATTTGACTGCTGCTGCTCCATCATTTACAAATTAATAACATTACAGCACAACAAACTATAGCGTCAGAAATTAATATTCACACGTTGTCCAATAAAGACAATCAATCAGGCGCCTGTGCTTTGGACAAAAGGGTTCATGAGAATCACCACAGGCTATAGATCTAGAAGGAGGAAGTAATCTACACTTCTATTGTCTCTTCAGCTGTGAAATCTGGATAGCTGGAACTATTTTCCAGGGCGATTTACAGTCGCTCCGCTGTGTAACTCTGTAACTCTGCCTCTCTTCTTTTCTTTTGTTGAGGGCAGTCAGAGGAGGAGGAAATGGATTTGGTGAGTTCTGCTTCCGGTAATCACACATGCTAGACTAAAGGCAATGCTCAAACCGGAGATAGGCTCTCTGAGCTGCCAGTGATAATAAATTAAAATAATGTTTTGTCACTGCATGTTTTTTGGGTTGGCCTGTGAAAATTGCCTTAGCCTGTTAAATGGGCACCTCATTTCCAACACGTCAGTGTTAGTCATATACCACTGGGAGTGTGTGTGTGTGTGTGAGAGAGAGAGAGAGAGAGAGAGAGAGAGAGAGAGAGAGAGAGAAACACAAAATCTCAATCTGGGATGTTTCACAGTGGCAAAAATGTTGAGTGGGTGAAAATATAAATAATTGTTATTTTTCTATGAAAGAGAAAATGGCATTATTTTTAAATGACATCATTCTGTGAGATACTTGAGTTTTGGTGAAGTCATCTGGCTGGAGATTGTTGGAACAATCCAAGCAGGCTATCAAATGGATCATGATGCAACGCTGCTTCAAATGTAACCAAGGGCAGCTGCTTGTTACATTATATTCTAATTTTTTTGTTATAGTGTTGCTCTAAACTATGTCTACATTTGACTAGTTTAGTTGGAGTGTGTGTTTGCTGATCAAGCGCACCATGCTGTGTAGGTTTGTGTGTGTGGACTGCATGCCAGTTACTGCACTAAAAACCACTGGAGCTGGACTCTGTGCCACTCTTGGAACTGCACTGTGTTGTTATTATCCTGTTGTGCGCTCCCCTCTTCAGGAATGACTATTTGATTATAAAACTAATCACTGCACTCATTTTGGCGTGTTGCACTTTGAATGTGTTTGCAATACACGTCATTGAATCTCAGGCGTTTCTCACCTGCACTGTCCCCACGATGTTCTGTTTCATGACTAACAAGATAAAACTCATTAAGCAGTTTGTAGTGAATCTGTTTGATCATTTATTGTGTTTATAGTTGTATGTCAAGTCTTGTGACTTTTGCGCTGACTATATCTGTCAGTTGTTCACTTAAAAATGACGGAAGAAATTATTCACTGTGATTACTGATAATTATATATTGTGTATATCTGCAGGTTGTTGTGTGCATACATATATATTGAGTAAACAAATGGACTTATATCAGCAAAGCCACATAAAAACAACATCACCAATGACTGTTCTTCATCAGAATATTGACTGCCATGAAGCTACATCACCACCTGGTGGCTGCTTTTATTATTACACTCAAATTCACACATCATGTTCAGTATATTTCAACTTAAGGATAAAAAAAAAAGAATGTAGGGTCTAAATTATTTTTTATTGTAAGAAAAGTATTAGTGTGGCGTTTTTACAGTGCCATGTTTTGTGGTTATGCATTTTCTATGTTTTGTTTTTGTGTTTTGCAGAACACCCAGAGGATAAGCAGCTCCCAGTCCACCCAGCTGGCCACCCCAGTAGTGTCTGTCACAACCCCTAGTTTACCCCCACAGGGCCTGGTATACTCAGGCATGCCCACCTCCTACAACCCTGCGGGTGAGTGTGGTCCTGCTCTCCACCCCGACTGAAAACAACCACCTCAGCCATGACTGTTTGCTCTACACACTGTTGGCTCCTCCTCTTTTCTCATTGGCATGTGATTTTTGTGGATGAAATATGAGAGAGTTCTCACTGTGTCTGGCTGCTTTTGCTTTTACAGAGTTCTCCCTGAGCAGCGCAGAGATCTCTTCCCTACAGGGCTTCAGCTCTCCTGGGCTCTCACTGGGCTCCATGTCAGCATGGCAACAGCATCAACTGGGCCAGGCAGCTCTTAATTCTTTGGTGTGAGTAACACACTTCAAAACAAAGGCACACTCTCCAGACACCCTCACATAAAAGCGACACCCACTGTGCTCTGTGATATCATGCTGAGTAACACGTCTTACATATCCTCGGCTTTTTCACTTTGTTGCTCCTTCTTGTGTATAGACTAAAGACAATGTCATGCTTATCTTCTCTGCAGTGGTGGCCACCTACCTCAGGGCTCCAACCTCTCAATCAACACCATCCAGAATATAAACATCAAGTCAGAGCCCAATTCCCCTCCACGGGACCGTATCACCCCCTCTGGCTTCCCCCAGCAGCAGCCGCAGCAAGGATCTAGCCGACAGGAAGTTCTGGGACGCTCACCTGCCGACAGCCTCAGCTCCTCCTGTAGCTCGTACGACGGCAGCGATCGTGAGGACCATCGGCCGGATTTCCACTCCCCGTTGGGGCTGGGCAGACCCCCTGCTGGCTCTGAGGACAGGGAGAGCCCCTCTGTCAAGCGCTTGCGGATGGACACGTGGGTGACATAAAGAGCCCTGATCAGACCTCCAGTCACCAGCCAGTCAGAGAGAGGGAGGGGTTAGACATGGAGAGAAGAGAGCAAGGGTCCTTAGAGCTATCATTATCATACTATTATTCAAACCCATTTCAATTTGTAAGACTGAGAGCAGATGTTATAAAACGTATCAGGACATATCTAAAATTCTCAAAGTGATAACATAAGATTTAAAAAATGAGCTGGACTGAATTATATGCACAAGCAGGTGGAATCAGGTACTTGGTGCAATTCAGACGACATTTGCAGCAGAAAGATGTGCTAAGAAAATTGTTAAACAATAGGTGGTAGATTATTGTAATCACTGGTCTTGTCAGACACTTACATGTTGTTGCTTTATTGCTGTTGTGCTCGCAAGCTCGCAAACAATCCGAGAAAGTTGTGTTGCTTTCAGGCTGAGGACCCTTACATACGATGTTCACAGCAAGAAATGATCTTTTAAGTCATGCTGTAAATATAGAAGACCTTTATCTCAAGTGGCCTCTTCTAATTTATTATTGCGGTCCATCAGAGGACACAGAGAGCATGGAGTTAAATACTATGAAAGAAATTTGGATGGCACAGTAAATAACTGATACTACTTTAGTAAATAAATTAAACCATACTGTTGGAGGTAAAAACAAAATATGAACAGAATTTATTGCAATAATATCATACTATTCATTTTATAATTTAAAAGAGCAGGATATATAAATGTGCAATTAAGATAATGCGAAGCTGCCCAGTTGAACTGGTGAGAAAATCAACATGTTCACATTTGTCTAACAGTTCATCAGTAATATAAGCCAAAGCTGTTTTTTTTGTGTTGTTTTGTACAGTCGCTACGGTTTCCTAAACTCACTCAAATGCACCATTTCTTTCATCATAGTTTTATTTTTTATTGTGCTGTATTTCAAACAGTGTGAAGTCATGCAAACCAGATCTTGAATCAATATTTAAAGCCATGAACATTTGCTGTTCTGTTTGTATAATTGAAAAATTTGAGCCAAACATGTTTTTTGTTGTGTAAATACTGACTTTAATATATATCACCAGGGTGTGAATACATACTGAATGTACTGTACGATCACCGTTTTCAAGAAAAATATATTTTTGTGAATTACAGCCGAGTTTACAAGAGTAGACCCATCAAAAGTTCATCATTCACGGGTCAATATTTGCTATTTTGTTAATTTTACTGCAATCTCCTCTAAATTGAATTACCAACATAACCTCCCATATGTTTTAGTTCCAGATGGTCAGTTTATTTTTCCCCTTACTCTTTGTACTGAAGACATCGTCATAACAATACTGTGAGGCTGACGTCCCACTATTTTCATATTTGTGAAGGCTGATCACAAGGCTAGAGGAAATAGAGTTTCTTCCCTCCGATTGTTAGCTTGCGTTAGTTGTATACCAGCTGCTGCTGAGTACACTGCCAACATTCAGACCTATGTTCCCAGCCCCACACTGAAGAATAATCTATTGTTGTTGCATGTAGCTCAACTGAAAGACATGCCATTTCTCTAGCCCCTCCTGCCACCCTGGTATTGGTTTATAGAATTAAAGCAGAAGACACAAATGTTGTAAAAATGGCTGCTAACCTTCCCATAAAACTGATCATGCCTGTGCCCATACGTGGTTGTAAATATCTCAGTCTACTTGACCTGTCAGCCATAATTATGTAGAAAAAAATATTCCTTAAATAGCCCCAGAAATTTTATTTTCAATCAATGCCCTATTACTAGTAAGAGTACTGTAGGCCTTGCAACCCTAGGAACCAGAAAAGTGAAAATCTGAAGGCGTTCAAGGCATGTATGAGGAAGGTGTTTGCGATGAGAGGCCTGTGGTATCACGCAGTGCAGAGACAGAAGGGGAAAAAAAAAGGAGGCTGACTTGTTTTCTTCTCCATCATCACAGAAGCAAATCATTCAGCAGCTAATTCATAATAACACCAACAACAAAATGTCATTGACTTCAATCTCACTGCTGGATTGCACACATTTGTATGAGATGTTTGCTGTACGAGAAAGGTATCACGCTGCATTCGCCGGGACATGTCTTTTGTGTGTTTCTGAGGTTCCTCCTTTTGCCGCCCCATCATCAACTCCCCAGTAGTTCTCAGTACACCCCCGCAACGATCTATGCAGTCTCAGGCTAAAGTCACATGATATATACAGAATATGATGTCAATACAGGTCATATTTAGTCCACAAAGCATTAGGAAGAGGAGTGTCTGAGAGTCGACCGTCCTAACCTGAAGGGCCACAGCTGAAAGAGGCTGGACTGAAAGTTACATCAAATATATTTTATTAAATGATTGATTTGGATACCCCCCCCCCGGGGCGAACTCTTCATTATCATGTACACTGATGGACATAATTAACATAATGTATAGTTATCCATAATGAAATCCAGTCTAACACAGCTGGTGAAAATAGCAATAATAAATGACTATAACATAAAAATGATCTGCCTGTCTTGGCAGCACCACCTCGTAGTTGAGCACATAAGTTAGCACTTAATAACATATCAGGGAATTTTGTAGTTTCTCAGTATATGCACAGTTAGGAAATGCCTTATCCCAAAGAAAAAAAGAAGTCATTTTCCTTCTATTTCTTTCTTAGATAAAAATAGACAATGCGGATATCTCTCAAACTCGACCTTACCTGCCTCCTCTCTGACAAAGACTCACACAATGAAATGCTCTGTGAATGCACTGTGATACCCTTTGCTCCTTTGGTCTATGTCTAAATTGTGCACAACTGATGAATGTGAAAGGAAAGAGTAATCAATGAACCTTTGTAGAGGACTTTCTTCACTTTGCTGTGTAAGAGTACACTGCTTTGCTTCATGGCTTTTATAAACAGAACTACGTGTTTGGTAAGTGTTTGTAGTTGATAGTTCACTTAACTAAAGAAGCTGTTTTCGGTTTGAATGCTCAGACCGTTTGGCAGCACAAGCTGGACTTTGTTGCCAATAATGAAATTATTTGTTTCAAAATCGAAACTGATTTTAAGTTAATCTTCATTTTATTTCCCTTGAATGTGTTATTTTATTTTCATCATACAATGAATATTCAAGTGAAGTTTTTATTAAACAATTAAGATACTATGCTAGATATTGTTGTACAAAATTTGTATTCTTCACAAAAGTACAAATATTGGCTTTTAATGTGTAATTTAGGTTATCTCTCTTATTCTGTATAAAATGAAGTAAACAACCCTGTGAAGTCCCAAACAGTAGAAACTGTCAACTTTATTAAACACCTCAGTGTATGCTCAATCTGCACTTGATGTCTACTCATCTTTGAATTATGCCTGTTAATTGCTCTTCCTTCACTGCATGCATCAGCTTTTACACCGAGGCCATTGCTGTGATCCATTACGCAGTGACACACACTGAACAGACAGCATAACATTGTCAAAATCTTCGTCTCTTAAGAAAATTGTCCGACATACCCATTCTCAGTTCATTTACTTAAAAAATGGGATTGCAAGCATTTAAAATCCTACCTATGCAAAATGAAGAACGTTAAAAATGCTAAAGGATAAGAGAATAAGAATTATTATACCATTGCATTAACAGGTAAGCAGCTTTTTTAAAGTTTTGCATAGGAAAGATGATTTTAAGGTGACTCTGAAGTTCGGTCATCCTCTCCATAGCATACAATACATACATCCAAACAATATACACTTGTTGGTTAGTCTATAACAATGTGTCATATTTTATGAACCGATCAAATGTTTTGAATGAAAATCAGGATCTGCAAAATGGTCAGCGACCGTCAGAAAATAAATACTTATTTGAAAGCTGGACTCTGAAGTAAGCCCTCAACTGTTGAACTGTATTTGAGCTTGTTTTTACAGGTGACGTTTCAACATTAGAACAGCTTTGTATGACGACATGACGTAAGTCCCCAGTACGTCCAGCAGGAGGCGCTGTAACACAGTACATCACAGTGCAGGTTGCTCAGCTGTAGTTTGTGGCCTGTTGTGAAGGTAAGTTGGTAAACCACCTGAAGCTACTTTATTTATTCATTTATTTATCTTATCTAACCAGGAAGTCCTTTCGGTTCCTTCTCTTTTTCCAGGAAGACCTGGAAATGAAACGTACTAAGCTGCGAATATTAAGTAGAACGTGAGCTAAAACAAGTAGCTTTTCCCCCTTTAGCTACTGCATCACTGTCCTGGTTGAACCTGTTGTGATTGAACATCCGTAGAGGCATGAATGTGTATTTGATTTGAAAAAAAACATAAATGGGATAAAATGTTACTTTTAGTAGGAGTTGAGAAATGCAGCTAGCCTCAAGCGTCAGGTTACATTCACCCATAAATTAGCTTAGCTTACTGTGTGAAGTCTCTTTGATTCTCCTGCATTTTATAGGGAAGTAATTGTACTTTTCTCCACTTATGTGACATGTATAATTACTTAGTGTCTGTACAGGTGGGGTTTTATTCAGAGTACATAAAATATGAATTGCCGCAGTGTATCCTTCCCTATTGGTAACAACAGTGAATGGAAATTGTACATATTAAAAGCACCTTAACTCTTGGTTCAAAAGCATATTTTAATACAGTTTAATTTTAAATACTTTAATTGGGGTTCCTCCATTGTATTGCTAATTTTATTGTGTATCATAAAACAAATTGCTAAACTAAACTGAATTGCAACATAAAACCCTGCCAGACAATCAGGGGTTTTGGGTCAGCTGTGTAGCTGACAGTCTCCATCTTTCATGGTGGCTTCCAGTGTGCATCACTCAGTGTATCTGTCCCCAAGTGCGTGTTCTTGGCTTCCTATTCCTCAGACCAGCTGTGCTGCAGACTGGAACTGGTCCAGTGTGCATGCATAGAGTAACCAAGCAGGGTTTTGGGCTGTTTGAGTTGAGTGAGAAGGAGGGCGACAGCCACCTGCCATAAGGGTCACATTTGAAAGCATTGCCTTTCAAATGTGAGCCAAGTTGGGGTTCTTTCATGTGGGCCTGATCTCCTTAAGACATCAGCAAATATTGAACAAGACTCAGTCCAGACTCAAACACATCTGTTGTCATATAGTCTCCGCTGTTAGGCACAGAGGAGGAGAGAGGGTGAACACCAGTGGGTCTATTGCATTGGCACGTACGTGTGGACAGAAAGCTATAGTTTAGACTTTGCAAACACAAATGCTCACTTCTGACGAGCTTAGGCTAAACCATATTCCACTGTCAACAAATATGGGGCTGTGGGAAATACATGGAGTTTGGTATGACAAGGCAGCCACCTTGTGCCAGATCCGCCCTGATGATCGGGGGATGAGATAAAATGAACAGTGTCTCAGTCATGTTGTGGAATCCATCAGCCGTATTTTGGACAGATAAGAAGGACAGTTGTAGAATTAGGCTAGATTATGGCATTAAATATTTTTTTTTTCAAACACTTGGACCCGTAAGAGAACACATATTAGAGGAAATGTAATGCAAGCAAGCCTTAAAAGAGACAAATAGCCTCCCAAATGTAAATAGATGCTCAAATATTCAAATCAGCAATTAACAGATTGACAGGCAGGCAATAAAAACTCTTTTCAACCTGCTGTGCTGAGAGAAACTGTTTCATTAAAGTTTCAGTGGCTCAGTATGAATTTACTGTCTCACTACATTATGTCAATATACTCAAGATTTTTTTTCTCCAAACCCCACATTCCTAAAGTGATACTACCAGGAGGACTGGGGGCAGGACTCAACACCCAGCAGTGACATTCTTTAAGTCGTTGGAACTCACCTTGCAAGACTAGTATGGCAAGTTTCACCCAGATTGACATCTCCACTAATCACTGTCTTCAGTTGTCTTTCAGGATGAACACGCACAAAGTTCACCTTACACTGCCTGAAACACTTCCTTCTTTTCTTCATAGTTAGAACGGTTGAGTTGCCTGTGTGGAATTTACTGCTGCTCTCGGTGGATACGTATTCCGTTGGTGGCTTTGTCAAGCTGTTCAGCAAAGTTCGACAGGACAGGTAGGGTGATATTTTCTTTTTCTAAATTATACTGGAATAATCCTGGTGACAATACGATGTAACGTGATTAAGGTGAGCCTATCCCAGCTAACTTTGGGCGGGAGGCAGTGCACAGCCTGGACAAGTTTATTCCAGTTCATTCGCAGGGCCACACACAGAAAGACAAACAACCATTCTCACTCCCATTCACGCCTAGAGTCACCAATTCACCTATATGGTATGTTTTGAGTGGTAGGAGGAAGCCAGAGTACTCGGAGGGAACCCACACAGACACGGGGAGAACAAGCAAACTCCACACAGAAAAGTCCCAGGTCCTCAGATGGATTTGAACCCAGAACCTTCTGGCTGTGAGGCGCCACCGTCAAAAAACACGTTATAACCTTAATCAGTGGCTACTTTTAGGATATTTTACGTTTGGCTTTTTTTACTACATTGTGTTTGGCCAGTGCATGTGTGACACTAAGCATTTTAATATCTTCATTTTTTTTAATCCTAAAGGTATCACTCAGGATGGAGGCCAAGAAAAAGAACTTCTTGGATAACTTACGCCTGAAAACTAAGTTGCTCAACCTGAAGAAGCCACGTAAAAAGGCAGCTGATAAACAGGGGAAGAAGCTGGCCTATCGGCGCAGTATTTCTGTACCAGACCTAAGGTTGACGCCAGTTGAAGCGTTTTCTTTAGAAAGCGCCTTTTCATCCAATGCTTCGGAAGCCATGTTCTTTGGCAACTCCGCTGGGTTGAGTGATTCAGATTCTGTTGCAAGTGGCTCCAACAATGATGGACTCTTTTTTACAGAAATAATCAGTGACCCGGTCCCACAAACCAGACCACAAACCAGAGATCTCACAGATCGCACAACTGCTGCTTTGTATAGAATGAGTGCACCGGTAGAGATACTGAAGCTTGATGAGGAAAATGAAGATATGATAGATTATGGGTCAGAGAACAAGGTGAACTCAACTTATGATGGCTTTTATGCACAAGTGGATAAAACACCCCGTGGTAATGTACCAAAATGTAATTATGACCCTCTTCCTATGCCAAGAACAGTTTATTCTAAACCTCTTGTCCTCTCACCAAGGCCAGATGTTGTATACAGAGATGGTTTCTATGCTGAAGATACCCCATCTGACAGAGCACTTTCGAGTGCTGTTCCTGCAGTTCTGACCAGAGCACGCTCATTTGGAGACCAAGTGAATCCTTACACAGAGAAAAAGCCATCATCTGAAAAAGGGACTCCGCCAGTTATTAAAAAAGCTCTTGCAGATAAATTCTCTCTGATATTAGATACTCCTTTGGAGAGTGCAGATGGTGTCTCTCTAGATTCTGCCTGTGGCACTCCTAGTGAGGAGCAAGTCAACATGCTCTGGACAACAGACTCAGAGGAACAGGACCGAGAGCCCGGCTTTCCCCTTTTCACAAGAGATTTGTCGATGGAAGAGGCTCTGCTAGAAGAAGCCCAGTCTGCGGAGGCCCGGGATGAAATATCAGAGGTTAGTTCCATTATTCAGTAGGTGTATGTAACAACATGAACAGGGAGAGGATCGTATTATTTCTAGTCTTCTGAACTGTGAGATTTTTGTTCAGATGTCAAAGTAGCGGTTTCCTAATGGCGATAAACATTGAAATCCAAACTGCGTTAGGCCTGTACCAACTTTTAAAGCCTCTTCCAGAAACTTAGATAAAAGTGCTAATACTTCAGGAATGAAATGAAAGTATGCAAGTTCCAGTTCCGTAATAAAATGATCAAGAAGAGGCTGTGTGATGCAGTAATATGTATTATAAATAAAAACATGTTACCAAATATTACTTGACATCAGATAGAGTTGTAAAGTTGGTGAACTCAGTGGAGTAGATTCAACGGTTTGGACCCAGGCAAAAGAAAATATGAAGCAAGACCAAAATAACTCAGTTTATAACATCTTATACTTAATTTTCTCACATTGGTTAAATTTGCTGAGGAGCAGCACCAAGCTCCAACTCCCACATACGTAGTTCAAACGTTTTTCTTTGAAGATCGTTTATATACTGCAGCTCTTTCCCTTTAAAGGTTAGACACTGTAGCTCATCTAATACAGCAGGTGGCTGACAGTAGACTACTAAGGCAAAATACCTCCATAATGAACAATAACACTCACACACTGCATGCCCTGGAGGTGTTGCGTCAGAGCACCTTCAGCGGCAGGCTGATCCCACCGAGGTGCAGGACTGAACGCAGCTGTAAGACTGTTTAATGTGCAATAATCTAGTGTGCAATAATTTTATTTTCACTACTGTTCCTACATTTTACAGTATTCTACTATTAATGACATACTGTACCTTATTCTTAAGTGCAATAGCTTTTTATGTGCAGTAATTCCTGAGCACTGTGCATCCTGTTCTTTATCATTTATTATCATTTAGTATATTTTAGTAGTTTACCTTTGTGCCTTGTATTAATCCAGATGGATGAGTGTTTTATATCCAGTGTATGGTGGTCTTGTGAGGTGGTGGTATTTATCTGAGCTGATGTAACAAAGTCATTTCCTGCAAAGGATCAATAAGGTATTTATCTACCTATCTAAATGTGGCAAAACATCTTTATCCACCAAAGCCGTGTATAATTCTGTTTTATCTGTTTCCTTTTTAGTCTGTTTTTAACAGAAGCTTATCTCTAGCACACTGATGAAACACCAGTGTAGGAGATGCTGAAACACGAATGCAACCCCCCCCCCCGACTCAAAATACTGCAATAAGGAGAACAAAGATAGTTACTACAACCAAAATGAAACCAGTCAACTGTGTCAACAAAGTCACTCAAAATACAAAAGAGCAACGCACAGTACAATCGGTCTCAAAGCCAAAATTACCAAAACATTAAGATCCAAACGGGCTTATTGCCACTAAGCCAGTGGACAGTACTCCAGCACCGACCCTAACACCTAATACCTAAACACAGCCGCAAAGGACAGGAGGGGCAAAGGGACAAACTGCACAGGAAACACATACATCCATAAGCACTTAAGAGTGGCGCGTAACAGTCATGAATATCACGTAGACCACAAGATTGTACCCACATCTCCACTGTGTTTGCATTCTGATGTTTCATGAAAAGTCATTACAACCCTTTTCTGTGTAGATGTCCAGTGAACATGATATCTATGGTGGGAATGTGACTGATCCTCTGGAAGGCTCTGTGAGTACTCCCTAGGCTGCTGTGCCCATTGACATAAGCCAGGCATCGGCTATGAGACAAGCCCGTACATGTGAATGTTTCTCCACAGAATGTTACGACAACGGACCCTGAAGTCCAAATACCTGCTGCGGCCCAGAGATACCTCCTGAACATCAACTTAAAGAAGGGAAAGGACCTGGTCATCAGAGACAAGCGCTCTGGTAGGTCACCCGACTGCAGGTCACCAATAAGAACTGTCTTACTTGGATCCTGAGAGGATGGACTTTATTGGGTAAAAATCACATATGTAAAATACATACAAATATAAATAGGATAACATATAGAGTATAAAATACTCATATTTCTAATGTGGTCTTCCGTAAGGATTCATAATGATACCAGGCAACAAATGAAAAATATTCCAAATGTAATGAGGTACCTCATACTAAATGTATGAGGTAGACTATTCAAAACACAAACACCAGTGTGCATAAAAGAACTCTTTACAAAACCATTTACTCTGGGTACAACACATGAGGAATCATTTGCTCTTGTTCTATATCTGATGATTTTGAGCCATTTGAACATCACCTTTAAGATATTCTGAAGCACTAACCAGTGACAATGTTGTACCAAGTTTTAGTCGTTCAACTCTGTGTTCAACAGGAAGTAAACTGTTCCTATCCAACATGTGTTCTGGGAGGAGCATTCAGCAAATACCTAACTATACTGTATCATTCTGCATAACCTGCATCCTACCCTTGTATTTTTTGAGAGACCGCTATACCAAGCTGAATAAGCATGGTCAAAATGACCCTGAATCAGAGCAGATACTAGTAATGTTTTGGTTCTAACATAATAACTAGCTTTTTATAAGCTCACACCAAACTGGTCTGTTAACTGAAATCTCCAAAACACCCTTGAACGGTTTAGTTCAGATCGTGTAGATCCTAAAGAATGCTGTTCTTTTGTGTTGACATTTGACCACAGGGCGAGTCCTTCAAAAAACACTGCTCATGCTATGCATGCATATCTTGTTAATCTTTCAGTGTTTATAACAGTAGGGAGTAGGGAATAGAGAATGTGCTGTTGTCTGTAAAAGCAAGATGAGCTGCGTTCAGTTCAGGCCTGAGTTTACTTGTGAGGATGACGTCTCTTTGTCAAGTGTGTATGTGCAGAGAAGAAGAAAAAAAAACACTCGGGAAGTATGTCGTCTGACCGGTATGACAATAGACAAACTGATAAAAATCAGTACTGATGTACTTGTACTTAAGCGAGCGGCTGGTTTTTAAATGGAATACTGATATAATGGCCGTGGATTATTTGCTAAATATAATTTACAGTCAGATGCTTATAGATTTTCAAGCTGATGTGTTGTTACTTACTCACCCTGCTATTTATAATGGAGTATTAGAAACCACAACATTTTTGTCGCTAAAATTATTTTCTTAACATCTTTAGGTTTGAGTCTTTTTGAAATTGCACATTTGCAGTCACTATTTGGTTGCATTTGTTCGTTCTCGTGTCCAGGTGCAAAGTCAAGCATGAACTTTGAAGAAATGTTTTGGATTTCAACACATTTGGCTGAGGTGGTTTTCATAACTGGATGAACTTTTGAGAATGTGCCCTCCATCGACAAGACGAAAGGGAAAAGCACACTCGAGTGTGTTATGAAAATTTCCACTCATATGGACCTTTCTCTGAGGCTTAGGGTCATTAGTTAGCTTTGGAAAACAGTGACATCAAGTGGCTGTAAATAGAATTACAGTACATGAGAAAATGAATGTGTGGTCATGATAAATGTGACTATTTACGGGCAATTTAAAAAAAAAACTTACCATACTAGAAACCATATTTGAATGATACATGCATTTCATAGGAATTGTGATTTGACAATATTTTAAAGTTATGTCAATCTAATCTGGCTGAAAATTAAACCCTTAGGTTATGCTGTAGTATTTACAATTATTTCACTTTGCCCTTGTATCTCTGGGAAATCCCCTCACACCAAAATGTTGTTGTTCCTTGTTCCTTCTTGAAAAGAACTTTTCCCTTCCTGGTGGCGCTGGTCCCTCGCTCAGTGCCCTGCTCCCTGGTAGTTGAGACCTTACTTTTCCTGACACGATGGCACCATGATGATGCAATCCTCACACGCCCCCTTCACTCCGCTGTTTGCCAACAATAAACACCGTGCCAAAGGCTCTCCAATGGCATATATTGTCATTACATATTCTGAAAAGACCCACGCCACCAGCCCCCACTACTTAGTTTTTGTTCTCCTCTTCTTTTCCCATTAATTTCCATCGTCACCGTTCTCAGTTATGCCAGAGCTTTTCTCCCTTCTAGCTGCCACATTCTCCTCCTGTCAAGTTGCCTGGAGGTTTCCCTGTCACAGGCTGGCAGGGTGGAGCTGCTGTGGGTCCTGCCTGCCTTTGCGAGATGTTCATTTGGAGTGGGGAGCTGACAGGCCTGACAGCCCATCCCCACAGGGCCTTTGTCATGTGATTCAAGCCTCCCTGCAGGCTCTCTCAAGCACCCCTTTATTCCCCTATACAAATGAAGGCATGGGACTGTCTTTCATTTTTTAGCCAATCTGCATGCAATTGCAGAAACAAAGAAGTCCCATACCCCCACCCCCCACACACAGACTTTCTTAACAGGCTTGGGAGATTAACACTGGTTGCTTCTAGATCTTGGTTTCTGGTTGCCTCATGCTGGCGAGTGTTTCTACACTTTTACAATTAAACAGCTACATCCTTCTGTTTTTGCCACGAGTGGGTTTGCACATCCGCCTCACATTTTTCAGTCTCTCACACAACCAGCATGGGTGAAGGATGTGTATGTGCGTTTTCATAAGCATTTTTTAAGTAACAATATTTTCCACGCAAAGCAAATGTAGTTTGCATTAAACGATATGGATGCACAATAGATTACTATGAAATCAGTGTTCACACTGTGGTTGTACTCTAACTCATCACTTGAGGTAATTATCACATGTGTCTCACAACATTTACTTGCATTCTTTCTCTACTTGTATTTGAATATAGGCTCCAGTGATCCTTATGTGAAGTTCAAACTTGAAGGAAAACTGTTCTATAAAAGCAAAGTGGTTTATAAGAACCTGAGTCCACGGTGGAACGAGTCCTTCTCCCATCCTCTTCGAGACAGAGATCATGCCATAGAAGTTCGGGTAGGCATTGTTTGTTTTGAAGAAAGTGTATTTTCATACAATGCAAAGGCGGCCTATCGTTTTATAATCTTTATTGCATTTGTAACATTGTTGCAGGTTTATGACAAAAATCGGACCGCTGATGAGTTCATGGGTTCCAGCACAATTTCCCTGAAAATTCTTGAATTATACAAGTAAGGAGTATGTTTTGTAATCATATCTTTGGTACTACATTATCATAAGGATATCAGTTCGTGGTCATCACTTTTAATCTTGGTTCTCTTTCCGTCTGTGCACAGAACTTATGAAATGGAGTTACGTCTTGATGATCCAAAAAGTAAAGAAGATGACATGGGAGTTATTTTGGTCGATATCTGCTTAATGTTCAGAGATCCCACCATCAAAAGAAGCCCTGTAGGTGTATTTCTGATTGTTGACGCAGTTCTCCAAGTCTTCCCTGAATTTTTTTTCTACTGAATCACGCACTTCTTCTTTTCTTTTTTTTCATAGAGATGGCCACCAAAGAAGAATAAGGTATGGATTTTTTTTTATCATTGCATTTCATTTTTATCTTGAATTTATAAATGTTAGGCAGAAAGCCATTCGTATTAGTATTAGTTTATCTTTGTCATTTATAATGTAGTTCTCGCAGTTACCCCGATCAAAAGCACTAGGGGGCAGTAGCTCACTGTATTATGGTGCAAGAAATAATGAGGCGTATGCTCAGGACCCAGGCTTTCGTTTGTAACCTTGGATTCAGCACAGCCTATTTCTTTTGTGGTTTTGTAGTGAACCTTTTTTTTTTGCAATGCATTATTATATTCAGTGTGGTATCCCTTGCTGTGAAAAAATTATGGCACAACATTGCATTCTGTTCAAACCAAAATACTAATATTGACTGAATATATTGTCATGAAAGAGCCCTTAGATGAGTATTAGAGAGCTGTATTTGTTTTGTAGTAAACAAAGTTCCATCTCCTCTCAAGTGGCTTTCAATATATTGCAGCTGTAATTAGATTCAGAGTGAAATAGGAGCGTTGCTGTTTGGGACTCACACTGCAGTGAGTGGGTTTGTATTCACACCTATGTAGTCACTACATCTGCCACTGTTGAGTCTCTTGATGGTCCAGTACACATTCTCAATTTGAAATTAGATGAGAAAGGAATCAAGCCATTTTTTTATACACATTGTTGGTTATCCACTACAGATGGTTAAAGATGCTCAAAGGGGGACAGAAATGTGTGATGGGACTGTTCACAATGTTCTGCTGCCTAAATCGCAGTGCTAATTTAACAATGTAACAACGCCATTTTTTTTCCCATTTCATTTTTGACAAACGAACAATATCTTATTCCATTTAACACCTATCCTGGAAGTGCTGAACACCCAGCTCTTACAGCTCTACTCCCCCTCTTTCAGAACATCGTTTTCTCCCTCTGTGTTACCGCCACGGAGACAGGGAATGGCAAGTGCCTAAGTAAAAACTCTGCTGTGTGATAGTGTTTCAAACAGAAGGGGGCCGTATGGGAGAAGCGGGAGGGGGGTCTGCTGATCGAGGCATGTTGCCAGTATGGGATGCCTAAGATCGGCAACGCTGATAATTCTCAGGCAGAGCAGGCAATAACCCAGATGTTAGTATGTAATATCACAGCTGTGGATGGACAGTGCTGAGGTACCAGCCAAATGGACCTGGGTCTGAGCTCATTGTGCTTGTCCCCATGCTGTCCCACCATATGGAAGCAATCGCACAGCCCTTTTAGGACCAGGAATAGATTCTCTTTAGGGGCCACTTACAGTTAAGTGGAATTGTTTTATTGGCCGCTGAGATAGAAATGTGTCCAAGATAAACACTTGGGATGACTTGGCTGAGGTCTGTTTTATATTGCTCCTCCACTCCCTCTGTTCCTCTTCTTTTGAAGGGGCTGATATTTATAGGGCTGTGCCTGTGGTATTCCATGTTAATTCAGGTCCCTGAGATGTGCTTTGATCCCCTCCGGATTGGGTGGCAATGTGGGTTGTGACCCCGTAGTGAAGAGGAGGGGCCGGAGTGGCAGGGGAGTTGTTGAGGGACTGTTTGAAGCAGCGTAGCCGGGGCAGTCGAAGGAGCTGGGCAATCAAAGAGGCTAGAGCAGATTACGGTCCCGCTCTTTAATTACAGTCAGCCCTACACAACCTCTCTGCTGTTTGTTTTTACAGCCCTGGCCTATCACCGCATGGCCTCACGGGAACTCCAACATGGAAACATATCAAGGCCTCTCTGTCTCACTCCCTCTGTGACACACGGCAGGAGAAGTGGATTATTTGCTGTGGCTTGTCTTTGTTTTCCAAAGTTTCCTTTAATGCACAACATCTTTGTTAGTTTTGTAGATTCACTTTTGTAGAAAATCCGTTTTCTGGTAAATTTTCTGGTAAAATTAAGATTGATTGACTTTGCCAATTTGCGGAAGAAAATGGATGGATGGATGAATTTGCCAACATGCATTAAGCTTTGATGCTAGCCATACATACTGCATGTATGTCTAATATGCTGATGAGAGAGCTGTGTGGTTTGCATCATTACTCACTGCTGCCTTCTGTCTCTGGTGCAGTATGCCAAGTGTCCTGCCTCCCCACACTCAGCCTGAGAGCCAGTGATGAGTGGGACTGTCACAGCCAGGGACATCTGGCTGCTCACTGACGTCCCTCTCTTCCTCCCTCTCCAGGAGCTTCCATGGTGTGGCTTGCCTGTCAGTAGAGATGTGCTAATATGCTCCAACAGAGAGCTGTGCTGTAGAGTGTAAACCTTTGTGCTACTTTCATGCACTCTGTGAACATGATGAGGTGCCAGGTTGAGGTTCAGGAGCAGGTGAACAGAGGGGTAGCGCACAGAGCTTCCACACACGGTACATTATCTGTCTGTTTGTATCTTTGCCCTGCAGCACAACCAGGCCACGCCACCCCAGCGGCCTGCTGAAATACTGAAGAATCAGCTGAAGACCAAGATGTGGACTGGGGTGCTTGGTATCACCTTGGTGGAGGGACAGAACCTGCCGCAGTGTGGCCATGGGGACATTTACGTCCGCTTTCGCCTCAGTGATCAGAAGTACAAGAGCAAGGTTGGACTTGTTTTTTCTTCTGTCTGTTTCCCACTTTTCCAACAGTCCCCTTTCTCATGCTCCTCTGCCTTTTTAATGTCTGCTCTTTATACTTGAAATCTTTCTCCCAGCCCTTATCTCTTACTTCCCCGCTTCTCCCTCTCAGCAGGTGTCTGTCAGTGACTCACCTCCACCTTGGCTCACTGGGCCATGGCAGAGGCAGCTCATTAGACTGGGCAAAGCTGCCACTCACTTCTCCCTATGCTTCGGGTGCTGGGTGCTTCATTGCCTTCATTTGCATACCCAGCATGCCCTGTTCATCTACCTGTACTTGTTGGCCTCCCCCCCTGATGATTCTATGGTGCACTTGTCTTGTGTTGTCGTGTTATTTCTTTGTAAACCTCTCTGCTCTCGTCTCTCTTTCCTCTCTGCTTGTTTGTTTGTTGGACAAAGCTGATTCTAATTGGAAGCTGTCAGTGTTTACAATCCCAGAGTGGCTACTGAGGTGTACACATACAAGCGCACACAAATAGAGACACATACACAAAACACACCTCTCTTTCTCCTCTCCTGCCTCGTTCTGGTTGAACTGAATGAAGACTTAATCCACCTGTCATGCAGGAGCTGCTCAGTCTGATAATGCATTAAACCTGACAAAGCATCAAAGTGTGTGTGTGTGTGTGTGTGTGTGTGTGTGTGTGTGTGTGTGTTTGCGTGTGTGTGCGTGTCTCTATGTTACTGTATACACTGAAACTGTGTCATTTGCCCCCAGAACCTTTGCATTCAGGCCAATCCCCAGTGGAGAGAGCAGTTTGACTTCAATCAGTTTGAAGATAACCAGGAACCTCTGCAGGTGGAGATGTGCTCTAAGAGAGGGAGGAAGGGTGAGGAATCCTGGGGGATGTGAGTATTTTTGGTGGATAGTGTTAATTTTGCTCACATGGCCTCCTTTACAGAACTAAATGTCTGTATGAATTTCGATGGAGCTATTTTCCTTTTGTGTCTCAGGTTTGAGATTGACCTGTCGAGACTTCCACTTAATGAGAGCCAGCTCTACAATCATGTACTGGACCCAGGAAAGGGCAGGCTGGTGTTTCTGGTCACCTTGAGACCCTGCTGGGGAGTCTCCATCTCTGACATTGAAACAGCTACCTTGGAGAAGCCCGATGAGAGAGATGGAATTGTGCAGAAATTTGTAAGATTCTTTTTTTTTTGCCTGCTTTGGTGTATTATGTGAAAAGAGAGTCCCCAGCTATTGATATTTACAGTGAAGTAATGATCAGCTGATTTAGTAATTAGTACACGATAACATTAATGCTATTCTGAAATATACCAGGTTAATGAGAATGCAATTTCATGTGGTATCTTTATCAGTTATGCTTAAAAATGTGTATCGCTTAACATGTTTCAATTTTTTTTCAGAGCTTAAAGAACTCACACAAGTGTATGGCAGAGGTTGGCTTCCTTCAAGTCAAGGTTATAAAGGCAAACGATCTTCATGCGACTGACATCAATGGTAATCCATAACAACAAATCACCTCTCAGTCTTCTAAGCTTGTGGTCTTTGGCAATTTCTTTAAATCAAACACTTTGTCATTTGCAGGAAAAAGCAACCCCTTTTGTGTTGTTGAACTTGGTAACAGCAAACTCCAAACTCACACAATGTACAAGACCGTCAATCCGGAGTGGAGCAAAGCCTTCACTTTGTAAGTACGACATCCGGAAAAAAAAACAGTACGTCTGCCTTTTTCTGTATTTGACTGTGAATGACATTTTCCTTAATTCCTATGTTGCAGCCCAATTAAGGACATTCATGATGTGGTAGAGTTGACGGTCCTTGATGAAAATGGAGACAAAACCCCAAACGTTTTGGGGAAAGTGGCCATTCCATTACTGACTGTAAGCTTGTTTATGATCATCGACTGCATTACCGTTAAGAGTTTGTAAAGGTCTTACATATAATATCTGGTATAAAAAAAAAATACAAAATGTTTTCAATTTTAAAGGTTCAGAATGGGCAGCAGATATGTCTGCTCTTGAAGAAAGAAGATTTGGGTGGTGTATCAAAAGGAACCATCACACTGGTCCTGGAGATTATCTATAACCAGGTAAGAATCAAACTAAATATATATTTAAGCTTGTTAGAAATGTTCTATAAATTCTAATAAAAGAATTTCTTAAAATGCATTATTTATTTATTTTTTATTTTTTACCCAGGTCAGAGCTGGTATCAAAACCTTCAAAACAAAGGAGACAAAATTAACAGAGGAAAACCCGAAGTTCTCCAAAAAGGTTATCTCTTCTGAAGTTTTTTTTTACTAAATTTAGCAAATGGAGCAAAAAAAGGCTTACCAGTGTGTTCCCATCACATCCCATTTATAGTAAGATGTGATGGGTTAAAGTTAAAGTAGCCGCAACAATGCTACACACGGTCATATTTTGGCTTGGACACAGTCAAAGTAATTAGTTTCATTGGCTTCACAAGTAGCAAATAAGGAATTGTAAAACTAATTCAACCTCATTGCATTGCAAGTCACAACCATTTATTCCAGTATCAAATGATACTAACTGGTGTTTTGTTCCAATTATTTCCCATTAGGTTCTTGCCCAGAATATATATCGGGTTCGAAAAATCAGCACAGCAGTTCTGTACACGTTACAGTACATTAAAAGCTGTTTTCAATGGGAGAGCACGCAACGGAGTCTAATAGCCTTTCTGGTAAGTCATTGCCTCACGTTAATGAACTCTCTGTAAGCCTTGGGGCCAACGAGTTTTGTCCCATTTCACTGCAGCCCAGTTTTAACTCTTTCATTTTATGTGAATTAGATTTTGAGGAGAATCTTTGGTTTAGCCATTTTCTCTCTGCTAGTCTTTTTCCCATGAAAACAATGGATACTTTCTGTTTTTTATCCCCCACGTATGTGATGGATGTGCTTTATCCTTTAAATCAAACCCCACTTGGCTTTCTCTCAGTTCTGATGACAGTAGAGTGTATTTGAAGGGGTTTGGTTTGAGCGTTTGCACATCTGACTTCTTAGCAAAGCCTGCTAACCCGGGGGACAGTGTAAGGAGGATCACAGTCTCAGCCTCTTTGGGTGAAGGAATGACAGTTTGCCTCTGAGATTTGAACCGTGTTTAAATGTCTCTGTTTAGCTGATTTTAATGAGGGTATGTGATCTAAGGTCCTAATCTTAAATAATCTTAAATCACCCTGTGAATCCCCCTCAGTACAGCACATGTAATGTCATGATTAAGAGTGTACACTTGCCATGAAAGCCCTGCCAGCACCGTGTCAGGGTGAGGAAGCGGTCACAGACAGGGTGTGTGAAGAACTCCCCTTTCACCGCCTTTCTTCTGTCTGCCCTGTCTCAGAGTGACATGGAATTCATACCTGCTGTATTCTATAAGCCCTTCTCACTGATCCTGAGGTGCAAATCCCCCCAGGCAATGGCCAGGCTCAATGTATCACAGCCTTTACAACAGCAAGACAGGCAGGCAGACACACAGACAGGAAGACAGAGAACAATGCAGGCGATTGAATAAGGATAGAGTGGGAAGCACGCTACTATCTGGGAAAAAAAAGTTGGAGCAGAGAAAGACAGTTGGGTAAGAGTGTGGTCTCTGCAGGCAGATAGCGAGGGACTTGGAGGCAGGGATATGGCCAGTAGAGCAAGAGGATAGGCAGGTTGACAGGTGACAGGTCAGCTGGATGAGGCCATCTTCTTCCACCTATAATTAGATCCTCAGCAAGCACCCTAATCTTTCATTTCCACTTCTACTCCACCTGCTGTGAAGGTTTGTGGCACACAAAATAGAGATCTTAGAATGGGAAAAAGACTCCCTGTTTTCATCATGATCATCAGTGTTACTGTACTGTTGTGGTTTCCAATCCTATTTTTGTCTCTTGCGCTACTCAGTGAAGACAGTAATTCTTGTGAAATTTAAACTGTAACCATTTGGTCCTATTATTAGGGAAAAAACGCTCTGTTTTCAGACACCAGCTCACTGGTGGATGTTTTTAAAAGCAGACAGTAAAAGAGTAGTCACCGTACGCCTTTGTCTGCCACGAGTTGTGCTTCAAACAGTGTAAGTGTCGAAGGTGCACGGTGAGAATTGCCCAAACGGCAAATCAGCCGCTGTCTATTCATCGCCCACTCACCAGACTGAGAGTTCAACAAGTGAAAAGTTCCCTTTTTTTTTCAATGATTCATCATATTCTCCACAATCATGCTAAAACATGCAAATCTCATGTAAATTTGGCGTATATATGATAGTAAAACTCTGAACTCACGCTACCGTCTGACAGTCAGTGAGGGCAACAGCGAGGTCATTACAAGACTTGTGCCACGTCACCATCCACACGAGTTCCCCCTTCCCACTCTAATCCTAGCCACTGTACAGCCACTCCTCCCCAAAGCCATCATTGCAATTAAGTTAGTGTTTGGAGCTGTCTAAAGCAGCATGCCACCATGTGCCTTAATGAAAGCAGCTCCCACTCCTATCTTTATATCTTTAGGCAGTGGTAATAAGGTAACTGATTCAGACATTGACAGATGGCCTCTGCTTGCCTATCACATGTGCATAATTATACCACTAGTGTCTGCTCTTTTCTACAGTGGCAGGCAGCGCAGGGCTTCTCTGGGTATGCCAGTAGGAAACGCTGCAGTGGTTGGTCTAGCTTTAATATACATTACAATACATTATTTATCAAGCAGGCAGACCAGTCCTACCCTTTTACACCATATACATCCTGTAATGCATTACCGCTGCTGTGGTTTCTACTGGGACTGCGGGACGCTCGCATAGTGCTTTACCAGGAATACTTAGCCATTATATCACTCAGTCCCACAGGCCAATTTTCTGACCTCCACACCGCATGCAGTCTACATTTGTATCCTGTTTATGCAGATTCATGTATGCATTATGAAGCGGTTGTTGGTGTGTAGTGTGTAAGGTATTCAAATTTTGCATGAGGGATCGCTGCTCTAGTTCAGGTTAACCATGTGAATAGAAATTGGAAAAAATAGTTTTCTTTTTTCTTTTCTTTTTTTTTTTGGAGAGGTCTTCTTTGTTCACATCAAAAATAACTTTACCTTGTGAGTGGCAAACAGATAGCTGCACATTCAGAAACATACATTTAGAATTTGCAAACTGAAGGTTTATTTAGTTGTGTGCTGTTTGCTAAATGTTTTTGTGTGAGAGGAAACTGTAAGGAATGAAAATACGTCTGTTATTGTCTATTTCTGCACTCGCAGAAGGTTACTTGGTTTGATTTTGCAGTCACATTAACAGTCTGCCCCTTCAATTTTGCACTGTTTTATAATAGTTTCTTTATTTGGGTAATAAAAAAACAGGTAAAGAAAAAAAACTTTTCTCCCACATTTTAGTTCTGTAAATCCCCTTAAACATTTTCATCAGTGAATGGAAATGCAAACAAGAAATTATGTTTTTTTCCCCCATCTTCTTGTTTATGCTACAGTAATGAGCCTAGAATCTGTACTTTTCAAGAGTTTGACAACAGCATCTTCCGTTCTCTGAGAGGGAAGAAATGTGACAGCTAAAATCTTCATAAAATAACAGCCTTTAGATGTGCTGTTCACTAAGAGTGAGCGAGATGAATGTGCTATACATCAGCAGTGACTGCAGAAGGGTCACCCAGAGTTCTTTGCTGCATGCAAAAATGAGACCTGTAGATGGAGCTAGAGCACTGCTGGAAAGGGAATGGAGGCACTGAAAAGATCAGCTACTTTTTTTTTTCGACTGGAGCCATTTGTGGTGAACAACTTGGAGCGAAATCCCCCATTCTGCGCATTAGACCAAGAGACACAAGTTTCTTCCACAAAGAAGGGAAGGAAAAAAAAAAGAAGCTAAATGAGCATTAGCCAGCCAAATTAATCTGCTTCAGAAGTTTGAAGTTGAGAACAATTTTGATTTAGATGAAATGGATGAAAGTTTAAAAAGAAGCAAAAGGATCATTTACACTTGAAAGCTGATTTTGAGCTTTGCTGTCATTAGACCGCTTTAAGTATTTAAGCAGAGTTAATATTTTAACATATGAGGTACCTCATCTGTCAGGAGTTAGACTAGAAAGAAACCTGTATACCTTCTGTGGGTATTTGAACCATTTTCTTTTTGACACTGCCAGCTAGCAACCGCTTTAGACATCATTTGACAGCCTGTGAAATGCTGATTGCCTCACATCACACACTGTAAAGATGGCATTTGATGAATGTTTGATGCGGTGCAGCTGTAAACACTCTTGGCAGCTGCAGTGGGCACTTTTTTGGGGCTGATAGAATCACCGTCTCCCTGAATGAGGGCAGGACAGGGTCAGATCTGGCTCCAGAGGTCCCGGGAGACCTCCCGTGTAGAGCCAGAGCAGTCGAGGCCATTAACCAGAACACCAGCCCGGCTGAGTTCAAAGCTATAATCAGAGTTGTCATAATTGTTCTTGTTAACACTGTCCCTGAAAATGAGATGCTTTGTGAGTCTTGGATCTGCCTGTTTGTGGTTAACTGAATTGCGGTATGGCCAGGCTTTTGTGAGAACAGCGAGAGGACTGTGCATGTCTGTGAATTGTCTCCTTGTTTCTGCTTTGCATCTGTTTTGTCTGTTGGAAAAAGTTGCAGGCCTTAAAGGAGTGGGTTTCTTCGTTCTCATGGGGGTTACGCTCTCCGTCTCCGCGGCTGTGGGAGTTCTCACAGACTGCGCAGTGGGAATGTATCTACTAGGGGGGAAAAAAATCACGACAGTGATGGTGATGTGTGTATTCGTGGTTTTTTTATCCTGAGATCTATTAATTATTTAATGGTAGGCTATGACTATTTGCAAAGTGCTCAGCAGTGCCTTCTGATTTAACACAGTATTATTATTGTCTCTTGACAGCTCTAGAGGTTGGCTGAATGTAATGTGTAACCTTGAAGCATGCTCCCTTATTAGTGGGATTAATAACTTCTCTCTCGCTGTATTCGCTTCTTTAAAGCTGTGAAATGAATCCCATTTTATATGTTTTAGGATATGGATGTCAGTTTTGAAAGGACATGTGATTTAATTTAAAGTTGCCAAACTCATCATTATTATTATTTAACATTATTTTACAGCATGAGGCAACTTTCAAACACAAACAAATTAAGGCGGTTTATTCTCGAGAAGGCAAGCTTTTATCAGTGCATCTGTTGTATGCACTCAGACTGATGCTTTATATTATGCTTGTGCTCATCCTAGTTGAAGTATGCTCTGTGTTTAACATCCTTATCATAATGGCTGCCTTTAACATACTTGTCACCTTCCTAGTCACAGAGGACACCTCTCCCCAGGCAGCCAAGTCAGCGACCTAGCCACCCTTGTGTGTGGCTGTTCTGGGACCGGTCTTGGCCCCGGTACGTTAACATGCGTGTGAGTTGAGCTGACAGGCAGAGAGTCCAAGCCACTCCCTCCCCAACCTCCTCAGGGGAAAAGGCTCAAATGGCAGATCTGTCACCCAGGAGGTCACTCAGTGTTAACGCTCCCGACATGGATTAAACACTAGTGGCCAGTGCTGAGTGCAGGGTCAGTGTAGCCACCCTGACAGGCACCATGGGGCCCCCACTGACTGCCCCGCTCCAGCCTCATACTGGTGCTACCCTGGCCCTGGCATGTGTCAGACAGTCAGTGATACAACAGCCAGAGCTGGCCTCTTGAGCAAATACTAATTCATAGCCTCGCATGGCTGGTCTTCCTCAGTGCTTTGATAAAGAGCTGTATTGCACTGTGCAGGCATCCTCACAAGCTGTGGCATTTGCTTATCAGTTTGTTAGCAAAATATATACTGTATATATATTTATATATTATTTGTTTAAAAATAAGAAAAAATATGGACACTTAATTCACAACGTGTGACACCATTTTCAAGATTTGGTTTTCAATTTTGAATTTACCCAAGGAACATCATTTTTTGTGCTTATATTTTGCAATGGGCTTATTACTTAAATGTGTACTTTTTATCAAGCTATCATAAAAAATAGCAATTGTTGGCTAATCACAAGTGGAAAATTAACCATTTAACTCGAGTAAGTGAATTTTAGTAAACATTGTTTATTATATATTTAATTTAATTGAAGTGTAAATCACATCACACTCCAGAACTGATACAACTGGTTTTGCTCTGGTGAAGAGATACATGAGATTAACCCATTTCATTGTTCTCACTCAAATACAGCCTTTTTCCTCTTTCTCCCCTTCTTACTCTGTCTCTTTCACTCTCTCCCCTGTCGATAAGACTTGAGCTGAGCATATGTGAAATATTTATTCAGCGTTAGCTCAGAGCACCATAGCTGCCCACACAGTCTACCTGCCCTGAAGAGAAATCTTATCTGTGCTTCCTCTGCATACGACACCCCCCCCCCCCCCCCCCCCCCCCCCCCGGAAAGCCTGTCCCCACACTGGCCCAAGCTCAACACAAATTACATGTCTCATTGCTCTGCGTTTACAGCTACTTTAAAGCCTGCCGTTCCTCTCCCCAACTTAAGCCCTCAGCCAGGCTCTGTTTCAGCCCGACTGGAAAAAAAAAAAAAAAAAGCCCGCATGAGCTGAGCTGCCTTTGATTCATTATTATTAATCTTTTTTGTATTTTAATTGAGGAAGTAATGCAGATTAATTTTACTGCCCTTGATTTCGGCCAGAAAAATAATATCTCAATCAGAGTAAAGACTGTTGAAGGAATTCTATAATAATAATAATAGTAATCAGTTTATTGTATTTTATTAATTTTAGTTACATGCACATATTCTATCCTCACTCACAGACCAAAAAAACACTCGCTTACACACACATGCACACACATACAGAAACCCTGCAGCCTGACATCAACCTTGTTAAACTCTTTCGGTATATGTTCACGTAACCTGGCATCCATCCACAGCCTCCATGACTGACCCTCATGATACTGGCTGATGCTCTTCTTGCTTTTGTTTAACTTTCCAATTGGAGTGCAAATGAATTTGAGTGGTGAGGATATAGCCAATATTTAATATTATGTGGTTTTGGATGCTACACAGTCTTAAAATAATATTTTTGAAATCCATCCAAACAAGTAAAGAGGGTGTTTTTTTTTCAGATGGCCATTTTTTTTTTTTTTACATGAGCAGTAATAATACTATGTGGCCCCGTGCTATGACATTAATTTGGCTCATCAACAGTATTATTTAAGTTATACTGATGTGAAGCCTATGTTTATAGCCCGTTGTCTACTGTAGTGGATACGGAGAGCAATTGGCAGCCTTGCAGTCTGGTGGTATGTCTGTCAGTCAGTACTTTGGATTGGTAGACTGGGCCACCCCCTCTGCTGTTAATCAATTTAAAGGATGCTAGGAACTCTTATAGAGGGTGTCTTTGTCCCTTTGTTCCTGCTATGATCCCTTCTCCCTCTCCTGGGAGTGTGTGGGTGGTGGGAGCTGCCATGCTTGCTCAGCTTAAAGTTATTTTATTCACACTTTTAATCGCTGAGTGCTTTATTATTAGGTGCTGGATTCTGCTGGCCAGGGGATCTGCATGAGAAGGCGCAGAATGCATTTAGTGGAGTCATATTAATGGCACTATAAAACAAATCTGTCAGGCTGTTCTTAACCCCGCTGGCAGAATTGCTCTGCCCAGGGTTGCCCCCTTCTCCAAGTGCTTACAGGTGGCTAAGGAGAGTGCATCTCCATCATCTCCTCCACCCTGTGCTAATAGTTTTATTAATTCATTCTTTTTTTTCTCCCTAGGCACCCTGTGCATAATCATACAGACATTTTTCAGCTAAATTGTGTTTGTCAAGGGAGGTTTCCTACATTAGAGACACTCCTCCCAGACATACATACTCACACTTGTTCAATTACAAGTCGTTTGTTATCCAGTTCTGCTGTGTGTAAACCTAAATGCTCAGGTATATCATTAATTATCACCTCCCTTGCTTTTGTTTGTTGCATTACCTTCTTTTTCTTAAGATAAATAATTGTTTTACCGCTCACTCAACATCTGCATTGCCACGTTAAAAAAGTAAAAGGTTCTACTTGTCATGCCTAATTTGTTGACGGCCAAAAAAAATAGGCAGCCAGGTGTTTAAGACTGAAATGGAGACCGTCTTTGTTGGCAATTAAAACGGGGATTATTTTTTTATACAAATTTACCCTTACGCCTGAAAGGTTTCACTTTGTCCAACATGTCCTTTAGTCACTCAGCTGCTTGCTAATAAAACATAAACCACTTAGTGGGGAATTAGCTCTGTCTCCATTTCACATAAGCTCTGGAGAATGTGAAGAGACAAGGGGACGGTATAGTCCTGCCTCTGCTCATTACCGTGGGATATCTGACGGCGAAGTCTCACTCTGTGCACCTGAGTGAAGGAATCTGAGAGGTTTTCCCAGATGTTTCTCTCTGTCATTTTTATTAGTGTTAAAAAAGCATGTAAATCCTGAACACACGGGCTGACACACCATGAGGGAGGAATTGAAGAGATATTTCTGACAGTTTTGGTTTATACCCTCATTTAAGCACTCAGTTTAGACATGAGGCATTGTATTTCTGTAGGCTTTTATCTTGTCCACTGAGCCAGAACGCGGTGAGCAGAAATTTGCATTAGTGGGCGATTATGAATACCTGTGACAGATTCTCTCTGCCGGCTCCCTGGGTGGAAATGAATTGGCTCCCTCTGTTGACTTGCACAGGAAGACAGAGACCAAGCAATTAGACTTTAGTGGTTAATGCAGCAGCTTTTGCAGGGAGGGCAAGGAGGTTCAACATTCCTGCTGGGCTCATGTCAGTTTTCAGGCACATTTCCCCCTCTTTACTTTTTCTTTTTTATGTGAATACTGGGAATATGACAAGCTACCTGTCCAGCTGTATTCCTCTGGGGTGAGGGGAGCATCGCTTTTGAATCGCCTCATGGGAACTGAGGTGACAACTCATGACGTAGGTTATTCATAACAGAGAAGAGATGTACTGCAGCTACCTCTGCACATCATGCATATTCATTGTTTACTTTTTTTTTTAATATCCCCCACCAGCTTTAGGTTTTGACTGCATATGTAATTCAAATGAATAATAGCATATTGTTAATTTCTATATTTCTTGGCCAACCTGCTGTATTTCTGCCAGTCCCAGCTCACCCACCATCACCCAGGTTATATTGAGGGATAATGAGTAGTACAGTGGTGAAGCCTAGGGCAGTTGGGCCACAGCGTTGTCTGCATTACTCATGGTTCACGTTTCCCTGGTGGCCGTTTGAACCTAGGCCTGGTGTGGCAGTAGGTAGACTGGCCCCCAGAGCAACATGCACGGACTCTGTATGGTTGCTATGACAGGAGCAGTCTGCTGTTTACAGGGCTGCTATTGAGGCCCGAAGGCCCCAGTGCTTCACATCCTGTCTCGGGCTTAACTCGAACATATTGTTCATACTCTGAGCAGCCTCCAGCTCTTTGAGCCTAGATACAACAGTGGTATCATCGTAGCTGTTAGACTCAGCGTTTTCAAATGAACTTGGAAAAAAAAAAGAGTGAAGAATGTAGAACAAATCTGACTGTTGGAAAAGTTAGAATGTGCATCTTTTAAATTTGCATTGAGGAAGATGTCTATGTGGACCATATGTTGGATGCATATGACACATAATCACATTATAATAGATTTTTAAGATTCAAGGTGCTGTGGGGGACATTGTTTTTATTTCATCCTGTCAGCCTGCTGGTGTGATCCTCCTCACACGTTCCTGATCATTTCAGTTGGAGACAAATTCATTAGGCTGTCACTAAATGGGTTTAAATGCAACCGTCCAATTAGTGCTCTGCTGTGAAATGCAGTGGGTGTTGTGCAACGTGCTTAGCTCCACTCCTTTACAGAATTATGAGGGATTACTCATTCAGTGTGATCCATCTTATTTCTACCAGGGGTCTTGGCTTTTCTCAGTATCATCGCCACGGAGGGGGGTAAATGTTGCAAATGCTTCTCCAGTTGCCATATGCGCGTCGTCAGAGAGCCTCGCCGCTGCCTTTGAATCTAAGAGGATTTTATGTGCTAGTTAAAAGACAGCAATGCCATATCTGTCTATGTCATACTTTCTGTTCTGCAGTAAGGCACTCTGCCAGCACAGTGTTATTGATGTATATAAATAGGATTTCAAGATATTAAAAGTTGTCCCTGAATGTCTGTTACTTTCAAACCACTAAGAGTAAAATCTAATGCCATTGTCTGTAAATCTCAGAGGCTTTACAGTCTGTAGTGCTTGCCATAAGATTTAGGATGTGGTTAAATCCATTAAATATTTTTTGTTTTGAAGCAGGCTTGCTGAGATTTGATGGCTGGGTCCCTGTTATAGTTTGATGGGCTTTGCGTTACGCTGTCTTGTCCTGTCCCCTCAGATCTTCCTTGTGACGGTGTGGTACTGGGAGCTTTTCATGCTGCCCCTCTTCCTTCTTCTGCTCATTGGATGGCAGTACTTCCAGTTCTCTGCAGGGAAGGCCAACTCCAACCAGGATCTGGTGAGTTACATGCACTCTTTGCTCTCCAGTATTCAACGATATGATGTTGCATTGCAAATTCAATCACTATGTTAATTGCAGTTTACAGTGATGTCAGTTAACAACATTTACACTTGCATGTATGTTGTATAACATAAAATACACCTCGTTCGTATTTAGTCGAAAACACGTTTAATTGTAGGACTGTAGTTCTCCCCACAACATACCACTATCACAATCTACTGGTATGAAAATGATGTTTGCCCTACACATGTCTGCGAAGGTTAATGCTGTTCACACTTCTGACTGCCCCCCAATTTCACTGTGGTGTAAACCTTTCTAACCAGCCAGCCAGAGGCCTGGCCTTCTCACACACCCTCCCCAAAGCAACACACCCACCCCGGTGATTGTGTTCATGGCTGCTGGCAAAGATGCCATCCCAGGGCAATGTTAAAGCCAAAGCTCACCCTCATATCCAGTAGGGAGACTCTGCCACCCCTCTGTGACCCTATGGCTGGCAATGACACAGCTCTGTTCCCAGGCAATGTCACAGAGTGCACCACATCGGGGTCAGGGATGACTTGATATAAAGTGATCTAGGCAACAGCATCCAAATTAAATGTGTTTTTCCCCCCTCTTTCTGTTATTCTGTGTGCTTATGTTGTGGAGAAATGAGATTGCTTTGGTGTGACAGTGCTCTTGTGAGGAAGGCCCTCTTTCACCTCTCCTTTTGTGTGAGGTCACCCCTGTGATGCAGTCTCTATGGAAACAAGCCTCTCCCAATAGGGGTGAATGTACTCAAAGAAAATTTCATTACTAGGTGTTTTTTTAAAATGCTCCAGTGCCCACATGTCCCGTTCTTTTGAAATCACCCACTACCCTTTATTTTCATTTAGGTGAACATGACTGTGGGTGACGACGAAGAGGAGGACGAAAAGGTATTATATCTTGTCTCTTTCTAACATTTTAAGGGATAACACTGTATATGTCACTTATCACTATCTCTATAGATATAGATATATAGCATAATATTAATTGCTTTAACATGTCATAGTGGCATTACTCAATGGGTTATGTAAAATTGTTTTCAGACTTAGGATAAGTGTGAACCCTACTAACATTTCTTTCGTAATAACCAGGTTTAAGTCAAGCACACGTGTTTGCTTCTGATGAGTTCAAATCCCTGGTTTAGGAAATAGTTGCATATAGATACAGTAAATAGATTCTATTACATCCAAAGATCCATACTGGTTGGATTAAGTATTTAAGCATAGTCACATTGACAGCTACTTCTTGGCGGCTTTTTTCTAACAATAGTAATATTTTCCTGCATCCCAAATGAGGCCAAGGAAACAGTTGTAGCATGTAGCTTTTAATTCTGTTCCTCTGGGTATTTAGTGTCACGGTACAAATGTACTCCGCTGAGATATCGCAGCCCCTTAAAAAAATCTATAAATCAATTTTAAACAGAACAATTAAATAGATTTTGCACAGTTGTTGGGGATGAAATCATTTTCTTTCTGATTTTTTTGCATCTTGTCTGTCTGTTAAATTGTGAAAGTTATGAGACGGACCTTTTACAACCAGAACAAAACAACAATGTACAATAACATGGCAGTAAACTTATACTTTGCCCCAAAGGTTATTAGTCATTTTCACTTGTTCGTTTGTGAGAAATCATAAATGATGATGTTTATTAATATGTCTCTCCAGTGTCTCTTGAAAAACAACACAACAGGAAATCTTTAAGTAGCCTGAAAATTATACTTCCCCACAGCACACAATATTCAATTACATCATCCCACTGTTTTCTGTAAAGAAGGAACAGTTAACAGGGATGTGTATTATTGCTTTATGGCAATGAAGTGTGGAGCTAACGCAAAGCCTCCAAGCAATGACCCTTGTGCTGCGTGTCTAGGCCCAGGATTCATATCCATAATGCGCTCAATATATTCTGTTGTGATGACCTGAGGCTACAAAAAAAGCCCAGATTCTTTTAAAAACACAGGCACATCCACCAAATCCTCTCTGAAAGGATGGGCTAATTCACAGATGGAACTGGCATGATATGTCTGCACACACAAAGTGGTAAGCTGCACTTGCTATCATTGCTAAGAAAACACGCAAACTGGTGCTTATACAAACAGCGACGATACACATAATTCAGTGTTTTTATGAATATTGTATCAGGCAGGATTACATTTATTCACTGAATTTAATATCACGGCTACAAAGAATGGTTATTATACATGTCTTTATCTTGAAACTTCCATATATAACAGAGGAATGTTTACTTTTTTAGTGTGAGAAATAGCAGTGTCTTTAAAAAGGTTTAAGGTTCTCGCAATGCATTTTACGTTTCCGAACTCAGCCTTCGCTTCTTTAAAGCTTTTTGAACGGCTTTCCATGAGCTTCCCTAAGCCCTCTCACACTCCGAGGAAATGAAATATCTCCTTTCATTCACTAATTAAGCAGTCACCCATGTTTGTTTTAAGCTGTCAGCTTTCATTTAAAGTGCCTTATTTGAAAGTCTTGTTATGGTCTTGCGTTCACTTGAATCTGATATCATGCAGTTAGATCAAGCAGCGTAGCTTTACACCTCCTATCAAAGTCTTCTTTAAAAGTATTTGGGGTTAAAGTGTCATCAGTGGTAAAATTTATGACTTCAAAGCCTTCGTTTTATTACGCTAGTCTTTCCTGTAACATGTGAATAAAGGCTTTTCCCTCTGAGGAGGTTATGATTTCCACTCAAATGTTTTTATCCCCCCTTTTTCCCTCATGAGGAAGGAAATATTTAAACCTCAGACGGAGCAGCAAGAATGTGAAGCAATGACGTTAAAGAGAGACGAAAGGGAAGGCAGTGTTACAGCAGATTAATACAGAACAGATTCTCTGCCTGTGAACAAATCTGTCCTCAGGGAAAGAGACAGCTTACAAATTGTGTGTGGGCAAAGTGACTTGCCTTTGGCCTTAGGTATCAATTGTGCAGATAGACAATATTTAATCATAACATAAAGAAACAGAGAGGCAAAACAAGTCCATAGATCTCCAATAGAAACGAACAGGGAAGATGAAACAGCCTTTCATTGCCCCCCGGCTGCCGGTGCTAGTCTGGGGTTGACATACTCCCACAGCCTAGCCCAGGGGAGCTCGGGGGAGGGTGGGGAGGTGGTTGCGGGGGGTGTTAGACTGGGCTGAGGGGTTGCTCCATCTCTCATCCGATAGTCCCAAATCACCGCTGGGTCTGCTTGAGCGCACCAGTCAGACAGACTGGCCATGTCATCATCACGAGAGCATGAGAGCTACCACCAACACATTAAAGCCTCTGAGAGCTTGTCTGTTCTACCACAGCAAATTGTTTGTCTATTTTGTGAGATAATTTGCAAGGGTTTTAATTTAGATGCTATTCTTATATTTGTCGAAAAATTAACAAGAAATATATTCAGCCTGAGAATTCAAATTTGGCACAGTTTATTCTTGCTCACTAAGCTTCTCTAGCCTTTGATAACATTTCTGTGAGACTATGTTTACCTTTGAACAGGAGATCAAATTGGTTCTCTGTTACCTTAAAAGGAAGATTTTACAGTTTTATCTGAATAAGATTATGATTTCACACAGGGTTTCTAATGAGTAGTCATTTAGGTTTCATTTATTCCATCCCCCATTTAACCATCCTGTTCCAATTCTTTTGTTTGTTTATGTTGTTTTTTTTTTCTGTCTGCACTCATGAACAAAGATAAAGGATATCATCATATGATTAATGTAGGAAGGACTTCAATTTTGGTCGCTAAGGAGATGGAGGATTTCAAGAATCTTGAAACACATGAATAATGATAATGATGAGAGCTCTGCCTCTTCATGCAGAGTAGAGCCACTTGTCTGTTTTTCCTTTTAGAAATGAAAGCCGATATGATTTCCTACTTTATTTCCTGTCGGAGCTCTATTTGCATGTGTATCCACTGCAGTAAGATAATGCTTCATACTGCTTTGTCAATAGATTTGAATTGTAAACTGTGGGTCACTTAAATAACTTTCAATAAAAATATGAAAAGGAGTGTTGGCCTGATGAAGCTCCATATTAAGTAGTAAGTGGAGGTTGCATACACAGAATTTAATGACATTTAGCAAACTCTAACTGTATTCTCCACCTCCAAAATAGACTTAGAATAAAGAGTATTAACGCCTCATGTGGAGATACCCACTACCCGCACTGCAGTGGAGTTGAGTATGATGATGTATAAACACAGATATTCATCTGATGAGACGATGAGATGTTTAAGATCATGAGATGTCTCAAAGAAAGCATATTTGTGATAGTTTCTCCTTTTTTGGACAGTGCTGAGTGTCTGAGCCCAGTGTGGGAGGCTCTGCTAGTGTGGGAATTGCTCTCTTCCTGCGCCTTTCGTGGAGAAGAGCAGGCCTGACAGTGGGGAGTCTCTCTGTGCTGGCAGACAGTGTGTTCCCAGGGGCTGCTTCATGAAGCTCTGATAAAGGCATTCTGTCTGGACCCTGTCAATGTACACGGGATGCAGCTGTGGCTGCTGCTGACTTGTAACATAAACATATAGACATCCTCGAGCCTCCTGTTAGGGTCCGTCAGTGCCCGACCCCAACACTCTCGTTCCCCTTCTCTCTCTCCCTCTTCCTCCCCCACCCTCCCTCATCATTCCTGTCATTATTTCCTTCCGTTTGATGTGAGGCTTCTCAGCCCTCTTTAGCTGGTGTTATACTTGTGTTATCTCTAGTCACTCCTTTTCCTCTGGAAGGCCTCATGCTCGTTGTTGTTTCACATTTATTTCATTTTGAGACAAACCCGCCAGCCCTCGCCACATGTTTACTTATTGCCCTGCCAGACTCAATCATTATTAAGTCAGTGCATTAAAAGCAAATAATACTTTGTGCACAGTGTTAGCTGTGCCAAGAATGATATAAGTGAAAGAATCAACATCCAACTGGTGTTTTAAGCTGGGTGAAGTGTTCTTCTCCTGATGAGAAAGTGTTAGGTTAAGCCTCACACTACAGGGGAATCGGGCAGATTTTACCTCGATTCGCTCCTCCCGACAATTCTTGGAGATAACTGCTCCAGAATTTTGGTCGGACCCGATGTTCGGCCCAGAATATCTTTTGGTTTAAGGTGTTTACAGATCCAGTTTTACACCTCCTGATCTGCTCATCAGGGCACAATCACAATCAGGTCAATCAGGGCCACCCCGATTCATTTCAGGAATGTAAATCTGTATGATTACATCAGTACTTTCGAGCGAGATCACATTAGCCAATGAGAGAGACGTCAGCTGACAGTGCTGCCAAAGCAACCGTAAACATTTTAGTCTATTAGGCGAACGTTTGCTAGCAAACTACCGTCAACAGAACCTGAATCCTCCTCCTGTTCTCGTTGATGGATAACCAGCCTGTGTTGACCGCATCTTCCCAACCATTTCCTCATCCACACTATTTCCTTCTGTTTTCTTGTTTTCTCGCTGTAAAGTAGGCTGATCACTAAAGAAAATTTGTCAGTCATTTTGTTTACGTTTACACAGCTGCTTCTCCAAAGATGGCGGTGCATTCAATGCTCCCTCGGGAACAAGAAACTTAATGAAACTCTGTAGTGTGTGATGCCCCATTATTTTTTTTCTTTTAGTATGTACATGTTTAAGATTAAAGAGAGGATAATCAGTGGAGATTCTCCTTCTGTGTATGATGAATCTCCATTTCCCAATCTGTAAGGATTTTAAAACTCCTGTAGGGTAAGCCTGGCCTTAGCAAGCGTGGCTGATTTGTAAAAGCATGTTCAAACTAGTTCTGTGCGGGATGATGGAATGGAATCTTTCCTAAATTGTGAGGCCCCTGCACTTCTTGTCTAGGTCGTTTAGTCTCCCTGATTGCGGATGGCCATTTTCTGTACTTTTCATCTACTAGACACTCTTGATTGTGTTGCACTTGTGCAGCAGCTTTATTGTATGTGGCGGACAAAAGCTGAAATCTCACAGCCATCCACAAACAATCTCTGAGCACTGAGTCTTTCTCATCTTCAAAAGCAAAGTCTGAAGGTGTACAGTGTTTGCTCATTATGGCCCATTCAATAGATAAATCACACATAATAACACATAGATAAAGTGTCTTTGTCTATCCTGCCGAACAATTGACATACAGTGTGCCTCATCAGTGTCTGTGTTTTGTTTTTTTCTTTCTTTAGGAAGCTGGCAAAAAGGGTTTGATGGATAAGATACATATGGTGCAGGAAGTGGTACTGGTTGTCCAGACTGTTTTGGGGGAAATTGCAGACATTGGAGAACAAGTCAAGAAGTAATTATAATAATTTTATACTTGCTCTACAACACATCTATATTTTAAAATGTTGTTCAAAGAACTTAACATGAATTTAACACAATTATTCTTTCATAGCATATTTGACTGGTCTGTCCCATTCCTGTCATGCCTGGCCTGCTTAGTGTTGTTTGTGGCAACAGCACTGTTATTCTTAATCCCATTGCGATATATTGTGCTGATATGGGGTAAGTTCTACATACATAAAATACAATTCATTCATGCAATTGTAAGTTAGAAAATAATTATTTTTGCATAAGTGAAAGTGTGTTGGGTGAATAATGAAAGCAAACAAACTCCCACTTCTGTGTGTTGATAGAACCCTCATTACTATGACCAAAACATCCTAACTAATTTGATAAAAAAAAATCATCTCCAATATTCCTGTTGCAAAACACAATTCTATTTACTTTTTCTAACTGGAACTCCATGATTTAATGAAGTACAGTAAAGTAAGAACTCTGTCATCCCTACACCTCTGCAGATGCACAGAGATCAGACAGCTGCAGAGGTTTGCTCTGCTCAGTGTGGGCTGATGTAGCAGAGCCCAGCCGAGGCGAGGCCTAGGGTTTGTGTGAAAACAAAGCAGAGGTAGAGTAGCAAGCTGTATATAATACATGATGTCCTTGGGCAGTTTGTAGGCTCCTGGTCTAGCCTCTCATTATCTGCTGTAGTCATACAGAATAGACAGTCATCTCAGTGGTCAGGGAGATGTGCTGCCCTTAACAGGCTCTCCTCCTCCAGCTGTAAGCCCGCAACCACAGTACTTCCACACTGCCTTCAACACAATCAATACCAAAAAACCATCATATCAAACAAAAACACACTGTCTGAGACACTCCTCTGCCTCCCCAGTTAACCCCCATCTCTGTGGTTGCAAGGCAAGCCTTTCAAGTTGCTTGCACATATTTAAGTCCTTAGGTTCTTTGTCTGCATGTTGAGGTACAGGTAGTACCAAGCTGTGAATATAATGGTCCCATTACAAGACCCCAGAGTTATATTTTTTTTTCTCTGTGGTATGCAGCCATGTGCAAAGTAAATATAGATGTGCTGGGAATGATTGGATTGAAGCAAACAAAAAAGAGGATAAGTTGTCTTAAATTTGTGCCTGTTTCGAACTTAGAGTTATAATCATTCATCTGCTTTAATTAATTAAGTATTGCTGTATCCATGGTCGTCTCCAGTGTATTGATCTGAGTTGAATTCAGTTTGGCTGAAAGGGATCGTTTGAAACTGCATCATATAATAAAGTTACAAGTAATACAGTGGTGGGAAGACTATTCAGTGCACAGACAGGGTTACACAACTATTTCTTTTGTTATTTTATACTATAACACTGTATAAAAATATGCTGGTTGGTGTGACACCCTTATTTATTAATGTGTTCTTGTTTTCACAGGCGTTAACAAATTTACCAAGAAGCTGCGCAACCCATATACTATTGACAATAATGAAATACTGAATTTCCTCAAGAGGGTGCCTACTGATGTTCAAAAGGTAAGGGTCCAATTTTACATACAGGGAGGGAATTCCCTGAAGATGTCTGCATTATTTGCTGTACCAGAATTCCCAAGTGTTGCAGAAATATATCCTCGGGCTTTGTTTGATTATTAATGGACTCTTGCCTTTAAAGCAGCCCTGGCCCAATTATTCCTCAGTGCAGCTCCACGTAGTCGCCGTAGTGCCAGAGTGAGGAGATGCTCAGATCTGTCCTCAGCCGTACTTCCGTATCCTCGTCCGTTATTAGCAATTTCGTCTGTCTGATTGAAGCACTGTGACATTAAAGTCGGTGATTGGGCAGAGGGCTTCTGACGTCTCTGGCTGTTGTGTCAGCATAGACACTTCTGTTGTGGTCTTAGTCACTTCGGGATGGCGGAGTCAATTAATGTAGTCGTGAGCCCCAGTCGTCTTGCTGGGTGCCATATGTGATTACATATTAGCCATGGCTGATATGTCATTTGCATTTACATCACAGAGCTGAGGAGAGCTGTCAGTGTGTTGTAAGAGGTGCAGGGTGCCTGCCGTTCTCTGACTGAGAATTTTGCTCGGCCAGGAAATGAAGTGCCACACAGTGCCTTCATCTCCCAGGTAACTCATCAGACAGAATTCAGTGAGAAATCCTGACAGTCTGGATCTGGAAAGACACTCTCACCCCAGTCTGTTTCTCTGCTGCACCCTTGATGTCCTCCTGCAGCAAGCCATTCCTGACTTCTCTGTGATGTTGGAGGGAGCCTGTGTTGTTTGAGATTTGGCCGACTGAGTTGGCAAAACAAGGTGGTGAATACATTTTTGATTCATATCCTTTGTATGTCCTCTTCCCCATTGGGATACATTGTTTGAGCTTTGAAAGTGTCTCACTTTCAAATCTCATGGAAACAATACTTTTTTTTTTAGGCTTGTTGAAAAGAGAAACTACATCTTGAAAATAGCTCCAATCATAAAAAACAAAACACCCCTAAGATTCATCATAAGTACGTTTCATTATGTACTGTGAAAAATAACCACGACATCATATACACATGAGACCCAAAACAATCGACCGCATACTTTGTTTTGTTGACTTAGAACTTCAATCCTCAGATAGGTGTGGACACAAAAGCGCCACAAAGGCTGAAAATTGACTCCTGTCTTTCTTGCAAATGTGACTTGGCAATTAGCGCCTGTGCACATCTACAAAGTGTACCTCAAACGGGGACTTCTGACAACACTGTGTCTGTCCCGAAATAAGAAGCATCTGTCAGTTCTGAGCACAGTTTCATGTTCTGATGCAGGAGGCAGTCACTTTGTTCCCACATTCCATCGCCCATTCTAATAATGGAGAGCAGCTAATTAGCATAGAGCTCTTACCTTTATTCAACAGATTCACCATATTGTTTGGGCTCAGCAAGCATGCTTCAAAAGCAAGTTTTCAAATTTCAGCTCTTCTCCTTTTCAGTTCCCCCCTATGATCAGTCCTCTTTGGATTACATTGGTGGTTTTGGGGGAAAAAATACATTAATTGAATCAATTTTTTTGAATGTCAAAGAAAACATGATTCTACAACATACATTTATACTGTAAATCCATTTCAACATCAAGGGAAATAGAAAAGGAGATCTATCCTGATCTTAATTTTACTTACCCAAGCAGAAAAAAAACAACAAGGTTTTTAAGTTCAAATGTCCCTTTTCTGGTTTTGTTTTTCCCCGAAGAAATCAAAGTCACATCATATAACGCTGTGAAGAAAGGCTCAGACTTAAACAAAGTTTTCTTTAAGGGACAGAACTTAGAATGAGTGATTATGCAGTTTGTAACTTCCTCACTGTCCTGGCAGGTCATCTCAACAGTTGATGTCTGTTTCTAATATTATGATTGTGGTGCAGAATGGGGGGGGGCATACACTGGTACAGAACCCTTGACTCTTCAAATCCTTCCTCTCTGTGATTAATCCCCTCTGCTCCTGTGTTTAAAAAATGATTCATTACAGGCGAGTCCGCCTCGCTTTTCCCTGCACCAGCTCTCCTCAGGGGAGCCATTACCGTGCGCTCCACTGAGCTCGGATTACCTGCCTCTGACCAAACTCCTGTTTGTTTTTACAGGTGCAGTACAGTGCTCTGAGAGCGCCCACCAGCCAGAACCAGGCGCGGAAGAAAAAGTAAGCTCCGTAGACACGTTGGATGAAAGGCTGGTCTCCTTTGGAATATGGCACGACGCAGTCCACCTGACAACAATGCTCCAGTGCCAGCAGAGCCCGCGACCCTGTGAACTCCACCGTGCCACCTTAACTCTGCCTCCTGCTGTTGAGGGGCAGCAAGCCGCTCTCTGCCTTGTGTGTTTTCCACCCCCCTGACAGAGGCTGTGAACTGCAGCAGCTAGGAGGGCAGCACATGGCGCTGTCAATCACAAGCCGGGGGGGGGGGGAAGAGAGCACTGCAAGGCTTGGCCTTCATTTTTGGATATAGTTTATAAAAGGAATGAAAAGCGTCAGGTTCTGCTTACCTTGGCCCTCCACTGTTATGCTTTGTTTTTGACTTTGGTGAAGCTGAGAAAGTTTCTTTATACATACATTATTCTGAAGTTTATGGAAAACAAACCATGGCAATGGTTTTTTCTTTATTCGTGTGTTAATATAATTCAATTTCATTTATTGCAATCAATTTTTAAGTAATAATCAAAACTAGAAGGGCACTCAGTAGCGTGCATACCTTTTATTTAAATAAAATCCTTTTCAAATTTCATGAATATCCGTCAAGTAGTCAATTCATTGATAGAAATGCTGAAGAGAGACCAACATCACAATTATCTCAGCAACAAATTCTGTATATATTTATATGAAGGTGTATTATTACCAGCTGGATGTATTTTTTTTTATACTAAATTTCTATGGTACTGAATGATTGTACTGGTTTTTGCATCATCAAATGGAGAATTTACAAGAATCTTGAATAAAGAATCTTGATGAGTTTGAGTTCTTGTTTTTGCCTGTGTTTTTAAAAATCTTTTTTATAACTGCACTCTAGTGAGGATGGATTACACCACTTCTTTACTTGAATACACAGTAAACACATCTGATTACACAACACAGCCATTGGAACAGAGCTCACACACCGGCCACCGCTGTGCCCGGGTTACTGAGCTCACATCAAAGCTGTGTGGCTCCAGTATGCTTCCTAATGCATTGCTTTGTTGCCTTCTCACAATAACAGGGCCCAGATGAGAGAGAAAGAGCTCATCTCACAGAGAGTGCTCTTTCCATCCTCAGCACTTAGTGCTTTACATTTCCACTAAAATCACCTGGCCTGTCTAATGGTTACACACACACATATGTCCATCTGTCTTCCCACAATAGCGTTTTCCAAGAAGGACGTATATTTCCTCTTATCAATTCTCGTAACCATATTTATTTTACATGCATTAAGTAATTCATTTAAACCTATTTTTTATTTTTGTAATTGTAACAATTTTCATTAAAAAAAAGACCAATTGTTTACCTACTTCTTGTCATTCTGATAGTAGACAAATGGCAAACGCTCTCTTTAAAATATAGACGTTGGGCTGAGCTGAGACTTGGACCCCACCAATGGGACTTTGTTCAAACTGATTGGGGGACTGAGCATCGCAGCCAGGTGCCCCCCCCCTCCTCAACAGTAGCACACTGGTGAAAGAGCATCCATCTGTGCTTTGAGAAGAGTTTGATTGGCTCAGGGGGACCTGGTGGAGCCCCGGGCTATCTCTTTTGACAGGCTGATAGAGACATCACTGTGCTCTCCCAGGAGCTGCCACCAGGGGTCCATTTCAAAGTGAAAGGTTGTGGAGGTGACCCTGAGCTTCTGACGAGCTAAATCCCACACACTGGCTGAAACCCTCCTACATTCTTGGCTCCATTGGGGCTGGAGGGGGTTGCTGGTGGTTGTGGCTGTGCAGGGAGGAGGGCAGAGTAGGGGAGAGAGGGGTGGAGGGTGCGAGCATATCACTGGCACAACCCTGTGCCACAAGAGGTGAAACCAATTAAGCAATACTCCCAGGGTACCTTTCATCGACATCTCAACAAACAACGAAATCTATTTCATAACATGGAAAAGTAAGCACTGACAATTAGAGGACACATAAATGATAATTTAAGTAAAAAAACAACTTTGGTACAAGGCAATTTTTAAAGTTTTAATTTATTGTAGTATAGGCAGATATATTTTTGACACAAATGACATTACGAGAGGTCATATGGGAATACGGTTGCCTTCTTCTGAGCTGTCAAATCTTTGAGTCTGCGGCGCCGCGAGGTTGTGGACTTTGATATGCCCTGTATCATTCATAGTCAGTGGATGATACAGATGAGTCTGACAGGGTTGCAACAGTTGTTGATTCAGGTCTTCATGCACCAATGCACACTCATGCCACCTACTTATACATTGAGCACGTACAAACATACATATGCCCATCTTCAAAGAGGTGTAATCACATTTAAGGAATAATTTATCAATGTATTTTCTCCTGGGAATGCTGTGAAGCTCAGCAGAGGAAGTCACTGTGCAATATGGTCACCGAATGCAGTGGGGAAAATCCCTGGATGTTTTACAAGCTCGCTAATGAACATTTGAGCCACACAGCAGTTAACATTGTCTGATCACATTTTTTTCTCCAGTAGTTGTTGTTGTTGTGCATGGTGTGGCAGTGATGTCTTCATCAGGCTGTCAAAAAGGAAGTGCCTGCAGCTGTGGCGGATCCCCCCAGAGCCTGTCACACTCCTTGTTTCCATGGCAGTCCTTCAGGCAGCACCACAGGCAGGCTGTGTGCAAGGACCCATACAACCTGTTTTTTCAGCAGCCGCTCCTCTAATGTTCAGCCCTAGAGCGGGCGTTAAACTGCCAAGTGCAGAGAGAGAGAGAGAACACTGCACCCTTTCTCTCTGTTGCAGTTCTGTGCTGCTTCACAAGGAGAAGCATAGCAAGAAAAGACAAAAAAAACAAAAACTCCTAATTTAAATAAGCCACCGTTCTCAGAGCCTCCTCAGTAATTGTTACATGTGCAATGCCGTTAAGGTTCTCTGACCTCCTATCTGAAAGACATTATGCGCACAGTAGGACAAAGTAGCACGACTTGTAGTTGACTTACATGTGTTAAAGCTCTTATGCACATGTACTCGTCCTGCTTGTACCACCTGAGAAGCAGGTCATGGAGATCAGTGGCTGCACTCCAACTCCCCACTGGCCTAAATTACAGGTGCAGAGGTTATGGTCTGCATCCAGATACAACTCTGATACCAATAAAGAGCAGAATTTGCAACAGCAGTGTGGAAACACAATCCAAATGACACAACAGACCGCGTTTGCTATACACTTACTGATTGTTTTGCCAATACCCACCTGAGGTGGCTGCATGGGGAGCTTTTAAAATGATACCAGGGCCTGCTTTTGCTGTTTGTTTCAGACTAGCTGGCACATTGCATTGGTCTCTCCCAGTGATAGAAGATATAAATCATGGTAACCAGGATTGATGTTGTCTCTGGGAATAGGGGTGGGAATATGACTGTGATAACAACGGAGAGAAAAATGGTTGCTAATAGCAGCTGTTTTCAGTAGCTCCAGTTTACTAATAATTTATTTTGTGGCCCACAGAACGCTCTGGTGTTAAGACACGGCAAAAGCCATAATTCTTTATAGCATCAAGAATAGGAGATGGCCTTTAAGAGCTGAAATTAAATCATTGGCCTTTAAAAGCATCTCTCTAAGGGGCAAGCTGCATTAATAAATTCAAGTGATTCTGCTTTAATATTATTCAGAGTGCATTAAAATGAAGACAACAGCTGGGATCATGCCTGGTCTCCAGAGTATTGCTTGGGCCAATGAGTGCTGGCGAGATGCAAAGCATGTCTGAGCGCAACCCCGCGTTGCAGACCAGTTTGCGGGGGGGGGGGCACAAGGTCTCAGTGTTACAGGTGCAGGCCTGACAGTTGCTGTTCCAGGATCAGAGGTTGTTGGGTACTGACACTGACCACAGGACAGCTCCTGCCTGCCGCAAAAACAATGTCACATGGGAGCAGACACCCATCAGGCCAGCTACTGCCACAGTCATGACAGTACTGCTTATGAGAAATACAAAAAGCTTTAAACTGTGAAGTGTTTTTATAGCATGTGTGGAATAGTTATGGGCTTCCTTTGTTATCGTGAAAAATGGATGGACTGTGGGAGAAAAAAGGGGAAGAAATATAGAGTTAAGCTTTCTGACATTTGGTGTTATATCAGTGCTCTATAGTTAGCATGAACACATGTGTTAGGAAACAATACAAAGAATAATTGAACTGCATATTTCATTCTAATTAACAGTGATATAACGCAATGTGACTCTCAGCCTCCTGAGGAAAAGGCTCCATATTTTGTTTGATGAATCTGCTAAAGCCACAGCTAGTCTCGCCACTAACCCCCAGGGAATCAGGTATCATTAGAGATATGAACAGATCTGCTTTTTGTCTCGGTGAAAGAAGAGGAAAACACATTTCCTCCGTGCTGGCACATGGGTGAAAGTGAGAGTGTTCAATATTAATAGCCTTTCATCAAGGACACAATTAGGACACCTCTATTTGACACATTCTATAGGTCCTGAATGAATATGGATATATGGTCCCAAGGAAGGAGCCACTGGCTGAATAACAAAGTGAAATCTCCAGCAAACCCAGCAGAATGAAGAACGCACAACATGACAATCAGGGAGGCTGATGTATTTTGATCCAGTGTGAATTTAAAAGGAGCAAGAGACTCTAAGTGTATTATTATTAGCACAATTTAGAATTCACTGCCAAGGGCAAGTTGTATATTTATCCAAATTAGCATACATACCCCTTTACAAACACACAAATGCGGCAGACATATTAAAGAGGCAACATTACTATCATCTGGCACATTTGAAGTGTTGCTCCTTGTAATCACAAAGGCACTACTTGTGTGTTCGGTACTCCTGTTCCTTTCAGGAGTATAAAAAAAGAAAGAAAAGAAGATTAAACTTGAACACTGGTCAGAGGTCAGTCAGAGTCTCGCATGGAGCAGATTTGATTAGTGGGGGCAATTCAGGATATGCGATTTTGTACACCAGAGGCTTGCGGTACTAAATGCAAAGCCAAGGTGTGAAGAGGGCTGTGGCGAAGTTAGGAGACTAATCACACGCGTATCACCCCTGAGCACTGTCTTCTCCTCCAAGCTCTACCACATTAGAGAGTCATGTAACACGCACGCACAGTTAGGCCCATTAACCAGAGCGGCTAATTATCAGCTCCTACAAGGTCTTCAAGCTCTCAGGCATTGCATGCACTCATTTCTGATTAAAAACATAAATGCATGCAGAAAAAAAGAGGATCAATTACAGCAAGGCAGAACAGATAACAGCCCCGTACTGCAGTAATTAGGCTGGGTGTTTCATCGGAACCGCTTGCTCTGTGATGAAGGTTTAAAGAGTCCAGTGGCAGAAACACCACAACTGTGTTTGTTTTATTTATGATGCTGCAGTGTCACCCACCGGGGCCCAATTAGCTTGCGACTGATGCCTCGGAAAGCATCTCTCTGCTCCTCTTTGACAGGAAATGAAAGCTCCTCTTGCTTATGTCCTTCTGGTGACCCGCGGGCTTCAACCTGTTAAGGGGAGACTGGCCAACCGCAAAAGTCTCGAACATGCTACCACAGCCTGCTTCCTTCTTTCAGGCCATTTGCTAATATATTTCCATCTACCTATGCTGGCAGAGGACGTCATGGGGATAATGTGCCAGTTTTGAAAGTATTCAGGCAACATCTTCCACTTTTTTCCAGGCTGATTTGATGGCGATGTTCCGTAATGTATGTAACAGCCTTCTCAGCATTCCTTACCCACATGAGGGAGCACCACCATAAGAAATGAGCCTGATTGCAATGTGAGCTTGAGCTCTTACACCAGTTTCAAACCATTTGTCAAAGCAATTTTCTTAATTAACTGTGATGTGCTCTGATTAAAATAGTATTCACCAATTTACCTCATATCAGCCAGCGCTGGTTTTAAATTGGCTTTCATGGATGTAATGCATATGTTTCACGACAAGAGCGAAATAAAGCGGTAAATGATCTGGTACGGCTGTGGTATGGCGTTAAAGATACTCTTTGATTTTTTTTAATGGACATGCTTATTTCACTCATTAACAACCATTCTTAAAACTACTGTAATAGCAGTTCTTCACACGTTCCTCTTTTCTCCATCGCTTCATGTAATCCTTGATTTACTACACCCACACACTCGCATAGACACACAAATACAGACAGACAGTTTATTAGTTTCAATAGGCAAATGAAAAAGAATGTCTATGGTCCTTTAAGCAAGCGGCAAGAGACCAATTAGCAAGTATCTCTATTCAATTTCTCCATATCTCTACTTAGTGAGTGTGAGGGAGAGAGAGGTCTGGGGGGGAGGAGTTTAAGCAGCACAGACAGGAAGAGTGAAAACAAAGCCATCATCTCCCAATGCTTGCCCTCCTCTCCCCTCTCCTCTGCAGCTCCAATTACTGGCTTCTCTCCCTGCCATCAGTATGCAGCAGGGCCGCTCCTCTCCTCCACTCGCCCCAGGCCATTGAATACGTTACCTCCGCTATGGGGCTTGGGGCTCAGGGGCACTGCGCCCCCTAACCCCCTGGATAATTTGGGATTCCTGCTCCTGCCTTGGAGAGCTGAAAACAAATAAAACACCCAGATAAAAAAAAAGGAATAACGCTGCCTCACAAATAACCAGAGATCTACTGATTTATTGATTTGTTCATTCCTCTACTTATTATTTGTAAATCATTACTGATCCACAGCCACCCACAACTCCATCCTAAACCAATGTGAGAGGATGAGAATGCACTTCGCTCAGGCCTTATAGTTTTGAGTGGCTGAGGAGATGAAATTCATTTTTTAAAAGTTTATTTCTTATGAAAAAAAAAAAGACTAAAACAAAGCGTAGCTTGATTTTAGTTCAATGTAGATAGACACGCATATTTAGCTTTTTTTAAAAGTTCTTTTTATTCATCATCATTCACCTCCTAACCTTATTTAAATGTAGTTTTACTGTCTTCTCAGACACTGGTTGCCTCGCACACAGTGAAAATAACCATTTCAAACCTCTTCTATTCGAAATATTCGACAAGAAGACGACCCTGTTTGTTTTACGAGAACATCGTTGTAAGGTGAGACGAACCATTTTCATTCTTTTGCTCCTCAAAAAAAAAAAACGGCACAATGCAATTGAGGCAAGTCTATAAAGCCGTTGAAACTCGGCTGCCTTTGGCTTAGATTTCTTTTCCATCTCCCTGTCTTTGTCCAGGGTTTAAGGTTTGAGATGGCTCGCAGCTACGGACCATACAATTCTAATTAAAGCATTCCAGGTTTCAGGAACACTGAGAAAGGTATGGTTTAGAATCCCTTTTGGAAAAATATTAAAGTCCCATAATCTAAGCCTCCTACATTACTACTTGTTTCAGCATCACAATCCTTAAGTGGAGCTAATTGCAGTGAAATGCATGCAATCGTGAGGTGGAGTGAATAACACAGCAGTGCTCCACTGTAGATCTGAAATGATGAAAGAGTGTCTCTGTCTGTCTGGAGCCTTTTATGTTGACAAACACCTACACTGTAGTTCTCATGCAGTGGTCTGTGTCCACAGCTGCTCTTCCTACTCGCCTGCGAGCAGATGCAGGCGCCGCTCCTTTGGGTAAAAGCCTCATGACTGACTGAATTGTTTCTTGAGATCGGGATAACAATGAGATGCAACGAAATGGGGTGGAAATGGTGGTGCGAAAAAGCGGATCTTCCACCTCACTGTGCAGCTTGAGGAGCAAAAACCCCAACGTGGGCCGTCCGAGTCATGAAAGCACTCGCATCGCACCCCAACCTCTGCGTTCTCCTCATAGTGACATTAATGCCTGTTTACTTTTTCTCCAGAAACACTTGGTGTAAATGATTACAAGATGACTTAATGTAGCGCCGAATCAATTCTCAGACTTGTCTGTCCCTGCTATGCAGAGCAGACGGGCTGGGAGAGCAGAGTGAGACAGTGAGTATGATAGAGCCACGGGGGAAATTATGGATCTATTAAAGAGGCTCTGTTGTTACTCTTGGCTTCTTATAGGGATTTTGTCAGTGGTTGTATCTGCATTTTAACAGTTGGCAGCAACTGGTCAGGCGGTGCTAAATCTGCTGACTGCTGCATTATATATTGTGATATTGTCAAATATCGTGTTCCCAAATATAACCATGACGTAATGTCAGGTGAGGTAATCCTCATGCAGTTATTAAGAGGCCCCCATTTTCGTCCTCCTTCAGTCACAGTCCCCCCACCAGATATCCAGTTTAGACTTCAAGGCTTGTTGACTGTAATGAGGCATTGCTCCATAGTGATCCATATGTGGAGAATTCAACATTTGAAACAAACCACATACAATTTGACAAGCTCATAAAGTATCATCTGCCTAAATGCCTTATGACAATTTAAGATTAATGACGGCCCATTCAGTGCGAAGCAGCAGAGGTAGAGGAGGCACCTGCTCCTCAAAGGCCAGCTCTAATCATTCTCATCTGGACTCCCTGCTGAAACTAACCTGCTGTTCTTAAGGAAAGGAGATCTGCCTCCCAGATCCTCAAACACTTTTCTGGGCCCACCGTATTACTTTCCTAATTCAACCCAGATGTGACGTCCTCACTCTGCCATCCTGTTTTTTCTTTTTTTTTTTTTTGTACGCTCTGCTTCATCTCATTCCCACCTGCTAGCTGACCTGTGGACCTATGGCCCAGACTCTCATTTGGTTTGCCTCTCTCAAAGTAAAGTCCTGTTCTTTGAATTGCTGCAGTCCTTTTTTTTTTTTTTTTTGCTTCAGCCTGGAGGGTGTGTAGTTAAGTCTGCACACTATAGAGAGTACTGGAATCTTACTGTCACATGCCGTCACATTGTGCCTTTTGTTGACTTATGGAGGATCCCCTTGTTTAATTCAGATCAGTCAGTATTTCATGTAGATGGCTGACAACTGCAACTTAAATGCAAACTTGCAGAGTCCAATTTGTTGGGCTGCGTCCTCACTGTAACGCTGAACGACTATAATAAACGTGTTTTGGACCATTTTATGGTTCGTCTTCTTCCGTTCTCACAATCAACTGATGATCTTGCATGTTATACACCTAAAAATAATTGTTTTGCCCTTTCAATAAAAGATTATCACGGCAATGCCATTGCTAGATGATGAACACCATTGGTTAGCACTGACCGCCTGAAAGATCTCAACGTTAATTGGATTGTTTGGCTTCCCCGAGCTGATGGACATGCTTGTCTCTCAGGACCACTGAGCGTCTGTCTTCACTGGATGGGCCCCAGTAAATAATCTCTTTCCCCTAAACGCTTACCGTTAATTGTGTTTTTTTTTTCTTCCTCTTGTTGAGATGGGGGGGGGGTCGGGGAGGGGGATAATTAAGACAATGTCTTTACGCTTCACTTTGGAGTGGGGATCCCACTTGGGCTGAGGAAGGTGCCTCTTACTGGAAGAGACTTACTGACAAGGCCTGCCAATCAAGCCCTGTAGATCTCAATTTCTCCAGCTTTAGGTGTTCTATTCCCTTTAGTCCGTTTATTCCAAACGGTTTTAAAATGCTTGGGATTAAGCAGGTAGCAAACAATCAGTGTTCCCCAGCCCACATGCACATCGCTTGTCTCAGCCCGTCCACAGCTGCACTCATGGCTGAAGGTTGTATCTTAAAATTTATTTAAGTGCACATAGAAGCAGAGTTGTTATAATGGAATAAAAACTGTGACAACGTTTTGATAGAAGCTACTACAGAGAGATACACTCTCTTTATTTCTCAACTGTTGACCACTGTAAAAGTTGTTGAGGGGGAAACACAAATTATACTCCTTGGTTGCACTCATCTAAAGCCAAACACCATCGCTATATTTCTTTGTGTCTCTAATCCCTGCTGTTTTTAGAGAAATGCAAAAAAAAAAAAAATGGGAACACAAAAGGAGTTTCCTTTTATTTTATTCTTATATTCTTCCTGGAGGGCTTTGTCAAGCTGTGCAGAACCGTGCGGACATCGCAAACAGTATAATAGCATAATCAAGGCAAAAACATAATGGTGGAGGAAAAAAAATGTATCTCTTAAAACTTGCACCTCATCTAGCAGACAGGCTGGAGAGAGGTGCCAGCAGCTATTCAAACGAAGCGGGAAAGCAGGTCATGAAGTCACGGCCACTAAGAGCCACTGTGCTATAGAGTGCCACTGACAGGCTTGTACAAGACCAGGGCCTCATCTGGCTGCAACGCCAAAATGCAGGCACTGAATACGGTCTACTGTGGAGACATAGAAAAGATGTCCTTGCACAAAAAAGAATGTCCATGTCCATCCAGAATATTGTTCACCCTGTGGAAAATACATACAGGCTTCATAAAAGAAAGAAAGACAACTCCCCATTTAATGAAAGAGATAGAGATATCAGAAATAGTATGTTTGACACTCGTTTTGTTTTAATTCTCGCAAATGATTTTTTATTTTTGATAAATGGGCGGCCAGTCTCTTTGTGCTAAATGCAATATGGGAGTTAAGTGAACGGGAGATTGGAGTCTGCATTCCCCAGCAACCATAGCCACCCGTCACACACAGACAGGAAATGGACAGCCACTTTGAGGAAATTCAATTCAGTTGTCGTCCACTGTGAAAAAAGATTGAATCATGTAGACATTTGAGGTGATTTAATGGTGTTAACATACACACAGTGGAGCTCCATGTCTTAAGCTGCGTGGGCATTGGATTATTGAGTTCAGTGTAAAATCAGTCACTTCTCCCGAGTCCATTTGACTGGGAGAAATGGATGGACAGTAGTAGTAATTCTGAAAGTGATCCATTTTTGGGGGGATATAAACTAGTGATGGATTTTGGCTCAAGCACTGTTTTAACAATGAAATTCAGTAGATCTCACTTTTACTTTGTCTTTCTTCAAATGCATTTTGGGTAATGTCAGATTGGGGCATTATGATCCAAGTTCTGATATGACACATATAGCGGGGGGGGGGGGGTTTGGCTGGATAGCTTGAAGCTGCTTTTGTCTTTCCTTGATGTGAAGGGCCAGAAGGTCTGGTGCCTTGGTGAGTTTGGTCAACGAACATCTGAACGTTTTCTTTTTTAGTTGAAATGCTGTTATTGGAAGCTTTGTGAGTGACTGTTGGATCAGATCTCCTAGAGAGGGTCTCTGTGTGAGGATGGAGGTACAGTATGGCAGTATTTTTAACCATAAATGGACATAATCCCCCCGTCGACAAACCCCAACACTACATAAAAAACAATGTAAACCATGATACTTATAGAACTGCTGCAGAATATGCTATGGAAGATAGACTAAAAGCAGTCAATGATGTCATTTAGGACTTTGATGTTCTTTATGGACAAAATGCAAATGCTGTTTTCTTCTGCCAACCAATAACTATTGCTATGCATGTTTGCTTTAAAATTCCAAAACGCGGCCAATCGCTCATTGGCTGTAAGTGTGCATGATAAATTCTCTTTTGATCAGTGCAGCATTTCTCCTGCCACTTTGACAATGCTTGAATAAAAAGTTAGCACACAGCAGGTGTAGCCCACGGATAGAAATAATGCATATTTGCTGCTGGTCGGATCAAGTTTTCCAATGAACTGAAAATTAGTTTTTAGTTAGCATTAGTATTTGTTCTACAGAGATTTTATGTCCATTACTGTTTATATTGGAAGTTAGATTTTATTTATACAGCCCAAAATCATAAATTCTGAATTAGCCTAAGAGGGCTTTACAGTTTGTAGTACAGCATATGGCACCTTTACCTATATAACAACTTACCTGGGTGTGAACTGGTAACTCAGAAACCACTTAATTCTGCTCTGCCAACAAATATCTTATCTGTGACTATTTTTATCTATTGTATATTTATTTACGATTTATTTGACTATTTGGTGTTATTATACTTTTGAATGTTGCACTGACATGTCTTTATTCTGCCTGGTGTTTTTTATGCTAAACACAATTTTGTTTTTATGTACCACCTAAGAATGACTGTTAATGGAAATCTGAATCTGAATCTTTACCTAACTTTGAGCTGTAGTCATGTAATCAAACAGTTCCAGACACAGTGACAGCTCCATAGTCGTCAAATTCATTTTCTGTAAATTAAATGATCCTGTGTCAGTTGATGAGGAAACTTTTTTATCCAGAACAAATGATCTGTAAGAACTAATTAATTTGTCTATTAAAGATGTGAACTACTCTTACAATTAAATCTTATCTAAAAAGGATACAGAGAGCTTACAAATACTTAACTGACCGAACATGAACTCCTTACACTTTATATACTGTATACATATAATGCCATTAAGACTCCCACAGATTATTTTTTCCCCACAGGACAAACTCTCTGTTGTAGCTTGTAAGTGGCCAGGAGGCTTGAACTCGAGTTGCACAAAGCACACTTGCAGTAAATAAATATTATTAAAAGTGGCATGAACTCCTTCGCTCCTTCCTTGCTTTTGTCAGTTTAAAGTTTGTCTTGTGTTGAACATTCACAGTTTCTGTCCTCCTCACCAGCAGAGATGTGAATAATGACCAGTTCTAAAGACTTGCTCATCAGCTGCAGAGAGCGTGGGAGTGCTCGTATCTGGAAACAAGCTTGAGATGACTTTTTTCAGACTATAACAACATCCTCCTCCCTGTGCTCCGAGCACATGTCCTCTCACTCCATGCATTATAACCCTGATGAGCTGACCACATCCTTGGAACACTTCACAAGATAAATAATTGAACTCTCAATAGCCCTTGATGGACAAAAATTGCTCCTCCAGCTGCCACTTCTTCTTTTGCTTTGTTCTCAAGAGCAACAACAACAAATGGATCTTTGGCGAATCCCACACTAAGAAAACACATTTCACAATGATAACACATAAGAGCTGGGGTTACATTACTCTCCTGCTCAGATGATTTGTGCCATTAGAGGTAGCCTATGTGTTGTACAAATAGTCATAAAGAAGCCTTCAAAAGAGATATGTGATCTTAAAAGAGTGTTTTATCCCAGCACATGACTGATGTCACTATCATCTGTTATTTGTTACCAGCTAACTTGTCTTCTCAGCAATCAAGAGCGAAGGCAGACAAAGGTTTCAGAGCGAGAGACGAGGACTTCGAACAATAGGTGGCAGTGTGCAACCACAGAAGGCAGCCTCGGTATCTGCAAGTTGTCTGAATCCAGCCTTGGCAGAGGAAGGCTTGAGGCTGTTCTTTGGATTTAATTAGACAGAAACAGATACTCACATGTTCATTTCTCAGCTGCCTCCCATCCATTTCTTTACAGTCTGTCGGGGAAAAAAATGCTTTATGGTCCAATTGTGACTTTAACTGTGACCACAGAAAGAAGCACACATTTATAGTGAAAAGCCAAGTGTTAAGACCTTTTTTTCACACCTCCTAGAGGCAACCATTACAGCAGGTAGAGCTGTCTGAATCACAGGCCAACAGTTAAAGTACACAAAACAGAGGCTAGAGACTTCTTCCACGGAGTATATTTTTAAAGAAAGTTTTGAGGTATCCTCCTGGCTGTTGACCACACCCACACTACTCAAACAAAGACCTATAGAAACCTTTGTATTCAAAAAGACAGAAATACTATTACATTTTTATAATGATTGAAACAGTCTTTCTTCTCAAGTGAGCTTGTTCCATGTTGGAAAAACTATTGCTGTATATGCATTCATTATATTTTATTACTTTCAGCTTTTTAAGACTGTCTAATGTATGTATAATGTATAAAAAAAAGTCTGGACTTTTATGAATCAAAGTTTATATTCTATGGGGCAGTGGGCTATGCTAATGTCATGAGTTGCAACATACATAACAAATGCCAGCAGAGGAAGCAAGCATGAAAAAAGAGGGTGAATAATTGAATCAGAGGTAAAACGTGGCAGTGTTCATGACAAGGAGCTGCAAGAACAATATTTAGACCAATGGCTGTTGAGAGAGTGTCTTGGCCTACCACTAACCTTCACATCCCTATTAAAAGCAAGGTGTCACTGCATGCAAATTAGAAGTAGCTGCGTAAAGCACTGTTAATGAACCCAGCCATTGAACTCCATACAGCAGGCTTGTCGTTAGATAGGTGCACCATAAATAGTCCATTTGGCCGAGAGCCAGAGAGAGAGGCTAAGGCAGAGTTATCAGCGGTAGGATAGGGCCTTTATTGTGTTATGACAGACAGAGGGGACGATCAGACGGGATAGAGATATGGGCTTTCCTTTCCAGATTAATTAAAGAAAGGATCAATTAACAGTGATGAAAACCATGGTGGCATACCGACTAGCTGATAGGCCAATCAAGCCTTGAAATGCAGAGTAGTTGGCATGTTTTATCTCTCCAAACTTAATTGCAATTTTCCAGAGGGAATGACGTGATCAAAATGGCGGGGTGAAATTACCTCCACATGAATAAAGTATTTATTTGATGCATTTGTTCTGTGATTCCAGACCTAAATCTGAATTGTATTTATATACAGTAGGGGGCTTTTTCCCCCCTGACACACATAAGCTCCTAATTTCCTAATTTATTCTTCCCCTGCTCACCTTTACCATGATAATTGTGAACACGGTTCCACTCCTTTTAGCTTTTGCTGAGTAGCAAAATACCTTGGCCGAGGACAATTTGTCCCACACTGCCCAATCATGCCAGATGCATGTGGCTGTACAATATGGAGCGTTCATGAATTGATTTGCATACTAGGACATGAATTTCATACCCCCTCACTGCTGCTGCTTTACGGTACATTCAAGGCTATAATGACCTTACAACAGATGAAAAGAACAAAGATTTGATGGCTCCCTTGTAGGGGTAAAATGAATGCTGTATGTGCAAAGACTTGAAGGACGGGCAAAGACATGCACGCAGGAATGTGATGAGGAAGTTAGTTAGCGGTGCAGGACTTTAAGTGTGGTAGATGACCTTTAACCCATGTAAACAGAGGTTATATTTCAGGTGTTTGGTGTCATCATCCATCCCAACACCCATACATGAGGCTCACATTTGAGCAGTGAAGGAACCAAATCAATCTATGATCTCACTAAACATTCATTAAGTTGCTCCACTGTACATATAAAAGTTGTAAAATAATACAACAAATTCACATTGCACTGGTGGTCTTTAGAATGTTACCATTTGCTTGTTTTTAATAATTTATCCAGTTATTACAACAATATTAGCTAAGATTAAACACACACATATTGCTCATTACCTTGGGAACACAGCCCACCAAAAGCTCATTTCCTGTTGAGGAAGACTGCCTAACCCCGATTGACCCTCAGATATTCCCATTACCATGGGCCAATGTTTAAGGGAAAGCTTATTGAGCTACCTCAGCTGGAACACCCACCACTGATTTATGAGACCACTCTGCTTTTAATGATTATCTGTTTATTTTTTCCCCACAAATCATATCAGAAACGGGAAATATTATTCAAATGTGCCAAAAAAAAAAAAAAAAAAAAATCAAAGGAATCTCAGTATCGGTCTTCTGCTTGTTAAGGAAAATCTGAAGCGTAAAAATAGATTGTCAGAAAAGAGAACTTGTTTTGAAATTCCCTAGGGGAGGGGGATATTTAAAAAGAGTTTATTTTGAAGATATATTCTCGTTTGGTTTTATTTCTATTTTAAATGAGGGTTTTTTTTCTGGCAATAATTCAGTAAAAAAAAGAGATGTCAATATGCTTGTTTACCTTATATTCTATGACTAATTAATTTAATCCACATAGATCTTTGAAGAGCTTCCCGGTGAAGTAAATTCAGCCCACCTTTAATTCCTCGGACAACTTTCATCACGAGAGCAACGTCTAAACTGCGGACGCTGTATAACCTCTGCTTTTTCTGGTGATGTGTGACCACTGTGCACAAGAAGAATCCTGAGATCCATCCATGTCAGTAATGATGCTGGATGGAGGAGAAGCTTAAGTGAGTCTGTCATGGTAATTATGGTGGATAGTTGAGAACTATCAGGTCCTCAACCCACTCACTGCCAGCCTGATCTATCGTGAACGTAAAGAGTCTCCAGTGACCGCAGGGGAAATTGACAAGATGCACTTATCCACCTAATGGCAATAACTGAGGCAAATCTTATGTATATTATTTCAAGGAATAACTGTATTCGAGGCATACTATCAGTGTGTGCCCTGTGGCCGTATTCGACTGCGATGTTTGATTATCCATCAGGCTGCACCAGAATGTGAGTGAATGCCACTGTACCCAGCTGACTGGTTAAGGCAAATTTAATGTCACAGAATTGTCATTCATTTTCTAATTTGCTTGGCACTCAGTCTTTGACAGTAAGAGTGTCTGAAAGCAGCAGCTCACAGCACCCAGACTAATTCTCTCATTTCTGCTCGTCTGGTGACAGCTTTCAGAGCTGCATGATGCCCTCCATACAGTAAACACTGAAAATGAACTTACTTTTGACTGTAGTAGGATGGATGGAAGGATTCTCATTTCAAATGATCCAAAAGTGTCTGCTTCCATGTCATCACTGTATGTAGTTAAGAGATATTTTTGAATCCACAGTGATGGTATTGTAGTACATCATCTCAAGTATATAAGTTACTTAAATGAGACAGTGGGGCATCAATGGTAAGGCGGAGACGTTTTACAGTCATTTATCTGAAAATGGCAACATAATGTAATAACATTTGGGAAGCAGCTGTTTTGATTGGGATGGGATAGCCGGCTGAGCTGAAGTTACATGCTGAAAACACAATATTAGTGTCCATCATTTGAGCTAACTAACAGGGTTTCAGTTTCAGGGTTTTTGGGAAATCGAATTAGTCTGCCAGACATCCAATTTGCGTTTTGATTTAGTCAAATGTAGCGGCTGCATAATATGATGGAGGCCACAAGACAAAAGGAAAGTGGCTCACTTGTGTTACATAACGCAAAAACGTGCTGCTCTTAATGCAAAACGGAAACTTTAATTTTGCTAAGCGCGGAAATGACCCAGTCGTGATGCAGTGAAGACCTTGTAATCAAAAGGTTCACAGACAAACACAGCGAGCTGCTCAGCAAATCTGACGTCAATAATACATGTCCATTAAAAGGCTCATTAAAATAATTATTGTTCAATAAACTAGTGAGGATAGAAGTTAGCCTCCAAATGGTCGTCAGGATTGTCAAGCTTTTGTGGTGAGCGCATAGTTCTTCTACAGCTAAATCATATCAGATGGACTATTGACAGCATCCTGTCAATAGCTGAGCCCTTGGAGGGTTAGCTATTTGCACATTGACTGATTGACTGTTTCTTAATAGACACATAATTGGTGACAAAGACCTTACAATGAAGTGTCATTTGCCAGAGCATTTGTGATAATTCACAGCCTGTCCCATTTTCTGTTGGACTCAGTCCCAAAGTAGGCTGTGAAGAAAAGCATGAACCAGTAGACAGTGTCACAGTGACAAGAGAACATGCACAGTATATTTGTAGCGTGGTGAAATAGCTCAGCAGTAATCACAATGAATACAAGACAAACAAATCAGATCGCTGGTATGGAATCTATAGATGGAAACATGAAGGATGCAATATGGAGCATCCCAAACTTTGACCTGATATAAAATTATTCATTGGCAGTAATATTACAAGCTATTTCCTCTCATTCCAGACTGTGGACAATGCTGATGGATAGTAATTCTCACATGGCACTTTTGTTTACCTTGTTTATCTGCTCCCCTGTCTGACATAACCATCATTGCCTTCATCAGGGAGACAAAGCATTTACAGCTGGGCTGCTGTGATTGCAATGCAGTGCAGGCATTTAAAGATGAAGATGAAGAATGAGAAAAAAAAAAAAAAGGAAAAATGCCCCCGTGATCCTGCAGCATTTCATCAAGGCACTGCTTTTCAAACCAGCTGCTTGGAGGATTTTTAACATCTATTAATTCAGAATTACTCCAATTACAATCCTTGTTGCACCAAGGCCCCCTTCCGCTGCCTGCGTTAGATAGTGCACACCTCTGGGAGCCAATCACAGCCTTCACAGCCACTGGCAGCAGATGTAAGCAATTTACTTCTGATTTCTTCATATTCAGTGTGAGACAAGCTCCTGGTGACCCACGACCCTGGAGCCTGCAGGATTCTAACCCTATCAAATTAAAGCTCTCTGCTCACTTATTCCCCAGCGCTCCTCTGGTGCTAAGCAGCCATCTCGCTGCATAGCAACGCCGGTCGGGCGTGCTCGCTCATACGCCCTGCCTCATCAGCTGCTATTAGGGAAAATATACAGTGCTCTAATTGGATGAGATTCAGCTAAGGAAGTGCAGTTAAAGGTCATTTTCCACCGTGTGCCTCCTGCTCTTCAGAGTAATTTCTGTGTCCTCCGTCTTTGGGAGCTGTTAAACAATAGGGCCAAAGTTACAATCCTTTCTCTCTTTTCCTGACAGAGTGCTACAGGCCGTGATGAGCAGCGAGTCCTATGAATCATGTAAATAACATGACCAGGCCCTGACTGATCTGTGCTCTATGTCAACTCCACATATCCTCCACTGTTTTCCTTCAAAGTGTGCTGATGCCAATGTCATAACCTTGTCATTTAGCCAATTTTATAAATTTGAAAAGGGTTAGAAAAGACCAGCTACTATTCTAATTAGAAGTCATTTTGCAGCATTTTCTCTTTGTGGTGTCAGTTTTAAAGGATGTTTTGTCATGTATTTTCTCTAATTATTGATACAGCGATGGTAAAACAGATGAACATACATTTATGGTATGTTTTCTCTCAGCTAATATGATGGTTTGAGATAGGATAGAGCAATAGGTCATAATTTTCTTAGATGATGATAGTATTTAGCTGTAGAACATTAGTAAAGAAGCCTTGCAGAGCAGAAAAAACATTCAGCATCAAACATAAGAATTAAACTGTCTTGATATAATTTGCTTTCAAAATACACAAACCTATTTTACTTACATTTTGTTTTAATGGACATCAAAAGACCTTGAGGGATTTCTGAGGATGCTATAAACAGTCTTGTAATGATGATGTCTTTGTTTAAATGCATGTCAGTTGTTTTATGCTTCAGCGTGCATTGAAAAGCCCTTATAAGATCCATGATCCTCTTAAGTCACGGGCCACTTCATAAATAAATGATATTCTCCACCGAGGGGTTTTAGTTCAGTTCACCAGCTTGTGATGCAATAATGATGAATGCCTGACCTCCAGTTTCATTTAGTACTATAATGTGTAGAGACGCACAGCATGAGGATCACATACCGAAACAATGTTCGAGTAGCAAATGGTGCACGGAGACAATCTGTAACAAACAGAAGATTGAAGAATTTGAGTTGCCTTCTCCCTTGAGCTTTGAAAAATCATATCACTAATCACTTATGAAAGTCATATATTCCTTCATCTCTACGCACTATTTTAATTTCTGCAGGGTGAACACTAAAGCTAACTCTCTATTAAGTTCTGACTGATTATTCTATCTTACTGTATAAAACAAGCTCACTTTCACTAAGGATAATTGGTTTTTCCATATAATTAGAAAAATAACCCGTTCAGTATGACATAAGAAGTTAGTGTTATAACGTTAGAGGTTAGTGTAATATGGGCCCTGCCATTTAAAGTAAAATTTTGTAATTCATTTCAAGGCTTACTCCATTCATTTATTCACTATCATGGAAACAATACATTGTGTATATTTATTGCACTTGTGATGCGCTCACTCTCAATAAAACAGCCTAGTCCAAACGCATTAAATATGGCAGTCTTGTCATATCACTGATATGATGCTGTAGTTAACCCTCTGACATCATCTCTGGAGGTGCCCCTCCAGTGTAGGAGTACATGGAGTCGGTAAAGGTCTAAGACAGGAGGTGATCTGTGGGGATCAGATTGGTCAAATACAGGACTTTTCCGTGGGACACAAGGACTGGGTCCTGTGCATGACCAAAGGTTGAATTTGATTTGTTTTGAAGTCACTTGCATAAGTTAAGTAAAGTAAAGTAAAGTTGTTTTACATTTTTTAACCCAAAGCACAGTCTTTTTCTTTACGTAAGCAGGCAGTTTTGTGACTAAACCTAAGCAAAGTGCAACCTTGTCACCATGTTAACAGATCAAGCTTTACTTTGGATGTCTAATCAGACGTTGTATATTTACATTTGCTGTTGCAGGGAGAGCATCATAGTCTTCAGGGCCACTGAACAAGTCGTTGACAAGTTGAGAGTGAGAGCGTGTTCCAATGAAAGCATAGAAAACACATTACTTTCAGCATCTACCACTGTCTGTTATGGGCTCTGTCGAAGCTTGGTTAAGCCAATCAGAGTAAATGCTGCAGTTTGGAGTGGACTCACAGTAGTAGGGGATTTTAGAGGTACCCTGTCTGCCAATTTTACAGCTGGAAGGGCTAAGGCCTTTTGAGCTCCACATTCACCAATGGAGAGGGCTGGGCCCCGAGTCCCACAGCTTCTCCCACCTTTTGTCCTGCCTTAAAGGCCTCACTGCCTGAAATGCATGACTTGATGCTCAGTGTTTGCTGTTGGGAAACCTGATTAAAGGAGGCGAGACGTACACATCCACAGCCAAAGCCTATCAATGACTCTCACATCCCACCGAGATACTGTATTTGTCCTTGCAGCTTGGGCGCTCCGAGTGAATGCTGCCGTCCATTGATCTTTGTCTGATAAAGCCGCTGGCGTGGTGTGTGTGGTGCCTTATGGGTTTTATTCCACTCAGGCGAGTCCATTTCAGTGAGCTGTGGTTGAGCTAATGTGGGACACGCTGCGCCAGTCACGGCCTTTGGGATTTGCCCTAAGTGCTGTGCGTTGTGATGCTTTGCTCTGAAATCCTCAAGCACAGGAAGCCATCAAAGTCTTTGACTCTTCTTTAACAATTCCATCGGATTTCTGTCAAACATCTAGGTGAGTGAAAACAAGACAAGTCAATAAAAGGTTGATGAGAGGATATATTAATTGTACAGCTATTTTTTATTTTTTTATTTTTTAATGATTTACTTTCAGCTATTGAACAGTATAAAATCGCATTAAAGAATATCTCTCCATCTACAAAGTGTCTCTTTAAAAGAATGCCTTCTGATTGCTGAGCAAACACTCCTGTCAAAGATATCTGACAGATGCTCTTTGAGGTCTATTGGCTAAGATCCTGCTGCCTGTCACCTTTCACATCTCAATGGGTCCAGAGGTGACCTCTCTGTTGCCTTGGAGCTCCATACGATATTGGCCCTAACACAATCAAATGCACGTTCAGCATTTGGGGGTCGAAGCAGTGGCAGCCACTGAGGTGCCCTCATGCACAGAGAGGGCCAACTCCTGTGACCTCTAGCACCTGAACCATGACCCTCATTTACAAGCAGGTCACTTCTGCAACAACTGCATTTACGCAGGGTCAGCTTAGATCTCTGTACACCAAAAAAAGCTCTAAAAAAGCAGGCAGATCTTAATCAGGTAGTGGTCCCTTGGAGTGGAGCCATGACTGCACATCAGCAGCATAAGGAAGAGGGTCACAGCTGGACCTGGCTTCAAAAGAACTACAGCATTGCAAGAAAGGAGACATCGACACCATTCCTCTTAGAAAAACAAATTCATACACACCACATGCACACATTTACACATCAGGTCAAATATCATCACAGGTCTTCGAGTGAATGTTGTTATACTTTAGGTCAAAGGTCTTGCTGTGAACAGACACTAAACACTCATACTTAAATACACATACTGTATATATTTTTTACATTTCAACCATATGAAAGAAAATAGAGAAAAGACTGACCACAGCGTGTTTATATCAAAACTTTATTTCCTCACATCTCAGACGTCTCAGTGCTGAAAACGTCTTTTAATCACAGCGTCACTCGGACAAAAACTGACACTACTGCCTGTCAAATATATAATGTTGACCTGCACAGTTTGAGCACATTTAGTAAAAGAACATGGACATGTATTTTGTCAGTAACATGAGCTAACCGCTTTTCAGCCATGAACCAAAACCCTTTTCTTCTGAACACAGTAAAGTCTGACATATGATGGCACAGAGACATTCATTGTTTCTGCACGGTCTGTCTTGGCACACATCTGTGCTGAAACAGTACCCTTATTGCTGAGACATCTCAATAAAAGTAAAAAAGGGGTCCTGTAGCTCTGACCTTCTGCCAGCTCCGAATGGCATAAATATGAATGACATAATGCACCATTTTACGGTTAATCAAATTCCCACAGAACAGAGGACCAGGATAGCAGCTTCACGGTCGAGAGACAAAGTCGGATATTGTTCATCTGCCTCACATGGAGTCATTACTGATGAAGTTTTAAATTCTCTATTTTGGTTGGATTTATCAAACTCTTCTGTGATTATCATTTGTTGATCATTATCAACACAAGATTAATGTATTAAAGTTATAAACCTTTCTTAAAATGAAGATTAAAGTCTCCCCGTTGGTAAATCAGTCTGAATAAAGGAGGTGTTTCATTTCATCCAAATTCTGCTTAATACTCCACACACAGAAAGATTCACCTGTCATCTGCTGCTCTCTCATAACACATTTATTGAGGGACGGACAAAAGCGAGCAAAAGAAAAGAGGAGGATATGGAGGGAGAGAGAAAGGAAATAAATTGAGAGCGGGAGAGAGAGGGAGGTCATAGCGACCGTGTGATGGTCGCTGACACAGGAGTTCAGCCTGCGGTCAAGGGAAGCAGTTGAAGATGAAGCAGACACACAGGCAAAGCTCTGTGTGCAGGTGCCCCCTCTCTGCCCTGCTCGCTTTCATCCCCCATCCACTCCCACATTGCCCCGCCAGCCCCGGCTGCTATCCACCAATCAGGGCACAGGGGGGCGGCGGCAGAGTGGGGACACATCAAAGCGTTCTCTCGGTGAGAAGGCTCAGGGCTGATGCTGGCACAACACAGAGGAGCACAGAAGAAAGCAGGGACGGCCAGTTTGAAAAAAAGGAGTCCAAATGGAATGGAAAAAAGGATTCTAACCAGAACAAAACATTTCATTCTCTTCACAAACCAGCATTATGCCAGCCATGAATCCAAAAACCCAGACACATTTTTCTCACTGCCTTGAGCCATTGGCCCCCTTGAGTATGTGAACAAGGGGGATAATTTAATTAAGAAAATCCAATCTTCCAGTTTGAGGGAACAAAGTTAGATTTGAATGAGAGCAATATGTTCACTCCTTTCTTTTTTCAAATTAAAATTTCATAGCTGAAATCAAAGTGTTGCTGAGGTGCCCCAATCTCCATTGTGTGTATGCTTTCAGAAGGGACATGATCATGATAGAAACTGGTAGTCTCTTTGCGTTCCTGAGTCTAATTTAAAATATTTATAACATTTTGCTTTTCTAAATGCAATGAATGCATTGGTCTGTAGATGAATAAAATACCACAAATATCTCAGTACTAAACAGGACAAATGCAAGGTTATGCCTCATATCCTTTAACTGTAATAATGGATAAACACTGATCATGAATAAAATTAATAGACATGCCCAGTAGAATTTTCAAGATGCTTAAACCACCAACGACATATTAACGTCTTCTCTCTGATGTATGACCCTTCCTGTTTGCTCCAAACTTATAATGACTTTCTTTGTGAAAGCCCTCAGAGTGAGGAGAGTTTTCTAAATGAGAGGCACCCTTACAAGAGTGCTGAGTGTGTCAAGTCCCCAAGTGAGTATGATGCACAATCCAGCAAGCTTTTGCATATGTTAAGAAGCATAATAGGTTCCTATGGGAGAGGAGACTAAGGCCCAAAAGTGAGCACGACTATAAAAGTACTGCGAAGGGAGATGCACGCTACACGGAGAAGTGTAAGTGCCGCAATGAACAAACAGCACTTTGAATTATGATCTACATCACGGAAGCAGCACTTGTGTGTACGCTAATAACAATTTAAAGGTTTGGTATCACCTTCCCCGAGGCTTTGTCAGTAATTTGAACAAAATATCACTCAAAATACTGTACAAAGCAAGGGAAAGGGGAAGAAAGCATGCAGCACCTTCGCTTAAAGGAACGTCTTTTGACTGACTAAATGCTCTTTTTACTCATTTTTTCCCTGATGGAGGCCAAACATGAAACACAACATTAAGATCAATACTTAACAAAAACAACAGCAACAAAACAACACCCCGGTGACTTTGTCGGATCGAGCTGCAAGGGAGAGCTGCTGCTGTTATATTCCTCACATTGCTCACGTTTCTAGGCCCGTCAATAAGACAAGAGCAACGTCACAAATTCCAAATTTGTTAATTGAACCTTTCTCCTCTGAACTATAAGGAAACAAACAATTGCAAAGGTTACAGCGCCTTGTAGTCTGGAGGCACAGGATGGAGAAAATGCTTTCATCATCTACTGCAGTGGGAGGAAACTATCGTACTGTAATGACTGATAGCAATCCCTTGCTGATCATTACAGGCGTGGGGACACACAGGTGTGGAAACTTGAAGTTTTATTGATAGAAATATCAAAGCCACAGACAGGAGCTGTTGACCCTTTCAGGATGTCAGTGCTCAACTCTTGCTGCTGGGCACTGTTAAAGTGATAATATAGACATGGCACCTCAACATAATGAAAACTTATTGATGCCCTGTGCTGCGGTAATGGTGAAATTGACTGAATGCACCGAGCCATCGTTTGTATTATTCAGGGCGTTTGACATGTGTCAATGTCCCAGAATAAAAGGGACGGCTTTATCTGACTGGTGTCAATCACTTTCTAGCACATTACATCCAGTTTAAATACACGCCTGAACAATGAAAAATGTGGCAGTCGGGACAAATCTCAGGATTTATCACTGAACAATAAAACAGAGCTGCTCAGCGGGAAATGGGACACATTGAACACATGTTCCATGGTGTGTGCAATCTCATGTAAAGACCCAGCTGACATCCTGGCAGCGTCCTCCTTTCTGTTTTCACTTGCCGTTCTCTGCTCCTGTGCCAGCTTATCCTGTGTGTGGTCTTTTGCTGCGACTTGGCACTGTACCTCCGCAGCTCAGATTACCACATTCACATTTGTTTCATTGAACAAGCTCTGCCGTAGCTTTGTGGACGGAGGGAGGGCAAACGCAGTGACATGGACGACATGGGCAAGGTCAGTTTTGAAAGTGCAGCTTTTTGCAAAGTGAGAGGTGTCAGCGCGGTGCTGCGGCCACGTGGCTCATCAGCATGTATTTGGGATGACCTTCCCATTGTTCACGAACCGAGGCTGTTCTGCTCCTGGTCTGGGCTGGGTCTGTGCCCACTGCTAACCTCATCAGACACTCAGCCACTACCTATCCATCTTCCCTCATTGTGCACAGAGGTGACAGCTGGCATTCAGCTGTTTGTAAAAGGCCTTTAAAAAACACACAGGGCCTCCATACTCGGCTACATTAAAGTAATTAGCTGCCGAGCTAGTAGAAAGCACCCCCCACCAAGTGCCAGCAAGACTGCGGATTGAAGTCAGCATCCTGTTTGACACATCTGGGCAAGGGAGAGTAATGAAAACAGCTGCTTCTGCCCATATGGCATCCAAAGGCTGGCAGCGTGGCGGTTTGCTGTGCCAACCTTAGGCAAATTATCCATCATTAATCCCGGGATCTGACCAGCATACGAGTTGCTGCTAATCAAAACATCTGGGGATGGTGGCAGAAGAAGGGGGGGTGGGGTGTGGGTCTCACTTGAAAGGGACATATTTTGTGAGTGGAGTCAATGGAAGGCGAGTGTTCGACAAAGAACTCTGGGAAAAATAAAGGACAAACAAAGCAGCTGGGATGTGAATCATTTCAAATTCTTAAGGAATAGAAGCAGCATTGTAGGTAGAGTGTTTTCCCTCATCCTTCCATCTGTGTGTTTCTACCAAATTTTCTCAATAAACAATGTGTTACCATCGTATATGAGATTTAACAAGAACCCAACATGATTTTTAAATGTTTTTGTTTCATGAAATCCTTGCGCAACAAACATTCACCCAGAAAAAAAAAAATCAATTCCCTGCTCTTCTTTGATTAGCTGCCCTTACATTTGTTTCTGCGTTTGCCTATTGTGTGTCCTTTCCGTTCATAGGCTGGCCTGTTCAAAACCCGGCTTCAAATTCCCTCAGAAAGTCAGTGACATTAAAATGTCCTTTGATGTGCCTTCCCCAAGCAGGGAGCACTAACAGTAATAGTGATTCTGTCACTTAATGCTTTTCCGGGGATCAATAGCTCTTAAATGCTAAAGTGGGACAATTAAAAATAAATAGGAGGTTGCTCTAGTCTAAATCAGATTATACATTGCTGCCCCTAGCAGGTCCTCAAAAGCACAGTATGCCTCCTCAGTGAGTCATCTGCACAGCACCCTGGATTGTGACTGATGCATATGTAAGTGAGGATGAATTGGAAACACACGGGTCGTTTTTTCAGTCAGGCTCTTTCAGTCAGTCAGTGCAATTATTTCAGGGGAAAAGCATTAATCTAAAATATTAGCTGTTAAAAAGGGCACACCGCTTATACTATTTAAAAAACATAATAATATCGAACAAAGATTAATAACATGCAATTAAAATCAGAGAAAGCCCCAACTGACTGAGACATGGCTGGTATTTATATAGGCTTTAGAGGATCCATCAGTCGGAGCCATGGCAGTGAGGTCGCAGGTTGGCTCCAGCTCCCCTGTGGCTGCTGCTGTAATGTCAACTCTGGCAGTAATACAGCTGTAACTGGAGGCAGAGCATGATGGGAACCCGCTCCTGACAGACATGACCAAACCCAACACAATTAGCTTGTGACAGCAGGTGCTGCCTAACTCCGTTGCGTTAACATGTCTCAGGTTTCCTTGTAATGGCCACAAAGTGATCCTAACTTTCAATTAACACATCCCCTGCCTCCATCACCCTGGCCAGCCAGTCAATTCCACATCCACGCCATTAGCTGCGTGGGAAGCACTGCTTTGGCACAGGCAGGCTCTGTGCATGCTAGCTGTGAGAGGCAACAGTTTTCACAAACAAAGACACTCACAGTTTCTCCCTTTCTTCTTCTTCTCTCTCTCTCTCTCTCTCTCTCTCTCTCTCTCTCTCTCACACACACACACACACACACACACAATGCAAACATACAAATCGGTTTCTTCAAAGTTTTAAACAAACACCATTCTTCAGAGTTTTACGCCAAAGATTTGCAGCAAAGCCTCTAAGCCTTTAAGAGGTTGAATATCAGTCTCTGTCTGGCACAAAGGGGAAGTACTGATGTTACCACACCAGACTAAATCAGGATAAATGGCCGGACCCTTCAAGGAAAGACAAGGCAGAGGCAGCAGTGCTGAGTGCTCAAACACACATAAGTGCAGGCACCTTGCGCAGGAAGAGGTTCATCTTCATTCAATGGTGCACCATCCATCACTGCATGTGACTCCCCAACCAAGGCCCTGAAAAACCACATAGCTGCCTGAGAAGCATCTCACTGACACAGTGCCAAGGGAATTACATGGCACAAATGACCGCTCAGGTGAGGAGTGGTTTGCTATTGAAGAACAGTCTCGTCTTTAACTTGCTCTCCGCTCTCCATCGGAGCTGAATGAAGAAGTGCTCAGCTCTGTCATTTGAGTCTATTGACCTTTAGTGATTCACTCGCAGGCTGTGGCTGAAACAACAGACAAGAGGTGAAGGGTTCAGGCCTAACCTACACACAGGCGTACACATGCAGCCTGATGAGTGACACGGCTCTATAAAGTGTCATTTACCTTGTCAGTCAGTAGATACACCATCCATATGGATGGACACGCATCCCCTCTAGGTCACACATACTCAGCCTGCAGACAGAATAGCAAATGACCATTTGAGACGCAACTTCACTTTCTGTGATGGATATCCTTTGTCTGTCATCTTCCATAGCAACACTATAGGGTTTGCGTTGGAGTTAAATGGGTTAAATGAAGGAAACATGTTCATGGAACTTCAGAGTGACTTTGCCTCATGATGGGTTGATGTTAATGTGATATTAAATCATTTACAGAGGAGACATATGAGACAAAAAAAGTTCATCTTACATTTTTCGATACACGTCTGCCATGCACAACAGTAGATATATGGTGCATAAAACAGTGAGCAGAGCCTAGTCTCAGATGTACAGCACTCGACAGCAGGCTCTATCACAGTTTTGACCTTGTTTGTGGGGTGATGAGAGTCGTCAGGAGCTTCCTTAACTTCCCAGGGACTCAGTAAAAATGACAGGTCCCTGCAGAGCCCGCAAAAAACGTGCTTTGGGGAAAGTTGTCTGTAATTTGCTCTTTGCCATCTTAACTGTAGTTATTACTATTTCAAATGGATACATCTGTCTATGTGAAGTCTTTCATTACCTCCACTCATTACCATCACATCACAGTGCTCCCCAAGGACACGCCTTTTACGTGCCCATCCTCTGAAATACACTTTAATGCTCTGAAAGTGACGCTTGTCTCTAAACAAATTTGTCTGAAGCAATTAAAAAGTATCACCTCACATATAGTCCCTCCTAAATGCTATGTTTTACACAAACGTCTCTCCTACTGTCTGGAAAACACGTGCAGCGCTACACGTTTGACCTCACTTTGAAACAACATATCTGACATGAATAAATTCACGGTAAAGGCTCGCTTTTATTTCATATGGAAAATGTGTGCAGCTCAAAAAAACATGTTTGATTACTTTACCTGCCTTATTTATGTATTGCCTTGTAAATTTCAGTAGCTTTATTGGGTTTCAACACTGAAACAAACATATTTTACAATATTCATCTCGACTCATGCACTGGTTATAGAACGATTAACTTGCAATCAATATGGTACTGAAAACAAAAGTGCAAAAGTAAAAACTACTGAACGACTATATGCTAATAATAAAGGGGTAATGCATACATTTTTACAATGCACTGACAGTACAGTGTGTACGTACATGCATGTTTTCTACATAACCACCACTTATTGTCTTTTTTAGCTAAATGTGCTGTGTGTCTACATATGTATGTACATGTACATATATGTCTACTTCTGTTGGAACTGTGTGTAACACAGAGAGCAAGTTCAAACCATAGTAACATTTCTTGTAGGTGCACAAATACTTGATAAATAAGGTTGATTCTGATTCGCTGTGTCAAGGCTCTGAGGTTAAAGAATCAGCAACACTTCAGCTGACGTGCACCTCCTCACAAACGTGTGTGCAGATTCCAAGAACTGTGCCTTGGTCAGCATGGGCTCCTTTTCAAACAGGTTTCTGATGCAGGTGGACATGAGTGTGAAGACAACATAAAAGGCTTAATATACAGCTTATGTGTTTGAACTCTAAAGTAGATTTGGACAATAAATTTCATGTTTACTTTTGTTTTCACCTCTAAATAAGTGTTTTAAGTCAATTGCTATATTTGGCAACTGTTTATAAAGTTGTGAAATACATGCCTTGATGGTTTTAGAGAATATTTTTGCACTTCTGAAACCTTTTCTCAATAAAGGTATTATTTTGGCAGGTCTACGCACTTTTTCCTCCTCTCTCTTTAGTAGTTTCCCATTTTATTTGGAAACACAGACCCCTGAGAACACAACCTATGAATGTGGATGGTCCACATTTAATAGGTTACATCCACAGAGACGGAGGAAGCGCAGATCTTCATTTCATTTGTGGAGGTATCATACTTTTTGTAATGGGAGCTGTAAGTCTTCTAACTTGAACTCTATACCGCACCATGACATCAGACGTCTAAACAGTGTGCCTCAGACACACTGCCATGCTTAATAAAATCCAGGTCAAAATAATACCAGCTGAAACTAAAAGTAGCAGGAATGGTCCTCACTTGTGCAAGTGGACAGAAATACGATCCTCTTAAGAATGTAAGCGTTTTATAAGTCATGAAAAAATGCAGCTGTTGCTGATGGAATCAGTTGGTTCCAGACCTCATTCACAGGTCAGAGTTGACTGAAATGACAATTGCATAGCAAAGGCCTGTGATCCACCATATGCCTGCACTTAATATAATTGTATTTTGACGGTGGCTTTTAGTTCATATTTACTTTTGAGATCATCACCAGAGTACAGTCCAGAGTACCAAAATAGACGTGTTTAACTCTGGGAGCGTGCTGGAAAAAATTTAGGTCAGTTGCAAGCAATTTGCTCCTTGTGTCTTCATCCCCACCTTGACTTTTGGGGTGAATTACTGGCTTCCTTTTGAAAATATTTTCACAGTTTGTTTAAAATTGTTTGCGCAGCTGTAATACTCAACTGCACGTATCTGATGGCAAACTGGTTTCCTGTCTCCTCTAATCCAGTATCTCATGGAAGTCAGTGGCTGTGACACGGCTTTGATCCAAAAACTAGGACTGATACATGAACTGTTCAGAGGGTAGCAGAGTTGGTGTGGTTTATGGTAGGACATACAGTATATTAAGTACATACAGTACTAAGTACATACAGTAGCCACTCAGAGGTCAATGTGATTATTGTTAGAAAAAATAAAATCATAGTTTGGTATGTTATTTTGGGAGAATACAGTGTCCATCCTGGCTGAGGTTTAGCTGCAATATATAACATAAATGGTGATTTACAGTCTCATTACTTCAACTAATTAGCGCAAGATTACTTTTGTTACTTATTTGAGTACAAAGGTTTAAACAACGCTAAATTGTTCATACACACCTCACATATTCTGTATTACCTCACATATTTACAAACAGATAATGAGCTGACTATCAGCAGCTAGGTTAATGTTTACCGAGTTGACTGCATGCAGCTCCCCAAAAGTCCCATCCTCACAGTGGAGCTGCGTCGTGTTGTTTCAATCGTGAATGATTCACTGAAAATAATTAATTGTTTACGTGAACAAACTGAACTAAAGATCAGGTCAGTTGGGTTTTCAGGCATTTGCCAGTAACATGCATATCACAGAATCTTTCTTAGCTTATGACACATGGTGAAAACCTGCAATATGAAAAAAAAAAAAAAACGGGTGGCTGAGCTCAAGGGAATGGTGTGTGTTCAGTGATTCATTCCATGAATGTACAGGGAACTTTAGCCCTCATGAATAATAGACTGTCGTTGAGTCATTCAAGCCTGTTTCTCTCCCTCTCCCTCCTTCTCATGTCTTAAAGTCTCAAAGTAGGAAGTAGTGTGAAATATTTTCTTTTAAATGTATGTGCAGGAGTAAGACTTTGTTATGGAGCTTTTGTTGGTGTTTCTATCCAACTAAATTCTCAGCTCACTGGCTTATCCTCCACAAAACTCAACGTTCAGCCATGTTTCAGTTCAGTCTGGTTAAGCCCTGAACAAATCTTTAGAACAAATCTTTTAAATCAACTCATTCCAATGATTGATTACACTGAAAAGATTTGTTTTGCCCATTACCGAAGCTATGGGTTTCAACATCCATTGTTTGTTTTGAAGCCACTGGTTTGCCATTATGACTGTTGCCGTCTTGGTAGGAGCCTGAAATGACCATATTTGGGCGAGATGGTGGAGCTGGAGAGGACACGTATGGCTACAGCTCTATCCCATAATAGAAAATATTTACTGAGGTAATAAATCAAATAGAGATTTGTGAAATTTTCTTATAAGCTTACATACAATGAGACTCTTGTTTTGAAAACAGTGGAGTTGCATGGCCATGATAAAGAATTCAAGTTTAAGGCTGTTCAGCACTGGTTTCACTTTCAGATCAGGAAGCTTCAACCACTATTTATACAGTCTGTGGGTTTCACACACTTTCCAGCGAAGTTTTAGAAATAGCGTGATTACGATCTGTGATGTAATGAAAGAATTTAAAATGTAATCCCAGTACTGACATCTTTAGTGATAAAACTCATATCAGTGTAATATGTCACTAAATATTACTAAACACAAAGGATAGGAGTTAAATTATTTAGAAGTTAGTGTATGTACTGTTGATTAAGGTTGGGTTTAAGTTAAAAACATGATTTTGTTTTACAACACATGTTGTGTCCACATAGTGTACTTCTTTACTTACATGCAGAGATCATTTCTGGTAAGATGGCACTACAGACCGCTGAATTATTTAGATCACAGCACAACTTACATATCAGTTATTTTACCCTTATGTATTTCCCTGCCATTCTTCTGTCTTTTAGGTGTACATTTCAATAGAAACACTTATTTATGCACAGTTGGTTTGTGGATGTTATGACATATATCCGCTAATAACCTCATGCTGTCAGCCAATTGCATCTCATTGGAAAAAGCCTGATGAAATAAATACTGGCCGCTGACTCTTCCAATTTCACGGCAAACCTCATTGTCACCCGGAGTGCCTTTCCATAGATTGAGATATTTACAAACTGTCATCTCCCATAAATAGCTGTCTGGTCTGATTCTGCCAGTGTAACTCTGCTTCTGAATAGCTTTGGTGCACCATTTCCACATTCTAGGCGGTCAGTCTATTAAAAGACTAAGCTTCTGCAAAAAAAATAAAATAAAGCATTGACAGTGGCTGATGAGTGATGGAGCAAAAACCCTTTAAACAGCAGACAAGAGCTCACATAGCTGTGTACAGATATACCCTTCCTCACTTCATGCTTGATGCTGTCCCTCTCTTCCCATGACTTCTTATCTAACATGCTGCAATCTTTGAACTCCATTAGTGGAAGCAAATCCCCTCCCTGTCTTTGGGATAAAATGGGCTTTGGCATAGTTCCAGACTGAGATTAAAAGTTGTCATGTCTTGTGTGGCCACAGAGGTAGTCTAACTATTCACTGCTCTTTAGGATGTTATCTGGAAGCTCATTATTTCATGCACATTCCAACGGTTATCAGATATAAAAGAGATAAGAATGAACAAATGTTCCATTTTTTCTGGGTGACAATATCATAAAAAATGAATATGTTCAATATGTCCAAACAGAATTAATGTGCCAACAACAGTGTGAGACTAGCTGAACATCACAAAAGGCTAGGTGAACCCTAAAACATATTTATTTGGCCATACACTTTTCTTAGGGCTTAATTTCAGATGACATCATTGAAACTGGAGAGAATTGCAATATTGTATCAAACATTGCAGAGAAAGTAAAACACAAGGTTAATGAGAGGTTTAAAAAAAAGCACCATAGAGCCATGAAAAATAAGCCATAAAAAACTGCTTCTGTGATCATTAAAATTGTTTTTCTTTCCTGCTTTTCCAGCCAAATATCTCACTGTTACAACAGGAAATGCAGACAGTCTGTTAGGCAGCAAAACAGGCCTTTATGAGCGTGGTTATTACCACTGCTGGGCCACTTTTAATAGCCATATGATCCACCCAGCGCACAATGGACTGTGCCTGATAATATCATAACCAAGTATTTACCATGGAGCCGTTTAAGATTTCCCAGATAAAGCTGAAACACTAGAGCCGCAAATTTGTTAATATCATTAAAAGATGTTACCAGTAACTGAAGCTGAGAGAATATGATCCCTCAAGGCATCAGTCTGTGGAAATAATTTATAATGTAACAGCTATAAAACATGTACAAGTTATCAGGTTCAAGACCTGTCCCAGTATCTGAAGGCTCCTGTTACGTATGGCACTGCCTTTAATACAAGTGGTAAAACAATTAAGGGAAATGGATTTTCCACTGTGTGCATGACAGAAATCGGCTCCCCATGTCTGTCATAAAAGCTCCAATCAGAGTAAGAGGTAGTTATCGAGCTCAAGTCATAAAAACTTATTTCACTTTTGTGTTTTATTCCTTCTGGGCTGCAGTAGACAACTCATGCATTATTGTAGATCTTGTCATCCATGCAAATATAACACAGCTACTTAAAACGTTCCTTAAAACGGAACAAAAAATGTATGACAAGTTGCAAACTTGTCATACATTTGCAAACATTTTCCCGGTTGCACAGTAACAGGGAGCTTGAGTCAGTTCAAACAGCTTAAACCGTGACATGAGTTAACTGCACATCTACACTATCACCATATGTATAATATATTTTCTTTGTCTAAGGTGACGGTGGTGTGCAACAAATTAGCTACAGCAAATGGGGCATAATGGCCTGACAGAAGAAAGAAGAAATGGGTGGTCATTGAATCTGCCATAGTGTTTAGTATCTCCTTTATTGTACTCACAGTGGTAATGTGATATGTCACACTGTTGCTAATACACTTCTGTACGCTGTCATCTGGCTGTAATGCTTATCAGGCCTGTGTTGATGATTTGCCCTCTTGTCAGTGCCAATTATGCTTGGATGTGTCATGGTGGCAGGCTGTGCAAATACCAGTGCTGGTGGAGAGAGATGATGTGAGGCAGTCGCAAACCGCCTGTCCTCTCCATCTGACCTCAGCTTAGCAGGTGCTGCACTCAGTCTTTCTTACTGTAGGGCGATGTAGGGCAGGAACCCATTTTCAGGTGAAAGTTAGCATGTGTTTTTTGAATCAGTAAAAAAATGTACCTGCTCCTCCTGTAGCTATTCTTGTCAAATGTAAAGATTAATATTTCCTCTGTTGGCTGTTCTCGGTCCACATGGCCTTGACTCAGAAGAAAAGCTCTGAAAGCAAAATAAACTTGTCTATTGTCTATTGTCTATGATTGTCTATTCATTTAAGTTTGTGTGTCAGAATCATTTGTTGCAAAAGATACTTCCATTAAACTTTAAATGCAGTTGTACACACGCTCATTCTCATTTGGAAAGGCTTGTTATGTTCCTGACCTTGAAAAGCACAGTAAGAGTAGGCCTATGGATGAAACCGTATGTGACATGACTGAAATGTCCTCTTTTATTTCATGCTTGATTGAAGGAACAACATGCAATATTTGCCCTTGGAGTCGGTCACTTGAAAATGTCTTAATACATCTTGTGCAATGTGTGAATTCCAAAAAGGTATCACACTTTATTAAGATTCTGTTACAAAATGATATTTGCCAGCTCCAATAAATCTCCACCATCAGGGCGAGGATATAGGACGTAAGCTGTCAAATTCATGTTGGAACTTTGAAGGTGTTGAATTGACTTTGGACCATGATAGTCGATTCCTGGACTATGACTTTGTAGTGTGTCTCTTTAAGCTTTGTTTGGTTCAGAAACAAGACAGTTTCCCAAAATAAAACTCCTCTCAGTGACCTTCCCTTTCCTCTGAGTAGTGCAAATCCCCATTCTCTCTGCCAACAAGGACTCATTACTCCCTGTTTTAAAGAAAGCTTTCTGGTCCATGAGGCCTCATTACAGCTGGAAAAGACACCCATGGGACATGCAAGAAAAACAGTGAAGACCCCCCCTTGAGTAATAAGCCGGCAAACTTCTACACAAGACTCAGTGAGGAACTTGGAAACTGTAAAGCGAGCAGCCCCCTGCTGTTCCATAGGAAAGGTGTCTTTGAGGTGTGCAGATCGTATGGCTCAGTAGTCAAGAGAAGTTCCAAATGCTCACAAACTGATTAGCGCTGCACAACGGTTCAAGAAAGCAAAGCAGATACTTTGACACAGCTGATGCCTTCGCTGTCAAACACAGCTAAGAAGAACACACTTTGAAGCTCTCTCTTTAAGCCGAATGTCACCACTAATATGCTGTTTCTGTCCTATCCAATCATGTCAGAATAAATTAAATATGCACTTATTAAATTAGCTTAATTAGTAATATAATCTCCCTGGTGAAAAGACAGACTGACATCTTTGATAAACAACTTTCTGCGGAATAATCACAGCCTCTTCATGCGAAGCTACAATTGTTGCAATGAGACATTTTAGAAGGAGTTATTTTTAGTTGGTGTCTATTGAGTGACCTTGTGGGCAGGACTGAAAACACAGCTGCTCATTTCTTTGGACAAAATGTTATCTGAACTAATAAACTTTAGACGGCAGTTTACTTTAAGAGAAACATTAAGGGACCAGGAAACTCACAATTGAATTTTCCCACAAAGTCTCGCAAACGTTTTTGTTTCAATATTGCTGCAAGCTGTGATTCCCACGTGAAAGGCATCAGCGAGCTGCCTCCTCCTGTCACTCACTGCTAAGGACAGAGTCTGGTACGTCAGTGTCATGACCCCACGCTCCAGGCGAGAGTATCCACCCACAGCCAACTTCATGGTGTCAGTTACACTGTCTGGACTTGATCACTGTAGTTAAACCAACTCGTCTACTTTGGGCCACTGAACACTATAAACATTCAAATGTGTTTGCAAAGTGAGGAAGTAACTTGACAATTCTTCACATAGTTCCTTCAAATAACTTTTTAAACAGACTTTCTTGACATTCGTCTTGCATTCTAAAAGGCATGCTGATAGTAGTATTATGCGCCACACCTTTTCTATTTGAGTCTGCAGGACGAATACATTTTTTTTTTAATAAAAAAAAGAATAAAAAAAAGAAGGGACTGCCAACCTGTTTAAAACTGTAAGTCGGGGAGTCTGCCTCTCAGATTGGATCAGCTTTGGATGACTTCAGTGTCTGTAGAGGTCAGCATCTCCAGCAGTTAACACAGTGGCAGATGGCATCTCCATAAGATTTAGTAACACATGTCAACTGAGGCTCCCTTAAGGGAGTTACCCGGCCCATTTATAGCATCAACTTCAATCTCTCCTCTCTGTAACAACAGAGAGGTGACTACAGCTAGCGCTCCACATGCAAATGCAACGTTTCTTTATTTCTATATAGCAACTGTTATTTTTACACTACAGTAGATCATATTTTACACTATTCATTTAGTGCTTAATCTTTTTAACTGTATGTTATATGAAAATATACATTATTCATTACTTTATGTACTGCCAGGGTGTCATTGCGTCTTTCAGGAACAGAGGATGTTTTCTGCTGTTTTCCAGCCACATAAGTTCTGGCCTCCATCCTTTGTTAAAAGAGAACAGTCAGTACGGAGCATAGAAGAAGATGACGTGAGCAGCACTTAAATTTCTGGTTCTTGAATTTACAAGATATTACATCAACAATTATATGGCCATGAAACACACTTAAAAACAATGTATTCTTGGTTAACGTGTTCAACATATTTAATTTAAATCACATAATTTCTCAGAAATATGCATATAAATCTCATTTCATGACAATTTAATGCCAGTCTCTCACTACAGTGCAGATGTGGTTTGTCTGCGCTGAATAGTAATTACATGTGTTTATGACGTCAAGATGCAATAACCGGAGGAGAGTGACTTTGCACTTGAGCCAAATCCACACACTTCAACAGGTAGTGTGGAGTCATAGGGGACTGTTCATTGACAGGCCTTTAAATGCTTTAGTCGTTTTAATTGATCTGCCCCAGAGCTTGCAGGCTGCTAGTCAGAGGGTGCAGAGGAGCTGTAGGGCTGGGGAACTTAAGAGCCATTAGGCACAAGTGAGTGCACAATCGTTGATGTGAACAGATTATTGTGGCTGGTCAGGCCTTAAAGAACACTGATCGCAGTGATTATCTTTTCACCCGGAGCACTCAAAGTGCACTGACACTGGCAAAACATTTGAGAGATGTCCAGGATGAAGTGCAACCAGAGAGGGTTCCTCTTACCATCACCGATCAATGTGCCACGGCCTACCGAGGCAAGTGGCTTTCTGTTGACAGAAGGTCATGTTAATTTTGCTAAATTTATTAACCCATGAGTTGTGATGTCTACTGTAGGCCGGCAGCATTACAATACATCTGAGTTTTCAAAGTAACTGCAATTCTCTGCTTTTATTTTTCTGCTACTAGGCAAGAACAATGTACAATGTGCCATCAGCCTTCACATATGTGCCGTGCAGCCCCTCGCCTCTGGTACCTCCCTGCCACGAAGCATCGGAAATATTGACTCTCTTCATTCCTTTAAATCACACCCTCAAACACACCTCTTCAAACTGGCCTATTCAGACTGATCTGAACCCTGTAACCTTATCTACTCTATTCTATCCTACCATCTTGACTTATTTGTTTAATATGTTGTTGAAATTTATTTATTTTTTTGCATTGAATGTTTGATTTCATTGTAGGTTTTTCTAAGATGCCCTTGAGTGTCTTGAAAAGCGCCCATAAATAAAATGTATTGCTATTATTATGATTATTACTATTATTATGATTATGAATGTGGTATGCTTTATCAAGATACCAAATTAATATCTGCATTACAAGGTAGTCTAGTAGGTAAGAACGTTATCGAGTGGCAAAAAATAAATAAATAAAAGTAAGGATTTCTACAGTTGGGTGTCCTTGAAGTAAGCTATACTTTTTTATTTTTAAACATATGATTACAAATAAATATAATAATATTATTATAATAATAAATCTGAAATAATATATATATATACAGTATATATATACATGTTACACATTGTTTTTACTGCACGATTTTAATTCCAGATACTCTGATGGAAGAAACTGAGTTATTTCTGTAATAAAAAATTTTTTAAAACACGTTTTGTTTACTGTGCTGTCAGGCTTTTTGTTTATCGGTACCCATAGCGAATTCTGTTTGAGTGACAGAACATTGCAAAATGCCAAAGTTGGATAGAGCTTTCAAGTGGAGGGAAATTGAGTATGCAAGACTGACACTGACTGATTTAGCAAATGTCAAGCAGTTATCTTGAGCAACAAGAGCCACAATCATAATCGGAGAGGCTCACTTTCAAGTAGCTGTTGAAAGAGGAGATATTTTAAAAAAAAGGAAGATGTTTCATCTACCTTCCCATTCTGCTAGCGTCCATAATTCTGAAGATTTCTGCACTTCTATTTTCATAATGATAGATATAACCTTGATATTGCAGATTCCTTGAATCACATGACTGGGAAAAAATCTGCTCAAACTTGGATGCCACTGAGAAAAATGTGCACAACACAATTCTTAGTGTATTTGAGCTGTCACTGAGTTGTCAGAGTACAGTGATGTTGACAATTGATTCATGTGCAAATGTCTCCGCTCCCCGGATGGCAGTCAGAGTATATAAAACTCACTTTTCCCTCTGTGAGAATGACAGGATGCAGTGAGTCAAGACAACAAAGCTGTCACAAACAGCTGTCTGCACTGACAATTATCAGATTTATTTATTGACAACGATCGGGCAGAACCACTTCATGAAAAGCATCGTCTGAAGACAGGGACATCCTCTCCCGTTAGACAGGATGGACAACTATGATAATACACTGCACACTTACACTGATAGGATGTTGTCAATCACCTCCTCTGTGAAAGCCTAGACTGATGGGTGAAAAATTCTTTGAGGCACTCGTTCATTACCTTTCACCACGCTCTGAGAGGAGAGAGCTCCCAGTCAAGTCAAAGGGAGGTCGCAGATACTGGGTCACAGAAAATAACGTTCAAGTAAATGAATTCAGTGAAATATAGTCTCAGTAATGAAGATCTACTGTGTTTAAGCACATGATCAAAAGGCTAACACCATTAGAGGCCCATTCTAACCTCTCTGAGGACAGCTATGCGAGCATGTCAAAAAACAGAGTGTAGTCCACTACCTCTGAGTGGCTTATGTATTTCTGGTCACAAATGCAGAGCCCTGTGGTTAATTTAATGATCTCTCTATCCAAAACCCCCTCTGAAAGGTGAGAGTAATACTCGTAACCCTACTTGTTTGGCGGAGAGCAGGCAATGCATGTGACTTGACCGTGGGGGACAAGTTTTAATCCTGCCATCCCGATAGCACTTGCCTCTATCCAGAGGCAATGGCCCTTCATGTCTCATCATTTCTTTGCTGTGCCCCACTGTTACCCATTACATAAAGGGGCCGCGCTGTTTGTTCACTGCTCTAAGTGTCTGCCCTATCTGAGGAAGTTCATTTGTATTAGTGGATGTACACAGCATGCCATGGCACTCACTCCTTATGGGTTGGATGTATACTAAGGGACACCAGCTGATTTAGGTAACAAGGTTTTCCAAAGAGCAAATACTTGATTTGAGACAGCTTCCAAGTGGCACTGAATAAAAAGTATGTATTGAATAGTATGATATTGGATTTTGGTTTTCGGTCACGATACCCCTAGTGTCAAATCCTATTTGTTCTGTTAATGTAAAATAATAGATCCAATGATTCCTAGAATATTTGCAGCTAAAGGTGGAACATGTAGCCACCGAATCCAAATATCAGCTCCTTTTTCTTTCTAATAATATATTAATCATGTTTTTGCAGATCAAGGTGCCACTCCTCCCATTTGCCATCTGTTCCTTGAAAATGCAGTACCAATGAAATTAAAGGTCTTATCATCATCACCATTTTCTGTCCCATACTAAATACTAGTCAAACAACGGGGAACAAAGACAGAGATGTGGGATTTAATTTCATTATTCAAATCAGAAAGCTGCAGTATAGTCGACAGAGCTGCTCCTCCCATGAAAACCCTCTCCTGTCATGAGGAGTTATTACTAAGAACACTAAGAACACCGGCACATGGTGCTTAAATACAAAACAACTTTTGTTAAAATATTCTTCTAAAGCAAATCTGAGGAATGAACTGTGTTATGATGCGGAACATCAGCCACAGATATGATGTCTACCCCCTGGATGATTTTCAGTGTCTTCAAGCATATTATTTTCACATGGAGTAGCAAATAACTCACTATAGAGCTCATATTGAGTACTGGCTAACCTTTGAATGCGATGCTTTATCTCCTGCTCAGCTTAAATGCAAGAGTAAGGTCTAAATGGAGAGGATACAATAATGCTGTAAAAACCATAGGAACCAAAATTATACCTGTGATCTTTACATGGGCCATTTTGTGTGCTCAGAATGCTAATTTACAGTGTTGACCATATAACTGGCATTTTTAATGCATACTTCTGGATCACAAGCAGCTGATCCTCCCTGACTGTCAGGCACATATTTATCTCCGCATGACTGTCAGGGATCTTCCTGTTCCAACATTCACAGTCTGAGAGGAAAAGAGCTTTTCTTCAACTTTTTGATTTTAATCCTACACATACATGCTGTCAGGATAGAGTTGATACTTTTCATTACGCTCCGTCTTTGAGTTTGAAAGATTCTAAGTTGGGGAAAAAACAAATACAATTTCATTCTGAAATCTTTATATAATCTAAGAGTGTAAGGATTGTAGCAACGGATTAGCTCATTGCTGTTAATACCTTTGAATTTATTGTTCAAACTTTAGCTTGGACTTTATCTGTAAGTCTTATTCAGACTGTTCCTAAAATGTTTTATAGACAAAATAAGACATTCAATCTAAACAAGTTTAGGTTTACCGCTAAGATCTTTTATCATTTTTTTCCTCAGGAAAACTGAATTTATCTTCTCCACTGGTTCTGCTGTCATGCTAGTATGTCACAAATACATTTTCACAAGTTTGAGTTTCATTTGTTTTATCAAAGTAGAACAAGATGTAAAATGTATACTTTGTTCCGTGTTTTGGTGTATTTCCTCAGGCGGTTTTCCTTTTGACTCAAGAGTGTTTGGAATTGGAATGTTCCACTATCATGGAACTTTACATACATAGGCTTATTTGAGTGTTGATTGAGTTTAAAGCTGAGTAGATGATGTTTTATAGATATTAATTCTAAGAATCTTGGATTGGATTGGATGGAATGGTTGATTGAATCCCATTTAGCTACTTCAGTTTCAGGATCCTATTTTGCAGACTGGCCCACTGTTTTCTGGGACATGCGGACATCCTAGAATGGGTTGTTAGAGAAAATATTGCATCCATATGCAAAATAACTATTTCTAATGACAATCCAATCCATTCAATTCCATTAATAATTTTGTCATTTGGACTTATTATTTGCTTTTTACTACAGTGACAACATATCTGTGTGTCTGCAGCGGTCTAATCTTAAGAGTATCATGTTTGCTTTTACACATCATATTTTCCTTTGACTTCATTTCATTAATAATTTCAATTTTCTTTCGAAGGTGACTTAATCAATAAAAGGCGACTTAATCAGTGAAAGATGAGTCACCAAGTCAGAGTGTATGAATCTCTCCCATTGCTGACAGCTTTTACTAATATGTGCATGTAAAATACCACAATATTTACCATTAATATGAATGTCAAACATCACAGTAGTCCTTACACTGCTTAATAAAGTTTGCAGTGACAGAGAGAGGCTTTAGTACATTTAATACATTGCACTTCAGTGACTTTGTCCACAGCTATATGGATTGGTAAACAAATCATTCACAAATTATGCCGGGATGGCTCATTTTCTTATTGAGTCCCTGGTGCCGCTATTTTAATCATTACCTAATTGTCTGGCTGCCCAATCGACAGCATAGAGACCTCCCGCTCTGATTCTGCTGACTCTGGCAGGGCCTCCAAGATCTGGGTTAACCTTTCGATGTCCATTGACGCTCCACAGGCTGATGATGATTGATTGAGGTGGCCCTTGCTGTTAGATAATACCTAATCAGCGTTCAGAGTAATTTGTGTAAATGAGACCTCATTATTGAAGGTAGGCAACTCTAGGAGCTTTCATGCAGGCTGAATCTAAACAGGGATTGGATCAGCAATAAAACTTTGCTTTGTGCCTCCTGCATCTCCTGCCTGAAATTGAGGGCAGGCAGGATGGTTGAACTGTTGAATGGCAAATAAGAGGGAGAAGATGAGTTGACAGAGTGCACATACAGAGGGAGAATATGCTGCATACTATTCTGTGCACCTACTACAAAGGCTGAGATATGTTGAATGGGTTCCTATCTAATTTTGTCCCTCAGATTAACTTGCTAAACAATAATAACAATATCCTCATTAAGCAAACAAAGTTCTGACGTGCTGCCTGGAGATTTTTTTTCCATTTACACATTCCTCATAATACGACTTAGATTTGTTCCTTCTTATCTTAATTGAGCTATCTGTGATGAACCGGGGGGAAATAATTTTCCTTTGCTTTAGAGGGCTTACTCTCAGAAACCATTCTGTCAGCACCCTGGTGAAATAAGTCCAAGCAGGGTATTAAAATGATAATAGAGCATGTGGGTGCTTGACAAGCCATCCATGGTGGAGATTATGAAAAGTAACCACTATATTCAGCACTTTGCAAATTTCAACTCTGGTGGAAATGACTGCGAAATACAGACAAAAGTCAGCATGTGGACAGCAGTGGCCATGAATAATGAGTTTGTATTGGATATACATTTTCCTAGTTATATACAGTACCAGCTATTACTTTTTAAAAATAAAAAAACAAACATCTGTCCCATCATCTGGTTGATGTAATTTTCTGTATGTAACATCTGTAATTTTAGCATCAGGTGCTGGTCATGGCACTATTTTAAAATCAAAGAAGTGCCTCAGGTTCTGCTGCTTCTGAGATGTTGATGTTGGTGGATGGATGGTTCCCCCAAGGACATGGCCCAATCCTGGCCCCTATAGATGGAGCTCTGGCCCGCCACTCACAGCACAAAGCTGTGACATGACGACATCAGGTCTTGATGATGATTGATCATGTTGTTTTCTTCATTGCTTTAAACCCAATCAGTGCTTGCTGTAATTTGAGTAATGATGGCTCATTATTGGCAATTGCAGAGTTTAAGGGCTTCTTTATTTTACCCCACCAGTGGACCCTTTGGGACAGAATTAAAGGATCAATGATTTTCCACTTTTTGCATACACATTACTTGCTAGGAAATCCTATTCCAACTGTGAAGTTCAAATTAGTCGCCTGGAATGTATACTGAGGATGACTTTGTAATTTCACGACACTTGTTAACATCAAGTAAATGGTGTTACTGAAACTTACACGCAATCATGGAAATAAATCATTTACTGGATTTGAATGAGGGACCAGAGGACAATCCCACTGACTTTGATGATCTTCTCCATGATTTGACCAATGCATTATAAATGAAATATGATGGTGCAAACATACCAGTAGATAAAGATGCATATTTTTAATCTCATTTCAGTAAAATTAAAATAGGCAAATGGGCACTAACTAAATATGAGAATACTAAATTTGAAGTGGTATGAATCACTTTATTTCACAGCTGTTAATGAACAACAAATTAAATATACCACACTTCAATTATACTGAGTACTGCAGCACATACTTACTTTAATAATTCAATTAATTATTGACTTGTGTATGCTCATATAAAAAGCCTAATTACATCATTTCCTTCCAACCAGAGCCACATGTGTTACCATTACAGCACGTTTAAATGTGTGTTATATTATTAAAAGCAGTTTTTAAACTTATTCTCCCAAACAGAGACTCATGTGAATTACTAAAGATAGACACCATAAATGTCATATGAATTTTACGCAAATACACACATATTGTAGACAATAACAGTAATTTAAAGTGAAATATACTTTGATTTGCTCCAGACTTGGAGCTCTTCAGTTAGTACTTGGCCTATACAAATATAGTATATTGTAATCCTTGATGTTTAACACTTATATATAGACCATTTTACCGCTATAATACATAACCAAACTATAATTCTGTCATTATTATTTTTCATAGTCTGGAAAGATTGTTATTAACTGTGCAGAAGCTCAATAATTCTATACTTTTGGTCAGCCATGAGCCAGAGACATTAAAGCTTGAGCTGACCAAACTGTGGAGAAGATGCATTTAGAAAATCACTCTGAATAGTTAAGGTTTATTGCATGTACAGTACATTAATATACAGGTTTCTGATTGATGAGAATAGTCACTCTCATATTGTTTGCAGTTGTGACTGCGGACATGAAAACATAATCTGTTCACAGAGCTGCATGTGTTTTAAGCTCCAGATGGATGCTTATAAGCTTTGACACACATTTTGCATCACTGATAATCAGCTATTGATCCCAACTGTACAGATGTGGGTGTGAGAGACAAATATTCAAATAGCACAGTTATTAAAAAGGATATACAAAATATGAAATATGACAGCCTAATTAAAAGTGTGCTGATTACAAAGTGAAATGACGCTGAGGTGTAATAAAGACCGACATCTGATTATCACCACTGTTGATTGACTGATTTTCAGAAAATAAAAAAGATATATTACCATTTCTAAAGCTTAATGTTACAGTTTAACAGTTTAGGTATAAAGGTATGTCTAAATGAAACTCTTCCTATATATATATATATATATATATGTATATTGGGATCACATGTGTTCTCAGATGAGGGAACCAAGGCGACCTGACCTTTGTAATAAGGACTGTGCAGGTGTTTAACAAAACAATCACAGCAAAGAGCATTTCCAATTTCACTCGATGCAAACAATCAATCATAGGTCCAAAGATGGAACATAGCAATAAAGGCACCAAAAAAAGCCATTAATGAGCCTTTCTAGCACTGAGAGACACATATGCTGAGAGAGACCCAAGCAAGGGAATTGTGAAGAAAGGTCATGTCACAACTTTACAGAGTCTGATCAGAATCAATACAAAATTTGGTGAAAGAATATCAGCAGTCCACTATAGGAGGAATCCATGGCAGAGAGGGTAATTAATCATGCCAGCACTTTATTATTACTCCTAATACTCCTCGGGTCACAATAAATGAGCACAGGTCACTCTGACAGCATTTTGAAAAGCAAATATTGAAATAAAGTGCTGCGTAAAGCAAACTATTCTCATTTGCTGTTTCTTGAAAGTGTTGTACTTCGCTTTGATGCTGCCGTAATGACTCAACTATCACGCACTGTTAGGAAATTTAATGTATTAAGAATAATGCCGTGGGACACATGAAAGTATCGACAGCAAGTCTATGAAGTCTATAACAATTCTTGTTTGTAGCCTTGACAATGTTGATCCTGTGAGGCTCTAATGCCCTGAATTAGAGCAGATGAATGGGCCACTCTCCTGGTCATGACAGGGTTTCACTAGCCATCTAGTCTCTCCCTTTTCATCTTATTCCCTTTGGTGAATCCCCTGGTCCAAATGTTGTCCCCTTTTTTCTCGTCTCAATTTCTGTTCATCAAAAGAAAGGTGAACATATGTCCAAATCCTGTGGCCTGAGCCGCAACACACTGTGTCATAAGTGCTGAAATGGGAGGGTTTTGCTGAAAACACACACACACACACACACTTACACATACACACACACACACACACCTACATGGACTTAAACATATCATAAGAGTGGATAAAAACACAAAAATGTACAGCATGTATAGGACAATGACATCTTTACACACTCGTACATGGACAAAAACATGCACCGAATGGACACACACACACACACACACACACACACACACACACACACACACACACACACACACACACACACACACACACACATAGGTATTTGATGTTTCCTCTGTTTGAAGCCAAATTCTTGTTATCACTGCTAGCTCTATACCATGCTCCATTTCCAAGGTTTCTGAGGAGAGTCCAGGGCTTTCATCTGAGAGCCATCGTCTATACAGAAGCCAGTAGTCTTAGAAGGACAGACATACTGGCTGATAGTTAACCTTCCCAAACCCTTGCCTTATATTAATACATGACAGGTACAGCTAAAATACCAGGTGAGTGGTAACCACACACAGACACTCTATACAGACATACACACACTCCATCTCACAGACATATAAGGACCTATGCTAATCTGACTATATCCCTATCTTCAATTATTAGCTATATTTAGCCTTTAGAAGTTATATAACATAATTTTTTTTAAGTTTATCTGCTCTAAACAGCAAATCTCAACCAACAGCATCCCTCTCCTCACTGCACTAACACCCACTCCTTGTAGCTTTGTAGAGAACCACATACAGACTGGAGGCAGACGTTAGCCATTAAGCCTTGTTGGTGCCATTTCTTGGCTGATATTTGCAGAAGCTTGGACTTTGAGCAGCAGGGACTTGAAGAGGGTGATGGTTCCACTTGTATAAAAAACATCTGGGATGTGGGAGTGGGCGTTAGGACCAAGCGTGTTCCATGTTCATTGTTTTTAATTATCAGTGAGAAGTGGACCCCTTTAAAAGTCCTGAGTTTAGAGTAGGTAAAAGGGAAAATGGAACCAAAGAACTGACTGACTTATTGAAAGAGTAAGTGAATCATTAAAAGTAAAAAAACAAAATGATATAATCAACAAATGATGTTAATTGACTATCATAATTCTGTTTCTACTGGAGGAAGTAATTAAAGTATTGTTGTGATAAGGCAATAGAACACTCTTATTTTTGTTTTTCAAATTTGAAAGCAGTTATATGCAATTGACACGCAAATGACAAATATTTTTCACTGAGAAAATGTAATTATTCATGTGAATGTAATGTTTTTTAAAGCTCGAATTCAATCAAAGGACCTCATCAAATCAAAAGTTAGAATGAAATAAATATTTCGCCACAGTAAAATAAATTCACTCATAATTGCAAATTATGTGGCTGCTTGGCGAACAGTGAATCTTTTGGACATGCAGTTTTACTCTTTCACATGAGGTTTATGTAAAACTAATGGTGAGACACAGCTATTATGATAACTTTCCCCATTTTGGCCTCGCTCACATAAGCACTGTCAAGATGCCACGCATTTTGTAAACACCGTTAATCTTTGTAAAAAAAAAATAAAAAAAATTTGAACCATAACAAAACTGACTTGGCAAGCAAAACGGTAATTCTATTTAAATTGATTTATTTTAGTGTGAGATTTTGTTGGGTCCCAAAGCTAATGATAGCAGTTTACATCTCTGTCTATGGCAAGACTGTTTCATCCGAAAGCAAACTCACAAGACAACGGAACAGTTTTTTGGCTGCTCAAATCACGATAGTGCCCTCCCTCGAACCTTTTTAAACATGAAGAAATTAAGATTGTACACACCAGATCTTCTGTTTCTTCCGAATGACCTAGTTTACATCATCCAGTGGGCAATAGGATTAGGGTCAGATAGATGCCACTATTATTAGGATAGGAGTCGGGCTGAAAATCAGAGCCGCTTCATGCAGCAGTAGCATTATATACTTATTGGGAGGCATAAAAGGGGAAAGCGAGACCCAGAAATGTTTTCTCGACATTCCTTTAGACACCAGCCAACATTTTGCAGTAACAGCTATTAATATGGTAAATTTACATTTTGTCCTCAACAAATAAACTACTCTTAACTTACCGGCTGTATAAAGCCTATGTGTGTGTATAAAAGAAACGGTAGAGAAAATGGTAGAGACAGAAAAATGGAGCTGTAAAAGCAAAGCAAGAGAGAGAGACAGAGGACAGGGTGGGGGTTGAGGGTGTACTTAACTCTATTGTTCTAAAAATGTTCACTTCCTTTTTGAACACATATTTGATTTACTATTTGGCAGGATTTCAATGCACTTTTACCCTCCATTTTCAGCAGAGGAGGAGTGAGTTGACACTCTCAATTCAGAACTCTACCAAAAGCCGAGGGTGTCCCTGGAGAATCACTCATTCATTCAGCATTCCCATCAGCCCATTAGACTGGCCATCAGCCAACATAACTGCTTCCTATTTCTCTAAGACACCTTTTTCATCCTCAGTATAATTCAGTTGTTTGAGAAACTTCCAACAGGAAGAGGTAGTAGATTACTTTAGCCCGAGGATTCTCATACACTTAACAAACTGATACTGAACCAAATACCAGGAGAATGGTGCTGCATTCATTCCTGCAATTCATCGCCTCCTCAAAAGCTTGGAAAAGAATTGGATTGAGACTTGAATCCACAGCATGAGCTACACTGGAGTTGTGAAAGTGCCTAAATATGCAGTGTAAGTGAAAAAGTAAAGGGTCAACACGTGTAATTGGATTTCACAGATGCAACCATTTCCACTGACTGTCTGTCTCTGAAAAAAACATACAATATGAGTGCATCACAAGCTGAGAGTAGACATCCTCTCTATGGCATAAAGGAATATTAGTAACTCCCATTGTAGATTCTCTCTAGTGACTATGAAGAAGACACATATTACAAGATAGACAGGAAAAGTGTCTTAATTATTAGCATTTTGTCACATTTTACACCAGAAATGAATGGAATATTTAGCAAACAAATTTGAGAAAATTCTGTCAGAATGCGTTTCACAATGGTTTTGCAGCCAGCAGTGTTTCACGTCACACACAGCATCGCTTACATCACATGTCGTTTATGGAAATCAATAGATGATTGTTAATACATGCTGCATATTAGCCAAATTGAAGTAAAGAGGGTGAATACAGGGAAACAGAATAGCATTTTCTATACATGTAGGGCATAAATTATGTCCGATGGTGCAAGCTTGATGCCACTGTCGAACAGCTAGTCAATGGAGAGGGCAGGGAGAAGCAATGGAGCGAAGTAATGTGTAATCTTACTACTCAATGGGCTGTGCCCAGCAACGGGCCTCTGAATGCTGGAAGTGTCAGAGAGATAAATAGCAGAGTGTCCCTCTCGAAAAACATGATTAATACCCCGCCTGGTGACGCTGCTGAAGATGAAGTGGGAGCAGCTGGCTCAGGCAGCGCAGGCACGCAGGGAGAGGTGGGAGGGGGGGGGCGGGAGCGAGCGCAGCAGAGCAGAGAGGGCAAAGAGTAGGACACACTGGCAGCTAGGGGAAAGGAAGGCAAGGCAAGGGCAATCCAGGCCACCATAGGCTCAGGGACTCCTACCTCCCCTCATTTCCCTGTGTACGCAGCTTCATTTCTTTTTCCCCTTGCCCTTTTTTTTTGTCATGGTTTAGCACTTAAATAATCTTCAGCTACCCATTCACTGTACATGCTCTTTGTACAACACATCCACACATGCAGGAGTTCAATGACAGCACTTTTTCTTTCACGTGTCCTTTTATTTTACAAATCATTAAGGCTGCCAGGAAACTGATCTCACCTCACTTAAACAGCACAACGGTTCATAACATTTTCATTTATGAAATTTGGTATAATACAAAATGTCCTACTGACGCCTTTCCGCGAATGCTATTAACGTGACTGTACACAGGCGTGAGAACTGCATGTTGTGTGCTGCAGAGCGTATTTCACTTTCTTGATGCACATTTCTACCAACCCCCCTCCCTACCCCTCTTGAAAAAGTGCAGTTTTCATTGTTAAATGCCAAATGGCAGCTTTTTTTGTAGCTCTGGTATCAACCCACGCTAATAAAATGTTACTCAGCAGACAAAGTTGAGTAACAAACAACAAACAAGTCAGTCACTAAAAATTCCAATTACTGTTTAGTGGTATCCCCTGCTGATTGGGGCCTGCTTCTGTGGAAAGAGTTGAAACTCATAAAACACAGAACACATGGAGTTATTGGGCCTGTTCTGTTGTGTAAGTAAACATGTCGAGGGGTGGGCTACTTTTTCATGGTTCAGGGGCCCCAACCCTCCCCTCACACAATTAACTTTTCCAGTGTAATGAGATGATTGATATGCTGGAAGTGTGTGCTTTAAGGAGATATTAATCATTCCCTCTGGTAATTTTAATCATGCGTTCCATCATCCCCAGCTGCTGAGGATCACCTTCGTAGCAAACAAAGGGCGGCCACGCCACTTGCATAGTCATTCTGTTCTAGTTTAACTTTATTTTATGCTGGTTCCTCCCATCTGTTCGCACAAGCCTCCACAGCCCACGTTGCACGTTGACAAGCTGGGAAAGCAGTGTGTGGGTGGGTGATTGTATGAATGTGTGTGTGCGTGTGCATGTATGTGTGTATACTTTAGAAACACAGGCATCTTTGAAATGGTAAATCTAATCCTCCAGGTCCGTGACTAGTTGGTACACCGCCACCAGCCACCTCCACTAACACAAACAGTAATGCATACAAACAGTGTGCACATACTGTACACATACATGCACAGCCTCATGCACGCACAATCATTGTGACACACATACTGACACAGACATGCATGTGCATATACAAATACACACAATCACCACATGGTGTGGGCAATATGTCAGAGCAAAGCATAATTTGGCATTTGAACCAGTCACTATTATTGGAAGTATGAAGAAATGCTGCAAGGAGGATTTGTTTACATGACAAACAACTTAGAAACTCTTTCTCTCCTTGACTGCTTTGAAAGTCAAAGAGACCAACATATTCCCAAAACACTGATTAGTTCATGTTGAGTGCCTCCATTGTGCTGTACTGTACCCCTGCATTGTTGTTCCATGTTCTTACCTAAGGCTATGTAAGATTTGGAAGGGTATTCCGCAATCAAAGGCATTTCTCATATGACTTTTAGTCAGCTGCTGTTTTGTCACAGTCAAGGCCACAGGAAAGATAGTAACCCAGCAGTGAATTCAAACACAAAACACTACCATTTTGACTATACAAGAGCAAAAAACCTTCTCAGTGGGAGGAAAAGAAAATTCAAGCATTTCCAGGCAATATAACCCCTACAGAGAATAAGCTGATACTGTAACAGTACATTAAATGTAGATAGTAAACTATATAGATTGTGAGAATAATCAATGAAAAATCTGTTATTTTTCAATTCTGGCTAGCCTCTCCTTTGCTACATGAGGTAGTAGTACAGATCAAACTAGAGACAGCTCAAAACAAGTGTTGGAAACGTACACTTAATCATGTGCAAAATTTATGACAACCGACTGACAGATCTTCCATCATCAATATAAAAGTTTTTGAAAGTTATTGAAGGGTGTTTGTCTGGTTGTGCACAGATTAGCATTGCTTGCATGCAGTCCGAGGCCAATGCAAAGTAGAGAGGTTAATCCCCAGAATGAATTGATACTGTAGGACACATCCCTAAATGCTCTGAGCTTCACTGCTTCTAAAACCCATTAATTGTGGCCAATATGAAAAAAGTAATTTAATTTTACATGAACTCCATCCTCATTTGTTATGTGTGACACATTTTTGCAGAGTACATAAAGGTAATAGAGGTTTTCAGGGACTATTCCCCACTTATTATCTAATAATGATGAATGAATATGCCAGAAAATGACAGGTGTTTAGATGCTTTGTCTGTGGACAGGCGTCATTTTGCAACTTCCATGGAAATCAATTCCTGTTCATTTTCAGGACGTGCAGCGACTTTAGAGATCCGGTGGCTTCAGTGAATACAGGAAATACTACTGCTTTATATCCCAGGGTTAAGAGCTCTGCTAAATATCAATATTTTTTTTTGATCGGGCCAAGCAGGAAAAAAATATTAATTAGACAGCATTGTCTCTAAAAAAAAAGACTATTTGTGTATTCTATAGATAGATAGACGGGCATAAAAGGTCTAAAAATGTTTCAGGTGCTTTGACAGAGGCACAGACTTATAATGTTTATGCTAGAATATAAAGTAATTCAAACATGTTTGTAGTAAAACCCATTAACAGCAGACACATAGGGGATGTTACCTTGTGTGGAAAATTATGTAAGACACCCTTAACCTGGCAGCTGTGTTTTCATAAACCACACAGCACCACTATTATCACATATGCATCATTTCATCGCAAACAACTGAATGGTTTGTCATACATTTCTTAAAATATCATCCATTCAAAAGCATTTCATGTTATTTTGACTTCATGCTTATCTCATACCTAAACAGTGTTGATAGAGCGAAGCTCCTTAAAGCAACTGTTTTGTGAAGGGTGCTTATAAAGAAAAGCGGCCCTCATTATTTCCACCTTTACCCTGGCACTCCTGCTCTGCAGCATGGCTAAAAGACAATTAATCCTAATAACCAGGGCCTTAGCGATCATTCCTCATTCTGGCAGGCCTCTTTTTCCATAGGGGCACAAACAGAGTGCCCGAGCCATGGATCTCTGCTGCACAGATGAACCTCTTACAGATGTTGAGTGAGCAGTGCGGTTAATCGCTTAGCCATCCTATGGCCTTCACCCACATATAATAATGGAAAACTGAAGGTGGCATTTTATCATGGCATGTCTATGCTGATTACAAGACTGGCTAGACCTGGTATTTGATTTGGTTTAAGCAAAGATTTACCAACCAGCTCTCATCACAGGTCGTCAGACATTGCTGTTTCGTCATGTGACCTTTACATCTCATCCAGATGCACATGGTAGCCTTTAGGGCAGAGACATGATCTGCTGTACGCAAGTGTGCAAATGCAGAGCCAATGGCAACTGCTTCAAACTACACAAGATCGATTTCATGCATCATTGAGTTCTGGAGTGTGTCAACTGAAAAATGTAACACAATGGAAGTCCTGCAGTCTAAGTGCTGCAGACTTTGGGCGTTATTGTATGAAAAACAAGAGAAAGCTAGCCCCTTCTGTTTGGATTAACTTCATGTCCAAACAGCCATGACTGACCAGTCAAAGTTGAATATGACAAACTCTGTATGCATTGGCATATGTATGAAACTTTGTCACTGCTTCTCTTCTCTCCTTGTCTATTTCTTCTTTCTTCTCGCTGTGCTGTAGGTACAGCAGAACATATTATTTTACAAACACCATGTTTGTTTACCACTGTGGTTATAGAAATTCACAGATTAGCTCTTTATCGTCCCCTAGAGGAGTGACATTTGTTGTTAGTATGTTCACGAGGGACTACTTCTAATTTTGTGTCATGACTTCTCTCCTCTTTCCCTGGTTTGTGTGTGTGTGTGTGTCTCAGTGCGTGGTTCATCCTGATGGCACAGACTGGCAGTTCGAACATTCAAATGGGGATGCTGTTGTCGTTGTTATTGTTCAAATGAGAATGTTGACATCGTTGTTATTGTTCAAATGGGAATGTTGTCATCATTGTTATTGTTCAAATGGGAATGTTGTCATCTATGTTATTGTTCAAATGGGAATGTTGTCGTCGTTGGGAATGTTGTTGTTGTTGTTATAGTTCAAATGGGAATGTTGTCGTTGTTGTTATTGTTCAAATGGGAATGATGTCGTCGTTGTTATTGTTCAAATAGAAACTTTGTCATTTTGTTATTGTTCAAATGGGAATGTTGTCGTCGTTGTTATTGTTCAAATGGGAATGTTGTTGTTTTGTTATTGTTCAAATGGGAATGTTGTCCTCATTGTTATTGTTCAAATGGGTATGTTGTCATCGTTGTTATTGTTCAAATGGGAATGTTGTCCTCATTGTTATTGTTCAAATGGGTATGTTGTCATCGTTGCTATTGTTCAAATGGGAATTTTGTCCTCTTGTTATTGTTCAAATGGGAATGTTGCCAACGTTGTTATTTCCTCTGCCATGGAGGTTATGGTTTTGGTTGGTTGTTTGGTTAGTTTGTTACTTTGTTAACAAGATAACACAAAAAGTTATTGACAGATTTTGATGAAATCTACAGGAGAGTTCGGAAGTGGACCAAGAAACAATCGTTTAGATTTTGGTGGTGATCTGGATCACCGTCTGGATCCAGGAATTTTTTTTTATAGTTTATTAGTTATACCACATGTAACATTGTAATGCAATGATTACAAGGCTCCACAAGATGGGACTGTTTACAACAAAATGACTGTAGTTTTGCTTTGGAGTGAAATGGCAACATGGGGAAACTGAGCTGTCTTGGCAGAGGTCTGCACTCTCCGAGTGCTTTCTAGTTATGTATAACATCTCATGTAGGAGAAAGGGTTGTTAGTCCAAAGCGTTGGCACTGGTAAACCTCAGCTAGCTATATATACTGTATACATTTCATTAAAACTTTAACCTTCCTGCGAGGCAAAAAATAAGGATGAATGCATGCTGGCAGTCATGCTGCAAACACACACATCCTTTTGTCAGCAGTGCCTAGTGACACCCTTTCATATCACAGCAGACAGGCTGTGATGCAATGTTTGACTTATCAGCATGGGGACCTAATCTTCTCAAATTAAAGCCCAAATGTTTGGTGAGTGCTACAGGCCCAGTGTGTGGAGGCAGAGGGAGTGCTATGACCGCTGCAGACAGGAGGCCCAGGCAAACAAGCTAAGGCGCTGCTTCAGATGCGGAAGAAGAAAATCACCATCACAATGCAGCAATTAAGGCAGTCTCAAATTCACTAGGCTGGAGCACAGTGTGTTCTCACAGCATCTCAGTAGCACTCACAGCATCCCACACAACAAGCTCATTAGGCCAGCACATCCTCCTTCTGATTTAGGGTGGAGGAATGAATGCAACAGCACCTGATCTCTTGGAGCCATCCATCCCACCATATACAGCCGACCATGCTCTGGTTATGCATTCATTCTTTAAAAGTGTGAAATGTGGCCACCCCTGTTCGTTTTGAAGCTACACCTCTCTTTTTCCAGAGTGCTATGTGAGGGGCAGGCATATTAATCACACTCACAGCCACTAATGCTAACAATCAGTCAACACAGTTGGCCAGGCTCTGCATCTCTGGTGACAGGGAGGTTTGTCCTGAGACCTGCTGATTTGTCTTGCTATGTCTACCTCTAGGATAAGCTGCACAACACAGCTCGTCTTTTCCTCCAGCATTACTGACAGCATAACATTTTTTAAATGAGTGGAATGCACAATAGATATATGTTTGTTGTGATAGCAGTTCTAATTGGAAACAGAAAATTAATGCCTTTTGATACTTAAAAAAAAACGCCCATATACAAATGAAACACAACAACTTCTAAAGGATAATATAGTTCGAGGAAAAGTAATTTGCCATTGGAGTGATTTTCTACAACATGGATAGAACATATGTCAAACAGTCAAATTTTGATAAACTAACAGCTGGCTAGTTCAACTGAGAGGAAACTGCCTACTGAGCAAGAATGATCTCTCCCTGAGTGTCATCCGCAAGCAGCATGTAGCAGAACCAGCATGTTTGGATTCCTACTGTATAACAAGAATATGGCTCCTCTTGTCAACTTCAATCAGACAAGTGTAACATTGACACAAATTAATACAAAACCCACATGATTAATTTCATCCTGAGCTTCAGTTTACAAAATAAATAAATAAATAAACTAGCAGGAAATTTCATGAATGTGCTGAGTGCAGTAAACTATGCGTGCATGCACAGCTTAGTCTGGGAGTACATGTTCTGTTTGATATTTTTGTTTTCATTGCTCAAAAAGAAATGCTAATTATTGGGCTTCAGGTAGCGTAAAATTTGCAGCTGTGGTGACTGTCACTGCTCGGTGGACTATTGAGCTGGTGTAAAACTTGACAGTGGGTGGTGTGTCTCGCTCTCATCCCAAGAATCAATCAGTGGCATTGCCATCTTCTGCCAACGTCAATCAGCAGGTTGCCTTCAAATCTCAAGGGAATCAAGCTATACCTGCCATTCTGTGCTCATAACCCCCCCCTTTAACTGCTTGTAAAACAAGGGCTAAAATGTTAATGCAGGTTCACTCCTACTGAGTTCTAGGTGTCTGTATCCAAAGATATTTGAATATCTGTGCCAAGGATATCTTTGCATGTAGGTAGAATTGGTAAAGTCCTTATGGTGTTCAAGCATTACGGTTGAGTCTCACTATCTGAATTTTACATCACCTCACAGTCATTGATAATAGCCAGATGGCACCGACAGTCCATGCAAAACGCTTATAAGTGAGGTCTGCTAGCAACAGCTGTGTGCTATGTTCCACATCAGTATATACCACAAGTCACTGCTATTTGTTAATAAAAAATGTTTCTTTACGCTCATACGGATGTTGAGCAGGATTTATGGATATTGGGAACAAACTTTATTGCCCAGCTTGATGTCAACTTTGATTACTTAATTTTTAAAGAATTCCAGATGTTTGAATCTTCCCTCAAGGGGATTGCTGGACCTGCACTGACAAGAGGTTGGACCCATTTGTTGTCACAAGGAAGACTGAATACACTTAAGGTAACAAGCAAGATGCTTGCAGAGGATGTATGTTGCTACTAATATTGAAGACAAGTGAAAGTGCATTCTGCACTAGAGCCATCTGTTTTTTGATGCAAAGGGAGTCAAGCTGTTTCCTTCTCTAATGAAGAAGTGTCTTTCTTGTCCCCCCTTTTTAGAAAGGACTTCCAACATGATAGTCTGCCACTATCCTAGTGTCTGTGCCATGACATTGTGTCCTAGAGGGACTCAACAAAGTCCATAGAGTGTAGAATTCCACATCCCTTTGCCCTCAGCATGATCTGACCACAATTGGACAGACCTGCTTCCTCATGACTGAGTAGACTCTAGATAAATCCCTCAATTCGATTTAGGTGCAAAGACTACTTGATTAGGTTGAGAATCATGGTCTGGGTAAAAAAATAAGTACCTTAATTCGTAAAAGTTGCGTTACATACAATTAATTAAGATTGGCTCAGATTACATGAGTTTCGGGTTGATGTAATCCCAATAAGACTCAGGCAGCAGACTAGATATATCACAAACAGGTCTGTATTATTTTTTTACTTAACACAACTCAAACACATCTTTTCATAAATTCCACATTAACACAACTTTTCATCATCTTCTACCCAATTTTCTATCACTCAGGAGTTGTCATCAGTCCCAATGTCGGCCAGCTCGCCTCAGGTCCAGCACACTACTGCAGATAAGGGAAAGAGAGCAATCAGTCCAGCAAAAAAAAAAAACCTGTGATAATTAAGCTCTCCCTCCCTGGCACCGTTCCCTGAACCGCTCCCACTGAGCTCTAACCAAACCCACTTTCACAAAGACACATTCTGTTTCAAACAGAGGCGAAAAAATATAATCCATGGTTTTGTTACTTCCAGGATGGATTATTGCACTTCCCTATTATTAGGCTGTCCCAATAAAGTCACTGAAGATTCTCCAGCTGAGAATGCTGCTGACCAGAACTCATGTCTCTCTCATATTGGCTTCTCTGCACTGGCTCCCTGTAAAATCCAGAACAGAATTTAGAATACTTCTCCTAATGTACAAAGCCCTTAATGGTCAGGAACCAACATATCTTAAAGAGCTCATAGCACACTATTACCTGACTAGAGCATTACACTCCCAGGATACAGGGTTACTTGTGGTCCCTTGAATCTCTAAAAGTAGAATGGGAGCCAGAGCATTCAGTTATCAGGCTCCTCTTCTGTAGAACCGTCCTCTGGTCTTGGTCTAGGAGGAAGACACTCTCTCTATTTAAGAGTAGGCCTAAAACTTTCCTTTTTGATGAAGTTTATAATCAAGGTTTCCTTCGGCTGGCCAAGGGGACTTCCCATGGTGTACTGAGCTTCTTTCTCCTCCTCTCCCTCTCTTGCTCTACACATTCCTGTCCCATTAATGTATGTTACTAACTTGACTTCTTATCTTAAGGTTTGTGTTTGTTTTGTACATATATTACAGGCTCCCATGGATCATGGTTGAACCTACTTTTCTGTTATTAATCATATTATCATACTCTCATTCTTATTATTTTGTACTTGGATGTATTTTTGGTAGTAGTTACTATAGATACTACTATTTGCACTATTTCTATTAGTTTATCTGTTGTTATTGTTGTTGCTGTACATCTCTGTGTCTCCCCCATCTCTCTCTCTCTCTCAAACAACTGGTGAGAGCAGAGGGCCGCTCACCTAGCACCAGTAAGATTACGGTCTAGACCTGCTCTTTTGGAAAGTGTCATGAGATAACTTTTGATTTAATTTGGGTCTATATAAATAAAAAATGTACTTTTATGCTCACATTATTGCACATGAGATGTTACAGAGAAGACTATGCTGTGAAAGTGCCACTCAAATCCTGACAGGACAAGATAACACCAACTTCCCAGCTCTGTGATCGTAATAAGTTGTCCTGCCTTGCCTGAATGCATTGTGCATAAAGGGTTGAACTGGGTTGAAAAGGTTCATCTTGCTAGTCAGAGCAGGAGCCATTCAATTTGTTGTGATGCAATGAGGACTAGGTCTATAGAGCCCCATTAGTGGTCTCAGCCAATAGTCATAAAACTACAGTTACAACAGATAACTGTTGTTTCATAACATTAGAATGCATTTGGCCATCACATTATGTCTGTCAATCATCTTATAACTACAGTAAGGTCTGTAATCCTGTCTTTGGTGGTGGGGCTGGAAAGCTCACTCTCTGAATGCTCTCAACATTATTCCATGGTATTACTGTAAAATGCATTAAGTGTGTACTGTACAGTTTTTTTTTATTGTTTGCACAGTTCACTGCAGTCATACATCCCATTGATCATGTATAGCTGAGTTACGCTGAGTCACACTTGCAGAGTCAAAGTGCACAGCAGGGAGAGGTTAAGGGAAAATAAGCTGAAAAAAGGAAAAATGTAAAACATAGCATATTCAGTCATAGTGTGGCAGGATTTAGACCCACTTGGCTGATTCTGTTGCCCCAGGGAGAGCTAACACTAAAATGCTTTTTGACCATGAAATGGCCCTGCCCGGTAATGGTGGTTAATGGCTGTATGGTGCAGTGGTGCCGAGGCTAAGCAGTAGGGAGACCTAACAGGGGCATCCTGCCTGCTCCAGCAGGCCCCATCTAATGATGGAAAAGGGGAAGGTTGGGACAAAAGTGATGTTTTGCTTAAAATCATGAATGTCAATGTGCTGTAGACAGGAGACTATGTGTGAAGGCTAAATTTAGAGCACTGATAAAAAGCAGGGAACATTTGGTTGGGTCTGAAAGTGAGAAACAACTAATACCACTGTATTATCATTATTATTATTATTATTGTTATTTAAAAAAACACATTAACAAAGACGTAGTGGAAACAAGCGACATAATGGAGAAATGTGAATAATTTGAAATAAAGTAACAATGATATGCAACGTATACTTTGCATCCTGAAACACTGGTACAGAATAAAATTCATTGTGTTGCTGTAATGAACCCTCCAGTGTCAAAGACGTGTACATTCAAAAGAGGATCATTTCACTCATTTAAGGATACACCAAACAATACCAATGCCATATAAGACTGATATCTGTAGATATGATGAAGAAATGCAAGATACAATTTTATCACTTAATTTGACTTCATGTAAATTCTGAAGTTATATACACATTATTTATAGACACAGTGCATATTTCCCAGAATCTTTAAAAAAAAGTGCATAACACTGACCCCAAATGTCTGTGTACACTTTGTACACACTGTATCAGATTAAGTTTGAATCAGTTCTCCTGCAGATTAGAATCTGTATTTTACCCTTTGTCCTTTGACTAACTGAACTACAGCTGCTACAAAATCATTACTTGTATCCAGCTATGCCTTGACTTGAAGTACCTCTGACTGCTGACATATTGCCCTCATCACTGCAAGGTTTTACCAATGTGTCCTCAAGCTGAAATCCTGAAAGAGCGAAACGCCGGGCAAGAGGTGAGTATCAAGACCTCACAAAGAAATGGCATATCATAGGCCAACCAAGACCAGATGATGCTACTGTTTGAAAGCCATCTGGCAATATAGCATGTGACAATGTAGGGGTAATGCAAGTAGTGTATCCTAAAAGTGACTGTCTCTAAAGGTCATTATTGAGAGACAAGACATTACACCACTAGACCTTGCAGATAACCTTGCCTTTAATAAAATGTGTTTCTCTCTCCAGGTACTTAATAATATTTTGTTTTCTTATTTTCAAGACAAATAAGGAAAAAAGGAAATGCAGAAACCTAAAATGATTGCTAAATGCCTCAATTCAAAACTGCATTACGTTACCTTTTTTGAAACATCTAATAATTTGACTTAATAAGGTGACTTAATGACTAATATTTACTCTTTACACATTGTGTTTGGTTGGGACATATGCATTTACTGGTAGTAATTAGCTGCTAAATGCCTGAATATGTTTGTTTCTAAGCTAACTTTGTCCATTTGCTGTTTGATGGGTAATGTACAGACTTTTTATGCCCTCGCTAAAGAACTCAAATAGGGTTACCCTTGTCCATCCGTCTGTCTGTACATCCCCTGTAACCGTGAATGGTCTGGCCACATCTTCTCAAAAAATGCGTGATTATGGCTGCCTTAAAAACGATAAAGCACCACATTTATTGCACACAAAATTTTAAAAAAGCATTATTGTCAACACACTAGGATCCTTGAGTACTTTGAATTTGAACAGTAAAATAGTCCAATATTTGCAAAATGAGATGCCAGAATATTTCAAGTTTGTGTGACCAAATAACACATACAGTAGATTCACACATGCTTAAGGTATTTCACCATAGAGTGAAGAGTGTTTTCAAATTTGTCCTTGAAACCACAAACACTGAATTGGATGGATTATTGTTAATATTAATGTCTTTTATTGACATTCAGTCTTGCGCAAGTTTGTAAAATGAAGAGGAAAGCATTAGAATACAACTGGCCTCCAGTCAGCTTGCATTTTAGTTAATATCCATACAAGTATATGGAAATAATGTATGTTATAAAAATACACATTTATAAATAGCAAAGTAATTGCACAGACATACACTTATATAATATGTCTTAAATTAAGTTGGATTTATAAGCACTGATTGTAGAGCAAATCCAGTTTTAATCAGATTTGACGATGAGTCGCACTGAAGGAACTGAGTCATCAGCTGTGTTTGAGACAGTGAGGAAAGACGGAGGCATCTGAGGGTTAAGCTGCAAACCTCTTCTGACAAATCTTGTCTGAGAAAGCTTTAGTGGACAAAATGACAAGTGAAATATGAGGTCAACAATCAGTCATTCATCAATGAACCCATCCTGTCATCATTTGAATTTTGAGCACTAGGCGATATTAACCTTCCTAACCTCGAGTCGCATAGGACAGCTTGGCAATGCCTAAGACTGACAAGCACAGTATCAAAGTAACTGTTGTGTGTCACTGTAATAAATGCCTTCAGTCATATAAAGCCATGGATGAAATGGTACCAGCATGACGATATAGGCATAAAAAGAGCTCTTCGTAAAAGTCTATCCTAACTGCTTTATACTAATGCTTCAGTAACACTCTGTCAATTCTGCAAACAAAATCAAGCAATATTTGTTTGTGTGGACATTTTAAAACTATTACTTACTTTTATGTCATACACTACTTGAACTTTGTGCTCTAAGAAAAGCTGCCAAGGGGCCATGCCAGGCTTCGAGGCTATTTAATCTGATCGTAATGATCCATATGAGTCGACAGAGCAATGTGGCCTCAGTGTGTAGAGGCTACTTCTGTGATCTTAGCTGACCTAAAAGTTCACTGTTCTTAAGTCAAGCTCAGATAATGTTACATCCAGTGTGAGCTGGATGATGTCCACTTACCACAATCGCCTTGTGGGAAATGAGTGTGGTTGACACAAGGAACTGTATTATTAACAATGATACATGATCAGCAGGCTCAAAATGTAAATGATAGCTTTATCATGTTTGCTATCTTTGTAAAATACTGAAAGTCAAACCAAGCTGAAGTTTAAAATGCCTGCTCTCCTTTCCTATATGGATTATACTCCCTGTTGGTAAATTACTCCCTTTGGTGAAGAAAATTAACCCAGATTTCCATTTCAAAGCATTATGAATTGAGCCATTTTCCCTGCTCTCCCGTTCTGGTGGAAAAGAGCGAGTGGAAGGAGTCTGTAGAAGTAGCCTGCAGTGATATGCAGGCCATACAGGGCTCCTTTCTGACAGGAGCAACACTCTAACAGAGAGAATCAGCAGCATTCTACTGATGCGAAGAATGAGATCACTGGGCTTTTTGTGCAAGGTCAACTTTGAGGCAAGACACATCGTGTTTAAAATTCAGTCCTATCCTCAACAAGCACTTGAAACACGCTGTGCCAGCCGGGGAACCTGCTTGCCATTATGCAAAGAGGCGGCAGGCTTAAAGTAAATACGTAATCTTAATGAATGCTGAGATCCGTGGAGGTGGGAGTGACGGGAGCCCAAGTCAAGTAGAGAAGGGTCAGAAACACAGGGTGAATAATCCTGTGTGTCAACAAGACCAAACTAGCTCCCAATCCGTAACCATGTTTACAGTAAGTAAACCAAAGTTATCTGACATCTGACATTGTGGTTCTATTGCAAAATCAGCAAGCAACTGCAGAACACGGACACATATTTTACTTTTTCATGTAAGAAAATGTTGTTCAATACTAGGTCTGGCATAAAGGTTGAATAAATATCATGTATTTCTAATAACTGATGGGGATAAGAGAGGTTTGTGATGAATAAACAGATGCAAATGGATTCTAATAAGGGAAGATAATTATGTTTCTAGCTCCTGGCTTCCTAACATACTATGTTAATCTCTGCTGTTAAAGAGCATGGTTACATTTGCTTACAATATTTGTTTATACATTGGATCCTATGTCACTGGCCCCGAATTGTCTCAGATGCATAAATTTAAAGCAAAATGACAGCCTTTAGATGACATGTCACACAATATAGGGGTCTTGTTCTGGCCCCGTGCCTGCTGGCTGTGTCCTTTGCTTTGCCCACTTTGCTCTGCAAGACTGCCAGGACATTGAGCCTGACACATCAGAACTGCTGCTCTCTTGGTGCCCTCTTTCATTCGTGCTATCACAGAGTCAAAGCCTGCAGAGACGAAGCTGTCCAGAGACTGAGCCCTGCTGGGTTTGACTGGGCCAAGATCCGATCAAGCCTCGAGAAGAGGGTCATCCTCTTCCCTGACTTCTACATGCTATGATCTCTGAACCAATTCTAAAAAGGCCTCTGACTTGATTTGAGCAGACAGTCCCCTTTGAAAGCTGCCTTTGGTTTGGCTTCTGTAGCCTGGAATGGGAAGAGCAGGGTCAGGCTACACACAGGCAGGAGAAAGCTCAAGCAAAAGACAGTGTGTGTGTGTGGGGGGGGAGAGCTGATAGCCATGCTCCAGGTGCAGATGGCACACTGTTTTATGTGTGGCCTCAATGGATTATGTCAGCCAAGCTACTGCAGGCATATAACATGGAGAGATCACACAAAAACATTGTCAACTAAAATTCAAAGATTCATTAACAAAGGTCATTTCCATGACAGCAAATGCCTAATAGATGGCCAAGACTCTTGCAGTCACCATGAGGATGAAAGCAGGCAGTATAATGAAACCTCGAAAGGAGGATAGGAGTTTTATTTTTACAATCTCAGAAAACGTTTGTACATGTACAGTATTATGTAGCATTCAACAGGGATTTTGTTGACATTGCCTAATTTACATGAGATTAAATTCTTTTTAACACATAAACCCAAAGCCATATAACAGCATTTAGGGTTTATGATACATGTTAATTGTCCAAATAAAAGAAATATAAAGATAAAATGACACATACTTTGTGAACTGAGTTTGAAATTTTTAATTCAAGAGTCCATTTACTAGCCAAGTAATTCTCCTATTTCTGCACATTCTCATGATATGATCAAGGCAGACACTGCCTCTAAGGAGCGGGGGCTGCAGCAACCCTGAAAACCAATAATGGTCAGAGGTCAGAAAAGGGGAAGCAAAGATACAAGTCCCATCCTATTGTGTGACATGTTTCCTTCGTCTGCTCGCCCCAAAGGCTTAGTGTCAGCGTTAACACTTCAAAACACTCAATATCTTCACAAAACACAAAGGACACCACTGCTTGCCATCCACATCGTTTCTTCCAGGAACAGAGATATGGATCCTTTCCAAAGGTCACTGCCAGCTGAAGTTTCAATGATTAGGCGAAGCTTTCTTGTTTGACTTTTTTCCTCAAGCAAAATCTACTTAGTGCCATTTGAGTAGTTTGTTCAATATTATGAAATAAAACTGCACCTCTTTTTATATGTCAACTTTAAATTTTAATGGTCAATTTTTGTTTGATAATCAAAAATAATAATGAATCAAATGTCAATGCCCGAAAAATAAATGTTCTGAAAGAACCCATTGTGATGACAACAGATTGGCTTTTTAACCATAATGCACATCTGTATAGGTGGTGTTGTTTGAATCGAATAGAATATCACAGTAACTATGATGTAAGTAGCAATATTGTATAAACATGCAGAGGGTAGTTTGAGGTGTTTGTAATATGACTATAAAACACATTTATATGTTCCTCACTATAAGCTCATTTTGTCTAAGGGGTTAGTTTTCTCTGGAACTTTCCTTGTCCTGCCACCTTTGAACCCATGAATACTGTGCCTGCAAGCATTTCAGAAAGCTAAGCTGCCACTGAGGCTACTTCAACAACATGCTCCTGGATCAGTAAAAGACAGCATTGTTACCGGACAACTGAGTCCACTGTCTACTCTGTTACACATTTATGGAATCATGCTTCAGAACACAGACAATGTCGTTGGCTAATCTCACAAGACCGGGATCCAATTTCGAGCAGGCTCTGGTGATTTGAGAATCAATCTGGTTAGCTTTCTGTTTTTAGCCTGCTGCCGTTTTACTCTGGGTGTAACACAAAGGGATCTCCAGTTTCCCCCGGAATGCGTTCCTGCACCTGGTGATAAAACACCTTATTTTATGGGTCGCTGATTACTCACTGTATGCTGATGCGTGTGCTGATACCAATCTTAGCAAGCACAAAACTAGAGGACTCTCTTATGGTATCCTTCAATTTTGCATTTCTTCCCCTTTTTCCTGCACAACCACACACAAACACACACACAAAAATAGAGAGAAAATCTCACAAGTGTAGCAGATAAATATATAATTGTTTGTTCGAGTGTGTTTTGCACAGTATGAGACCTTCCGATTGCTGCACCAAGTAGAATGCACTGCAGGATGTCTCTTGAGAGAAGGTCTCATTTTCTGCCTCCTGCCGTGAAATATTCAGTCCGGACTGAAATAATATGGGACTCGTTTCAAGGCTTAGCACTTTTCAAATATGCTGGCAATAATGGACAGGGCATCAAATGAAGCACAGCCTGTCATAGCAAGGGGAGCAGAGGTTTTGAATCGACAGCCAGGGTTTCACACAACACCATAGATAGTTGAAGTGCTGTCTACATAGTGTGGTGATTAGTTAATGTTGGGATAAGCTTATGAATCCTTTCCAAAAATGGAAATTCAGTCATATACAAGGTATTTTTGGTTTGGGAATATAACTATCTAAATGTGATACCGAAGAGTGCCAAACTATATTTTCATATTTCTCACCTGCATTTGCATATCAGGGAATCTAAATTTCATTCTACCTTAAAAAGAAAGGAAAATCAAGACTGCATCATATATGCACAGAGATGGAGTGCAGAAGATTGTTATAGAGGACCTTAGTGAAAGGATTCAAGGATTTAACAATCCCATATCCTCTCAGCCTGTCCTTCATCTCTAATAATCAAGCTTGGCCAAAGAATATCCCTCTGGATGGGAAAAAAAAAAACATGTTGCCTGTCTGCCTCTCACTCATCTTTAGACTGCCAGTCTTGGGTCTTCCTCTTGAAGTCTTCTGTCACATTTATGGCTTCAAACGCGAAGCACAGCCTTTTTTTTTTTTTTTAACTGACTGCCATGTCTTTAAAGCTAGATATCTTTTTTGTACTACATTAGCATGAGATGAAGGGCTGTGCATCTGATGCAAAGGAAGGCTGGACCACAGACACTGTGAACTTGTTTGTTGCTGCACACCAAAGGCTACTGAAACAAGTTAACCACTCTAAGCTCAGGTGAAGCAGAATATGAAAGTCCATATAATTCCTGCATATTCCGTGACACTTGAGACAAAACTAATGCTTGAAACTGAAGCATGAGGACTGAAGTCACAGTTTAGTTTTTCCGGAGAAAAAAAATAAAACTTCTACCTATCTATCTATCCATCTATCTATCATAAAAAAATACATTACAAATAAGTTTTGGGTTTGAAAACTTTAAAAGAAGTTTTTTTTAATTTTTTTTATACGCTACAGTATTTCTTTGTGACTCAAGGGCTACAGAAGTAAGAAAAGAGCGCCTGATACCGGAGCGTCCACTGAGCGGCGCCGCAGCCCGCAACTTCCACAGCCAGCCAGCCGACGCTTCCCCCGTGCAGCACGCTGCAGGCCAAACCGCTCTCTCACTCCGTGTTGGGTTACAGTGACAAGAGCCCTGTATGAACCGCGACTTTTAGAAAGATAATATTACAGGTAGGTGCAAGCCACGGACCGTGTCACTATCGATAGACAAATTAAGCATTGAAAAACAAGACCGTGACCCAGAAATTCTCGCTTTAATCGGGTCACCGTGCTCGCTTTCAGCACTGAGTGATAATGGCACATCTCACTGTCCTTAGCATTTGAAGTCCCCTTACCGCAACCTGTAGCTTTCGGGGCAGTGAAAATTGTCCAGCTGGACGCATCCCTATTGTTGCCTGTGTGTGTGTGTTTAGAGTCATGCACACCGGTCCCGCTAATAGCTTTCCAGGTTTAAAAAAAAAAAAAAAAATCTAGTTGAAGGTCAGTTTAGCTCTCTAATGAGCTGCTGCGAGGATCTGTATCAGTAGATCTATAACCGAGGATGTAAATAAATGTCTGCAGCGTTAATTCACGAGCAAATCTAATGCAAGTGAAATTAAAAAGTCGGGCGATTATAAGAAATAAGAATGAGCTCGTTTTCTGCAAATGTTATCACTTTCCTGTTTATATTGGTGGATGCTTACCTTATCAGTCTCACTAGCCTATATATATATATATATTCCTGAAAGCCAATGATTTGGTTCTTTAGTGTATTATATTTTGATCATTTTGTTAAATCTGACTTGTGCTCGAGGACTGGCTCAAGTCAAGTGAGAAGATGCAGCAAAAGAATGGTAAATCTCTTACATTATTATTTTTATTATTGTTGTTGCACATGAGGAAACTGCCTGAAAAGTCCATATAGGCTTGTCGGGTGTTGAAAAATAAATGCTGAGATGCAAGTGGAAATGTCTCTGAAATAGGCCGAACAGAGAGTCTTATGCTCCTACAGGGTTTTGTTCAGGGTTCCACTGAGAAAGCCCAATCCGAAGTGGGCCTACAGCCAACTGGGATGGATTCTAGGGTGGAACCTAAACAGATGGGAAATAGTATAAAGGTGAACACAAGGTCAATGTGAGCTTCAGTGATAAAGCTGTGGGCACTGCTCATAGCAGTGTTTTAAAAGTTGACTTAAGAAAACAGATTGTGTGGTCAGAATAAACTCTTAAGACCATATTGGAGCATTTTTTTCTAAGCTTCTTTTGTCTCGATTGCCACAGGCGGAAGAAGCAGACACCAAATGGTCAAAAAATTGTTATCATTATGTTTGTCTGAAAATCAGCAGAATGGGGGTGCTGATTTCCAGCAGGTGGGTTTTCCTTTGTCCCCCTTTTTTTTTGTTCTAACCCAGATTTTCATGTTTAACAGGCCCGCGGCTGATCCATCTCCCGGTGAACAATTGAGGCAGGGGAGGTTAAAGCATCCTGAATGCATGGAACCATATTGCAGGTAATTAATATGTCAGTTCAATGACGAACTTTGTCAATACATCTGTCACCATACTTACTTTTAACTGGAGTAGCTTGTGGGATGCTGCAGAAAGCGCAGACAGACAGTACATTTGTCCATTAGTAAACACTTGATGGTGTGTGTTGTGATTGAGGAGGTAGTGGGGCTCCTCTCTGTCCAGTTGCAGTCATTTTCGCCCGTCACCTCCTCATTGCTGTAAAAACACTTGCTGTGCTTTGGTAGATTAACAGAGAGCCCCCTAATGGAGTAATTACACTGAGCCAAACATCTATTTTTCACCTGTGCTCTGCCATTATTCTCTGTCCCCTATCCACTCCATTGGAAGTCACTTACGCTCCTTACAATGAGTTATCATTGACTGCCATTTAGACGTTCTGGAGCAATTTGTCTTACTGAGGCCACGCGCTGGCCTCATTGCAAAGAACAATCATTCTCCCTCCAATATATAAAACATTCATTGGGAAAAGGAAGAGAAAATGCCCCACAAACAGATAGTAGAGAGCGGCTAATAGATACTACAGAGGTGACAGACAAGGAAAATAATATAGGAGATTACTGGAGCAGGAACAAGGCTGCACAACCAGTACAAAAGCTTCAGGGACTGTGCTGCTGAAAAAAAAAAAGCTCCATGAGACAAATGTGTTAAATGGGTAGTATGGCAGCTATTGGTGGTGGTAATTGCTGTTGTTGCAAACAAACTATATGCCTCATTTTTAATTTCGTAATCTAAATCTTCAAATTGGTGTTGCAATTTACTATATTTTTCCCTTTGTCTTGTATTTAGTGAATGTTGAGCCATGTTGTGTATTATTCATGTGTAATATTTACTGCAGCAGTTTGGAGTCATCATTCAACATTTATTTTGTCTTTTTAGTCGGTTCTTCTTTGACTGCATGCTTGTTATTGATTGACCTCAGGTCCTTTATTCTCTCTCTGGGTTTTCAAGCCGTAGATCATTTGTTCCTATGTGGTATGAAAAAGGAAACCTTTTTCATGGTCTGGCCTAAAACGTTTACCCAGTCACAGTCTGAATGATACACCAAACTAATGGAAATATATAGAGAATATAACACTGAAGTTTAAAGTGATATAAATTATGTGCAGTGTTTGATCTTTTACTCCCATTTCCTCATAATTAAATTTCATACACAATATTATTTCTGCTGATAGATTATTCAACACGAATCAGTTTGACACATCTTTCCTGAAGGCAAGCATTCATTTTAGACAGTGGCCAGAAAGGATTAATCACATTCTTACCCGAGTGTTTTGTTAGATTAGTCTCTCTCACTGCTTAACACAATGACAAATAACCATTATTCTTTTTCTTGCACTGATAATCTGGACAACTTTAACATTTCTTACTAGCACAAGTGAAACCATTAATCCTCTGTGATACTGCTGATAAGTGGGGACTTTGGAGTAATGGCCCTGCCACCTTTAAAGAAGGAGGGAAAATTGTTACAATTAAAACATGATGGTCATTTTATTTTCTGCATCCCATCTCTTTTTTGTTATCGGTGTTAATAGACCATATAATTGAATGCGTTTTTATTTGTTGTGAATATTAAGGATGCAAAATAATGATCAATTTAAATAATTTCTGGGATTAGAAGGGATGGCATGGGCAGGAGAGGAAAAATAGAAGTGTAGATAAATGTCAGTTTGATTGTGATTGTGCTATTCTGATGTGCCTTTATTAGATGAGTCAGAGCAGAAAGAGAGAAAACGATAAACATTCAAGACAGCTCAAATTAAACTGGATTTGAATGACAGTATAAACTATTTGTACATAACCACACAAACTATTTACCTTTTTGTGGTCCTAATATACTTTAGGTAAACTTGATTCTGTAGCACTTCAGTATACAATACACCGATTGCAATTTTCTCCGCCAATTCCGATTACCAATTTTTATAAAGTCTCACCTGCCGATAACGATTTTGGCCGATCATTTTGCACCTACACATTTTCATACAGTACATGGTGGTATGCACCTTTAAAGTATCAGTTGAAAAAAAATACACATTGTGCATCCCTAATCAATAAAATAAACAAGATTTAAATAACCATTTGTTCCATTCATATTTGTCTTCTCTTCTGGCCGCAACAAAAATGATCACATCAGCTTTGACCCCATGAAACATCTTCTGATCTGTTGTGTTTTTCTACCCCTGAAGATGGTTGATAGATACATACTCAAAGTGGCAGCCAGAGTAAATCTGCAGTTTAAAATGACATTAAAGGTTCTACAATTCCTCAAAACCCCAGTTGATAGACTTACAGGATGGCGGTGCAGCATTTAGGGACATACCAAGTGGTAATATGTTTGATACCACAATACAAACAGAGGAAGGCATGGATTAATTTTGATCCCAGCTGTGATGTTATTTTGTTCAATGGAAGGATGACCCTCTCATACCTTTACATCTTTGCACTCTGTTGCGTTACCATCTTACTTTGCACATGTTGTGCAGTCCTCCTGTACTTATATATCCTTCAGACAGTCTAACTTGACTACGATGTGTTGATGTTGTGGTACTCACCATGCGCCCTTTGAATACTTCTATATTGAACTGGAAACATGGTGATAAGTGTTTAAATATGAGTTAGCCACCAGCGCCATGAGAAAATATTCAAAGACCTCATAAAGCTTATTAAAATTCTCTCAGTTTAATCGTCTTTTCCATCATATGTTCAGTTTGTCATTATAGATGTCTCCAGGACTAATCAGTTGTTGATGTAGCAGCCGAGAGGTATTTCACTGTAACTGACAGGATGATAATAAAGATGCATAATTGAATTTTTGATTGATTGTGATTTTAGATTATTTGCCCATTTTCATTTAACAACTTCAGATATATTGACAGTAAGGGAAAACATTTATTTAATCTCACCCTACATTTGGTCAAGTGATATTGTTAGCCTCGTTGCCAATTTGTTAATAATTACTTTGAACACAGTTGGACTCTCTTGGACTTGAAGCATTTATTATAAGACTAAGATGAAAACATGCTGAATACTTAATTGCTCAAGGCTGCTCAAGATGGGAAAATCTGTTCAAGTTTGAATAATTTTTGTTCTAATGTGTTTTAATCAAGCACACTGACTGAAACAGGACACTCACTGAGAGCCAAAGAAGAACTAATTAGGCATTTGAATATCTACAGAGTTAGTACATAACATCCTTAAAACAAAGCTTTTGCCACCTAATTTAATCTGTATATGTCATTAGAATAGATGTAAAAAAAAATTATCAACCCTTTAGGTGAAATTGATTCAAAATTGAAACATGTAAACAACTATAATACTCAACATCCTTCTGTGCCTTTCTTCATTTAGAATAAAGAAGTGTTGCTACTTATACATGGTGAAATAGAAATGTAATTTTCATGGAAAGATTTCATGAAAGATTTAGTGCTGAGGGTCATCTGGTTTCATCCAGTTATGAAAACTGCCTTTTATTTTTGTGGGATGTTGGTCATTGGTTTGAACTCTAAGTATTATAAGAAATAATAATATTTCTTGGCTTGCTACTGTACTACATTCTTATTTCTGTTATTGATCCTATAGTTTCTCATCCAACATGCCATACTCACCATTCTTTGGCAGCAACAGTCCCAGGCACTTGATACTTAGTATTTCTATGGCTGTAGGTCTGTTTTGATCAAAGGAGTTCAGGGGCCTAAGTTTCAAATCCCCCAAAGCCCATTTTGGCTACTCTTTGTTTAGCCCATTGGCATTCTGACCCCATGCTTCTCAGACTTTGAACTCAAAGCTTGGAAAAGCCGTATTGCTTCTTTAAACACATTATCAGTGGGCAAGGTTTTAAGAAAATCACTAATCATCTTAAGGTTTTAGTGCAGTGTGGCAGTATCGTTCAAGGCTCGGGGGCCCATTCACTGGCATGGGCACTGAGAGATATTCCCTGTGAAATGCACAGCAACCAAATAGCAGCAAGTGTTTTCTAACTTTATACATTTCATATGGAAGCCACTTTAGTCTACACTGCTACAATAGTTCTCTATAAAGAAAAAATATTTCATCAAGTTGTTTCAAATTCACAAAATTTTACAGTTAATCCATGTGTGGTGCAGTTTAATGGAAAATATGGCACTTGAAGGAAGTGGGATGATGATCAGTTGGGGTGTGGCGTTACTGCAGCTTCTTGATACAGTATTTCATTTCACTTCACTTATCCAGCTGTAAAAATGTAGCTCACATCATATGTCGGATTAAAACTTCATCACAGAACTTGGCTCTGCGTTTAGTGGTATGTTCATTATATAATGCATGTATTGCTGTTAAGACATTTGTGTGGACTGGATACATTTTGAAAGGGTGATACAGCACATGCATATTCTGCAATGATTATTCAAAGTGGAAATGAAGAGATCATATGTCAGTACAACCTGATTAACGGGGGGTGTTGCATAATCAGTGCATAGCAACGCTTGAAGCTATGTTCATCATACTACTACTATTACTATAAATTATTTTCTGCATTTATAGTTTACTGCTTGTCTCAGTGGAAGCAGTGCTTTTTGTAAATTCCAATGCTTGTAATATTTTTTACATTTCTTTTAACAACCCAGTGGTAACAGTGGCATACACCTCAGCACAATTACAAAGTCAATAATGACATGAATTGTAAACCCAGTCTGAATTGTCACAATGTTTTATTTCAGTATATTATTTGATATATTTGATGTTGTCACTGATGAACTGCTCTTAAAATGATGATGATGATGTTTTGTCGGTAAAAGCAGCCTGACCAATCAGAGTTTCTGAACACATGGAGCCCGAGCTACATGAACAATTCTCCATATGTCAGGTGCATCTTATTCATACTATTGAGCACTATGAACTACCTCCTTTGCAACTTGAAGAAACCGTTGATACTAATGATGAATTCATTATTTAGATGTACAGCACTCTAGACTAAATTTAATGAAATGTCTTATGAACAGATAGTACCATTACTTTGTGCACTGCCTTGATGCACACATGTCTCATGTGTACACATTTGTTTACATTTAAGTGTGTCTGTGCCCCTTAGCTCCTCTCACACCTCTCCAATCTCATCAGGCCCCATGCTTAAGAATTGGCACCTTAAATCACATTGTCTTCCACTGGAAATATTTCAGCTGCATATCTGCCGCTCTGAAGGGAGGTGAAGATAAAGGAGAAGAAGGTAAAAACACACCCTGTTGTGTGAATCCTAGAGAAGGCCTTGAACCCTGCCATTCATCCCTTTCACTTCATCAGCTGAGTCTAATTGCCAGAGAGGACAGGATACCCAGGGCCCAATTGTTCCTTATCCTCTTTAGAGCCTCTGAGGCATGAAAAGCGAAAGGCCTGCTTTTGATCTTTTTTTTTTTGTTAGTTTTTTCTTCTTTTCTGTCATCCTCTACTATCCTTTCCCTTTGAGTGAGACACTCTTTTCACACTGTGCCCCCTTCTTCAACCACGCAAAAATAATTATCAAGCTCTGCTTCATCAAATAATGGTAGATATTGGAGGTCATGATGGGGTGGGCCAGAGGTCTGCAGGGGTGGCCCTAAGACGTGGTGGAGCTCCCAACTCATCTAAGAGGCATGCTACTTAGCTGTGGCTACCTTTATATACCTTGACCCCGGTTTTCGTTTGTCTGTCCTAATGAGACCCTCTCATGCAGCCAATGCAATAGAGGTCTTCCAATGGCAGGGTTGGGAGGCCAAAGTACAATGATACACAGGGCTGTGCTCAGACAAGGGCGCATCTGTGCTATCTTATTAAGTCTTGGAAAAGAGCTCATGCGTCTCAACGTCCCATAGGCGCTGAGAGCAGCTCTTTTGACACCTACTTATCCTTTGCGGTTAACACCTTTCTGTGAGGAGACAGGCATACCCAAGTTCTTGTTAGAAGTAATTCTTGGCAGCGTATTAAGTGAGGCAAAGTGCTTAACTCGGTCTGGGTGGCCATGTGGCACGAGGATAAAGAATGCAGTTTTTTAATGATGAAAAATTCCTCGTAACCCAAGGAATGACAAGGGATGTCAAAGACCAACCTTTTATTTTTATAAGCTTTGTTGTCATAGGTTTGTACTTTGCCGTTATACATTCTCAGAAATTAGAGTTACATTCTAGTTAAATCCCCTTATCATTTAAGAAAACAATGAGAAGAAATGAGAAACAGTGAGATTTAAAAATTGCCAACCTACTCACCTATTTGACTCACAAACAAAAGGGACATGAGGATTTACCATTTGTTGAGCAAAATGACAAACAAAAACACAAGTCGGCAAACAAAAACCTTTAAGCAATCATGTTAAGCACGCCTAACATCTGAGCACTGTGCGAGAACAAAGCAGGGCTCCTGTCAGTTCATCGATCCACTCCTGAAGGCACACACATCCATGGCTCTCTGATTGCTCCCTGCCTCTTGCGCCTCTCTCCCCCATGCCTCTAACTCTCTGCGCTCCAGCTCCTTTCTGAGAATGTGCGTATCGATCTGGCCTATACTCCGTTGGAGTTAACGCAGTGATGAAACCTAACCAAGGGCTTCCAATGGCCTGAAAGAGTTGGTGAGAGGGCACGATGATAATAATATATAAAAAAAAAAAGACTGGATGCTAAATTCACAAAAAATGTTATGTTATAACAGTAAGTTAGGGAAGACGTGCTCAATTTTAAATTTTAACCCTTATCTGATTTCAATCACAGTAGGTTTGTGGTTCCTAAGCAGCGATTTACCCGCTGATTTGGAGAGAGTTGTTATCAGCTAGAATTGTTAGAACCTTGAAAATGGTGAATGATTGTGTTACTTTGACTCAAAGAAATAAATTAATACATTTATTTTAAAATGACATATCTCAGGTTTAGTTTAGTATACTACGTGCAAATGCTGATCAAATTTATTTTTTATTATTATTATTTTATTATTATATATTATTATTTTCTGGTCAGTGACTTGGTATTTGTATTTTTGGTTGTGTTAGTTGAATGTTCAGAATACATTATGAGTATTATGGATCCGCATCCACATTAAATATCAAACCAATAAATAATCGACCCGATAATGGGAAATTTACATTATTGGCTATCAGCTGATATGAAATGATACCAAAAATTACCGTCATTGCACAGCACTGACACACTGATACAGAGGTGGTATGCACACATTAAAGTCGGCTTGCTATTGTCTAGGTGCAGTATTATGGAGGGGAAATGGAGCATGCTGTTGTGCTCATTACGTCAAACTGCTGCACCTCTACTGGAGAGCCAAACATGTCGTCACTTGTGTGGCCATAATGTACAGTTTCAGGGGAAGACAGCACAACTGCAATTTGCGATACATGTTCTGCAAAGGTTCAGAGAGGAGGGAGAAATGCTAGGAGTTTAAATGCTTTCTTTTGCTGAGGCGTTCAAAAATGACCAGTTACAAGCATCTCTCTAAAATACAAAACTGTGAAATTATATGCTTTCTCATATATCGGCCATGAGAAGCAGGTAATTATCGGTTATCAGTATGGGCTAAAAACATTCATGTTGAGTATCCGTATTCAGTAAGGCATCTCCAGTCAATGCCTTGAATCCACCTACTGTATTCTACTATACATATATAGTTAAGACTCCTGAGTGAGAAAAGTAGAGAAGGTGTTTTTATAATTCTTGAACAGAGACTTCATCATAGACATGGCTTATATTAAAAAGATGACTATATTGAACAAAACAGGAATGGCAGTGAGAGATAAATTGGCTTTGGTCATTCATTTGTTTCTAAATGCAGTTGTGTTAGTCTGCACTGCATCTACACTCCTTCAAGCAAGACCAATGTAATTCTCCAACTACAGTGTGTACAATGTCGAACCAGTGATATATTATCTGTTGAATCTGTCCATTGATTGGACGATTTAGAATATTAGTTACATTTGAATGAGTGATAATTTAATGTTGATCAGTATTTATTCTGTAGTGAGCCATCTGTGATAATAAGAATAAACAACAAAAATAAATAGTTGCCTTTAATGGCATATGAAAATAACAATACTATTGTTGTACAGTGTATTGTACATCATAAACAAGCATAAACAAAAATATTTAAAAAAAAATCTGTTTCTTAAAAAAGTGACTCATGTTTTGTATGTAATCATGTCTCCAGAGTGTGATTACATTGTATGTCAGTTTGTGTATATTTTTGCAAGTGTGCTGTGCTGTCATGTTTGTAACATTCCATGTGGGAGGGTCTGTTGATAAGTAAGCCATCTGTAGTGTTCCGCTGAACGACATGTTGTAAAGTGAGACTTGAGAGTGTGGAGAGACTTGACTTGACAAATCTTGGCACATAATGAGACAGAAGGGAGTAAAGGCAGAAGTCTGTCCAGAGATAAACAATTAGATTTGTCCCTGAGGTAAAGGCCAGGCAATGCAAGGACTCTCAGACTAACAAAATCAATATGGCTTCCAGTAAGAACACTCTGGGGGTAGAGTGATGAAGAGGTTATCATTCATTTCTCAGATTTGGACACACATACACAATGAGGAACAATAAGGCTTTAAAAATCAATATGATCACTAACATGAAAGCTGCTTGTCAGTGATGTATACATTTGAAAGAATGCATGTGATTGTCAACTTTATGTCAAACATCATCTTTCTAATGAGACGTGATAATCAACAGGGACACTGAGCTGAGCCACTAGTATTATTCAGCAGACAATTCTGAGACGATCTTAAAGGAGACAGCATTTTGCATGGATTTATTCTTTCACACCCGCAGATAAGATCATAAAGGAGCATGAGCCAAAGACAGAGTGGGCAGTCCCTTTGCATTGCATCCCCTCTTAGGTCCTGCTCAGGCTTGAGGGTCTAATATCTCACCACTGTTCCCAGCAGACCTCACATGGGTAGCACTGCCAGGGTAAAAAGGGGTGGGCTGTTGGCCGCCGTGTGCTCGCATGTGGCTTTAAAGGAGACAACAAAAATAGAGAGTGAATGGTTTTGGGGTAGGAGTTGGGGGTTATCACAACTTGCATGCAACTGCTGTTATGCAGAGAGTTTTCCTCAGAGACGTTGATTCGCTGACCATAAAGGTGTGAGTCTGAGTCGTGGGCAGCCTGTCGCCTCATCTCCATGGAGACTGCGACGCGGCACCCCAGTGGGCTTGTCTCTGCTGTGGTCCGGAGCAACAAGAGCAGTGGGAAATGTGGCCTGGCCATCACCTGGGCTCCAGGGGACCCGGAGACACTGCTCTGGTGACCTTCAACAACCTGCCAGTCTGTCATCTGGGTTCAGGGAGTAACAAGAAAAGAATCAGCTAGGGATATGTGTGGAAACATTGTTTACTGGGCCATCGTATCTTTGGAGGAGGCTCTTCAATGGGAATGAACTACAGAAAAAGACCTATTACTTTCAACATAAGCTCAGTTGATATTCTAAAATTTCCTTTACCTGCATTGACCTTTCATGTCAAGACAGTATGGGCCCTTTTACACGGTAATTTTATACTTTGTGTACTGAAACATCTGGCTCAGGAGGTAGAGGGCAAAAGTGAATTAACATAATTACAACTCATGTTTTCCTTACAATGAAGTCAGAGTTTGGATCTGCCCTTCTGCAACATTTCTATTGTAAAAGAAATCAGCTCAACCTAAAACTATTGCACCTGTTGTGATTAAAGACAATATTGCTCCAAATCATGAAATGCTAAAAATATACTAAGGAAAAATTGCAACATCTCAAATGTGCAAAAAACGATATGTCCTGGTGAGCACTACAGGCATGCAATTAATGGTTATTTTCATCATTGATTAACACGATCGTTTTCTTGATTAATATTTGATCTATAAAATGTGATAAAATAGTGAAAAATGGTTATAATAATTTTCTAAATCCCAAGTTAACATCTTTACTTGTTTTGTCCACCCATCAGTCTAAAATATAATATTCTACTTAAAATAATATATAACAGGGAGAGGAGGAATTGCATAAAAAAGTAACCTTATTTTACTCAGATTTGATGTACATGGTGGTGTATTCTTTATACTGACAGTTATCCTAAAATTAGATTTTAAAGAAATCAGAACATATCATCTTGTTGCAGTACCATAATACATTGTCTTCTATTGAACCGAAACCCCTGTAGTGTGGTACAGTGCATAGAACACCACATTTTCAAGAGAATGCATTCTTCTTTAAATGATAAATTCCAACATCAGATCAATGCTGAATAAATAAGCTATTTTTATTTTTCCGTAGTAGTGAAGGGTTCAACGTGATTAGATACATAATCCGGAACATCCGGATAATTCCTGTATAATGTTATCATCTATTGTTGGCATCATTGTGATAAATTATTGACAAATGGGATCTAAAATCTTCTGCATTTGAGTGTAAAGCTGCCCCATCCAAACCATTCCCTGGAGACACTTGTGTTGCATTATCTGACAAACCAATACAGGAGATTCTGTGGAAAAATCTGTGCTTTCTTCCTTTCAGCCAAAAAGAAAGAGGATTTTGAATGGAGTGGTGATTCTTTATGCAGAGCTGGGACGCGACACCTTCCAGACAGTGAGAGATGACGAGCCCTAATAATACAGAGCTATACAATGGTTCTGACAGGCGAGCAATAAAGCAATCAGAGTCCCAGGCATTCCAAATCTCTTTACCGCCCACCCTCTAACAGACTGAGAGATGGGTGGCTGACCTGTGAGCTGTCAATCATGGGGGATACCTGCTGCAGTCTGATCAGGGAGAGCTGAGGGCACCAGTCCATCAGATCTGTTTTCACACTCCAGACACTAGCATTGCAAGCATAGCCACAGACACACAAAAAAAACCCACTGCCTTGCTTTTAATTAGGAGATGTGTGTTGTTTGGGGGTGGGGGATGTTGGTGGTCTTGTTTGGTTTAAATGGGTATGGGAGTGTCTAATATATGGGGGGATAGTAAGTGGAATCCCAGTGAGACAGAGAATAACCTTTTCCCTTGATTTAGAAATCAGGCATTGATCTGTCACACTGTTTTGTACAAGCTAGAGCTCTTTCAGTATTCGCAGTGTGTGTCGCTCGACTGTATGTGTGTGTGTGTGTGTGTGTGTGTGTGTGTGCGCGCGAGATAGGCAGTGGGTTAAAAGAGGGGGGTAAAGGCTTGTTCATTAGCTGTCTGTAGCACATTCCAGCAAATAGATCACCATAATACTGTGGTTAGTTAATGGCTTTCTGGTGTTTCCTCCAGAGTCTTCCTGTCTGAGGGCTGACTGCTAGAGCTCCTCCACTGTTTTCTCCTCCTTTTTTCCAAGTGGGGATTCTTCTGTTCTGCTGCCTAACTCAGACAATCGGCTTCAGCCAGCGGCCAAGTCTGTGAGCAGTCTGGCCGCATGGACTCACATTGGAGAACTAACAACAACATCACTAAAAACATGCTGATCTGGCATTCTGTCTTGCTGATGACTGGAATCATGTTCATTCTCGACATTTAAAACCCAGTCTGTGACAGGAAATGTCCCCACTATCAGGAGTTCTATTGTTGTGTTTACAATATAATCAAGCTACAGGGCACTGAAGTGAACATGATTGGTTTCTATGGTGATGATTCATTTTCTCCATGTAAATCATTAGATGTCACATAAACGTAATGAATATAACTAGCAGTAGACATCACATGAAACACATACAACATGCATACATCATCACAAAGTGGTTTATAAAATAAAAGTCTTCACATGCATTTCAGGATATCCAACACTTTGGTCCAGAGGAACAAATACTGGCTGGATTGCTATGATATTTGGTATGGATGTCATAAATAAGTCAATTTTGTTGCAATCTGTGATTTGCTGTGATATCTTTAGGAAATGATGGGCTCCCCAGAGAGAGAACCATGTTCATTTTTGGACACATGACCTTTTGTCTAGCGCCATCTTCATGTTGAAATGACATGACTAATTATATACAGTCAAACCTGTCTAAGAAAAGTGGCCACATTGGACAGGTGTTCTTCTTCTAGAGAGAGCATACCAATTCACAACAAAACAAAGACCTAAGAGTTTCCAAGTTAAAGTACTTTACTTTAATGGTTATACTTCCTTAAGCATTAACACAAAATATGGCTAAAATAGACTATTTCTAATATTTTTAAAAAAATGTATTTGTTTTCTGGAAATCATCTCCTGACCCCAAGATTGGCATCATTTTGGGAACCTGACAAGACTTTAATATTGAATATTCTTAAAACATCTTGGACAGGCCGACTTACCAATGATCACTTGCTTCTCCTTTCTTCCTGCCATGTTTGCTCACATGATATGATGGTCAGACCATCTTTTGCCTGCTTTCCCTGTTACACTGTTACATGAGTGCACCCATTTCTTGTCAGTGGCCACTGATGAATAATTGTTTCAGGGTTTTGTTTTGACATAGTCTGGAAACTATTTTCTGATTGTTCAGGTTTTAGTTACAACGGCTTTGACACAGGGATGCACTCTCTCCAAAGCCGACTTCATCAAAACAGCCAACAGACTGAAGTCGCCTTGCCCTGCCCCATGCTGTCCGGTGTCTTGCTGCCCTCTGTTTCTATCACTCTTCCTCTGCATCCATGGTCATTTTGATAACACAGACTGAATGATAAATAGTGAACAGAGCACGGTGATGTCACCCACAAGCTGTGTCTCACTTCATGAGCTGCATCCTTCGATGTATGCAGTCTACGCAAGTAGACCACTAAGGCCGCACTGAGCCCTTTGAAATGATTCAGTCTGGTTCATGGATGGTTTCACTAGCTCTTCCAATCCTTACTCTTGCAACACAAAATAAATATAAAAAAAAAACAAATTAAAAAATATCACCAAGCAACATTGACAGCTGTAGTTGAAGTTGATGAGTAGTCATAGTAGTATTGATCATTGTAGCAAAATCTGTGTAGTAGAAGTAGTTAAATCTGTAGTGTATTAGTAGTAATAGTACTAAATACAGTTGTAATAAAAGCTGTAGTGGTATTAGTAGTAACAATAGTAGTAGCAGTACTCAAATTTGTTGTAATTAAAACTGTTGTAGTAATTTAGGCAGTGGCCCTGGAAAAGAAGGCCACATTTTTTGGGCTGCATTTGAAAGATCGAAAGAGAAACAAATTTTTTTTCCTTGTCCTGAGTTTGATTGCAGGATTTTTGTGTTTATTCACATTACTGGTGTAAGTTTGACAGTGATTTTATTGCCCTAGACTGCCAGAATACCTTACTGTACATTAGCTATAAGCCAGTGAACAATAGCAGGCACTGAGGATGTCTGTGTGTTCAGTTCAGCCTCCAGTCTAACTAAACTCAGCATTCACCAGAGACTCCAAATCTCTCTGTTGTCCTACAGTGCATTTCCTTTCTCTCGTCTCCTCTCGGTGCTTCTATGATGTGAAGCACATTTCTCCTCCGTTCGGCAGCCAACGCTGTAAGACAATCCCAAAAACATTACAGTGGATTTCATATTTTTGTGGGTTTGCTGCCGCAGAGATTGAGAAGAGAGAGTGAAAAATACATCTACATGCTAATACCAAAAGTATAGAAAATAATCTCTCCTCCTGCCAGTCAGCAGCTCCAGATCAGAGCCAGAGCAGAATCTGGTGACTCTGAGTGTGTAATCCTCCAGAAGCTTCAAGGTCTGTCCACAGCTCTCTCCTCCAAAACTTGGGCAGGCATTTGTCCCTCTGCTCTGATCTGTTTGTTCAAATAACCACGCAATAAGCCATATTATTTGTCCGGTATTTGCATGAAAAATTCTCCAAAGGGCATCGAAACCACAAACACGGCTGACAGCTCAGGTTCAGTGACTATGGCTGACGCGATGCCTAGCAGACAGCTGTCACTCAAAGTGGCCTCACCTTTAATTATTCATAACTTTAAGCCTTAATGTAATTTAAATGAGTAATTTATATAAAAATGTATCCCCCTATCAAGTTGCCCTGAATAGAGATATTACCTACAGAGACCAAAACAACAACAGAGACCAAACATTTCTACCAGACTGTTAATATGTTTATTTCATCAATAAATTTGGCCATTTTTAAATGGGGCTCTATGCATATTGACTCACTTTTGGAGCCAGTCGCAAGTGGCCATTCAAGGAACTGCAGTTTGTGCAGTTTGTTTCTGTCACTTTGTAAAGTTTACAGCCTGCCATGCTGTTGCTCTTACTGCTGATATCAGTAAATACATGATTAATGTAACGGTCCTATTAAATGTAAACTAAGTTGTCTGAATTTTCTCTGGGTATATTTTCAATAAACGAAGGTAGATTTGTAAGCACTTCTCTGCCAAAGTTGTTTAAAAGGTACTCTGGTAGTTTTGCTTACATTGGACGGTTAAATGATTTACATCCAGTGCCTACATTCATTCAAGAATTGGAGTCTGATGCAGTACGACACCATATATTCAGCAGTTGGTCAAATTCAGAAATCATAAGCTGTATGATTCACTCAATCAATCATCAAAGTTCTCTCCCTGCATGTAATCAGGATTTGAACCTGCAGTGACCGTCAACGTCTTTTGATGCAACACCCGACTAATAACTATAACAAAGTTTATAATGGTGTCTAATGCTAAATAGCCAGAAAAGTTTGGTGAAGTTCATAGAGTTTGCAGTAAAATTGGCCTGTATTAGATTGAGATTCACACCAAATACCAATGTCAGTGTTTTCAATGGACAGAGATATTTATTTTATTTTATTTATATATTGATTTTTTTTTTTACTGCAATACTCCTTCCTATATCTTTATAATTGTACGGGACTCTCTGTTTACAAGATTATGGGATAGCTGTTTAGTGTGTTCAGTCAGTGATTGGACAGGAGTTTATCTTAGTGGTGCGTACAATGAATGATGAGTTTTGCAGACGTTTTTCCTTAAACTCTCCCTTTGCGGTGCTCCGTGGATCCCCCTGCATCTAGGAGACATGATCACTTCTGTGTCCGTAGCCTGAAGTCTCCAGTCCAAAGACAGTCTTCTCTTGTTTCCTTCACTTATCTGACGCCATCCATGATCTTCTGCAGCTGGAGCGAGGCCCATATGCATTTTATATCATCCTTAGTTATTTTTGGGATGGTGAGAGGCAGGGTTTGCAATTCACAATCTGACATCATTCTGAAACCTGGTAGAGGCTGGATTTTACTTCCTATGCTCCTGCCCACGGACAGCAGTAGCCTCAAAATGAATCATGTCTTTATATTTTTATCTTGCTCTATGACTAAACTTACATTTTATGTCTTAACCGGATGTCATAAAATGTTTGCATTGGTTTACTGACAACCTATCATTACAAAAAACACAATGATCACTGCTTTTATAGCTAAGTCCTTTTGCAAATGTTTAAATGGTTCTACCTGTTTACGTGCATACTCTAACACTAACTTTGTTTGACATCCACAAGTTACAAAGTCCAGGAATATTGACTGTAATTACTGGATAAATGTCATTGACATTGTACTAATAACTAACAACTCACCAATGAGAGTCTTGATGACCCCAGTGGACTCATACTGCTTTCATAAATGTTAAGACATTAATACCTTAGTCTTGTTATTGAGTGGAAACATAGCAGATCTGATGCTCTAATCTTACTGGCTTCCATCATCATGTTGTCTGTGTGTGAAGTTTTGTTCATTTTCCCATTTCTCAACTTCAGCATGAACACACAGCAAAACAAACAAACCGAAAAGCCTGCCCCAACAACTTCTCCCTTTTATTGGCAGCTGATACATGAACAAGAGCTTGTCTTGACTGAATAAAAGCAACTGCTGAGGCGTTGCTGGACCTCCAGACCTTTGTGACCAATGGCATGTCATCCCTCACTTTGTCATGTTTAACTAAAACCAATCCCCATTTAAAGCAGCATCCATCAGTGTTAGTTGAGAACAATGACAGATTGCCTTTCTGCAGCACTCAAAGCATCTGGATCCTTTCTCTACTCCTCCTCTTTTATTTATGGCAAACAGACTGAATAACAGCTGGGCAATGGGAATTTACAAGTTAATCAATTGTTTGTTAGGAGTCACAGCGATGCCCCATACCCAACCATCTGCAAGTTCATGTTTTTTTGTTTTGTTTTTATCATGCAAATTTTCCCATAATAACAGCATGTCTTGCTTTCTTTTTGAGAGATTTAGCATTATGAAATCCTAATATAGAAAATAAACTTCTCACTGAAAGTGTGGGATTGTTTAATCTTGTTTTTAAGGAATAAAATGCAAAACCTCTGGCGTAACTGAATTCAGCTGATAATCATTCACGTGTGAGTTTCACACGCTGATTGTGAATCCATAAGCAATGTTTACTGTGGAGACTGCTTTCTGTAAAAGTGAAGTTGCTCTGGAGTCTCCTTCCAGGTATTTGTACCTATGGCAGGGTCTTGGTCTTTTGTTCCCCTCTTGCTGCTATGCTGCACCAGAAGACAAGCCACATGCACACAAGCCTCAGCCAGGTCAGTCACAAATACCCCTCAATACAGTCAGCAGTCTACATGATTGGCTCTGGCGCACATGTCACCACATGTACTCATTTTATCATCAGCATATTTTATGCTGATAATCTTTAGATGTAAAAAGATAGTATGGCATAGTATTATTAAATGAGAAGGCAACAATTCATTATAGCCATTGCTAATCTGACAGCAAAATGTTCACATAGCTCTCAAATACACAATGGAACAGAAAAACCTCTGAGAACATCTAGGAATTTGGAGATATTTTTCTATTAAATCTACTTTATTTGGCAGCCTTGAACCAGTGTTAGGATAGTGCACCATTTACAACTGTGCTGTGAGCACTGGCATTCACCTTTTCCGATTTCCCGGCTGCAGCACAGAAACCACACGCTACTTTATTTATAATCCAACCAACCTCAGTGTGTAACTCTTGCTTGTACTCTTGCTCACATCACACAGTGAGGTCACTTCCCTCTGCACCTCCACCACTACTATTGCATTCCAACATGGCTCTAGGACAGCAGCCCAGCAAAGCTCTATACTCCTCAAATCACAGAGAGGCCCAGATCAGAGCCAAGCTGGACGTGAGCCAGGATCCAGGCCCTCTCAGCCCAGGCAGCTGGGGGCATGCCTATAATAAGTGGGAGACAATGAGTGCTAGCACACCTCCCACGCTTTGCATGTGGATGTCGATCCACAATTGAAATTAAATGGTTTCATAAGTTTTCCATAGGCCACACTAATTAAACTAAATACCTGAATATGAAAACCAATAATGTGTGTGTGTGTGTATATATATATATGTATGTATGTATAAATAAATGTATTTATTTATTTATTTTTTATACAAGACCTCAAATTAAGAGTACAAGTCTGCCCTATAAAGGCAAATCTGCCATCTCCAAATTGAAAGTTTTGTATCTTCTCTTCAATGTGTTAGTTTTGTTGTTCCACTACTACGTTTTTTTATATATTGTTTTTTTAATTTTTATTTATTTTTTTTATTTTTTATGCTTACACTTTGTATTACACTTTGTATTACACTTACAAATTGTATTCTATTTAGCATTTCTGCACTGCACTTTGGCTTTGTGGGGGCAGATGTATTTTACATTATACAATATATATTGCAATGCTTTAAAGAAAGATTTATACAGTACATATGATGGCATAAAAAGAGGCTTACTCTTTATGATTTTGCTACAAATTTTAAAATGCAAACTATGCATGTTGTGATTCCAGGCCAGGTTGTTTGTGATGTGTCACCAACACATTTTAAAATCCATATTTAATTGCAGCAGACAGTTTCCAACAGTCATCAAAAACGTTTATGTACATTTTGTTTGTTTCACATGGGAAACTGGACATATTAAAGGCCTTCTGTTTAATAAATAATAATGAGCAGTACACCGTGATGTAGACGGCGGTGGTGCTTTAATGGTCCCTTGTAGCCTCTTAAGCCTCTGGTGATAAATCTCACACCAGCTCACTCGTATAACTAAAACCCAAACCTCATTCAACTTCACATCCATCAGTATTTGGCTGAAAGCGATGACAAAGCACTTTCAATTACACCAGTAACTGACTCTGGAAACAGTTCATAGCAGGGTCCAGGCTCCAAGACTTGGGGGGAAAAACACAAGGGGGAAGGGCACAATGGCTGGTAGGGCATCCGGTTGACTCGCCACCAAATAATAAAAAAGGGTGGTGTGACTCTATGACACAAGGGATGGCTCCAGCATCGCGAACCCAAGGACAATTCACCTATTTTGTTTGCTGTCACCCCTGTGGTCTGATTTATGGTGGGGACATCCTTCCTATGACCCGTTTGTCCATCAGCTCGGCACTATAAGGATACTCTAGTGATTAGAGGCTAAAGTATCAAAGCATCCTCAGTCTGGGCCCTTGTCTCGTACCTACTGAATGGGGACTGTTCAGTTGGGAGGGAGAGCATTGCAGCAGGAGACGAGTGCCATTCTTAACCCTGAGCACCAGTGGATAGAAGAGCTTTTTGAGAATCCATCAACTGTAAATGCTTCATACTATAATGTTGCTGTTTTCTTTTCCATTTTTCATCCCAATTTGTAATTACATTACGTGGAGTGTGTGCTCTCCAAAAGTTAACATGGCAGTGTTTAATTGGAGTGATTTTACTCATAATTGCATGATCCTCTCTACCACTTTTGGCTTCCACTTTGAATAAGCAGGCTAATTTTGGCATCCTCAAATTAATCCGCATAGCATACTTATTATTGAAGTTCAAAAATGAAATAATTGCGAAAATGTAAATCTGCTTTGAATAATGGGAGCCTTAAACATCAACAAAAACAGCAGACCCCGGCAATGACAGCACCAGTCCGAGAAACATCTAATGCAACGGTAGATAAGTGATGATCATTTTCCTCTTTTAAAATGCCTTTATTACATAAATAAAAATAGAGTCTGATCCTCAAGAGTGCCTGATCTTTTAAAGCGGCTCTGACTCCAACCCCCCTGATGAAAGGCCCACACTAACATCAGGAGTCCAGAGCCTTTACTCTTTAACTTGAGGCAATTATGACACAGAGGAGATCTTTGCCTCCTGCTCTCAAAAAGAAGAAGAAAAAAGGCATCCCTTTTTTCAAGCTTAGTTGCAAAAATAAGCTTGCTCTACTCAATTGTGGTCACCCCATGCCCTTTGCAATAGCAGCAAGGATGTATCGGAACAAGCCATGGGGCAAAACAAATCACTTGTGATTTACAGAATTATAAAGATTTTAATAGCTGCAATGTTTCTTTCTCAGATTGGTCTTTATTTCCAGGAGTCAAAGTTTCCTGGGTGCCCCGGGCTTTTTAAAAGCAGTAATTGGCCAACAGAGAGACTTAGGATCTCCCTTAGTGATTGCATGTATTTGTTGCTATGAACTTGAGGGTATCACTCTAAAGATCACAAGTCCAGGTTGTGAGAGCATACAACTTATCAACACAATTCAGTTTGCAGCTGTGGAAGTCAGAATACTTTTCCATGTAGTTTTGTTTAAAGTTTTAACCTTTCTGCAGAACTTGATGTTTTTTTTTGCTTGTTTTATTTTATTTATTTATACATTTTTGCTGAATAGTTGTGTTTCCAAATAATTCAGTGTAAAGTAAGGACTAGTTTGTGAACTAAAAACAGCCCTGAATTAATGCAGAATAATTTTATTATGAAGTGCATGACTTTGATTCTTGGCATGTGAGTAAAACAGTGGTACACAAAGTATATTTTTTAAGTGAAAATCATTTGTATTTTACTCTTTATTTTCACACACACACACACACACACACACATATAGATGTATGAACAATTATGCTTTGCAGAACTATGAGCTTGATGTTGCTCACATCACTCTGCCTCTCTATACATAACAAATCAGCAAGAATTGCTACTACATGTGTAACTAAATACAGTACTTATCTATCTCTTAAACTTCCGGTATCTCTAACTAGAAACCAGGCAATCAATGGTTCAGGGATGTCATCTGCATTATGCTGACCAGTTCTGAAATGTATTCAAGTTAATTAGGTATCATTTTTTGTGGTTGTTCAATGGAGTTACATTTTAATTGCATGTGTTTATGTGTGTTATGTTAATTAATAGATCTCATATATTTAGTTTGCACTCTTAAGATATAGCCCAAAATTCTGTTCTGCACATCTGCTGAGCACGTCTCTGAAAGTATGTACTTTCAACCTGTTAGAAAAACAAGCTATATTAAGGGAATCCACTAGGGAGGCATAATCGAATTTGACTCTCTACCAGTGATCTCCTTGTTAGTGTTGTGAGTGTCAGAACTGACAGTGCAGGTAGCTCAAATGCCACTTAAGGTTTTAGCTTCAGTGGCTTTTGGAAAGAAATGACCGTGACCTGCGTGGCTTAAGCCCACATCCCACACCCTTTCTGCCTGACAGCTGCTCAATGGCAAGTGTCTGCCAGCATGCCGAAGGGAACGCTGCCAAGCAGCCGGAGATGGAGATGATTACCACATCCCTCTCTCCTTCTAAGCCTGCTCACTGAAAACTGATACCTACTAACAAACTGCTGTCAACATGTTAGCGAGGCAGAGAGAGTAAGAGCAATAGTATGTGCTGAGAGAGAAAAAAGGGAAGAAAAGAGATGTGTGGGAGAGTCGACGTGAGGAGTCCAAACAAGTTAGGATTAATGACATTGTGAGAAGTTTCTTTTCCGCTCTTTTCAGAGGTAACACTGCTGTGGCAGACTTGAAGAATACAATCACTGCTATAAGGAAATGCTCACCTACAGAGGGATGATCAAATGCTGAATGTCAGAAAATGCATTCACAAGATCACTATTTTTCAGGCTGCTGTACAGTATCTCATCATGCAAAATTATGTACATCCGTGTGCAATCATGCATGCAACTGTAAGGGAAAGGATTTCTTGGTAGAAGATTTACTTTTGTAGTGTAACTTATGATTTGTGCAGTGTGAATAGTACGTTGTCCAGAGTTTCTATTTTAAATTGTTTACAATACTGATATGCAAATTGCTTTAGACCTTCACTCCAGTCATTTAGAGAACAGTTATAAATGTCATTGCTCTTGAATAAATCCCCCACTTTATCACTTTATAGTGAATAAAGGAAAAATCATATCTGATATATATTTTTCTAATACCTGTAGAGTGGTGATAGTGAGCAGCATGGAATTATGGGTAATTACAATATCGCTGTGTTTAATTAGAAAAGAGTTTGATTGTGTGACTTTCAGCAGTAGGTATTTTAAGACACTGTCTTAATACATATTTGTTTACAAGATAGAGGATGATTATGATAATGCACATCCTACCATGAGATATTTTTGTCTGAAAATATAACGCATGTAGAAAACAGTATACAGGCATAATGCACATGTATTCTTTGAAAAGTCGTATATAAGGACATTGTAACAATCCTTTTATACTTAATAAAATTATTTTAAAATGAATCTGTTTTATTTTAAGATCATTTTAGGCCACTGCAGCTTTATTGGGGTGTGACAGGATACACATTGAGGATTATAAAAACAAAAAATGAATCTTTTTTTCAATTCTCATCTAAATCAATCATTGTTCAGTTCTGTTTCTCAACTGATTTGCCAGTCAGGTTTTCATTTTCGTAGCTTTAGGCTATAGCTAAGGAAAAAGTTTTCTAGCATTAAAAATGTTAATTACTTTGTAAAAAGCTTCATATCCAGCATGATGTCGTTCAAATTATTTTTTTCTCTTGGCTCTACGAAGTTTGGCGGTTTACTTTTTATTTGTGTATTTTAGTTATGAAATGCCACAAATCAGAATAGAAAAGAAAAAAAAAGACAAAATTAAACTGTCTACAGAATTTCACTCTGGAACTTTGTTGAGCAACAATATAAGTATTTCTCCAAAAATCAATTTTCGAGAAGAAGAGACAATGGAAACAAACCTAAGTGCTAGTTTGAACCAACCCCATAAGGCTTCCAGGGAAACCACCAAGCCTAAGAAGCACTTTATTAGCCAGCAGGGGAGGGGGTCAGGGGGACCAGCCCTGGCATTGATTGAGGTTGGAGGATGCATCCACAGCTGCACTTTCTCTAAATTTCTAAGAGTAAATATGCACCTTTGAAGTGGGGGGTGCCTAGGAGCACTCCTCTGCACAGATTGTGTGGGTTTCTGTGGGGAGCTGTAGTTACGGGAAAGATCAATGGACAGGGCATTAGGGGGAAGAGTACACTAGACTGTCCAGCCCTCCAGCCTACAGAACAACTCAGCAGCTCCTGGATGGCCAGTATTATTGAGCTCAAGGCAGTTTAATTCTCCATGCTGTTTTCACAGACTGATAAATTTCAGCTTTCTGGCTACAAACTGTATTTGAGCAAAAAATGAAATATACTGTGAACTTTGTGTACAACAGGAATTTGGTCCATATTGCCCTGCTTCCACTTCTTTTCTTGACACAAGTGAACTTCCGATCTTGAGAAAATCTTAACGCATTTTGAAACGATCCCTGGCACATTTTTAGCTCTGTCTTTCTTGTAAGGTCATTTGATTCCCTCATATATACTTTTATCTACTAATAAGCAAATTGAATATCCCAACCATTTGAAGATAAACATGTCTCTCATAAATTTTCAAGCTTTTTAGAAAATAATCACATAATATTTTTTGACTGGAATACCCCTGTCTGCAAAATTACTGACTGGAAAAAACTCCTCTATTCACTTTGTGAGAACATGGAAAAACCCATATCCTGCTCATTGTGTGGCTGGATATGTGTACTTGTGGCAGGCTTTAAGTGCATTATCCTTGTGCTGAACACACAGCTTCCATATTGTGGTTTGTAAAGACAATGGAAAAGCCTTTTGGGGTAGCCACACTTCCAGATGAGGCGTATCTGCTCATGGTTGATACAGAGCGATAAGCGACCAAATAAATTTAGCCTATACTCTCTTCCCCTTTTGCCTTTTAATATCTCTCTCAATTTGTAAATGAATACATTTTTAAGATATATAATGAGCTCATCATTTTATTGTTGATTTTAATGATTCTAATTTATTACATTAAATGCAGTGCTATCCCCAAGAGGACAACGTGCATCATTTCCACGGTGTCAGAGTGTAGCGCCTTTGTACTTTCAGGTGTCGCCAGGGTTCGGCTCCATGTGCAGTCAGACAGAGTTAGCATTTACAACCCCTGTCACACTCCACAAAACACTGTGTCACTCAAGCACAGCCTGTGTGGCAGCTCTGGCATTAATGGAGACGTTGACATCTTCCGACAGAGTGTTTATCTAATACTAATGCTAAGCAACCAGAGCCAGTCGCCCCCACACTGAGCCATCGAACCCCGCCGCAGACCTCGGTGTCTGGCAATCACACTATTTTTGCTATTCATTCCTCAAGACTCAGAATTCATAACAATGGCTTCACTGCTGCTCCGTGTCTGTCGTTTTCTTTTAAATACTTCTGCCAGATATTTCTTACCACCATCCACCAGGCCGACGCCCAACTGTGTCACAGCTGCTAGAGACAAATTTATGACATATCGCATTGTAAGTGTCACCATTGCATACTGACATGAATCCTCAGCTCAGGGCCTCCAAACTAAAGATTGTTTACATATTTCTGCTTCAGTGTTACTCGCTGACATTTCTTCCATGAAGGGAAGTTTGAGATCCAAGCTTGTGTCGAGTATAGAAACACCTAGAATCCTCATCAGCATTTTAAAACACTATGAAAATGCTTTCATCACTTATAACACATCGTTTTCATTCCTGAGACTAAACATACTGTGCCTTATATGATGAACCAAAGGCCCAAAAATTCCCATATGTTGCTATATGTATCAGAGACTGATGATGGGTTCATGAAGTGTATGGAGCTATCTTTAGAGGATTGATTTCCCATACTGCCACGCAGTTGGCTGCATTTATATTCCATGCCTGTGGCTCTGTGACCCCTGGTTCTCCTTTGATGTGGCAGGCAGAAGCACAAACCAGGATGAAGCAGAGCGAGAGAAGGCTGAGGAATAGCAAAAGGTGAAACAGTTGTACGATGAGAGGGGGGTAGAGATTTTTCTTGTGGTGCAGGTTCCTAGGAGGGCTGAGAGGACAGGATGAGGGAGTGTAAAAAAAATACTGGTATGAGTTTGCAGGGAGCAGTGTGAACAAATGAAGCCATCATCTGACAGATCTGTGAGAGTTTACGCTGAGGGCGGGTTGGTGGTGGGTGGGCAGAAAGGAAGCTGGGCTGAAGGAAAGGAATCGTGTGATAGTGGGGGGTTGGGAGAGGGCATGACGGTGGCGCGAGCTGATAGAGACGTCAGTGCTGCTTCAGTAATCTCACGACGGCTGGCCGCGGCGAGGAGCCATCGAGGGGCCCACAAGCACACAGGCGTGATAGAGACGACCACCCCGACAACACTAGCAGGGGGCCAGGCCGTATGGAAAAATCAAAGCGGGAAGAAGTAATTTTTTAAGAAATTACAGAAATCTCCATGGAAATTAGCATGAAACACTTTCTAATCTCTTGCTTTTCACCGTGGACGATAGGGGTCAGTGCTTCAAGTTCTCCAGCCCTTGCTTTCTCTTTCACTCTCGCCCCATCCCTAATTTCATTATTCCCTCTTGATTTTTTTTTCTCTTCTCCCTCCTGCTTTTTATGTATACTCATTTTACAGCCTGACACTCCGAAATAGCCCCTCCTTCCGCTCATATTCTTCAACCATTCATTTGCTTGAACCCTTTTCATTGACCACAATTAAGCGTTTAGATTTCAAACGCAAATCAAGGGAGAGCCAAGCCATGCCCTTGGAGTGACACAGGATCAAGCTGTTGGGTGCTTTGGAGCCTCAGAAGGGGTGAATCCCCCAAGATTTGTCCCCGGCACCCCTTCCTTTCGTTCCTGTGTTGTCTGTCAGAGCTCAGAACACAGTTCAAATGAATGGGAGGAGCAAGGCACCCTGAGTTGTGACTATGTGGTTATTGGTAATCAACGGCAATGCAATGAGAGACCTAAGGCATAAGTCTTCTCATCACAATTGCTTATATATCAACTTATCAGGACAAAACTCAGCTGGAGAAAGAGGTTGTTGAACACTTTTGCCGATGCACATACTAGAATTTTATATTATTCTCAGATTTTCTTCTTATGTTTAATTTGTTTTGATATTTAGGATAGCTTCCAGAAACCGATGTTGTATTTTTTGTCTAATTTGCATGCATGGAAACAGAAAGAATATTGCCCCCTTTCACAATCGTGGCTAAACAGAGCGCTCCTTCTTCACAGAGAATGAGACTTTGCTATTGTGCTACATGTAAACTGTGTTTTTCCTTGTGTGTTCTTTTCAAGGCCGTAGAGAATATTAAACTTCATTTAGTTCAAATTAAAAAAGAAACATCACATTTTGACCAAAATAAATGCCTGTTTAATAGTTTCAGAATGTCCTCCCTAAATCCAGATAAATAAATACTGTCAGGCTCAGTATAAAAGAGTTATTATGTTTTAGATAAATTATATATTTTAAAATGGTTTCCCATCCCACAGCCTCACTACTGGGACAAAGCAGAGAGAAATGCCAGAAAATTCAATCGAGGCAGATCCGAAAGAGACCAGTCTTTTTAAGTCTCAGTACAGGAGTGAATAAAAAAAATAAATTGGGTCATCTTTCTGTCCTGTTGTACTAGAAAATGAATAATTATTGCATTCAGTCTCACCACAGTAACAATTTATCTGAAGTTAACTGCTTTTGTAATCATTTTGTTTAAATTCATTGAGACGTACTCAGAAAATGTGATTTTGGCTTTCTTGTCATTGTCATCATGACATGTTGGTGAATGATTTTCCTGAATTTAGAGTGTCAAATCATTTCTACACATTTCTGCCAGATTAAATTAAGAGGCACACAAAGTCACCAATAGTTACAGTTGACAAGATAGAAATAATGGACATGAGGTCCATCTAAAATAGTGGCATTTGATTAGCGTTACATTGTATGCTGATTCATGGGGAATAGCTACAGAGTAATGGTGTTGGGGACTTAATTAGAGTGCTTGCAGACTTGGCACATTGCAGTGACAAGCAGTGGAAATGTGCGCAAGATATAGAAACCCCTCTAACCTCTAGTTACACCTTCTCTTCTGTTCTAACAGTTTGCCCTCTAATTAAGATCCAGAGTTGGATTGTCTATTTTTTCAACAATTCACATGCAATTTTGCTAATTGCAGTCATAGAAAATGACAGAATTGTCCAAAATCGTAATCTATAACATTCGTCAAAAGAAAATAAGACTGAGAAAGGATCAACCATAAATATGTGGAAAAAGTTGCACTTTTTCTGTATATGCACATTAAATGTTAGGAGCATATAAAACTCAAAATAGATATTTTCTTTAAAATTAGATTGGTAACATTCATTTCTAGACAATATATATAGGTTATATTTTTATGCAAAATTAGATGTTAAAATAGTTCCTGGATTCTTATCCTTTATAGTTTTATTTAAACACTTATAACTTCATACAATGCTGCAAATTGATTATGGTCTAATTTCTGTGATGCTATGGTTATTGTTTTCTGAAGGAATACACAGGTATAAACCTTGAGACCTCATTTAACCTAGATGGTACAAACATTTGGCAGGGTCTGACTGTACCTGCTCCTAGTTGCGGTTCTGCCAGTAATAGATAGATGGCACTGCATCCAAGGTAGAGCAAAGGGCCAGAGACTTCTCTCCCTACCATCTTTCAGGGTCTTACACTCATTATCCATCTCAAAATTAACCTGTCAATTTATCAATCAACACCATCTTGAGTTTTCTGCCTCCTGTTTAGCGACTAGCACTGCATCGACGCTGACACACAGATAACCAGGAGGTATGTGTTTGTTAGTGTAGTGAATGAGTGTATTATCACTTAAATGACTGCTATGAATCACAATTGCTGCCAGTCGGTTGATAAGAGGTAAATACACAAGCAATTTGATTTTAAGGTATATATCTGTTTATGTATTCTTTTATGTGTCAAGAAAATAAGGTCAGGGCCAGACGGACGGTATTTGGACAGTATTTTCAGCTTTGTTGCACACAGTTCTCTTTAAAAGTCCCAGTGCAGACCGGGTGGTTTTATCAAGACAGAATTCTCCAGTTTATCACCATTTCCACCCACACAGAAGGAAGACATTTAGACTAAACAATGAGCTTAGTTTTAATTGAAGAATTCTAAATGCATAATTTTTAAAGTGTATTTATTATTTATTTGTATTATACAAATTTTAAATTTAAAAAGAATTGCATCTATGTAATTATATTATTAAACTATTGTAATAATGATAATGATGATATTAACAATTTCTTCCACAAAATTATTGTACAATTGATGATTAATTAATTTTAACTGAAGATAATTATTTTAATGAACAAAATTGATACAATTGATAATTATTTTAATTATGGCCACTTTTATCTTTCATTTATTATTTGAACAACAGAGCACTGTTGGATTTTATTTTTATTATTCTCAATGTTCAATCTAAAAATGTATTAGTGAGTCTAATGTATAAGAAAATAATTTATATTTCTCAGTAATTTCAACAAATACTGTAATGCAAAATCGTAAATGTAATTATTAAAATGATAAAAGAGTAAAAGTGTTTGAAGGACATTGCACACATTGCCTAATTTTTCACTATTGACTTTGGAGTTATTGTTACATCTGGTCTTAGAAATATCTAAAAAAAAAAAAAGAGGCAGATTGAAATATGTGTTTGCATGCCCAGCATGCTACAGAATTATAATAAGCACCGGGACATGTCTTTATCTCTAAATGGGTTATAATGTGATAAGCTAAACTAGACCCTCAAAAATCCCTACCAAGTGCAACCATGGGTGGGGGACCTCAATTGCTCCAGTTCATTCTTTTTTCGTCAGTATTCTCTTTTGCTCTGTTCAGGTTATTATCCGCTACATGGCTGGATCGCCCGAAAATGGAGGGATGCGAACAGATCCAGATAGGGGTTGTGAATAGCGGGAGGGACTTTTCTTTTTCCAATCGTTGTTATTTCCAAATGGCCTTATTGTGTCGAGGTGTTGGAGAGGAGGAGGCACTAGTGAGGAAAAATGCTGCAGAGTATTTTAAAATGCTGACAAAAAGACGAGAGAAAAGGGAACACAACATCTGGTAATTTGTTTCAGCTAGCTTAGCCTAATGATGTAAGCAGATTACTTTCCAACAGAGTGAGAAAGGGGCATAGGGGCCTTTTTTCTTTCCTTTCTTTTTTTGTGTTTCTTTTGGGTCTTTCCCATTAGAGATCGAGACAGGAGCCACCGCCGTATGCACAGTTTGGTCATATTGGTGACCCTGTGTATGCTCTTTCATGCGATTTTGTAATTCACACACTCAAGAAGTAGATTTTCATCAGATCAGAAAATTTCTTGGCCCACAGTAGGGGCTTGGAGCTCGATTTGCAGGGTATTTTAATGCCTTAAAAGGGGACACCTCCCTGACTATGTGAGGTGGGATGTAAGCCACTCAATGCTGTGGGTGCCGCTGGCCCGATTTACTCCTTCTCCTCAGAGAGCACAGATCAGTGGTATGCCCGGATTGAAAGGGAGGGCAGAAACCCGGCGTGATGAAGGACACTGGCTCCCTGTCAATGTGTGGAGGAGACTGGAGGATGAAACACACCATTAAGAGCAATTTAGAGTGTTGCTCTAAATTTCAGCAGGACTGATCGATCCTGACAGGAGGGCATCGTAACGCCTGCCAGATCACTTAAACCACTGCCCCTTCTCTCACGTTGCTTAATGTCATGTCATTGGCTATCATTCCCAGTCGAACATTGGGCTGCTGGATTTCATTTCAATTACTACTTGTAGGATTACCTTTTATTTTTACACATCAGTAATCAATGAGGATTTTGATAATAATGTTATAATGCAATCTCACTATTGCATTCTGTTCTTTTTTTCCTCCATTCTTAATCCAAAGTGAAATCCTCTGAGACTGGCTGTCCTGTTGGTTTATTGATTTTGCTTCGCTTGCTCTGTGAACATTGGACAGAAACTTGAGAAACAAGGTAGAGAAAAGAGAGTATACCTTACCAAAGGGATTAAACATCAGACAGGTAGTTTACATCATAGTAACAACAACAGATAGCAACAGATAACAATACATAAATGCAGCTCAAAGTGCTTCAGAGAATAAAATAAGACAGATATCCCAAAATGTGACAAAATAATGAATTAAAAAATCTGAACCAATTTATAATAACTAACCAGTCTCAGTAACAAAGGAGGAATAAACTCTATTACAATTGATGGTGAAACATAAAACAAATCTGACAAGATAAATAACAAAGTGAGGCAATAATATATAAACCTAAAAAAATGTCTATTGGTATTAATTTCTATAACAGATGTAATGTATTATATGTTGTGCACAAATTTAAGGAAAGCTGTTCTATATAAATAGATTGTGTATGTTGTGATATTCACTTCTGGCATACGCTGTGCATTATTATTGCAGTGCCTCTATCTGCCGGCGCTGACATTTTATATGCCATCTATTTATTAGTTGGGATGTTCATTGAGGCAGCTCAGGTTAAGTATCTTGCTCAGTGTCTGACTGGAGATATTGAACCTGTAGCCCTCTTGTACCAAGTTCAGTTCCCTAACCACAACCAGTTTGCCCCTTTGAAGGATGAGGTCTCAGGAAGAGTGGTGCTGTGTATACCACACAGACAGTGATCTATTCTGTGTCTGATATCATGTTGCTCCATGTCACTGACTGATGTTACCTGCATCCCCCTGTGATGATTAGATCCATGGCTGCGCCTACAGTTCCCTTATAAAAATCAGTTCCTTTCTTTTAAGCCACAAGACCTATATCTGTGAGAAAAAAGAGCAAGCGCGTGAATGAGTGAGGGAAAAAGAATAGGTGAAGTTATTTTAAAGGATGATATTGCTTTATTGTGTGCTGTCATTCCGTCCTTGACAAATGTTCCTCATCTACGTTGGTGACATGCTCCACTGTATAAATGGGTTATGAGCTAGAGTATAAGATATGTAAGTCACAATGCTTTGAGACATCTGCTAAGCACATTCACATGTAATGAAACATAATGCAATCAAAATAATGGAGGCAACATAGAAGATTTATCTCCCATTATAAGCATCCTTGCTCTACTTTATTGCAACCTTCCACCTGCGCCCTGACAACACAAGGATTTTTTTTTTTTAAATGGAGAGCTGCAACGTTCTTTGCACACCATCAAGGGTCTTCACACTAGGTTCCATTAAAATCATTTTAAATCATCTCCTGACTTTCCTTACGAGGCTTTTGATAACTTACTGTTTAAAAAAAAACAATCTGAAAAAACAAATGCATTGTTTCGCTGAGACTGTATATCAACACTGTATAATTTCTATTAGCACTACAAATACTGACTTTTCAGATTTCACATTGAGGATAAAATATTTAATTGTGCAGTTAATCTATAATGGCACCCCTTAAGATGTAATACTTTTAAAATCCAAACTAAACTTAAATGAATGAAAACAAATAAAACAACTTCAGTTGTTACTTGAGTGTTTTTTTTTTTTAGTTCAAATGCTCAAATATTGAGCAGACTTTGAAGTGGACTAGTAGTCCATTGTACCTTTAATGATTTGTCTGGTGCATATCTTCGGGGGCTGTCTGTGCCACCAGCTGAGGCGTTAATACAAATATAGCAGATAATTTGTGAACTAACCTGTTTTTAAGTGGCTTTCTCCAAAAGTGTGACAGGCAGGTGGGGAAACATGGCAGAAGTAATTAGATATTTACTTTTATTGAACCATCCAGAGAATTCGTATTTTTCAGATAACAGGACTTTCAAATAAGCAGATTATGATGTTGGTCTATTTATTTGTTTATTTATTTACTTATTCTCCATCCATCCATCCATTCGTCAATCTGCTTTCTCACAAATGTTTTAAAATTAAGACAACAAGGAAATCTACAAAAAGAACATCTCGTTTATTTATCTCATTATCTTTAGTTGCTTTCTCTTAAAAATAAATATTAGGGCAATTGATAAAGTCTAAGCTCCGCCTTCGACGCCTCTCCATTTTGTAATCACAGGGAGTTTGGCAGCACAACGTAATTAGTTTGCACGCCAGATTTCCCATGAGTCCCAACCTAGCTTAAAGCCATTCCCTTCCTCATCAGCAGCCCAGAGACTAAACACCTACTTTATCTGGTTCCCCCAAGGCTGTCCATCCATGGGGAGTCAGGGTGCCCTCAAAAACATGGCCAATGAGGGCTCCAATGCCTCAGGCTGGTGGGTGAAACTTTAGATGGCAGATGGCACAGGGAAGTAAAAAGACCATATCCTTAAGGTAGTACATGCCAAACAAAAGTGGAACATCATGTCCTAGAGTCTTATATCCCAGGGCTGAGATTAAAGCATGAACTATATGTGTAAAGGAGACACAAATGTCTTCATTTCAAAAAATGTTAGTGATCAAGGTGTCTGATGTGTGGAGGCATGCTGCCGGGTATTTTTATGGTTTCACCAGTTTACAATAACAAAGGAAATGTTTCACAGCTTGTTCAAATGTCATCATGATAAACAGGACTGAAGTTGAGTGTCACTTATTGCAACAGCTATCTGTTGAAGCATTAGGCAGTGCTATAGTGTGTGTGCTTTGCTTTATATTATGTACATCAGTACTAAAGCATGATCTGTGCATCATACACGTCCTTTTTCTCGGTCTTTTCCAGTTCACTCTTTTCATTGCCAGTATTTGTAGACGTGCATACATCTGAATTACCTCTGCCAGTCAACAGCAAGACCTGATCGCGGAGTTTTTAATACCACTAGGCCCATCTGGGAGAAGGACCCTTTTCATTCGACATACTTGGCTGCTTGTCGCCTCACCATAATGGGCACGTTGAACGAGCTCTGAAGCAATAGCCAATTAAATGCCTTGAAGGGGATGCCTCAAGGCCCTGCATGAAAGGCTTCAGGTGTGAAATGCTTGTTTTTCAAGGGTGCTGCAAATGTTGGCTGCTTTCAAGTTTGCTATTGCCCTGCTGGCTTCCCCTTCCAGCCCACCCCAACAGCCCTTCTCATGTGGAGGAGGGTAGAGGGTAGAGGTGATGGGCAGGAGAAGACCACTTAAGTACAATTTTCTATTCAGTGTTCCAAACCTCTACACTCTCACTGCTCCCTCAAAACAGCGAACAGAGTTTCAGATGATGCAGACAATAGCTTTTTAGTCACAATGGAGAGAAGAGGAGAAGCTGAAGGGCAGACGGGGGGGGAAATATGGATGAGACAGAAAGTCTGTGCGTGAATCCAAACCAGAGGCTCTGATGGTTGGGTGATGGCGGGGTTGGCTGGGAGGGGACTGAAAAGGAGATGGATTGTTTGCTAATTGTGGTCATTTCTGACCAGAACATGTCAGGTACAACGACTAATTTAATGCATTATTGAACCCAACGGAAACTTCAAATACAATTCTGAGAGAAGCTTCTGTTTTAGAGATTTCTTTCTAAAGCAGAAGCTTTCACAGGAGGGGAGACAAGTTATTCATTGGCTCCCTTGTCTGTGTGCAATAATGGTTGTTAGCGCCAACATGTACATCTGCAGTGTTATATCCAGCCTTGATTGAAGTATCCATTCTGCTATATTTCTAGTCTCAGTCCTTATAACTTGAGAAACACCCTGATCATTGAGGAGTAACATTAAAAGATGCCTGCGGGGGACTAAGAGGGAATAAATCCAGGGGATATTAATCTTATTAGGATCATACATCACCATGGTGTCAGGTGAGGAGACAAATGAATGGGCGCCTGTTTATCTGTGCTAAGCTATGTGGTTTACCTAGCCATTGCTCAGGGCACATATTGCCACTAATAAATTGGTTAAGTCTGAGCAGAGTGATTGTAATGAAGTTAAGGGACTGGCTTGTCTGAGCTCTCACCACTACAGCCAGCCATTCTCGCATCCCCCTTTTTATCTGTCCAGATTGGGAGGGCCCCTTTCGATAAGATGAAGAGGGGAGAAATCAAAATAAATGGAGTCCATTAGAAGCAGCAATGCATCAACTGCTTGATAAAGTGATTAATAAACAGGCTGGGATTGTGATTGATTAAAACATTTAATCAAACTGTTAAAAAGCACTGTCGGCAATGGTGCATAAATGCCCTGCATGGTTTAAAAGTATAAAACACTACATAGCCTTTGTTTTTTCTCTATAGATTTACAAAACTATGCTGACCTGAAACATTTAGAATCATGTGTTTTAGGTAAAGAACTAGTGCTCTCAAATTTTTACACAATTAATCATAATTGTGCCCTGATTTGTTGACATTGTGGTTCTCTCAAATCGTGGCACATTTTTCCCCATTTAAACCAAAGAGCAGAGATTGACTTAAGTGGTAACGTAGGATCTTTAAAGATGTTTTAAATATGCCCAGATACATTTGCATTTTGCTTCTCAGGTAGTGGATGAGTGGGCAGTCAGGCTGGTAACAACGTCCCGGAGACTTAAATGTCATTCAAATTCACTAATGCAAAGGGAAATACATAGAGCAGATTGACACGTCAAGCTTGGTAAAGTTCAACCTTGATGTATAGCACATTAAGATAGGAAATTACAGATATTGCAATTATCAGCAATGAGTGACCTCATGTGTTAAAGGGTGCTGGGTTAAAGTACTCGTACTTGCTTTTAAGATGTATAGCAGAAGAAAAGATTGGCATGTATCTGCAAGTGGAATGCTTTTATTCAAATGAATGAGGCAAATTGAGAGAAAGTAATGTTAAGAATAATTCCCACAATCAGAAGAAATTTGTGATGTTCATTCATTTTCATGAGCTGCTGAGTTGGGAAGAGGGTGCATTTATTTTGGTCGTTATTTTCATAGGTAGAATACAGTCAGTTAACATTGAAACATAAATTCACATGAGTACACTGTTTCCAACCATTACATGATACTTTTATTATATAATTAATTATATTATATGATACCATTAAATGAGAATAGATTAAACAAATAAACTGAACTATTGTATAACAATTTGCTTATTTATATAGCACCTTCATGTACTATGTCTTATCTTTGAAGCTTGTCTGAGCTTTTTTTAGTAAAGGTTTATAAGTATAACAATTAAATGGCACAGTTGACTCCCAGCCTCCATTGCAACAGTAGGTCGAAGACGAAAGCCTAGAAGCTAAATATGGCTGTTTCTGTGAAAATGTTTCAGTCTAAGGAGAAAATTTGGAGGGGGCGGGGCATAGAGGACAGTGTCTTAGATTTATTACGTATACAACTATCGTGGACTAATATGAAATGACACAGATGACCAGGCAAAAGAGGAAGGTAGACTAAAGTGAACTAGGCTGCCATTGGTCTGTCATTCAGTGGCACATTCCGCTATTGGGTATGTCTCTCTCCAGCTAGAACACGTCTCCACAGTCAGAATGACTGTCACAATAACCTGCAACCTGGTGACCTGGCAAACACGTAAACTATGAATGCAGGAGTTAAACACTTATCTTCCCAGACAGTTGACAGTTTTCAGTTTAGTTGTTTCGACTTTCAAACGGTAAGCACTTGATGTACCCTTTGATAAACTTATGGTAGGGGTTAGGGTAGAAGACGACAACTGCGTCAAGAACAAATTCAAATGGAGTTGGTTAGAAAATAAGGGGACAGTTAGCGATAGGCTGGGAAAGACTTAAAAAAATGTCACAGAAAATTTGTTTTCATTCATCGGATAGGCAGACATCATTGGTAAGGCCTTGTGTACATACTGCAAGAGGCCTTATCGCTTTGACTGAACCAGCCAAGTTAAGAAACACTCAGCACAGTTTGTGTTCGCAAAACCAATTATTCATTGGCTTTCTCTGCCATCGACGTCACATCAAACAGTTCAACTTCAAACCCGGAAACCGTAAATCTTTGGGCTTCTCTGTCAAAGCCCTTGGAATCGAGTGAACCGGAGATTATTGCTTTCTTGCCAGCGTTAAGTGTTTAAATTTACCTGATAATAGGAAATGTATATTATCGGTGACTGATAATGAAATTGTAGCCAAAAAATAGAGCTGATAATACAAAGCAGAATTGTTTTCATTTACTTTACAAGCACAACACCTACACACTCCAGTACACAAGGTGGTGGCATGCACCTTCGGGTTCTGGTTTGGTTATAAATACAGAGAAGAAGGAGGAAAAAGCAAGCACAGCAGTTTTAGAAGAAGACAACCCGCTCACACGGCATAGTTTCCGAAACGATCTCCGTACACATGGATCAGCAAAAACGATTGAAAACGCTTTAGTATGTATGCCAAGGCAGTAGTTGGTGGTGTGACTTTTCAAAATCAACATTACAGAATAATATCACAGTGGTGGTTCAGCAAATCTACATTGGAGGAGGGTTAATGAACTCAACAGAGTCTGCAGCACAAACAATACCAACAGTATTAATAACAATAACAACAATACAACAATAACAGTCCGACGTTGTATTTTTGTTGTTGTGGCCATAGCAGGCTGTTTGCTGTCTGTGTATGTGAATAAGGCTGGCAGGAACAGTACTAATCAGGGCTGCATTGTCATCGTTTTCAGCCAGAGTTGCGTTTTGCCTGTTCATACGTCCACGATAGGGTGGCTCTTTGAAAAGTTTCCCCTCTGGAGCCCGTTTTCAAAAGTTTGTGGTTTCAGTCCCCGAAAACTCTGTTCTCATGGAAATGGACGGCGAAAATGCAACAAAAGGTTTCCGTTTTTGGGTGAAATAGTTGTTGTGTAAACGGCCTTTAAGTTTTGTCATTCATGGAAGGTTTAATTCTCCATGAACAAGCACGGTACTAGTTGTAGATGCATTAGTGGCGATTGCTGCAGAGGATCAGGCTTTCAGGCTATCAAACATGATATACTCTTTATCTTTCAGATATATTTTGTGTTTGGCCAGGTGTCCTCATAAACTAACTACTTATTCACCCAGGTATTCTCACAGGAACTAAACCTTAGTGCTGTTTTAACATCAGTAATACCAACATAATTTAGTCACTACCCTTTAAAACTGCAAGTTTGGTGCACAGCCCGAGTCAGTAAGTAAGTTGGAAGTCCACTAACGGATACAGCTAAGCTATTGTTGAACCAGCATTCCCATATCTGCGATAACCTGAAGCATTTCTCAAAACTCAGACCCACACAGTGTAGTGTTTTGTGCAAATGAATGCATATGTTTCTTTATCCTTTATCTTAAAATGGCAACATACATAAGTAATAGACTTTAATTTGTGCTTTACAGGAAAAAAATCATTTGACACTGAAATTACCAGATATAGTGCGCCTTTAGTCTGAAGTCTCCTACACATGAATAGAAGTCAAATGAATGACACATGAATGACTTGTTAATTATGCAAATGGGGTGCTGCCGGAACCTGGTAAGTTGCGAGAACTCTGTCATCTAAAAGGGTATGGTGAGTGTGATAATGTAGCTGCTTGGCATGGTTCTCTTCATGTAATGACAGGTCAATTTGACTGGCTTTATGCTTTGCACCGTGGTTCTTTTCTCTGGCTCTGGTGTGGCAGCCCGGCTACCTCCCCCCAGCCCCCTTTCACGTGTCCCTTGGACTTTGATTTCTCCTTTGTTCCATTGGCTCCTCTAGTGACACTTCCCAAGAATAAGAGATGCCACAAAACCCTGACCCTTTCACGCCACACTGATGACCTCTATCTCTTCCATGCATGACCTCTCACCCAGAAGCTGACAGCTTGATTAATTGAAGAATGTTATGATTTATGAGTATCTTCACAGCATGATTAACAAGGCAACAGGTGGCTCAGCCAAACAGTTAGCAAGAACATTTCTTAGAGAGGAGAAAACAATGGAGGATTATATTTAGAAACTATGTTTTGTTAAACAATGATTGTCAATTTGGTTAAGCCATATATCATTTTGACTTTTTTGTCCAGCACTGCAGTAAAGATATATTCACTGAAAGTTTTTTTGACAAACTTTTCAGCCCAGTCAGGCGCACTGGGAGATTTCCTCCCAGCAATGTGGCTGAGTAAGAAGTCATTCAGCACTTTGAGTGCAAAGACACTGTGTGCAAAGTTTATGTCAATGATGTGTCTTTGAATGGCTCTTGCTGCCTGTGATTACCGATGACACTGTGGTAATGTTCAACTCTGCACAGCAATGAGTGTCATTTAAGAGAGCAGCATGTAAGAGGCAATGGTGTCAATCGTGACACAGGGCCACGTCCAATTGTCTGCCCAAAGCTTTACGAGTTAACTCACCTGACAGCTTCCTAGATAAGTCTGTCTTGTCGTCGAGACACTTAACTGCGCAATGGAAGTTGGTGGTCCAGCTCAGGTGACAGAGGGATGGGGTGTTGAAGAGGTCGTATGAGACTTTCTCATCGACAGTCAGTCAGAGAAGGACTATAGAGTGGGATCGTAGTCTCTTGACACAGTGTCACCGGCACACTGTCCAGCTGAGCAAAAGTCCATGGTAAGATGTGGCCTTTTCTGTTGACGTGGATTTGTTCTGACCTCAGCTTCGGGCTGTGACAACTGATGCATGATTGATGTTACTGTTTCAGCAGTATCAGTGGAAAAGTCAGGCGCCTTGGAGAAAGAGTTTTTCTGACCCACAGTGACCTGCCTCTAACTTGTTATGTTGGACAACATAAGATAGTCAACTCTAGATTGTGCCTGTCATCCTTTGCTTGCCTGAAGATTAAAGTTGTTTTTTTTTGCCTTTCCAAATTTAGTTTATTCTTTGCAGTCTCACACAACATTACTGTTGTAAAATCCGGCTTGTTGCTATCCAGCTCACCAGCCGACGCTTGTAATGCTAGAAGAAAAGCACCTGCACCATTTGAAGGTGCAGTGGCTGAGAGGCACTTGGTAAAGATATGTTGGGGTGTTGTTTGCAAAGAATTGCCATCAATGAAAAATTAATTATTTGACAGTCACCAAAGGTTAATTTTGGTCAGAAACCTTTCGATCTGGAGGAGCTGACCCCGGCAGTGCTGGTCGCCGCACTCTTGCCTAGCCGAGGTGACACATGCAATGACCTGTGACATGGGCAGTGACAGCAGAGTAAACTGAGCTATGCTCCCCTGCCTGTGCATGGAGAGCTTAAAGGGCTCCAAGCTGAGAGGAGCAGGGTAAAGCACAGTGCTGCTCCCATGTCACCAGTCCAGCCTGTGATCAGTAGCACCGTCCTTGACAAACACTCCCCAGCCCAGCCACCCACCTCTGTTGTCTCCTAGAGACAGTGCTGCCCACCGCTGGTTGCCCCATATGTTTGGGCTGCACACAAGGTGGTTTCTCGGATACTGTGGCTGCTAATTATAAATTTAATTTGCATTTTAATTAGAATGGTGGAAAATTAAAGCCTGCCAGCTGGAGAATTTCAAAACGCTTTCCCTCCCTCCTTTTTCTCTCTCCCTCTTCTCTCCTAGTTTAGACTGAGTATGACTCTGTTCTGTCTTCGTTTCTGGGAGCACACCAGTAGCATCAACGCCCCCTCAGTGCGGGACAGTGTGTGGTTTCACTTCTGAGCGATTCCTTATCTGTAGTATTGTTTGCTATGTTTATATATGTGTGGTGAAAACTGCCATGTTCACCAGTCACATCTTTCCTAATCAAGTAATTTATGGCTCATTTGACACCTCACATAATTTAGTTAAGCTCATAAAACTCATTGTTCTCCTAAGTCACCAAATGTCGTCTTCTTCTTCTTCTGTAGTTTAATTACTTAAACAAGGTCCATATCCCTGTCATGGTGCTCAATTGACGTACTTAACACTCCCTGGGAAGTAAGGGATCTGCATGTGTGGGCTGGTAATATCATTCAGTTTTGGTTATTATTTTCCAATCTCCACAATTCATTCTGTTCCTCATGTTGTTCCTCCATGGTTATTCTCATTCCCTTTCTCACATCTCACGGGTGTCCTTGCTCAATAATTGTCATTAATTGATTGACAGCTCTTATAGACCCAACTAACCCCAGTTCTGCTCTCATTGCCATGTTTTAAATGAGTGTGTGTACATCCAGTGACCTTGTCTGCCCATCAGCTGTCAGAGAGTGTGAAGCCAATGCGAAGAATGTCTCACCTTGGTAAAGTAGACCCTCCTAAATGATTGTAATTCATTTGTCTATCTTGTGATGCACTGCGTTGTCCATGGTTTAAGATGGTTCACGCCTTTATGTGCATTTACCATTACAATCCCACTTATAGTTCTCTCTTCTAATCTAATTTCTATCACACCAGTGTCCTGTTTTCATGTGCTTGAGGAAATGTTACAGATGTGCTTTGAATGATGTTAACTCATCACAGCAGTGTTCTTTCATTCCGTAATTTCTCATGTCAGATTATGTGAAAAAGAATGTAGTTACTGGAATCCAAAAAGTAGCAATTGTTATACAATGTACAATCTGGTGAAAAACTTTTTCTGGGAAGCTCCATAAGAAAGGAGTAAGATAAGACACTTAATGATAGTAATAAGATAAATAATAATAAGATAAATAGAATAAATATGCATAATAAAAAGTGCATTTTCAATATTAAAAACAGAAATACTCAATACTGCACCAGGGTTCATTGCACTTACGTGAGAGAGAGAGTGTGACTGAATGAGTTATTTTGTCCAGTCATGTATATTAAAGTAACCAAAGTAAATACTATTATTACCACATTCCAGCTTGTTTCTAAAAATGTGTCTTCTTGTGGTGTTTAGCTTTAAAAATAAAATAGCTAAGAATTTAATATAAATGTTAACAATTACAGTGTTTATTATGGCACCTCCACTTATTTCTGACAGCTGAGTCACGCTTAATATAGGCTCTATTTTTTTCCTCCACAATAATCCATGCATGCACTATGTCCTAGACACATGTAATGTCTGACATTCTTCCAGGTTGTTTTGGTTTGGGAGGCTGCCAGCCCCAGTTTTGCACCTCTTTGCAGGCCCAGTTTGATGTGGTGTGAATAACATTCAGACACACACACACGCCCTCATTAGCATTCATTCAGGGAGGCAATGCAGGACACCCTCTCTGCTCTGAGGGTGGCATTTGGCAAATACACCTGGCAAAACATCTCCATCTTTCTCCAGCCCACCATCTCCATCACGTTTACTTTTCTATCATATACAAAAAAAAGTCTTTATTTTATCCAAAACATCTCTTATGGAAGCTGATTATTTGACACACAGAAAATACATTTATTTATATCATTTTACAATAAGTAACAATTGCATCCTAGTTCTGTCAAATTGCATTTCAACACCATACACAATATAAGTCATATCTTTGATGTTTTGCGGTGAGGGAAATCTCTCTAAAGCTTGAATTAAACTACTGATTAAATTAGAAAAAATGAAAGCACAAGAGAACAGTCCATTCAGTGACCCCTCAGATGTCTGGCATGCAGCAGCTTCTCCCTCTAAGGCATGGATCCGTCAGCCGTAGTCTGGAGCAACAGTGGCTATATGTGAAAAAGTCTTGGCAAGAGGAAGGCACCCATTCTCCAGCTGAATCTGTGGACTGCTGTGTCTATTACTCTGTATAACAATCCCATATGACACATTCATTCTGCTACTTCATCTTTAACGTGACTATACAGATATTGAATATGCAGCACCGATGATGGTAAAACCTGGTGTTGTCTTGACATTACAACATAAGGTGAGAAAAAGGTCGTCAAAGGTGCTTCCACTGTTTTACAGTCGTAAGCAGCCCTGAGCTCTTGCAGCGTAAATTTAAAGCACGTTAGTCACAAATTTAAGGTCCACAGTTTTTTTTCTTCTAGTGAATAATATTCGTTTAGCTCATAAAAAGTCTCAGCAGCTGGTTATTGAACACCCCTTTTAGATTTATCTTTGTCAGTTGTCAAATATTTGAGTGTATGAAGTGGTGTGATGAGGTGCAGAGACAGATATTTGAAGGGATTTTAACTCATTTGAGCAATTACATGCTTAACTGGTCCAAGATAATCTGTCATCCAGAGCTTCTGTCTCGGGCTCTCCCTCTCTTTTCCTATCCTCCACTCTCTCATACCCTCCTACATGGCACAAGAGAAGCTCAGAATAGTGGGATTTAGAGCACAAAAGCTTACCCTGAATGGAATCAAGGCCTCAGAGAAATTAATTGCTTCTAACAAACAGCATGACTGCTAACATGTTTTGTGTCCTATTCTTATCAGCCTCCAGAGGTAGAGGGGTGGGCGACAGGTCTGGAAAGGGTGAACCTACAAATGAGGCAAGTAGGCTATAGGATGTTTTCTTTTTTTTTTTACATAGATTATTTTAATGTCATTCATGGTTGGATATCAGGCAGGGCTTTACACAGTGAATCCTATTGGTATGTAGAGTGTTTGCAGTTGTTGCATCTGAAAGGAACACTAAATTAGAGATAAGGTAAGTGATAAGTAAAAATTGTTGATATTAGATATTGAAATGAATACATTTTGCTGAATATAAAGTGTATTAAAATGTCCATAAAAAGTGCTTTGTCTTGCTACTTATTATTTTATGGACAAGAAACTGAGATTCCTTATGTTTTTCTGTTAGTCTAACAAGGTAAGAATCATTGCTTTCCTTCCATCAGAAAAAAAAAGTGTTGTGTGTGTGACAATAATATTCCTCCTATATCTCATAATGAAGTATTATGTTCATCTCTCAATATCTTTATCATTAAAAACAACTATAACCAGTCACTAAAATCATTTATCCCCACATTAATTAAGAAAAATATCTGTAGCAATTAACTGTATTTAGAGAGCATTCTGGGAAGCATTAGCTAAGGCAGTTATTGGATTTACTTTTGTGAGGTTGTGTGGCATATTTGCCCCAGTTCTGTTCTCTGTTTGCTCCCTCTCCCACATGTCACCATTCTGTCTCCCACCACCAGCGTGGCATCTATCATCCACCACAGACGCCGTGGCACCCCACAAAAGGAGGCTGGAGCATACACAAAGACATTTGCATTTTTGCATCTCATTATAGTTATAATTGCATGCCGGTGTAACCAGCTAGCTTTCCATTATCTTGCGTAATTTTATCAGTGACGTTTGAAACGTTTGTTTAAATGTCACTTATTGACTACAAAAAAGGAGTGACCTTCTTGGAGTCATCTCTCACTCTCTTTCTCTCTCTCCATCCCCGGTTCACTCTTCCTCTGTCTCACTCTCAGTCCATGGTCTGATCTATTTCTTGTCTTAGATAAGTGTTATGCTACATGTTGACTATCTTAGCTTATTACATTTTATGACAACAGTCAGTTGACATGCATGATGTTAATGATGCTTATATACTCACTGTCAGCAGCTTTTCTTAAGACTTCATTAAAACAACAACTATGATAAAATAATGTATCCAAAACAATCACACAACACAAAGTGACAAACTTTGCACCACCTTGTTTTTGACATACTGTATATGAGAATATTTGTCATATAGTGGATCCATGCATCAAGGCATTATTGTCATTAAAAAATATATGGTAATCAGTTAAAGTGATGCATTAAATCGCCTAACTTTGAATACCATTTGAGCCAGTCACTGGTTTTTTACTGATTATTTACAACATTTGCATCATGAGCACAATACTCTGGCATCATATTTCCCATATAGGTACTGTATTCACAGATTTTCTATATATCATTTTAGAAATAATCTAAACAACATATGGCATGGTGCTACACAGAGAATACTCATTGTTATGAAAACTTTATTTTTTTAAAACTCTCTGTATTACTGCCAGACATATCAAATATTTTTGTTAATAAAAAAATAAAAGTATCTAAATATTTGAAAGAACTGATAACATGTAAAATAATTTCAAGAAGAAAAAGTGAAATGTAATTCTATTAAGTGACTGAAAACACAATTTAATTATTCCTTCTCTATCTGAACCATTCTTGCTGTGAAATTTAGGATGTTGCTTTATTACTTATTGGACTGAATTTAAAGTCATCAGTACAACCTGCAGCCATCAGTGTAATGTCTGAAATCCTTCTTCTTTTAACAATGGATAAGTCTCGCAAAAATGCATCTTATTATATTGAGAACATACTTGTTAAAGTCAGCCACCCCTCTTGCTTTGACGACATATGCTTTCTAGTTATAATGAGAGAACTTTTCCGACTTAACGAGATACTGTGAAAGCTTAGTGATGTTTTTTTGTTTGTGTGGAATATTTTTTTCTAAGTCTGGAAACTGTATTTCTATGTTCAGGCGAATTGTATTAACTAGAGTTTAGTGGCAAGGAAGATAGGAGTTTTATTTATTAATGAACAATAAAATAGTTTTTTCTATTTAAAGGATTTTGTTTTCCTTGCATAGATAATGATATGAAAAAATACTGTTGTCCAGACTCTGGTTCCATCTAAAATGTGCAAAATATATATTCTTTCAGAACTGTTTGAAGCATGTAATTGATTTTGTTTATTTCCTGCTTTAATATCCTCATTATATGAAGGGTCAGCCTTTGTTTTTCACCTGAAAAATGAATAATAAATTTAAAAAAAGGATCTGCACTTTTCATTACTTGTGAAATCCTGCTTGAGTCATAATTGATGAATAGAGACGTTGGTTGTTTTTATATTCTATACATGGGAGGATATTTTACTTATTATAACTACACACTGCATCGTATTGTTAATACAGTGCAATATGATATATGGAAATGCTTTATGCGTTGCATAGTGCTGCAGGAGACTGAGCAGGCATGTAATGAGCTGACAACCAGAAGAACCACAATCTTTAAGAGTTTATCAAACTACTTGCACCTTCTAATTAAAGGAAGCACAACCCACCAGGATACATTTACATTTGATTTGATCTGGAGCAGAAAATCTCCCTATTAGCATCCTCCTCCCCATGAATATGACAGTAATTGCAGTCTCACACCGTTCCTGTTGTCCTTCTCTAGTTGAACACATTTAGCAAATTTACCTCGTACTGTAGGTTATTATTGTGCCATACAGTCTTGGGAATCAAATAAATCACTTAGGTTATCTTATTAATTAAGTCAAAATAAATGTGCTAGAGCCAATTTATTCCTCTCCAAATACCATGGGATCTCCCACTGCAACTAATAGCATAGTCTGACATTTCATAGTCATATTAACAAATAACCTGAAGTAATTCATTTAGATTTTTCCAATTAGAGATCATTCCTTGTGGCTGCAACATAGCATGTATTCATGTGAATTTGCATTGATGGTTGAGCAGAAATAACGTCAGACATTTGTTGAATTTTCTTTTGAAATCTTACCAGCAATCTTAAATATGAACTAAAATCCTACATTACATATAAAGTATTTTCACGTCTCATCGAAGCATCAGGCAGAAGTTGCAGCTAATTTAAACCAAGTTGAGTAGTTATTGCTTTAGAGAGGATTTGTCGCTTTTGTAATTTAACAAGTGTTCTCCCAGCAACAGCCCAAAATAAGCCAATGACATTCAGACCAACTGTATAACCCAGGCATATGACAGTGCTGAACCTCAGTGCCCCTGCCCTCACCCGCCCCTCAGGCCCTCGGTGGAACAACACTCGATCCATGGCTCTTGAGTCTCTGTCCACGCCTCCCTTTTATGGCCTGTGGGCATGTGAAGACCCCAAGCCAGCCGTGCTTATCTGACCCTAACCTTGGCGTATGGTGACCTTGACCTGCACCTCACCCCTTCCTCATCCTCAGGGCTACATCTGTTCCTTTCCCTACGACGCCCAAGTAGTTAGTGATATTGAAACATCACCTTGGGGCTCCATTTGTTTTCTCTGGAGGGGTCAGTGAGAGGTTGTCATTATGACTGAACTTGATCCTCTGCTTCCCCATAAATTGGTCTGTCCGTGCAAGTAGTGAGCACACTGTAAATAATGAGCGTGTAATGCTAAACATGAAACACAAGCTCGAAACTGACACTCTATACTGACACTCTATACTTTTTCCTTTTTATATTATATAGATCCATTTGTTCCCAGTAAAATGTGTCCTGGTACCAGAGAACAACAACAAAACCATAAACACACGGAGAGCATACATGTGGCTTCTTCAGCAAACAGTGTTTCTTAAACAAAATAAGCCTACATTACATCTCACTTAACTTTTTTTTTATATGAACAGTTCAACCTGAAAAAACAAACAAACACATGGTCAACAAGTTATCTGTTTTGCCATTTTTCTCAACCTGACATAAAGCATACATTGTGTCAGCCTCACAATTGTTTTGGGTGCTGTCATTTCAACTCTCTGGTTTGTCCTAGGATGATATCTTGATTGTGATGCCCTTTATTATTTTGCTTAGTGTTTCAGCAGTTCTCTGAATTGGCTGACCTTTTTGCAATTCCTCCCTTTATTCTCTCCAGCAGAAACAAGCGTCCTTGCCACACCATATACCATGGAAGACAGAGTTGATATTAATATTAATGAGCATACACTGACAATGTCAGGTTTTAATGGATAATAAATTAAAGGATTCTCATTGATAGTTAACTATGTGTGGGCAATAAACATCACCCAAGGCTGGGTGCCATTTTTTTTTTTTTTTAGTGGGGATATTTTAATAAGTCATGAAAGGCATTGAAAATGGTTTATTCTTTCATGTTGTACAGATCAAATTCACACTAGACCCCATGGAGGAAAGATGCTTTTGGGAAATTAAATGGAAGAAAGAAGGCTTCATAGCAGTATCGTGTTCACTAAGTACATGAAAATGTATTTGCCATCTCTATCAGTCTCATGGTATCATATCACACAGGAGTCAAGGGGTAGGCTAAAGGTTACAACTCTGAAACATGGCATTGATCCCAACACCTGACAGCATCTCTCTCTTTGTTTCCCACCATCTCTTTGCGTTCTTTACAATTATAACAAATGTCACTTGGTTCTTTGTTGTTCTTTCACTTATAATATATAAAACAAACAAAGAAACCAAGACAAAAAGCAATAATAACATGCTGTAGATGTTAATCCAAGGTGTTATTGAAGACAGTAGTTTAGGAAAAAAATATTCTCTTTTCTTATTCTTTCTCTTTCATTGGTCCAGATGTAAGGCTGAAACCAAAGGTGTTGTTGAGCCCCGTGTGCTCTGCATATCATAAATCAGACCCTACTGACATTTTTTTTAAAAGAGAATGAATATCCACCCACTCTCTGTGGAAGGGCCATGGTATTTGTATGGTCAATGTGACCTTTCTCCATACCCTCTCAGATTAGGTGTACGACATAGAAAATTGCGCTTTTGCTGCAGTCCATAAATCATACCAGGCCATTTTTTTTCTTTAAAGAGGTATGTAAATACCAGTGTACTAGCTAGGTAAACAACACTAACCCTGATACAAATGGCTTGAAAATTGAAGAAAAGCACCTTATTTTTCAGCTGAAATTGCTTTTGAAACCCAGTTCTGGCACATGGGATGAAGGAGCCATGAAATGATTTGTGCTAGGGGAATAGAAAGGGGTTGATGATAACCACACTCGACACAATTCCTGTGTTGGGGAGTTCCAGCAATGATCAAAGATATCATTGCTGCACATTATTTCCCCCCATGGAGACCCAAAATGCATCTGTATCTGAAGTGACATCCACCCCCATGCACTCAGAGTATATTTCGGTTTAGGGGACAAAGGCCCTCCACCACAGTGCAGCAAGGGCTGAGCTTAACCAGCCAGTCCTGCTGCTGCCATACAAGCCTTCGGAGTACTTGTATGGAACATTGCGTAACACAGCGAAGGCATTCAGAGTGATTCCTTTGCAGTATATGCATGAAATGCAAATAGTATAATTTACTCCATATTGTGATGCATAACCAGAGAGAAAGCTTGTTTTTAAATAAAATAAAAGCCTACTGACCAAAGTCTTCCAACTCAGGAAAGAAATTTCATTTTCATAATTTCAATCATACAGTAGTCCATGTCAGAGTAACAGCTAGTGAGATTAAAGAGAAATCCGGTGCCAAAGAAGGCTTAGAAATTGTACAGTAGATTTACAGCAAGTGTAGAGCCTCCTACTCCTCAATCTGTCCCCTCAGAGTGCTTATCCATGTGGAGCCTGACTTTACTCATTATCAACTGTAGACAAAAGGGTATTCGCCGGGTCAGAATATTCACCAACCATAATGATTTGATCTGCATCTTTGGTTGCACTGTGACTGCCTTGTGCAGAATGCAGAATGCAGAATTGTGCATTCTGCACAGACCATGTTTTTGGTTGTTAGTTGTGACAGTATAGTTACCATTTCTTTTCCAAAGTATCCTTCCTTGACTTTTTGGCAACACATCAACACCTGCAATCCTGCACAGCGAGTCTCAAGGAGAGCTGCAGGGCACAACCCACGACAGCCGAAGGGATAGCTAATTCCCAACATCTGGTACAAGCCGGTGCTGTCCGTAGCCATCACCATGATGGTAGTATCGCTGCGGTGGACGCTGCTTGGCAGCTTGTGGCATCAGACTGATGAAGAATCACCCCCATCGTGTTCTAAGCAGAATGTGCGGAGAGCAAACTGTTTCATTTCAGCACGGTGAACCATTGATGCCTGCAGTAGATCCCCTGTTATCTAATCAAACAGCACTGGTCAGTTATGATGCCAACTCCTAAATCCACAGCCGTCTGTAAAGCCGTGGGGGGAGATTAACTGCTACAGCGCCAATGTCCTACATTCAAAGACTTCCTCTTAAGATCTCTTTTTCTGGAAAGTACAGTTGTCCATACAACAAAACACAGACAGATACAGCCTAAAGTAAGAGTCCTTCATGCCGTAATGGGGCTATCACAAAGACCACACAGCTTGCATTTTGGAAGAAGACTTGATGCTTTCTAAACCCTCTTTGTCTGAGACCACTAGAATATCTCAAAGAGGCTTGAGCCTCTGCCATCGCACAGCATTGGAGAATGTGTTGTTTTGCCATGTAGGTGCTGCCTTGTGTATAAAATCCCACATAAGTAGAAGGGAATAAGAGCTCAGAAAGAAAGGTGGCCCAAGACATTTATCCTTTCTGTCTTACAGTCTGCAGGAGTCCTAATAAGAGCACATATTCTACCCATACTCACTTATGTTAATGCAGTTCATTATAGCCCAAGAAGCAGAAGCTCTCACATAGCAAGCAAAGAGCTCTGGGCAATTTTTTTAATATTTATATCACAGTCTGGTGTGGCAGTAATGATATTAGGGAGCTGACGAAATTCTCCACCCAGCTGGACATGTTAATTGAGAAGGCACGATTTAAAGGCAAAGTTCACATTTGTGCAGATGGTGGGACAATGCAAGATGGCAGACCTAGGTCAGTGTAATTTCCAAGCTATACCTTAATGGCAGCATTTTTTTCTCTCTCTCCTTTTTTTCCTCAAGTTTGACACATACTAGTCCCAGAGGTCCATAGCAGGCTTTGAGGCCAGTCCCTGTACTTTTAGTGCCCTTGACAGAGGGCTATATTTTATGGTTGACATAATTGCAAAATTCTCTGTCTCACCTCCACTTTCAGGGTTATTGTGTGTAATTGTGTGGCATGGATATGTGAATGTCTTAATTTGTGAGTAACAGAGCCGCAAAAAAATCATAGAAATTAAATGAAAATAAATGAATAACAGAATTTTTTTTTAGGTTTTTGTTTTTTCTTTTATACAGTATGTCAAAGTGGCCATCTCATCTTGATATTAATGAGCTTTGAGGCTGAAATACATTAACAAAAATATGTTGTATTGACCAGGTCATTTATTATCAAAAAATGTTAACTGCTGCTGGATAACATATCTTGTCCCTGGAGAACTGTACCTGAATGTTATGGTGCATTGTGCAAATATCACATGGAGCATGACATCATTTCAATGGAGCTAACTGCTGCAGGGCCCAAGTTTATCTCCTACAAATACTTGTCCCCTCACTCAGGGACTTCTATGTTACATGCTGCAATGTGTGGTGATAATGTGTCCATAAATCAATACTGTAGTATTTGTATGATTTCATATTACAGTGTTGGATTCAAAATAGATTATCACAGCTAATTCAATTATAAAGTCATATTACTGCAGTGTAAACAGTCAAATGATTACTCTGTGCGCAGGCATCAGTGCTAGTCACACTGCCGGGAAGTGTAACAGATGGGTTCATCTTAGTGAGATGGATACTGTCGCAGCACACATCTACATCAAATCTGAGTACCCAGGGTGAGTCCTCCCCCCGCTCTGACCATACACCGGAAAGCAGGTGTCTGCTTAATAATTTGGTCAAAGATCAGTGAGTTAAAGGTTGAGGCCAGGGGCAGAGAGGGCCGGGGTCATCCTGGTGGTAGGGAGGTGGTGAGACATGATCTCCTCAAGTCTGGAACAGTCAAACCCCAAGGTCATCCATTAGTGCTCTCGCCCATTGGTGCTGGAAGACCCACAATAAATTTACTGTGCACCCTTAACCCTTTTAATACTCACCATGACCCAGATGAGGAGATCAGCTCCCTTTGGGAGGGGCACATTACATTATTAGTACTGTGCATCCATTGACAGCTATTATATTCTAACAGTGTATTGGTGACTTCATACTGTAAATACTTCAACATAAATCCTAGCCACTAAAGCACATCGCAATCATTCTTCATAAGAATTCCGTTTAAGTTTGGTATGTTTTAATTAATAAAATTGCCTGACTAAATCTGCTTCTGACTTCTGTTAATAATACTGTGAGTGAGATTGCATCTTTAATTTAAATTACTGCAAGATATTCTAATATGTAGAATCCCTCTCCTGGCCATCTGTGATCAGCTTCAAACATGCAGATGATAGTGTCAACGTCTGGCCAAATTTTTAGAGAACATCTGAGTTATGACTGATGATTATCTGGTCTTTCAAACAATGAACAACCTATCTACCTTCAGTGCATTGCATTTTTCTATTCTTGCAAGAAAAGGTGAGGCTGCAAGGAAGAAGGAGCGTGAAATGTCAACAGTGTCAACCACTCCCTTTAAATAGGACTCTCCTATGATCCCTTGCTACCAAGCTCGGTCAAACCTTTCCATGTGTCAAGACAGAACGTCAGAAAAAGAAATTAAAGTGACATAGTGTTGACAGGAAGAAAAGACATTCCAGTTTTCACCCCTCTCAGGACAATGAGGGAGCCATCACCTCAGCTCAGACACAGGCACTAATGAATCAAGCAACACCTTAACTTCTGCAGTGCAGGGGACTTTTGGCCGGGGGCACCCATATAGTGTCACTGATAATGGGATCCTGTATTGGACTGCTGTTGATTTGATGTCTACCGCAACCTCTCCCATGGCCTGCCATTTTGACACAGCTTAATTTTGCCCCTTACTCATAAAGACATCCTGTTAGAAGGTGTTGCACAAGTGTTAGGTCTTCATCTTTTCTGGTTATTGCTCTCCTCTTAGAGCCTGGAGACCTAGCAGTGTTTTATTCAGCAAAGAGCACTCAGATTTATTTTACCCACAATATACATGTGTAATAATGCAGGTGTAGGAGGCACTACTGCCATCAATTTTTTTCTTTTTTTTTGTAGTGTCAATCTCATGTATATAACATATTCAACAACGCTGTTCAACAGGGAAATATGGTTTAATCGGACTGTTTCATGTGATTTTGTTCTTACTCTGTAAAAATTGTGACTTCAAATATAGTGAAGTACAATACTTGAGTAAGAGTCAAATCACTACTTTGTAACAATACTCATAATACAACTTAACTAACTTTGTTACAGAAACAAGAGTAAATGTAATTTGGTACCTCCATACTTTGAATTACATAACGATACATATATTTGTTCACTATGTACAGTTTATCGGTGACGATCTTGTGTGCCTTTGGAGCAGTATTCCTGCACAGTTTTATTCTAATACACTATGTCTTGTCCAGTATTTTTTTATTTTATTTTATTGTTTTTACTGGGAATTTAAAATGCTCTTAAACATGGTATCTCAATGATATAGGAGGCTTTCTGTGCTCTCGCTTCTCACTTGCATTCGCACATATGATGCTAGCCTGTTTTTACTGTAAGCTAATACCATTAGCTGACCTGATTAGCGTTTTAGATAGACAGCAAGACTTAGATAGATTATTTTATAGTAATAGTACTGTAATTATTTGCTTAATAGGGTGTGCTAAACAAGTCAGTCAATGGAATCACTTCATATAGCAAATTATTTATTTATGATAATATTACTACCTTTTCATCATTTATAGTAATGATTTGTAGTGGAACTATTTTATGTATAATACATTTTGTCTTGGCAGGCAAAAATAATTGGCAGTAAGGTATTGAGGAAAAACGTTTTAATTGTCATTAGACATATTTATTTTTAGTAAAAACTACCACAGTATTTATTATTCCTAATATGTGTCAGTGTTGGTCCCCTAGGACAGGGTGTCAGTTTTAGTGAATTTCAGTCAAATTTATAAGACACTGAGTTTAATTCATGTTCTTTGTCTTAGTGTTGAATATAAATTCTGTGCATGTACAGGATTATGTTACATGTGATATTTACCACTGGATAAAATCTGAATGACTCTTACTAAATTTTCTGTACATCCACCTTCCCTTACATGTCTCCACTCTTCTGTCTTAAGCTGTCGTTTGGTCCCCCCCCCCACCCCACCTCAAGCAGACACTCACCACACACCCCAACATCCCCCCACGTGCAAGGCTGGTGGCTCCATTGTGTGACCTGTTCTCACACTGTTCCATCTCCACATCACGCAGCCAGCCTTTCACAGCAGCAATTCAGCAGCAACAATCACACACTCACGCCTCAAAAAAGACCTCTTGCTCCCTTTGCCAACCAATTAAGAGCCATCTGGACTTGGAAGAAGTATTAAAGCTATTATAAAATCATAACTATTTTCATGATATGTTTTTGATATGCAGAATCAAATGTTTTTTTTAAAATAGAGCTTTTTTTCATTTTTTTGTCACTTTATATGTGAAAATTAATAATTCATGAACAGGGATAGTGAACTTATCAATATTTTGTTAATTTGCCCAGAGCCAGTGGAGGGCACAACACAGTTTAAAAACGTTACAGAGCCAGTCATTGCTTTTGAAGCTGCCATGCAAGTGTGTGATTCTTGATGAACTTGAGGTCATAGATTCCCAGTGGCAGCGTAGGGTAGGGAATGGAGAGCAGCAGGGTTCAAGTCTTGGGTCACTGGAGCTTCAGAAGTGACCAGCCAGCTTTGTCCCAGGAGGGATGATGGTGACGGATTCACTGGTGTTTTCAAATGGTCCACTGAACCCTACAGCAATGACTCCAACTTCGAGCCTGCAGAAAGAGGGAGCACTCCTCTCATCTCCAGTTCACAGAACTCCAAAAGCAGGATCGTCTGGATGGGCTCCAGGATGCCTTGAGATACACGAAATCCACCCGCAACCTCACGGTGGCAGTGCCAAACCTCATTTAATTCTTTCCCTCAATGTACAATCTGTAGTACATATTAGGCATCTGACATGCACCTCAATGGTTCATTTACCCTTTGTAGGGAAGTGTTGAACCAATGCATTGTCAAGGAGGCTTTATAAGGCAAAAAGATATGAATAGAGTACCCTGTCCTTTTTCTTTTCAATCTAACTAAGTTAAAAGGCTTACTTACCCCTAATCAAAATGGCAAGCCCACTGGCATGGAATGTCCCAGCTGTGGCCCTGGCGCAGCATTTCCCTTCTCCCTGTACATTGTTCTGGGCAGCACATCCAAGAGCTCTTGCTGTGTTATGTACTTAACTGAGGTCAGAGTTTTCATTATCTGGGTCTTGTTGGCACTACGGCCTCTGATGATAGGACTCCCTTTCAGACCTGCAGCTTTTAGCACTCCCTAAGAGCTAAACTCTGTGACGATCAGGCAATTGACCACCTGCAAATTTAGCCCAGGGCTGGGAGTGAGCTTAAAGGAGTGTTCTTTATGAACTTCTGTGTGTTGTTTGACCTAACCTGATGTAAGTTTAGGACAGATGCTCCTAGATTTACCTCTGATCTTTTTTTTTTTTGTGAGGATTAGTAAAATGTATATGTACAGACAGGAGGCTTATGTTCAGTTGTTTATTGGGTGGCTCATAATGAATGGAGGCCAGAGCCCTGTCATCCAGTCAGAATCCCGTCGCTGGATTGAGGCTCAATGAAAAACTCATATCACATTGAGGGTTTATTTTTCTCTGTGGTTTTTTGATAATATCAGAGTTTTAAGGCTTGCACAACATCGGTACATATTGGAAAATTGATAATGAGAAGCATTTTTGAATAGATGTAGGAAATAAAACACAACAGGAGATGAGTTTTTGGCACCTTAGGTTTTATTTTTGGATCTTAGCAGTTTCGTTTCCATTCTAGCAACACTCCCTCATTCATATCAGTCCCATTGTGTTGCTCTGTTAGGAGTTATTTTTCAGAATATACTGCATTTTGAAAAGATACATCTCCCCCACACCTCTGTTGTTCTCTCATTTTCTTTCTCCCCCACTCTGTTTCTTTCTGTCTTACAGACACGCAGATACACACTGCAACATGCACACAACCAGACATGCACAACTCCACTTGAAACCAGTTCTCCCCCCAATAGCAATTTTGTCAGAAGTTGACAATGTCTTGATTTAGTTGTCTGGCTGTTCCGGCCAGTTTTCCCTGCTGCGCTAATGTGAACAGGACATCCTGCTGGGCACCAAAGAATACCACTTCACGGCAGCCGCATAGCTGGCAGCTTTTATTTATGGCGCTACCGAAATGAATGGGTATTAGTGTCCAAACATTTCACCATGCTCCTGCAGCCACACACAAAAGCCACTGATTTCCAGCAAATCTGCACTTATTTTATTCAAGAAGACGAGGGAGAAGGGAAGGCAGAAACAGACAGGGAGAGAGGGGGAGAGAGAAACATTTATAATGACTTAAAAGGCCTCAAAAGAAGAATAGGAATTGCATTTGAAAAGGATTTATGAGACAGAAATCGAAAAGGAAATAAATGTCCCCTCTATTTCACTGCCTTTTTGTCAGAGTTGAAAATGGAAAATATCTGTATCTCTAAAATGACTCAACTTAAGTGTGTATATTCACAAAAACCACACACCTCGCCCTGTTTCCAGTTGCTTTGTTTTGCCTAGTAGTGCTAGGCACTTTATTTTATAGAACTGTACCAGGAAGTAAAAGTATTTTTATCGTTGCTTAACAGCTATCAATTTTGCAATCTGGCCTGCCTATTGTCTTGTTAACCTATGAATTTTAACTGGACTGTTCCCAGTAGATTGCAGTAGCTCTGCTGACTCCTCTTGGCTTTTCTGTAGGGAGCAGGCTGAAGCAGAGTGCTCTCCTGGCCCAGTGCTGCACTTTGACTGGTCTCTGTGTCCAGGACCTCATCAGTACATAGTCCGCCTGTCCTCGTGTCCCTTCCACTCACCTCCCTGCTCTTCATCTGTCATTCCTGCCCTTCTGCAAACACACTCCTCTGACATTTTGAAAAACTCTGGCATTCAACCTCAATATGGATTTTGGTTGATTATAGCTGTGAAGATTGGATGTATTATTGACTTTGCAATCCCATGACTATTTGCACAATCTTTTTTCCCTTCCCTCTGCATCTCGGTGAAGTCCAGCAATAATGTTCACCCTGCTTTCTCATAACCTCTTTTCATTATCCTTTATTTTTCATAGTTTTCCTTTTTCCATATATGTAACTAATCCCCTCTGGCTGCGACCCTTTCTTAATGCCACCAGAGATCAGAGTTCCTGCAAAGCTTCGGTCACTGATGTCATTAAGATTGGGATCTGATACACTAGATGTCCATTGGTTAAATGCCCCTGGCCTGAACTCCCTATTGTCCCTTAATTCCAAGCGGCAGCTCTGTTTCACTGGCTGCATAATAGCTCATAGGTTAAAGTTCTGCTGCTTTTGCTTTGAATTTACATCTTTCACAGGCTCCAGTCTCTTGTTCAGAGCCGGGGTTTTCTTTTTTCCCTCCTTTCATTTCTGGCAAGCTGCATTGCCTGCAGGCAGCATGGCTGTTTGTGCTGTAGCTTTCCTGACAATCTCCCACATCCAGGCATCTTTTGGAGGGTCAGAGGAGAGCAACTTGACTTAACAGGTCAACGCAAGTGGGCTCCGCCCTTCTCCAGAGGGGAAGCCATGGAGCCCTCCATTAGGAGCTGACCTCCACGTTGCACTGGTCCAGCCCCAGCCAGGGTATCGCATGGCTCTGCCGGAGACAGTCTGCTCATTAAAGCTTGCTGCCCATAGCAGGATTAGGCCTTTTCATGGTTTATCCCCTACTCTGACAACTGACAATGGGTGAGGATAGCTGCTTCAAATGGAGTGTGCATATGAATCATGGAATTATAATTGCTCTTTCATGATGACAATATTGGAAAATCTATCCACATGCACAATGCAAAGAATTAATTGGGGTTTGTTTTCAAGGGCACATTGCTATACACTATATGAGCCCATGACAATGAGAAGGGTGGTAATGAGGCATTTTTGATACAGCACAGCACCTGTACACAGTCCACTGAGTGCGCACACACACACACACACACTCACACACACACACACACACACGCTCACATACCTTCTGTTTGCAACCTTTACCCACCATGAGACTTTTACCCAAAGTTTCAATGCACTTAATACACAATGGAGTGCCCTGTTTACTTGTGTTGTGATGTTTTCAAAAAGCAACCCCATTAACAGTCGTGGCCCAAACCCCACGACCCACTGATAGCTTCCTAAGGGTGTGCGGATTATGGAGGACTGTAGCTTGGGCGCCGAGTAGGAAACTAAGATGACACTACCTCTTGAGCTGTGTGGGAGGAAGAGAGCTGGTGATAGCGAGGCAACAGAGCCGCTATCTGGAGCACCAAGCCCCAGTGATGCTTCCTATTTACACCACAACTTTGTCTGTTTCCATTATTCATATTTCATGCGGTATCCTGGCATGAAAGAGAGTTATTTCCTTCATAGTAGGGGGCATGTTACGCTGACTCTCAGGTCGCACGGCTCATAACAAAATGGGATGGGTAAGTGGCATTTCTGGATTCAAAGCATCAAAACAACCTGCACAAAAAAAAAAGAAGAAATATTTCCCCTGAGAACTTAATACTCAGCCCTATGTAGTTATCCAGAACTGGTAGCTTTAGATAAATCTAATGAGTTGAAAATCTCAATATAAAAATAATGAAGGCATACGGTAATTGTCACTTTTAAATGATTGTGTGTAACTGTCAAATGAATAAAAAAATAAATAAAAAAAACTAATTTAAAGTGTGAACAACACCATCATCATTTACATATGTAGTGAAGCTTTTTCACACTCATCTTTAATGAACATGATGTGATAAGGAGCAGGTATATTTCAAAGGTGTTAATGAACTGCTGATTTAATACTCTCCTTTCAATTTCAAATTATTCCATCATCAGTGACCACCTGCCATTTTTGTTTTCGAAAAAACAATGTATGCTTTTATTTTTGTGTCTCTTGTTTCTGCTGTGGAGTGTACTTTGCTTTTTGTGTAACCGATTAATTCCTCAATGTAAAGTAACAATTTTGGGAAATATACACTGATTGTTTTTCCAATGTCTGTTATATTTTTGAACTTCAGTTTTAATACAAGTGTCTCAAAATGCGAAATTAAAATTAAAAAAAGGTTTAATTTCACTGTATTTAGCTAATTACAATGTAGAGGGAAAAAACATGTTCATTTATTTCATTTTAATTCAAGACTCTGCAGAATATGTTTTAAATTTTTATGTGAATGGCCACATGGTAAACAGGACAGCATGTATGGGAAATTAATTTAGTTTTGTGAGCAACAGAGAAATTCTTTTGGAGAGCTGTCAAAAACAGAGAGAGGGCAGAGAAATGAAGAATAGAAACTCTGTTAGCAACACAATTAAACTCTGGTAATGAGGTCAGACATCAGATGCAGTGCAAGTGATATCATTACACAGGCTGAACGGATGGGCTGCTCCAGCAGCCATGCTCTTGCTGTGGTATTAGACTGACTGTCCTGAGGACAGCACTTTTCCTATAGGCTGACCCTTGCCTGCCACTGGGCCACCAGCCACCCCCTGGGCTCTTTGGGGCTTTGGCCCTTAGTCCTGGTGACAGTGGCACCAACAGGACTATAGAGAAGTGAACTGTGCGGCCACATGGGATGACAGGACTCGCCACTCCATTAGGAAGCACAGAGACAGGCAGGCACCAGCACACAATCCACCCTGTGTTGCCAATTATGAATTACTGGGGTTCCTCTATTTCAGTCAGCTCATTTGTAAAAACCAACCAACAATGACAAGGTGATAAAAGGACATTGTATCAGTGATTAGAGTGCTGATGGTTAAGATATGGCCCACAAATAAAATACACTTTTTCTTGAAAAGGAATCCTTTCTGCTCAGTTAAAATCAAGGTTCATACTTGCAAACAAGATTGAAATAATGAAACATACAGATTGGTGGCAGTCTAATTTTCTTCCCCCATTGTCCAAAGCCTCGTTTGCAAAGTCCCTAGCAGGAGTCGGCTTAATTTGTCTTTTCTTATTTGGTCTGCTTGAGTGTTTTGTGCTGTTCTCTTTTTGTCTCCCATGATTACTTTGAGAATATCGTTATGACATTCAGCAGCAACAATAATTCTTCTGTTCTAATTCATATCAATTAGTAGGGGATGGTAATTCAAACTGACGGCACGGTGTATCTTGAAAGGCTTGTGAGGATGTTGTGGCGGCAGCATCACTGTGCAGCCAAAAGCCACCCTCCTTTCCCTATTTCTGTCTTTCAGTCCACAACAAGGGGCTCCAAGCAAAGAGGACAATGCAACTCAGAGCCAGTACTTTGATAATTAGTTATTGATTGAGAACAATGGCATGGCGTACACTGTCGTATTAGCTAGACGCCAGCAGGTCGCGACACCAAGAGCAGCCATCAAGAAACGAGGGCCAAAACATGCCTGACTCCCTAACAAGATATTCCTTCATGTTTTTCTCTTTCATTTCCCTCCTCTCTTTCCTTCCTCAGGCATGTTAGTGTTCAGGCTTCATGGGGTCAAAAGTATTAATGCTTGTGCACAAACGAGTGCCTGATGAAGGAGAATTTAATTAGAGAATGCCCACTCGAGCTTCTCATACCACAGTGGCCTGTTTTTTCTTTGTTTCTTTGTGAGCAGGACTTTTCATTGGAAGTGTCCCCATAAAAAAGCAAAAGAAACAGCGTTTAAAAACTTGAATTTTCTGGCACTGCTAGCATTGTTTTCATAATGTACAGAAACACTATGAAAACAAGAAAGTGATTGCCAAGTGCAACATGCATGAAAATATTGTGAAGCGGTGTTACATGTCAAAAACCACCTTTTCAAGAAGTGTATGTTTGTATGAATTCTATTTCATATCAACAGTCTGTTGAATTTGTCTTCTCTAAGTCAGCGTTTAAGTAGAAAAAACAAACAAACATTATGTGGTATTATTTCATTCATGGGATTGACCTTAGCTGTGACTCACCTTCTTTCTGACAATCTGGAGAGAAAACGATGCGTCTCACTGCACACATTGATATGTCATGTCAGAGAATGGCGTCTGTTGGTGAAAGTTTGGCTTAAATATCCTCAAATAATTGAAGGTCTCATTGCTAAAGAGGGATGTGTCAGGGTTGGCATCATCGTGAAAGAAGCTCCCTAACTCACTTCACCTGATCCGTGGCCTGTAAAGATGCACCTGGCATTAAACAGACAGAGCAGGAGCGTCAACTGAACAATGGAGGACTGTCAGGACCGACAGCAGGGCACGGCTCTACCATCACTGCTCTGACAGGGAGGGTCTCAGAGGGTAAACTGCTTTACTGGAACTAATTAAACAGATGAAGTTATGACATGAATATGCAGATGTTGTTTACATTTTACCATATGGTATTATTTCAGGTAATAACGCACAGGAGAGCCTTCCCACTCATTAATGTGAAGGGATGGAGTGAAAACACTGTCTATCAAGAGACGCTCAGAGCGTGTTCGAGAAATATGATCAGACTGACACTCGGGTGTTGAAATCTATTTCAAACCACTCAATTAACATACATGTTGATAGCTATTACAGTTTGATTTAAATTGTTAGCAGGCTGGATGTTGGACAGGCTATTTCTCAATGGAAGTAGAATTTATCAATTTTCTTCAGATTTATCTAAGTGTGTCATATTTACTCTAATTTAATGTGTAAAATGCATTATCACATTTACTCTACAACATATTCAGTGGCTTGTTACGTCATATGGAAACATTTACTATGATTAATTTACAGCCTCAGTTCAGTAGAGTCGCTCATACATTTGAATCATTTTTCAGAGTCTGCTATATTACCATTCAGAGATGCCTCCCTGCCATAAACCCAGATAAATTGTCAATGCACGGCCTGCATTAAGTCAACTTCTCAATTTTTTTTTCCAAAGTGTTAAAAGTAGTAGAACCGTCTGAGTTCTTGTTTCCCCCAGTTTTGTGTGCAGCTTTACCATTCCCCCAGAGCGGGTGCTGAGAGGTTAAGAGGAAAAGGGCCGATGGAGTCGCGTTTAGTAAGAAGTGTGGGTTCACGGGGGCCAGCTGGTGGGGTGATGGGGAGCGTAATTGTGCCCGCTGTGTGGATAGGGTGGGGGGTGAAAGGATGGGGTGAGAAGCCCTGGAAAAAAGGGAGGGGAGGGGACACCTCAATTACCTGTGCTCTCCCTGACCCCTCTCTCCCTCTGTCTCTCCATGGACAGACCCACTCTCTAAGAGGCGGGGTGCATTTCCACAGGCAGATGCACATCCCCCTCCTTTGTTCAAGATAGCATTCGCTTCTTTTCCTGAGCTGCAGAAACTTAATTGCAACAATGTCCTCTCTAATGCGTTTCTCCTTTGTCACTGTCAGAGCATTTGAATTTTCTCTTTAAAAAAAAAAAAAAAAAAAAAATCAAACATTTTTCTGATGTGTGTTTGTATTTGATCACAGATCGGTCAGGCAGTATTAGATTAAAGGTGTACAACGAAATAAAAAATGAATTTTCCTGAACTGAGCAGTTCTCTCAACAAATATTCAGCAGGTTACACGCAGCTGTCATAGTTTATTTTGGAGCTCCTGGTTGGGCTAATACAGTAAGTGACAGAGACTGGTGTAAAATCAATACTTCACAGGAGTGTGATGTCTTAATAAACTCTCTGTGTTGTTCAGACAGGAAAGCTATACATGTACGAGACGGACTACAGCGCAGGCCATTGTGAAGCTGTCAAGTCCAGCCCTCAAAAGCAGATGAAGCTGTCAGATTATTAATATGTTTATACTGACAGGCCCCAAGTCCACCCCCAAGACCCTTCCCTCTTTCAATGTCTCTCAAAAAATATGCTCAGCTTCAAAGAGAGAGGCCACAGGGTTGGATGCAAGGTCAAAGGCCAAATACATTTTGAAAGCAAATTCTCTTCCTTTTGCAACCTGTTTTTATTGCTGTCGCTCTCCTTCTCTTTGGCGACCATTCAGCTGAAACTTAGGCTGAATTGGCAGCAGCTTTCAAAGCGCTTGGCAGCCTGGTGATCCTCAGGAGCTCTCAGCTGACATCTCTCTGGGCTTGTCTATGCTCAGGGGTCAGTGTGAGCCCTGACTCCCAGGACCCACTCACTCAGGCGCTACCATGAGTCAGTCCTGCAGACTGAAATTAAAATGTGAAAAGCTGTGCGACTGAAGGCATTCCTCGCCCCCCATGGCATTTTCTTTCTCTGTGACAGTTCCTCTGAGACCACTTTTTCTTTTATGTTTCTTTTCTCCCTTTAGATTATTTAACAACATGCGAACAGAGCTGTCAAGGAGAGACATGCTTGATCGACAGAGCAAGGGAGTGTCTCAGTCAACATGGGGTTAAATTCGATTTTCTGCATGTTCAGTACGCCAGTCTCGAGCCAGTTATTGCATTGGCTTGATGTTTTTTGATGGATCAATTATCCATTATAACATGTTGTGAAGCCAAACATAACGGCAACTATGACACCTGTCACAATCTTCTATTAGGGTAAGGAAATTGAAATAATTTAATGACAGCTAATTTAGTCTTAGTTTTGAATCTCATTACGGCTGCAGTAATTGTCTTATATAAAATAAATAAAAGTAAAGTACCCTGACCGCAGATATTAATTTGATATCTCCTAATGAAAGCAGAAGTGAATAAATTGCACTTTATCAGATTCAGACAAACACAATTTTGAAAAGATCATGGATATTTTTTATTTTTTTACTTTAAAGTGTAGTTTGAATTAAGTTTAAGTCAAAGATATTGTAACACTGTAGGGAATATAGAGAAGGAAAACACAATAAAGTCTAAATAACACCAAGAATTGTGGTTAGTGAATTTTTAGAATAATTTAACACTTGAGGAAAAAAATGTAGTATATATGTTTATTATCTTTTAAAAAAAATATGCCTTGTTTAATTAGCAAACAGTACAATCTGTTTGATCCAGAGGTTTTCCGATACCCTCAGTCTGCAACGTTAATGAGAATTTACAATTATCACCACATCATATTTAGCATCGCACCACCTAACAAGTTAAAGATATTACCTCAGACTGGGACAAAAGCACTGAGGGCTGAATAGATGTGATATACTTGTCAATAACACGTATGTGAGAAAGCTGCGTGGGAGCGTCTTATCGGTATACATGTGTGCATATACTTGAATTTGCAAGTAAAGAGCCTTATTGGGATTACCCACGATACATCCTAGTTGGTATCATAAAGAAAAAGAGGGACTAGATGTGTCTCCCCTTTTTCAGGGATTGGGTAAGCTCTCTGTCAATGGTTTGGAGTTGAATTGCCCTGGATAGCTCCCCTTATTCCATGGAATGATCTCAGACCTAATTTACTGGGCAGCTCAGGATCCAAAGCATACAAGGCTCTCCTCTGCATAGAATGTGTGAAATAGATAGAGCAGCCATCCCTCAGATGTGCTGAAGTAATCTTCAGCCAGAGCTGGTCCAGCAGGCCTCACCCCTAAAGGGATTGATGCAGTGTCAGAACCTTTGGCTCAGGGGTCATCCTCTCTTCTTGCCTCCTCAATCTGACAAAAGCTGAATTTCTTTCCCTCACCATTCGTTTCTCTTTTTTCTTCTATTGAATTAATCAGCGAAGGAGGCATGAGATGTGAGATGTGAATGAAACATTTTCATTAGAAGGGAGGAGAATCCCCGGTCAGAGACAAGGCCGGAGCTGATCTTAGCCAATGACATCCCCACCAATTCTTTCTTTCTTTTTTTTTGTCCTTCTTACTTTCCCCAGCTGTCACTCTCTGCGGAAGGTGGCGAGCTGATTGAAATCAGCACTGTGTCAGGGCCGTCATATCTCAGAAAGACATAAAACATGCAGAAACATCAATAAGCAACAGGCCACTGACAGCTCTCAGGCACGGATGCCGGCGAGGAGAGATGAGGGGAAGGTTAGGACTCTGGGGGGATGCTGTGCAGTTGAAGTGTCTTCTTCAGGCTTCACTGAGACCCAGGGAAGACAAGATAAAGTCTATCAGGTTATCGGCTAGTTCAAGTTGCTTCTCGGACAGCAAGGCCACTGGGACGCTGGATGTCAGAAGATCTGTGTGTATGAGTTTGTGTGTGTGTCTATGGATCTCTCTCTGTGTGCATGTGCGCTCGCAGGTGTACAGTATTTGGGGGAAGAAACAAGATGGCTTTACACCTGCTACTAACTCCAATACCGAGGTTGATTTTCATTAAAATTAAGAGAAAATAAATTTCCACAGCGTGATGAACATAGTGTCATCTAGTATGTTTAATTTGTGTGATGTGCCTAATTAAGTATTTTTGAATATTTCTTTGTTATTGTATTTGTAAAATACCTGAAAAAATATTTTTCACCACAACATAGCAAATAAGCCTTTTTTTTTTTTTTGCATCAGATGGGGTTGTAAAATAAGACTGATAATGCACTGCTTATACCCAGTAGTGAGGGCTTTGAGAATTTCACTGTGTATTTAATTCACTAATGGGAGGTAAAGGTGATAGTCTGTTAGATCACAGCCTGTCACTAACTCTTGCGTCTGCTAATTAGGCAAGTTTTTAGCCCACAAAAATAGCTGAATCCCTTGTTTCTCGTACCAGATAATGGTCACCATAGTGCCCTAACCTACCTGTGTAGAATTATGATACAGGACAAATACTCAGCTGTGCAGGATCCTGGCTCTGACGAAGTAAATTCACCAGTAATTAGAGTGACACAGAAGTCGATGAAGGGAGTGGAGTTTTGGCTGAAGTTGAAGTTTCCTCAAAGTTGAAGCTTATTATTTTCGTGTTGATGAGTTAACATTGTGGACAGGCGCCCATCTGCATATCAAATGTGACTCCCATTATTTTATGTTCTCTCTGCTAACAGCTTCTCCCAGCACTCCTCCATGTTCTCCTCCATCTGCCTCCTGTCCATTGATCAGCCTTCCAGGGCATCAGTCTGTTTAACATCTGCTACAAGTTCCAGCAGCTAAGGTAACTATCTAGCTGCTCTCCACCGCCTATTGATCTTCATGTCCACCTGCAGGAACATCTGTTTCAGCATGTCGTTTGTCAACGCAACCAGCTACTTTGTTTCGCTTCACGTCTTGTCCACTTTCGCTCACTCTCACAAAGAGGTTTTACTCCTAAATGCTTGTTTGCATTGTTCTAACAATTAATGGTAAATTAGTCGCTCATAGTTATTGCATCTTGGCAAATAGTGAGTGTTGTACTTGTTTTATTCAATTAATTTTTAGTACAAATAATTGTAACTAGTACTTTAAATTTAATTTTAAAAAAATTAAGTGCAAATTAGTTTAAAGTTTAGTTTACATTTATTGTATTGATATATATCAGTACTATTAATTAAATATTGTTATCTTGCTTTATAAATCAAACATAATTGCAAATTGTTACATTTGCAGAAAATTACATTTCAAACAAAATTGAATGCACAAAGCACACCACATTACAAAAATATTTATTTGAATTATTTGAATTATTATTTATTTAAAATAGATAATTTCTTTCACTCAAATCAAGCAAATATGGTGTAAGTTCTAATTTTTCAAAATAAAATTAGCTCAGAGATTTATACGTCATTAGTACACATTTTATTCATTGTTTTTAATATTGTTTTGGCCAGAGTGTGTGAGATAGAGTCACAGACCGAGAAGAGCTCGCATCCTTGAATTTGTCTCCTTCACAGGCTTCCAGAGTTCATAGCAACTGCTGTTGCACACTTTAATTTGCTCTTTTGTAATGATGGGGCGTAGGTTAGTTAATTTCAATTTTTGATTTCAAAAGCTATCAATACACAGCTCAGATGAGAAATCAATTTTCCCAGCTGCCCTGGCTTTGTGGTGAAAAGAACTTCTGCCATTGGTGAACAGCCCGTCACATGACAGAGTCAGGGATTAGTTCAGTAGGCCCATGTTGCCACCACCTCAATTACAGGCTGCCTCTTGTCATTTACCTCTATAACATCTCATTCTCAGACACAACTCATATTTAATTCATGAAACCTGCACAAGAATAATTGTAATATAAACTGCTATAGAAAATGTGATCAAATTTAAGCCGACTTTCTTGTTTTGCATGCCAACAGTAGTGATTGTGCCATTGGCTGTGATTTGGGATGGACAAAGGTGGAAGAGTGAATGTCTAATTTTACACTGATACAACTTCAGTAAAAAGCATAATCATTTTGAAATTTTGCAGTTTCATCACAGAGAAAAATGCAGATTTATTTTAACAAAATGATGCATTGTGAAAAATGGCAGTGATGATTTTAATTGAAAGGTAGTGTCCTTTGTGGTGCAGTGGACAATGACAATCATCAACACCATTATTAGGTCTGCAGTGATCATCTGCCTGAAAAGGTGACTCAGAGCAGTTCAGCTGACAATGAGCACTCACATAAATGTACCCTGTTCTGTTGTGTAAGCAGTGTATAAGTCTGTGATTTACAGTTTTTAGGGCTAACTAACTTTGAAATCATCACAAATCAATAACTATAAATCAGATACAAAAAGACAATGTTTGCACTTCCAAAAGCTCAAAGCATTTCGGACTGTGTGTGCGAGCGTATTTTACAGTCTTATAAAGCTTTGGTTTGGAAATTGAATCCATTCCAGCGTCTCTTTGTCTTAAACGAGCCCTCTTTTCGTCTGCACAACACAAATTGTCAATTTGCTCAGTAATCAAAGAATCTCCTTTTCATATGGATCAGTTCATTGAACAAAAAATAGAGTGGAGGCAATTTCTGGACATATCATGAGATTATATCCGTGTGACAGTTGCGTTAGTCTATGTGGTTTCCATGACAACTGGGTGAGGCCTCCAATAAAACCAACCTCAGCTGTCATCTCTTCACCTAAAAGCTTTGTAATTGCTCTCATTTGCATACCACAATTAAGTGTGTTAGCTCACAGCAAGAACAATCAACCTCCACTAAAGACTGGGGATAGTATAATTATTATATCAGTGGATTTGTATAAAACATTACTGACGAGCCTTTGTTTGACTTTGGCATTGTGCTGTCGAGCTGGTTTTACCATGTATTTTCATAAAATATACATTTATCAGAGACAGTGATAGGTAATGCAATTTTGTCGTTAGCGTCTTCAATCAAAGTATTTATTTCAGAAATGGTTATGTTGGTTTCTCTCCCTAGAAGATATTTTTCCTCCATTTTTGATTGGAGGCTTTTTGACACAGTGGTGTGCTTGACTAGCTGGAAAGAGAATGATTTGCAGTAGTGGGAGACAGTTTGAACTGCTGATTGAATGGAAAGGTTATGTGCTTTGGGCTCTAAGCATTGTTTCTCTTTCCCTCAGATGCGCAGAGGCTGTAATGAAGAGCTCTTGAACTCACAGTCAGACAAGCAGTGACAGGAGTTCAGGAGGAGGCCTCTCTGACTCTGCTGGACTTACAACACACACACGTATCCACACACACATATGTAGAGAGAGATAGCAACAAAGAGGTAATACAAACATCAAAATGAAACTGTCACTCATGCATTGCAAATTTCTAGCTTCTCACGTCATATTTCCAATCTTTCTAATATAAAAAAAAATAGTGTTGTGCCTGTATTCTTTTACTTTCTGTTTTTCCCTTAACATTTATTTTTGAGCGCAGCTCTGACATGAAATTAAAGGTTACAAACTATATCAGAACTTGATATGAGGTGTAATTTGAGAGCAGCCATATTTCCAGGTTCCTGAGCGTTATTATCACGCCTGTGATACTACATCACATCTTTGGGTAGCTGCATTTGATTTTGAGTTTTTGCCTTCAGGCCCTGAATTGGAAATGATAGGCCAAATGGCACAAATGGCAAGTGCACCATTCCCAGCTTTCTGCAGCCTCCCAACGCAAACTGGTGAAGCCGAAACTGGTCAATGCATCAATTTTAATTTGTATTTATCCTGCTGATGACCCGCTCCTTTCACTCCACCGTTGGATGCACAAATTACACCCATCATAGCTCTGATTCCAGTGGCCCACGGTGTGCTATCTGGAAATTAACATGGTTATATACCACCGGCGGGTTCAAGGTGTCACAACACAATTATACAATCATGCAACCTGACGAGCTCTGACTGGTCGCCGGTGTATGACAACTAAGCTGGAGGGCTACACTGTCTGTCACATCCATGCGTGTAAGATAAGTTCAGTGAAGACTAGACTGCCTCAGAGTCTGCTTCTCTCTATCTTAATCAGTTAAATATCACATGCTGCTACAGTCTGGGTTGGGTTTATTTTATTTTTTGGTGTGGGGGGTGGGGGGTATGAAGGCCCACACCTGAACTTGTCTTTGAGTTGTCGAGTTTTTCTTCAGCATAGCAAATTGAGCTTGCGGAATTTGTAAAAAAAAAACATAAATCAAAGTGATATAACATAGGATGTCTGTGTAACATTAATAGAATTAAGTCATCAATGAGAAAAAAATTAATGTAAAACCTTATACATACTGCGGTGTGTGCCGGTGCTGACTGTGACTTTCAATCAACCCTAATCCTTGTATCGCATAAAACTTAGAGCGAAAAAATGAAGGGAAGCTCCCCTGCCTGGATTCCCAGTGTGCTCTCAGTGTCAAGCCATTAGGCTGTGTGAAATGAGGTGCCACTCATGAGTTATAATGCTGCACATCTATAGATGCAATGGTAAAATATAACCCTTCAATGCTCCGTTCTCTGTTGGAGTTGGGAAAATAATTCTACTCTGATAGTGGTCCATCCTGTAATATCCCAATTCAAAGTTACAAAGACATGAAGAGAGCTGTTGGATAAATTCAAAATAATCCACTTCAGGATAGCTGTGAGATTAATGGAAAAAATGTTTGCTTGTGCGTCTGTGTTCGACCAAAGGGGTGTCTATGAATGAAGGACTACTGATGAATAAAATATAAAATAAATAAATAAAACGGTGCCGTGCCAAAAACTTTTACACACTGTAGAATGATATTCTAATAAGATTATCAACCTTGACGATGAAAAGAAATGACGCACAGAGGAAGAAGGAAAAATGACAGCAAAAGATTCCTTTAGAGTAACAGAGCCACAGAAGCAGTGGCTATAAGCTTTCAGGAAATCTATTTGTGGGGTAAAGCATGTTCATTGTGTCCAATTTGAAAGCACGTCAATAGAAGACACACGTTTCTATAACCAGATGTTACAGAACTACAATCAATGAAAGTTATACTGAGCACTGCTATACTTAGAGAGACATAACAAAAGCATCCTAGCAGCAGTCTATTCACCCAGAGGTACTTTAGATGCAACAATAAGGAAATAAAGCTAATAAGTGTCACTTTGATGTGACAACAAATTATACATGGTTCTATCAGATCTCATTTCCATTCCACAACACAGAGACAGAGAATACCCTGAAGCATGGCTGTTAATGGGAGTCTCTATCAGCCATCGTGGAAAGCCTGCCTCATTACTCACTCCAACACAACTGTGCCCAGCGTGGTCGATTTCCCCAATGGACGCTGCCTCACAGACCAGAGACGCACTGATGCTGCATAGGACTTGTTTTTCAACGCGCGGGGCGCAGATGCCGTCATGCTGCCAGTGTGTAAAATTATTTTCATCAGTCATTTAAAGCGAAAACATTTTTGAATTAAAGAGAATCAGACCCATTAAAAAAATAATAAGGGGTTAGCATTTTTTTAATGCTTCGTTTTGTGTCTAACTTATAATTATTGAGCTAATACATTTGGAATTGATTTTTTTTTTCCAGGCTACAGAAAATTGCCTCATGTGGCTATAACTAGCCACCACTCATCTTCGCTTTCATTATATGTCTGATTCTATACAACCTGATTGTTATTCACAGAGAATTTTCCATTCAGGAGGGCGCCAAATACTCACATAACCTTCTCTCCCTTCCAACCTGTGCAATGAATATTTTAAAACCTTAATGTATATTGGCCGTCTGAATTTTCAGCCCGAGCCTCTCTTTTGTCCATATAATCTCATGGACCTGTTTCCTACTGTTGTGGTCAAGAATGAGAATCCTGGTGTCCTGGTTATTTTCCTCTCAATTTGCAATCACCGATGGTCTCTGGTTTTACTCTCTCTACCCCTGTTACCAGCCCCCTGACAAAGTCAATAGGGGGCATCCCTCATCTGTCAATAGCGAGCATCAAAATACTCCTGCTTTGCTCTTCTATTCTCTTTCCCTCTCTTCGTGCACTCTCTCTCGCTGCCTGTTAGACATACTGTAGAATGTCACTCAGTGCAGATTATGAGATTATTAGTTAGGTTGCTTGGTGACCCCAATCACCATGAGCGGGTAAGAGCAGTCAAAACGTATAAGAGAGAAAGTCCTAAAGAAGTAGCTGACCCTCTGGTGACTCTCTCACCCAGAGGGGTGGCAGCAGCGCTTGCTGTGTGTGTTTCAGTGCAATCTGTGGAGCAGATGGCTGGAGTCCTGGGCAGAGAGCAGCAGGTCTCAGCCTGCATGTCACCAGGATGATGTGAGCTGGCTCCCTCCGAGCTTTAGTTAATACCTCCCTGTATTACTGACTTGTTAAGGGTCTGGGCAAAACTCCTTACAAAAGAACAATACCGTCTCTCCTCTCTCTCTCCTTCTGATTTACTGTGTCTATGTTGCCTCTCCTGGTTCATATTAAATGTGTACTGGTGAGTATTACCCTTAAACATTTTTGTATTTATATCTCTTTATCTCCTGGTTGGGTAGTAAAATCGAAATGGAATAGAAAGCCTTTATTGTCATTGTACCAAGAGATACAAGAAAACTAGGAGTGCTACCTCAGGTTCAGTGCAAATTATAAAAACAGGTTAAAAAGACAGACATGTTGAACAGACATGTTATGACCAGACATATTGAATAAATGTACAAAATAAATACTATAAAAATAGAAGTAATAGGTTAGTAATATTAATAAGCACATGTAATGTATGTATATATAGTATTATTTAGACACGTCAGTATTTATAAACTCAGGAAGTTGGTAATAAAATCTTATACCACCATATATTTAAGTCTTGGTATTGATCATAATATACTAGATATTGTGTAAATTGCATTAAGAAAATGTTTTGTAATTTATTATTCTTTTTTTTCTTTTGCTTTTTTTCTATTTGGGTGCGGTGGTGGTGCTAATGAAATACCAGACACATGAAGACATTTCATCACAGTGATGCTAAAAGTCTATAAAAATCGAATAGTGCCACAAAAGAGTCCCGCTCAATAATTTTCAGCATTGCACACAATGGCCTATTACATCCAGGAGAAAGAATATGAAGGTGATTGATTACTTTGACAAGATATAAAGACCTAAATTAGTTTGAATTGCCTGTATAGCATGCCCTCAAACTGCAATGTCAAAGACTAATTATGGACATTCATGTTTCTTTATTATAAGATAATGTCCCTCACTAAGCGATTTTATATAAACTTTGATTGAGAGGTTTCTGGTTATGATGAAATCATTAAAGCAAAATCACTAATGAGGTAAATAAACATTAGCTGGTCTGTGTTTCATCCAGCTCATTCCTCTATCACTTACTGCACGCTTTAATCTTGGTAACTGGCAGGGAGAGTAGGCTACGCCGTGCCGTGTGAGGTGCAAGTGGTGCCGCCTCTCCTCCTCTCTCTCAGTCTCTCTCTCCTCTCATATTATATAAAGAGTGGCAGCAGGCAGAGTGACAGACTGCCCCAAGAGATGACACCTGTCACTGAGGGGAGTGCTGCTAATCTACAAGCCTCATTTTGTTTGAACTCTTTGTCACCTTGCCGTCAAATCCTCATCTTCTCAGTCACTGCCAGCTTCACTCCCCTCTGCTCTCTGCTCACTCTGCTTTGCCCAGTTTCTCCACAATATACCTCCACCATCATCATGCACAGCATGCTCTTCCTGACAAGCCAATGTTCTCTGACATATTCCTGCCTACAAATATTTACTTATTGAATGAGGTTTTGTTTTTTTAAATCTGTTATTTTAGATTTATAAACAGATACATTAGTACTTTATGATAAAGTCCAAAAGAAGTAAAAGCTCAATGTCTTTTTCAGATGTGTGAAATTGCTTGCGGCCAAAAGCATTATGAGAAGATGATGCGTCCTTGTTCAAATGTTTTTATTTTCCGAACAAAGCCCCATTCATTCTTATTGAGATTTTCTCAGTTAAAGTGATCTGAATAGAAATGTTGTCTGGAGTGGCCCAGTCTCAATGGAGCAGCACACTCCACCCCCTGGCCAAATATCTATATTGTCCACTTCTACAGACTGTGCTTTGTAATTATAATATAATTCATTATGTCTATGCTGCATGTGTCACAAAGGAGGAGTCCTCCCCAAAATCCTCCTGCGCTGTTCAGGCTGACCGAACACATTCTTGTTCCCATTTTTAAGCCTACGGCTTTGAAATGCCCTCTCACACCCCCATAAACAATAGATTTTCCTACTTTGCTTAATTGAGATATCACCCCGCAAATCTGACAGCTCACATCAGCCCCTCACTCCAGCTGAGGGAAGTCTGTATGGTGGCATGAAATGGAGAGGAAAAAGAGCCAAATAAGATTAAACAATAACAACCACAATAACAACAACAATGACAACAACAATAATAATAATAACATAATCATAATAATCATAATCATAACCATACTCATAATAATAGTCATAATAATAATGGTTGTTTTAATAATCCTCTCAGAATGTAGAAAATCTCAATATTTACTGCATCTATCAAAATGATCACGTCAGTAATGTTGTAGCTGTCGTTAACATAAATGTTGTTTAAGATAAATTGTCATGGCTGAAAGAAAAAAAAAACCCATAATAATCCAAGTTGCAGTGCAGGCATTAGCCAACTTCTATAAATGCCTCCATTAAGTGGAATTATCTTTTCCAGACACATTTTGTATGAATGTGTCCCAAATCCCCATTCCATTTGGATTGCATGGGGTTTAATTGAATCCTTTTGCTTATTAAAAAAATAAGATGCAGCATCTTTAACAATAGAGAGGCCAGTCTGCATCGAACACAATGGCTAAGGTTAAATTGAAGGTTGCATGTACCCTTTGCTGTATTAGAAGAGCATTCATATTCCAATAAAAGCAGGCATCACTGGTTCATGTTGCATAGCAGCGTAAATTTGAGCATTTGTAAGCACAAAGCCAAACAGCAATGCATAGTTACAGTTTTCTGTTATTAGAAATGGACAACATTCCTTACCTGTTTTTCAATTTGCAGTTGCTTGAACATTGTGTGAGCAATAATGTTTTTCTTTCTAAGTACTTAATGCCTCTCAAAGCTAATAAGCATTAGTGAGTACTATACAAACATAAAGAAAACTTTTTATCAGTCATAATTCTTCACACATTTTCTCACCATCTTAATTGTTAGCTGACAACATAACCACACTGTCAAAGTGCATGGTCAGTGAGCAATATCCACTGAGAAATCAATTGGGACTTTTGTTATGTTAATGGGGTTTAGGCTATTTGTAAGAACGCCAAGTTTGAACATGAGTTTCGTTGAATTCATCAATAAATTTGTAACATCATCTAGTAGAGTCATAGACTCGTGTGTGAGATGTTTCCTGAGGAAGTTGAAAATCAATAAGAAAGTGGAACCACTGATTAATCATCTACATATCATTCATGACTTATTATCCAAAACTGTTGTAAAAGCACTCTTTTGAGGGCCAGAAATATAATTAACATTTGGATAAGATCTGATAACTCTTACTTTAAATGTAATTGCTCTATTTACACAATGCTAGCCTCACAATACAATGCTAAAATATACAAAATATAAACCCTTTATTCAATTTAACCAAAATGTCTTCTATTAATTTCATCACAAATATTTTAACAGTACTGTAGTATATAGTAATGTCAATATTAATCATGGTTAACAAATACCGTCAGTGAGTATTGACGGTAAAAAAAAAGAAAAAAAAGCTTTTATAATTTCATCCATGTTTGCACATCAGACAGCAAAGAGAGGGAAGTGTTTGTAGCCAGTGTGCAAAGCAAAACTGAGGATCAAACATCTTTCATATCATGTTGTCGTCAGTTTTCTCAGATGGAAAAATAAAGACCTGATAGTAGAAAGATGATTTTGACATCTTATGGTCACGAGCAACATAAATCAGTGTGAATTTAAATTATATTCTCAGACCATTAAAAGTAATCTTATTTAAATGTGACTCTCTTGGACTCCCTAAATTCACCTGTCGTAGTTTTATAGTGCAATGAAAACAGCAGGGGAACTAGTTAGTCAGGTGACCAGCAGCACAACTGCAGCATTAAAATAAAATGACTAGTAACCACAACATATTTGGCATTGACACAAATTCGTATCTCAGCTCAACTGCTTTCTGGCTGTATTCAGCCATAAATTGGAACTGAATCCTCACATTCAAAAGTCTATAACCCTCACTCACATTTAATGTTAAATTATCGCAAAATAAGGCCCAGCATAGTGAATATGAAGAGAGAGCATCTTAATCGGCCTAAATCAGTGTGCCCTGCAGTAATGACTGGTGCATACGTTTGTTATAAAGCTGCTTAACTTAAGATATGACACATTTGACAAGTGTCATGACTGTAAGTGTTTTTGTGCAGCCATAGCCTTTTGAGAGTCTAAAATGTTTGTGGTATGAAGTGTCTCTGCCTGATCTAAATGTTTTGATTTCATTGCTCATGTTACAGCAGGCTATATTCACAAAGAAGAACTTCACAATGACTTCATGAGCTTAGCTATACAAGCTGACCATTTAGGGCAAAACACCACACAAATGCAAATTAACACAATTGCTTTCATCAATAGTGATGCATTTTTTTCGGCATTAGAATTTCAGATATCATACAAGCAACGACTTACCGATGATAATCACAAAGTACACAATCATCTGTGCAGGGCTTAAGAGATGTAGCTGAGACAATATATCATGATAATGTATCTCTTTCTGTTAGGACAGCTTTACATCAATTGTATTACATATTATTAAAATTGTAATAAATTAGAAACCTTACAAAAATCTTTGACTCTATCCTAAACACGTGTTCAGCAGCTAAAATTCACTACATGTAATGTTGTTGCTGACACAGTAAACAATGAATTGCACACTCACAAACACTGAAATGTTACCAGCCCAAATAATCTCCACTTTAGCCCAGTGAGGCTCTACCTATGTGTTGCATTGTCTTTCCCATCCCCCTGTCTTTGTGTCTGGGGAAAGTCACGTGACTGTTGGGAAACAAATAATTTCGCTCGCAATATTCAGAGCTGTTCAAAGAAGAGCACAGCGGCTTGTCTTGGGAGTCAAGAACTTGCACAATGTCTTCTGCGATAGGATGGCCAACACAAATGGGCCAGCGCACCTATCCAATTAACACCCTGCCTGCCAATCCCTCTCAGGTCACACGCTGACTCCCATGGCATGCTCTACCTGTCTCTGCTGTTCTCAACACATGCCCAGCTCCAATATAGAATTAACACCACTTTTCACCTGGTCATGCTGACATGCCATAGATTAGACTGGTGCAGCATGGAGATATGCCAAGCACACTCCAAATGAGGGCACCTAAGGTTAAGATTTCAAATGCAGTGGGGCTATTGTTTTGCCATTGCTTTAATATTAATTAAACTCTGAGGTGAAAATGTTCTTTACCAAACTACCCCTTAATTCCTCCACAAGTGAACACCTGATAAGAAATTTTATTTAATAACCTAGATGTTACACTTAATCACATCAATAAGAGCTTAATAAGACCAATAACTACTGGGGCTGAGTGGTTCTTTTGTATTGTACAATTTTAGAGAGATATGCATTTTTATGCAAGTCTGCAAAAGCAAATATGTTTTGTTTATTTATTTGTTTATTTATTTTTTGTTTCTACGCTAATCTCTAAATGTAACACAATGGAAATGATTGGTAGCCCTTCCAAACAAACTTTAATGCTGTGCAATATTACTCTGAGAGCTTGAAAGCAGATTTTTGAACTTTTTTTTTTTGTATGTGTAGATTTACTTGTGTTTGCATGACATAGTTGAAGCATCTAGTGATACTATTACATCTTACTTCAGCAATAGTCATGTGAGGATGACATATTCCCCCGACGCATGGAAAAAAATTGTACAGCAAATGTCTCAGTTTATGGCAGATCCTCCATTCCTTTGATGAGCCTGTAGTGTAGTGTATATTTTTTTTGGATATATGCGATGGAGAAGATGACTAATATTCAGAGTCACCTTAAAATTATCTTATATCTTATATATATATATCTTATATTTAAATAAGATTTATAGAAAAATCTAAATATTAAAAGGCACAACTACTCATCATGGTTCATTTATGTGAAAAGCAAGTATGTGTATGTTTGCAAGATATGCACCAGGCAAAATGACCACCCTTCAGAGTTACCTAAAACAACATGTTTACATGGAAACCACGCAAAAAATAAAATTCATTATATTGGAAGGCACAACTACATAATATGGTTGATTTGTGTGGAAAGGTTGATAAACCTAGAATATATATATTTTGCCAGATATGCTCAGGACAAGATGAGCACCGTTCACACTCATCTTGAAAATCATATTTTCATGGGAACGACAAAAACATTTGTTGAAAACTCAAAATATCAAAAGATACACATACATATCATAGTTAATATGTATGTAAGCGACTCTTTGTGTTTTAGTCCTCTTTCATGTGGAACTAAATCCTTATTTAGCTTCTACTCTGTAAAAGCAGAAACTCTGTTGTTCGAGTTCAAGATTTACAGCACAGCCACGTTAATATGATCTAAAGTCTCATTCATGTTCAAAGGTTGTTTTTCTTCTGTGCACAAAGATGTTCTTACAGATGAGGCTGACTTCTTGGTCAGAAGTTCCAAAGATATATGACAGAAATATTGAACAGAACCATAGTGGACTCACATATGTTGCTGACCAGCTGGTGATAGCTCTAGTTCGAAACATGCAAACGCTTCTCTAGAACAGACTTTTATTTAATGCTGCAATAGACTGCAGATTAATTTCAAACAAGTTGACAGATACACAATTCTAACATGTAATCACCTTGTAAGTTGTGTATGCGTTGCAAACATTTACCTGAATGAAGCAGCACTGCCTTCACTGGAGTTTCTGGCCACCCAACTATCAAATGTTCTTCTCCTATTGGATGTGTTTTGGTCTCCAAGTGCTGAGAAAAAATATGTGGGTCTTGCTGAAATCAGCTGAACTTTAGCTGGTGCTAACTGTCAATGAATATAGAGTATAGTGTGTAAATACAGAACAAATATGTAAAAGACTTATTTATGAATTTGATGAACTAAAGATCTGTGTGATCCAAATAATATTGTACAAATTCCACATCTGCCAGTATTGGCCTTCACACTAACATGGGTGGGTGTTTGTTGCTTTAAAAGCATTTTAATGCATTTTGAACTACAGCAGAAGTCATCTCCACTAATCACAAGTGAATATGTGACCTTCTGCTGTGTGGGCTGTTTGAGTTTTGGACAAAGTTTTCATTACGCTGTGATAATGTATGAGGGAACGTATCTGTGTTGTTTAATACTTTAGGAAAATAGGGCAAAAATGCCCACTCATACAATTTGCTGACGGATTAATGATATAAAATTCCAACTGCAGTACCCATAACTGATATCACATCACAGCAAAAATACTTTTTTAGTTTTAATTTTCAGTAAAAACAGAATAAATCAAAAACTCATATTTGAAAAGAAAGCCATCATGATAAGAGTCGACATCCAACAATAACTTTACTGTAGGCCTCCAGATAGAGCTGATTGTCACTATACCTGAACATTAGATATATGTGTCGGTGTAGTAAATACTTAATGGCTGTTCAGTTAAAAGAGTTTATCAAACTGCAGGCACCTGTACTTGGATTACTCTATCCCAGTGCAACACATAACTCACAAAGCAAAAAGGACGACAGAAGCTTGAAGACACTGGTTAGGTTTTGCTTGTGCAATTTCCTCCCCTGCTAGAAGACATAGAAAGGTGTATAATGATAATGTTCTGTCTGTCAAAAAACATGACAAAATTACATTATCACCAGCTTTTTATCACGTCACATGTGCAAAATAGCAAATAGCCCAAATACGGCCATGTTGAAACCTTTAGGGCTGGCAATGTCAGTTGTTTTTCCATCAGTTCGTCAGCCATTCATGCTCCCCAGAGGATGAATCGGTGACTTAGGTGATCCCCTATTAGGTAAAAAATTATTATTTATCCAACACTTGCAATTATCAGCAATCAGTACCTGCAAAACTAAAGGCATACCAATCTGCTGTAGTAAGACCAGCATGTTAGCATTGTCACTGTAGACGTATTAGCATGCTACAGAAGAGCTTTGTAAAGCTGCAAGCATGGTTGTACTTGTTGACTTGTTTGATATTAAGGAGCCGATTAACATCAGCAGAAATCCTTGCTTTTTTTCACCTCAGGAGTTTAACCTCTCATGTGCATTGATGTTGCAATACACTCCACGACTTCCATGTTGAATGTCGTCACAGGTGCAACAGACCTGAAACTTGCAGCCAGAGGGGCAGTGAACCTGCTCTTCAGTCTAGTGTTAGGTTACACTTTCATTAGGAAAACCAAGACTTACATCTCAGCCAATTCATAGCCAAAGTAATTATGACCTTGTTAAGAATGTTTATTTATATAACTAAGAGATCTATTCATTTTTATACAACTTGATAGAAAACAAATATAAAATAAAACATTTTGAGAATCATTGTTGCGTAACTTTAACCATTCCAAATGATTACATACAAATGTATTTTTACCAGTCAATGTTATATTATTATATAACTTATTTAGACATGAAGTCATCAGTGTGCAGTTACCACATTTAAGTATGTGGTAAATCCACCCTGAACATTATGTGAGGTCTCCTTGCTGTAGGCAATCCTAATTCAGTGGTGGTCACTCTAGCCCCATTCAGACATCGTTTTCATTCCAGCCATGTTGCGCCTTATTCCGCCTCGATGTCTGTCTGAACGCATTGAAGGCGTAAGGGGGTGTCAGTTTGCTCCATCCCTGTGACTCCTCGGGAGGTAGTAACAGTGCCGAAACAGGCGTCTGTATGAATGAAGTGCCCCGACGTTGCAGAACGGGTCTGTGGTACCAAAAGAAAGTCCGTTATTTGATGAACAAGCACAGAAAATGACAACTAAACTGGGGACATAGTTATATGTTACGTCGTAAGTCACGCTTCATGATGTTGCAGAACGTTGGCATACGCTGTGAACGCACACACCAAGGTGATGTTGTGACGCCTTGGGCTGGACCAGTTTGAACAAACCAAAGGGGTCACAGAGAAGGGAATTCATTTCAGCGCTGTGGCGCAATGCCTGTCTGAAAGTAGCTGCTGTGTCACCCCTATCTAAAAACACAGGTAATAACAACCTCTAGTACTTGAGTGGGCGAGTTACAACAAACTGATTTTTACAGGTGGTGAGGTGAAGGATCGTGTCCTTCACTAGTTACTGGTTAGTAAGAGTAACTTCACGGTTGAGGGTGAGATTGGTGGTTGCCTCTGCTTGTGTTTTTGTCTCTTGATGAACTCTTCATTGGCAGATGCAAAGTAGCGGCTGATGACTAAAGAAATCTTGCTGAAGTAGATTCTAAGAATCCGATTTGTAACATACATAATCTATGACATAAATCTCCAAACTTAAATTTCACCTGCCTTGCTATTTCCCCTTATATAACACTAAAAGTTTTAGTTATGAATGGACAGGTTTTGAGATGTCATATCAGGAAAGTCACTGGTGTAATAATGATTGCTGTATTGCACTTCGAGGAGGTCCTTCTACTCCACATGCTTGTTCTCTGTCACTGGAACTGAGCCCTTGTTACTGTTATTAAGGTCACCTGATTTTTTTCATGCTGTGACAAGTCAAAATGTCTACTTTGAAATAAGTCGAAAGCCATGGGCAAAAAGAGGAAATCAAAGTTTTTGGAATACAAGATCTTGGGTTCGGTACGGGAGATTGAAGCCAGGCAAGACATCATGCTGCTAAATAGTGGGATGACAAACAAAGCCAAAAAGTTGGGACAGGTAGACAAAACTGTGGCTGATATGACAAATGGTCTCGCTTAAGAATTCATATGAAAAGTAAAGTGATGCAGTGTGTCCACAAATAAGTTATGCTTAGCATCAAACGTGATTATAAGTCAAGTTTATAAATGAGACCTCATGACTGTCTACACTGTCTATAGAATAACAGTGAAGTTGAGCCAGACTCATGCTGCATGAGAATCAGCCTGATTCCACCCTGATTCACACCTCATGACTATTGGAGGAGAAAACTGGTTTAGAACTTTGGTCGGCCCCAATATTTGGCCCAGATTATCTGGTTATACAGATCAGTATCTATTATATAGATTTGTGAGTAGCTTTATTTAGCATTTTATTAGTGATGTCCTACCTGAAAAGGTATTGATGATATTTTAATAAATTGTGCCCAATGTCTATTTTGATCTTAAGTATGATTTAAAAACCACGTGATCTTTTCTCTAAGCAAAGTCTAGCGTTGATATAAGTGATTTTATGTAGTATGTCGATTTTATGTGCAGTTTGGGACACGAGACTCCAAGCCTCTGGTGAACTTTGCATGAGTTTTTTTGGAAAAAAAATGTCATCGAAATAATCAATTAAGGATGTCAGGAATTATTTTCCAGACAATTTCATTTTAATACCAGGCAGTTTTGCCTTTCTGACCCACCTCATTCACTGTGCCAGGATCCGAAATAACAAAACATAAGAATACATACATACAATTTGGCCACTTACACGGTGTTTTCCAGCATCTTGGAGGGTTCTGTGACATTACATTCCAAGTCAGATGAATGAGTTTGCAGAGTTAGGTTTGATTTTGCAGCAGTTACTGGCAGTATTCATTGTGTTCTGTGACAACATGCTTGAGTGTTGACTGCCAAAATTCTTTAGTGATTGTTCCTACAATAATACTGTATGGTTAAGGTTTGGTTAGGTTTAGGCAACTAAAGCTACTTTAGATTATGGAAAGGTTAGGTTTTTTTCTTCTTTATCCTACGTTTGGACTATTGGGATTTTAATGCCGTAATGTCATTGCTCACCTTTGTTGTTTTGTTATTATTCAGTTGAAAGCCAATAAGTGGAAAGCAGGTATGGCAAGTCGTCCCCTCCCCAAACCTCATCCCTATGTGCAGATAAGAGTTTGTAGAATTTGATACATGACTCCCTGTATGCATGTGTAAAAATTCAATAATACTTTAACCGTGGCTTTTTTCTCTGTCAACTTGAGCAAGGGAAATATAATTATTGCGAAGTTAACCAGAGATAAATTTTTCTATCCTGGGATGTTACAAACCATTAACATCAAGCAAAGGCGTATCACTTTCCTGGACTGAGTATCGTTTGTGAAAGGCTACACTCACCTCAGTGGATCCCAATGGATATTAAGCTAACAGTTCTGGATTCCAGTGGGCATCTTAGCAAAGAGATCCTCTTTATTACACTGTAAGTCAATGGCACAAATATGATCTGGGTGATGTGAAGCTTTTTAGAGGACGCAACCCAGCAGCTTTGTAGGAGGACGTGCAGCTTGTCTACACTGCATGTAATTTGCAGATTCTTTACACTACATTGTGTCGACTGACAGGTTTGTGATTTGTTTGCACTTCATGGGTGTCTAACTGATTAAGATTAAAGGAAGACTGTTTGTCTGGCTGCTGAAGGAAATTCCTGGCTGATTTGTCTTTACTGTGCCCCTCATTTTTAAGTGCAAGTAGACCCTCTGACTACACACCTAACATGAGCCAACACGGGCCACATGCTGGTCTGCATGCTGGTTCACATGCACCGCATGACACTGCAGCTGAATAAAGCCATCACTTACTCACTAAAGAACTGGGTGTATGGTATTGCTGTCTGTTCCAGGGAGTTTTACCATTCCTGTATGTATAACTTGTGCTTATACTGTTATTTAAAAAGTTAATTAAATGGAAAAGAAGATAGTCTTTATGCATATCTTGTATAATAATATTCCTTAACATAATCCCATTTAGAAGGCATTTTATCTTGTGTTGTAACTGAAGCAGAGTTAATGAAATAAACTGTAGGTGGTGCATCAAAATTAAATCATATACCCTTTTTTCTTTTTCTTTTTTCATTAAAAAGTAAAAGCATTTTCTTGACATTACTCACATTTGCAGTTAGGACTTTGAGATGTAATTACACTTGAATGGACTCATCCCTGAATCTTAATTGTTTTAATTAGCCATACATTTGAAAGGTAGAAATGAAGTGGATTGAATAACAAAGGAAATATTATGTCAAAGTCAGAGGAGTGGTTTTATTTTCCCCTGCAAGCTAATGCTGAATTAAAAAGTACAAGAACTGAATCCTGTCTTATTTCACTTCCTTTGATAGTGAACCACCGTGTTATAAATAATGTATTAAAGGATTTAAAATGCAGAGAAAGAAAGCTGCTTTCAGAATAATGAAAGTTCCTTTACTATGGTGCATGAAAAACATCTTAACTCTTTGCAGTCCAGACCCAATCTGAGTTATAAAACACTTCATATATTTTCTTTTGTATTGTCCAGGTTAAGAGAGTGTTTGGTTTCCTTTTTACAGTTTGTGGTAGCTTATTTTTTCTGCCAAAAGGTGATTGAGGCCTACTGGGACCACTTAAAAGTTTATGCAGAGCACTAGCCAAGTTGAACAAAAAAGCCTTGAAGTATACACACACTGGCCCCTTTCTCAGAACCTCTCAGCTCTGGCTAGGGGGAGTGTTGTTGGTTTATGAGAGGGAAAATAGCCCCAGCCTTCTGCAAAAGTGAAATGGGATTAAGGCTTTTGTTCAGTTCACAATGGTGAGGGGAATTAGCAATAGTTGTAGGCACTTAGAAGAGCTCTCACACAGAAGCTTATCCCAGATTTTGCACAATAATCATTTGAATATCAACAGTGTTTTGCAACTACAGCGCTAATGTATAAACCTCTCTCTTTTAGATATCGAAATCCCCAAAAGGATTTTTAGCAATGGCCACATCACATATATTCACATTCTTTATTAAGAATTATATTTTTGATATATTTAAGCTATGTGTAGCAGAAAACACAGCTTAAAAGTGGTGAGCATAAGTTTGAGTTTGGGACAGAAGTTTTTAACATTTGTATCAGTTGTGGTGCAAGCACTCAATGTTTGTTTATTGACTTAAAATCTCATTAAATAGCATGTGATTAAACACTGAAATGGCTATGTATTTATGTATTGACAAGATCTAATGGTAAACCAAATTTGGCCGATCTTCGTTGCCTTTTCTTCTAATTTATTGCAACATTCCATTGCAAATTTTCAGCATTGCTGCCTATTTTTGTGACATTTCATAGCAGGATTCAATGTAAGGAATATTATTACCTAGGCTTTATATTGAACTTTCATCAAGCAATATAAAAGTGAGCAACTTTGGAATAATATTAAATATCTCACTCTTCAATATGAAAAAGTAAAAGGTGATGAGTGTATCATAATGTACAACTTTATGTGTGGGTTGTATGGCAAACAACTTTCATGCACATCCACACAACTTTCCCTCCTTGAGTATGAATAGTAATTTATTAATATTAATATAGAAACACAGAATCCCATACTCTATTTTGACTGCAGGCTTACATAGGATCAGATGCATCCACTGACAAGCATAACTCTCACACGGGAGGAATAATTCAGAGCTTCTGCCTCAGTTGAGTCTCACAAGACTGGCCTCAAGAAGTGTGATGGCCTCAGCATTTTTGCCCACACAGTGAAAACGTATTGTCCAAATCACAAAACATTGAGTGAGATCAGCAGACTTGTCAAGAGGCCCTGGCTTGAATATGAATGATGAGGGAAGAGCAGGGTGGTCCTAGTGCTGTTTTGGTGTTAGGCAGGTGAAAATAAGCTCAACTGTCCCCGCCAGCTGCCCATCAGAAATAGGAGAGCAGGGAGTTTACCAAATAAAGGGAAGGGAAGAAAATAGCGGTTTAGCACTTTCAAGTAAATTAACACCACAAAAATGCACCAATCATCTGCAGATAATGATGCAATTGTCCCAAAAATATTGAAATGCCATGATTATAATATGCTAAGCCTGAGGATATAATTCTAACACCATCTTCCTCAAATGTGAAACTTCAGGTAAACTGCAAATACAGTACTCATACTGAAATGAAAAGATGTAAGCGTTTTTTTCAAACTGCAGCCGCGCTTGCATTTTCTGTCAAAATGACAAAATTAAGACATAACACCTCCCCTTCTTTCCTGTCCTTAACACATGCACGCACGCTAGCTCAATTCTCTTGAGTGTCTGCATAGTTTCTGCATTCAACTGGATACAATGATGCGCAAGATGAATAAAGTTATCTCTGCGGCTGAATGGGATGCCGCCGGTGGGAGGGAACAGGGAGGTTCCCTATACGCCTGAGCTGAAAAGAGCTCAGCTTTGAGGGCCAGTGCTGCAAGGGTCAGGGCCCAGCTGCTTTTAGGGGTGAAAGGGACACCAGCGGGCTGGACTGACTCGAGAAACCTAACAAAACCAATCGTGTCAAATAAAGACATCCCAGACTGGACGTTGACAGATCCCTTCCCGAAGTTGCTGAACACACGTCACACATTCAAACTTTGCTCTGGTTTGTATCATGTGTCACAGTCAGAGTCCTATTTCATCTCTTCAGAGTCTAATAAGTCTGTATTTTTAATTGTTTGTTTTGGTTCGTGTTTTGGGTCTGAAATCAACATTTCTGCACAGGTAGGATATATTTTTAATAATCTCATGGTGCCAGGATTTTATGTTAAAAATGATACTTTTTTTACTTTATATTTGTTACAATAAGGGAACCAATAAAAAAAACAATGTATACTCAAAGTCATCGATGTTTTTAACCTATTATTTGTTTGTCACTTTAATTCACTTAAAGATTTATATGGCCTTTCTCAACATGATTTAATCTTAGAGTTAGAGCATTATTATCACATAATGGATGGTTTCTCATATAGTGGACATTGTGTGCTGATAAAAACCACCGTGCACGTCTCTAAGAGTGATATGTTGATAGGTTTTACTTTCTTTGGAATTGCCTATTTTACTGTCATTAAAAAAAAAAAGATAATAGGTCTTCTTTGTCTGTGAGTTTACAAACTTGAAAGGGGTGCAGCAATTTTTCAAGTTGAAATTTGTGGGAGGTAAGAAGGATGATAATCAGGCTACATTATGAGGAATTGATGGTTCATTTTCCCTGTCAGCAGTAACGGAGCTTTGCCCAAAGATGTGCCGACCTGTGCAGATGGGGTTCAAAACCAATTTCCATGTTAAAAACTCCACATGATTCAGAAATCCCTCTGACAGACTCTGGCTGATCAGAGTGAGTGACAAGGCTGTCTTTTAAAACAAGTCTGCTCATGTAAGTAGATAGAAGTGTACAAATGTACAACAAAGAGTCTGGCAGGCTTGACTGTAGTAATGGTGTTGTTTTCATGCATGCCCAGAGGCAATGACATAAAGACAAACGATAGCTCTGTAGTGTACTGTCAAAATGGAAAATATGGCCCATTATATGTGTCATACAGCAATTACACAAACTGTAAAGAGTAGTCTTTTTTCTTTTCTTTTTTTTACTCTCCCTTTCATCAAACGTGTGTCAAGTGTCGTTACAAGGTTTTAATTCTTGCCAAAACATCATTTCAAACATTCATCATCAGCTCACTTATAAATTATTTTTCCTCCGAGCTGCCTTTTTTTTTTTTTGTGCCTATGTGTCGCCTTTACTCAGACAGAAAATCTGTAAGAATAAAGAGATCACTTGGATGCCTGGAATTTGTTGATGAGTTATGAGATGAAGCAATTTTTAAAAAAAAGGAGAAAAATACATCTGCCAAGTGTCATCCTCGGTATCCTGAGGACGGCAGCGTTTACGTCACTCTTTATCTAGCTGTTGGCTGCTGCCTGAATGTTGTGTGTTTGCACACGTGCAGGGAGGGACAGTTCTACTTGTAAGTTCTGCACATTATTACCACATCCCAGCTTTGGCTTTTCTTTTTCTTTTTTCTTTTTGGTAAAGCCATCTATCTTAATTGCAATCACATATACTTCAAGAGGAGAGGCAACTGGAGAACAGTCTAATTTTTTAGACTTTGTTCTTTGTTCTGTTATCACACAACTCTGTGTAATGGTGTCTGCTGCTAGCCTGCTCCACTGTGCTGGATATATTGTATCCATTGAAATGCCTGCTGGCTGCCGAGTAAGTATGGTGAAAACACAATCTTGGTGGGGTCCGTGCAACTAACAATAGATAGAGGCATGATGACTTATTAAACACAGCCAACCAGCAGCATGGCTTTTCTCATTACCTTTTTCAATTCTCAGCCTATAAAGCCTATGGGTCTGGTGGCAAAACTCTTGCCATGTAATTCTCTCCCAGGCTGCTTTCATCAGCCGATTTTGTGGGGAAATATGAAGCTGATTTTATCGTACACTATAAATTCACAAAAGGCCCTCAAGTTGCCCCCATGGAAGACATACCTCATCTCAGTGATGTGCCACCACTATTGCTGATCCCGAGCATTTGATAACAGCACCTCTCCTTTTTAATGATTTGACAGGCGTCAGACATGAGCTCTATAGACACAGCATTTTTAATACACTTTTCTTTGCTTGTTTACACCAACCTGCTCAGATGAAAGAAAGAACATATCTATCATCTGTTTTTTCTCAAAGTGATATATATTAAAACCTACAGCAGCTTTCCGATTATATCAATTTTACACTGTTGCTGCACATGAAAAGGTTTTGCAGTTGTCAAAACAAAACTGTGAACATTTTTAATTCCATAGCTTCAGGTGCGTTTATTTTTATAAATAGTATTTTTAAATCTTGGCCGTTAGGCTTGTTTCATTTCATCCACACACATAAATCTCATCCAGAATGCTCCAAAAAGTCTTCAAGCAGAAATGCTTTCATTAATTCACAGGTATATAATAACAATTCACAGCCATCAAGTCACTTGTAAATAACACAATGACATATTAGACAAACTACAAATTATAGTTATTGAGGTACCAGAAGAAAATAAGCACTAATAAGACAGTTACTGTCATATATTATCAGATTTCATGTGTTTGAATTTTCCTCTGTTTTTGTATTCACGTTCCTCTTTTCTAATTCTTTCATGTGCTTTCTGGCACATTTGCAGCATCCTTGCATACAATTTCCTTTGTAATTGTAATTGTGATTGTTTCCTTTGAAATGGTTTGACTATGGTGTCATTTTATAAAACTTTCATCATGTATGCCTACTAATCAATTCAAATTCAGCTGCCTTTGGCCCAAGCTTGGGTGAAACTTAGACCAGCTTTCATTAACTCATTCTTTTATCATTCAGCTTCTCCACAGTTTTAAAGAGAAAGAGATTATTAAGATTGTAAATAAAATGTGTACGTTTTATACATATATTTATCTTATTAACAAAATTTACACAGTTAGCATTATGCGGCCTTGATTTTTATGATGGTTTGAATTAGTGGAGATGTGTGTGGTTTATATTAACGCTTCATGTGTCAATCTTAGCAGTATACAGAGGCTATAGTCTGGTTTTGATCAGTGCATCTTGGCGTCACATCCCAGCTCAGTCCTAATTAGATTTCCTACATTATAATGTTTGATAATGCCTCAAGGTTTGGTCCCTTCTATCAAAACATTTCTGCAAATATTCCTTCCCGTTAACTCTTTGTGGGTCCGCGTTACATAATTATTTCATATTTGCTATCTTCACCTCCATAGGGAAAATATCTGCAATAATCATTGTCATCATCATGATTCTCTTCGTGGTCTGTTGGCTCCAAATAAGTAATTTAGTTGTAAAGCAGCTTCATTTATTTTGCCTATTCATTTTTCTTCCTATCATATATCTAAATACAAATCTTCATTTTATAACTGACAGCTTATTACCTCTGAGCACATGCTGATAAATTTAATTCCAATGAGTTAGCTTCCATTTTCGGATCCCATTATCCACTAATGTGGCAGCAGCTTGTGGGAGGAGGAAACTTACAGGACAAGAACTCAATGTCTTTACTTATAAATATAAAATATGTATTATTATTGTTATTATTATAATTATAATTATTATTATTATGTTTTTAATACTTTCTATAAAAAAATTAATACAAAAATTTAAATTATCCAGTCTATATTTTTTTAATGAGGTTACAATTTGTTTTGTTTTTATTTGAGAACATTTTACAGTTCACAGGTTTCAAATATAAGAGAACTGTGATTTTCAAATGTATTTTATTTATTTCTCACTAACTTTCTTAGGGACAGAGAAGTTTTTCAGCTAAAGTGCAGCAGTGCACTTCTTCAGATCTCCAAATAAAGCAGAGCTATGAAGTGTGAAGTGAGACTTTTAGTGATGAGAGTGTTTGTTAAGTTGTATTTCAGTTCATTCAGAAATGCTGGTCCCTTCATAAACATATACCTTGTAAGAGAGCAGCATTGGCCACAATTGTGTCTATTTTGGTGAAGTAAGAAAGTAAGTAAACAATTATTATTAGCTTTGATGTTGGCCTGAATAGCACTCAATTAACAATGTGGCTAATGAGCCCATTAAGGATGAAAGTGTTCTCAACAGGTATGAGAGTATACTGCTGTTTTTGGAGTCTCGGTTCTCAACATTGAATGCAGCATGAATAACAGTCCTCTTTCCTAGTCCCTTCAAAGGCCAGACTTCTGCAGCCCAGAGAGCAGAGTTAAATAAAGATTTCCTTGCAATTGAAAAAATAGATGAAGACAAATATTTCATGTAAAACAAATTTCAGAAAATAAAATAAATAAATAAATAAATATATATATATATGTATATAGAAACATGTGTGTATATATATATATATATATATATATATATATATATATATATATATATATATATATATATATATATACATGTATATATATACATATACATATACAGGATATATATATACAGATATATATATATATATATATCCTGGAAAAGAGGCAGAAGAATAAATTGATTCATGCTAATATTGCGAATAAGTAAATTCTCCACACATTTAATTTGATTTCTTTCTGCTGTATGAAAAGTCAATATTTCTTTAAAAAGCCTCTTAAAACGTGAGAAAGCCCAAATTAAATTTGTGCATTTTTAAAATGTTCAGAAATCTTGCTTTAATTACATCTTAATTAAAGTAAATATGACTCAGACGCTTGCCTCAGTCTAATAGTAATTTCTCCACAGTACATATAGAGCTTTTCTGTTGCAAAGGAAGAAAAGTGAAAGAAAGACTATGAGGCTTTCTGCAGCCCCAGCGCTTCTCTGAAGGACTTCCCACTGAAACGCACTGAAAGCCTCTCTTGTGGATTATTTCTACATTATTTGCCGATGGATTCCAAACCTACTTGTTAACTATAGCAACAATTCTTTTATACTGACTGTCTTTTTTTGTCTTATTTGTTTTAGAACCCGAAAAATATTTTTTTTGCAATCTTATTTTACAGAACAAAATGAAATTAAAAGGAAATAAATATGTGTGACCTTACAAAAATGATCTTACATGCTATCGCAACAATCTAAGATGTTATTTAATAAAAGTGTTCAGTTTTAATTTTTTTTAGTGTGGCTTTTCATTCACTGTCTTTGACTAAATAAAATAATTCTTTTAACTAAATATTAAAATCAGTTTTTATTTCTGTGCAGGTGGATAGTGAAATAATTTCTAAAAGAAAAATACAAACTGCATGAAATGTATTTAAAAGTTGCCACTGTTTAACAAAAAATGACAATAAGTAAATAAAACGATATAACAGTGTGTTGAATGAATTTATCTGTTTGTAAAACCTGCTTGTCTGCAGAAGTTTCAGAATGTTATCAGTAGTTTCAGCTCAAGAATAGCTTGAGGTGTTTTGAGTATAAATCCGTCTAAAGCTGCCAGCACTGACATACACAGCATATGCTAAATACAGATAAGAGTATTTTTAATAGATCTGCAAAAAGTCTCCCCACATAGCTCAATGGATGTGCTTTGAATGTAGTTGATAAGTTGGCTTAAGCTGAATGCCGTATCCCACTGCAACATTGTGCTACTGGGTGAGCCCATCACAAACTAGCCTTCCAATAAAGAACACTTCCAGGGGAGGGATTATAGAAAAGCCTTCGAGATCAGCTTCATGTCTTACTAGAGTTTGCGATTATAAATAGTGCTGTGTTACAGAAAAAAAAAATCGCAATAGCCAAGGATCATATGGAAAAATATCTTTAAGCATTTTTCTATGTACAAGGTCAAATTGAAAAGGAGTGTGAGGGACATTTGAATCTTTCTAAATTTCCTCAAATCATTTTATTCTTTTTGATTCAAATTGTTTCTAGTTTTTATCATTTACTAAATGTTTTTATTTATTTAAATACATTAATCAATCGCTAAAATCATATTTTATTAAAAAAATAATAATAATTGGAAAAATGCAGCATCAAATTATCAGAATCCAGGAAAAATAATTTCCACCTTTATATAGTACTCACAAAGTGACTTTGTGCTCAGACTCCTGTGAATTAATTTATGTCTGCACTAAAAGTTGGCTGAACTCAGGTCGTGAACTTTGCCTCTTATTATTTTAAACGTGAGGAGGGAATTCTGTTCCTTTCACTTGTAATTCTTTACAACAATTTGTCAGCAACAGAAAATTTAGAGTTATGGAAAATGATTCTGGTTTTCATGGAATCGACAGGGAAGCTAAATAAAAGATGGATGGCTGATAGATGGAGTTAATGTTGACTGTCTTTGTTTCTTTTTAGCTCTCTTCAGGTCATCTGATTGTGTGGCTAAAGAAATGAGAGACGCAGATAAGCCTCTTTTATGCCTCCAAGCCACTTAAGGAGCTGAAGCACCGGCTTCTCTTGCTACACTGCCAGGGAAGAAAACAAGCAATTTGTGTACAACAAAATGACTTCTCTCTAAAATGTGTCCTCGAATCGTAAATATATTGTGAGCTCTGGCTCACCACTTTGACAGTCAATTTGTTTGAATGTAATTTAGAAAGTGGGGTTCTCTCTGACTGCTTAAAAACGGTGAAAATGAAAAAAGAAAAAAATACGACAACATTTGAAAAACGCTAAATAAACTCACACAGCACCTTGCTTTAATTGTTATTCTTATATCTCTCATTTACTATAACTCTTGGCCTGCTTTCATTAAGAATCTTTTTTTTATAATTTTCCTTTCTTATATTTTATATTTCTAAATCATGAACTTCAGGGTAAATGTTTGTACCTGATTTTTTATTGGCTTGACTTTTAGTGATAGCAAATAAAATATAATGTAAGATGGTATTTTATTCAGTAATATGGAAATGTCTTCAGTTCTTGCTATATGTCATGAGGGCATCTCATCTCTGCCTTCTTAATAAGGTAGTTCTGCAGGCCTCTACTGTAATATATTTCACCAATAAAGCAATTCCAAAGCAAGCCTGGCCTTTTGACCACCGCTGAGAGTGTGGAAAGCAGCAAGCCGCCTTTGCTAACTAGGCTTACTCTCTAATATTAGATACCTGTCCCCTGGCTTTTCAGAGAGGGGCTTAGCAGTTGATATTTTCATTTGGTCCTGCCAAGATGCGACACCCCCGCTTTAATCTTGTGTTTGACGTTAAGCGCTCTGTTCATGAAAAGTCTTGGTGAACTTCAACCTTAGGGTGGTGCTGTCATACAAAAATGATGTGGTGGGGGAGTGAAGCTGGCTGGTCTATCCTTGACCTCTCCCATTGGCCTGCCAAAGTCTTTCCCCTGCCCTTCTTAATCAGGAGGGACCCTTCCCTTTTAGCACGGGAGATAGTACATTCTCTGCATCCAGCTGCATCTTTTATACTAACTGGCACAGATGTCCACAGATAAAGAAGTGAGAAATAGCAGAGAAATCATGAGGGGAGAATGTGATGCTGTTCTGTGGTTTTTTATTGGTAGGGAAAAAAGAGAGAAAAAAAACTTATTTCCAATATCAAGATCGAATTTAGGACCACAGTTGTTTGTTTCTTTTTAATACTTTAATTTGTCATTAAATAAAATCTGTGACTTAACTCATTAACCAAATTTGCAGTGTTTGGAAAAATACTATTGATAAGCAGATTGATGGGTCTGAAACGAAAGCAGAGTTCATTCTGTTGTTGAGAGGCAATTACTTTTTCACTACTCGCTGGAAAACATGAACTCACATTTGCAGGTATTAGATGTGTTTGTCAGTAATATCAGGAAGAAGATGCAGGCAAAGTGGGAGTAAATTACTGAATTTCTTATGATGCGTAACTACCCCTTTATTCAGCTGCAGGCATTGTGCGCTGCTTCCATGTTAGCATTTATGGTGATGTTGAGGACAAACAAGCCACTTCTCTGCAATCGTTAAAATGAGTTTCCTTACTGATTGATGTCTGGAATCAATTGCTCCCCATAGCATCCATGTCAGTCTATTACCACAGTGCCTGGTAATCATAGGCTGTTCTCCACAAGATTATAGAGCTCTGTCGCAATGCAACAAAGACTTGCTTCCCTGGGTCTGACCTGGTCTGCTATAATTGAGAGTAGCTTCATTTTACTCTGCAGGTAAACAGAAAAAAAACACACAATTTTGATGGAAGGATGCCTATATTATTTTAAAATAATGATTTTTGTGCTGTAACGCAATGAATTATTGATGACTGAATTACTGAATAAAAATGTTTTTTTTAGCAGTGCCAGATAAGAAAAATGTCTATGTTCCCAGTTGTACCTTCGAGTTTAAACTCAAACCTTTGCAATGTTTTTTTTGTCTACCTTTCAACCACCAGGATCGCATTCAAAACATATCTCTGAACAGAACTTAAGTCAGAGTCCACGCTTTCCAATGCAAACATATTTGAAGTCATCAAAACAACAGGTGTTTTCTCCTCGAAATACCCCTCTGTGCAACTGTCCTTTTTTTGTCATGCGAATGCACCACAGCTCTCTTACTGCCAAGCTGACTACGATCCAACCCAGCAAGTGCCAGCAGCATTGCAAGTCATTTAGTTTGTGGCCCAGAGATGTGCACTGCAGCCCTGATCCTGATTACACATGATCAAAGATGAGTTGTTCAGAAATGTGATTATATATTTGAGCTGGACTAAAATCCACACACCGGTGTTCCTCTGAAATGACTAATTGAACAGACTTTAGAGTTTCATAATGGTTCAATAAAACAATTGTCATTTTTCTTCAGGTTGACCTCAATCATTTGAGTAGGACTACAGTACCTGTGACTTTTAATTACCTACAGTGAAATGTGATTATCAGAAAATATGGTGCCTATCAAGTGATTCCCTGCCCTTAAGTAATATTATTCTGTATAGTTAGAGTTGGAAAAAGATGACATGGGAACTTCAGTCAAAACAAAAGGCACAAGCTAATGAGACTGGTTAGTGATTCAAATTTATGGAAATTTTATTAATTACAGACACCTATCTTTCATCTGTACCATTTGGTGGCGAAGTAATTAGAACCAACAATGACAGTCCCAGCGGTGGAAAAAGCAAACAAGATCAAGGAAAGCAGAGCAGTCAGGAGAAAGTCTCATATATACTGAACTGGGCCTGGCCATAGGCAACAGGGCCTCATTAAAGTCACACTGTGTTGATCATCAATTAACCTGCTTTGTTTTGCTTCTGATTTTAAACTTGCATTACACCACTTTTCCTCTGCTTTTCAGTGATTAAGGGTTTGTCGGTAATGTTTGGCTGGAGGTGACAATGATGAGGGCTGCCTTGTGTCATGGAGGGTCTCTTTAGACAGGTTGAATGACCCACTGGAGTTTACTGGCCATAGTATATAATAAATAAAAGCATTGATCGTCTGTTTTTGAACTTCTTATTCTCCAAAATTTCAACAAAACATCTAAATAGAAGGAGATAATTAAAGTTTGTTGCCTTTTGTTCTTTTTCTTTCATTGATTTTGCTCATCTTTAATCCAATAAACTAAAAAAAAAAAAGAATGTTTGAAGCAAATTGATTTTTTTTTTCAATAATTGGTGCCGGGATATAATTTAAATGCATACATGTTTTATGATAATTTGTTTCTGATTTGATTTCTAAATTAAGAAGATGTAATCTTGCATTTACTTCTGTACAGTATTTCAATCTTCCAATCCTGAATGTTAGGCAAACCTTTCATTTTTCTAATGTAATTCATAGCATTGATCTGATATTAACTACATCAACAGCCTTTTGCAACAGCAAAGTGTGCAAAAGTCGACGCCGTCACATTTAATTTTCTTTTGCTTTCTGGTTTCTGTAAGTTCTGATGATCCTTCTTTGTTGAACAGAGCAAAAATATGTTTAAAAAAATCATATTTTTCTTAATTGAGTGCTGAAAGTTCAGTGAGAATCTGACCGTGTTCAATCAACCCCTGATCAAGATATTTAAGTTTGACTTAATTGACTCAAACACTGAAGTGAAGAGAGAATGGATCACTAAGTCCCAGCTGCTTACAAAGAACCAACAGAGACCTGAAGCTATACGGACAACAAATGGATGGTCGTTCTTAACTTTTATTATGAGCAGTGGAGGTCATATTTAAAATGAGAGATTAGCCGCTCATCACAATATTGGTGGATTATCAACTACCTGCAATGAAAGCAACCCCTGACTCTGAGTCGATAAGAGTTTGACTGCATTTCGAATTAATTTTCCTCAGCTTAGAAAGCCGGACGCCTATCTTGTTATTGATCACAGCTTTAATCCATAACCGAGCTCATCCTTTCCCCATGGAACGAGCAGGAAAATATAAAATGATCATGTGGAGGGCTCTTGACTCCGTATAAAAACGTACAGCAGACTTAGAAGTGATTAGAGTTCATCATTTAAGAATGTGTTCCCACACTGTTGTTTCACCTGTCAGTCCATTTTTTTTTTACTTGATCAGTGTGTGTTCATCATTCTTTTTTCATACCAACATTTCTTCTGCTCTGTATTCCTTTGGTCTGGGTTGTGTTTATACATGACAATTGATTGATTTCCCCGACAGCAGGAACACTTCACACCTCAGCTGCTTTCTCTGTTTGTCTTCTCCAACAGAGGGACCTCCACTGTGGATGAAATTTAGTCCCAACCTCTGACCTGTAGGTTCAGCGTTTGTCTCCAGTCCAGTGACCACAAACAACTCCTGGATTGCTGTAAATGTCAGTGCAGTGGTGTCTCCGCCCTCCTTCCTGTGAACCATAGGTCTGCACTCAACCTGCACTAATAGGGCACTTTCATGAGAGCTCCACTATCAGTTATGCTGTATTTGATATCTCAGATTTCCTCCTTATGATGCCACTAAAAACTGAACAGCTGTCATCAAACAAAGAGCAGTGATGCTCTGTATTTTTTTTTTCATGTTATTTATCCAAATCTTCACACCTTAATTTTGGTAGGAACCAGCCTCAAACACTTTATTCAATCCAAATATATAAATTATTATAATTTTTTATGGAAATTTAAGATTTTAGATGAAGAGTTTAGAAATAAATGTCTAAATAAACGAGGACAAGACGAGCCTCTGGAAGTGAACCATTTAGCACACAAAGCACCTGGCATCATCATAAGGCTCAATTATAATAGATTAATTGGATTCTGAAGGGAATGGATCTCAGAGTTTGTGTTCTGGAGACAGTGGTGGTAATGCATCCCATTTTGAAGCACTTTGGCTCACCCTTCCCCCACCCATAAACACACACGCTCCCTCTCTCTCCTCTCCCGGGCCTCCCGAGGTTGGTGTCTCTGCGTTAGGACTCTATTGTTGCCTACTGCTGGATAATGCCCTTATTAATTGTACCTCTTTGTAAGGTGTCAGCTGTAACCTCAGATTGAGATGGATGGATCTCTGGAGTCTGCTCCCTGGCCCTCCACAGACGCCCTATCTCTGCACAACACACAGATGCAACAGTGAGTGCTGCCACACTATGACTAAAAGCTGAGATAAAACAGGCATTTTTAATTATTCCTCCAAAAAAAAGACATGTTCCCAAGCTGAATGGCCTATTTCTGTCATTGCTAAGGTGAGCTAGCATGTGATGTATTTTAATTATATGAATATCAGAGCGTATGAACCATAGCAGTGATAAAATATCTTTTTTTTATTGATTATTTTAGTATGTTGTAGGAATACTGGTTAATTAGGTGGATTGAAGCTTCCGTGAGATCAACAGCATTACCATCAAATCCTTTCCTTCTCATTAGAGGAAACAGAGTCAATTTAATTAATGCATATTAATCCCCACTGATGCTTATTTTAGCTTTAAAACAAGCGTGGCAGTGTGGACTTCTATTTAAAAAAAAATCAGGTTTGATCACTGTCTGAGTCAACATATACAAATTTTAATAGGCCTAGCATTTTTCATAATCTTTAGATTTATTAACTGAATTTAAAGCAATCATGTGAACATGATGATGAGATTTTTTATTTACAAATGTTAGTTTCAACTAGGGTCAAATGATAATTTCATAATAAAATGCATCACCTCACAAGGTAATCATGTGTCTGTAAATGAAATAGGAAATCTGCTATGTATATTTTTAATTAAATGATTTAATCTATTCGCCTTCATGGAAAAGTTGTAATGTTTCAGAAAAGAAAATGCATACATCAAAACAAGGCTCTGATAATAACAGAAATATAATTTTCTCCATATCATCCCCTTATAGCATCTATTCCACTGATACTGAGCAGCAGCATCTCTTGTTTGAATGTTCCCTGCTGTTTGGTCTCTCAGGATGGCTTCATGAATGCCACTGGATGCCTCTTTAGATGATCCAGTCATCATAATCAGACCGTTAACCAGGGTTGTTGAAGTTCTAATAATAGTTCGTCTGACAACAGCGAAAGAAACAAAAAGGAGGTATTTCTGATCACTTTTACTGCTCAATTTAAAAGAAAAGTAAATTAATTGCCTTGATCCAGTTTCTCACTTAGTATAATCTCAGATGAATCCAGTGATTGCTTCAATCTACTGATTGATCTTAAAGTTTCAAACAATCTAGACTTCTTCCTTTCCTGGCTGCTGTTACCTATGTGTGCTCTTGAGTAGGACTAATCATGCTTTATCTCTTGTTGTAATTTTTTCAGATTTTTTTTTCTTCATATTTAACAGAAAGAAAGTTCTAAAACAAATTGTACAAATCTTATTACGTCCTACAAATTCTTATAAAGCTCTTTATCCACAGCTCTTCTGTGAAACAATACGGTAACTGCACAGGCAGTAGAGTGAAGTAGGAGATGGGGGGGGGGGGGAGCACAGACCAGAAAATGGAGATCCATTCCCTTCAGATCCCATTTAGAGAGGCCCTGCACATTTTTAAAGTGTCAATTGTTTTTGTCTCTTGAAGTGTAGATGGAATGTTTGAATTCCAGTATTAACTGTAGTGCCTGCTGAGTTAAATTATGGTCCCTGGGCTGTGGGGTGGGAGTAATCAATAAGAATACACGAGGCAGTGTGTAATGTGTCTGCTCCTAGCAGCAGGGACACTGTCCCCCTTACCCTGTCCCCCAGCAGGTTAGATAAATATGATACTGAAACAGGGCACACTGGATTATATGATATCAATGTAGAATCAGGGAAGTGCTATTACACTCCCCTAGCCCACTGTGAGTACTATTGACAATGTTGGCTTTGAACACGGTAGTGAATTTCTCTCTCTCTCTCTCTCTCTCTCTCTCTCTCTCTCTGTTTCCTCTCCTTTTCTGCACTCCCTCGCTCTCTCTCTCTCTCTCTCTCTTTCCCTCTGCATGTGAAGAACCACAGAAATAAAGGGATCCATATTTCACTCAGCTTTGATTAAAAAGGTTATTTTATGCCAAAGCCCTGAAGTTGTGTTTATTGCTCCCACAAGTTAATCTCTGAGGGCCATGCTGTGATAATAATTTCTAAACTTCCAGATGTTTTCTGTGCATAAAGAGCCAATAACATAATGTATAATCAATATGTAATTGATTTTATTTTCAACGCTGTGCGATAGTGCTTCCTATTCATAACAGGATCTGTTCTCTTTCTCATGTTGACCCTGTCAAATGTCCAACCAATTAACCGGTGTTCTGGTGTTGTTATTTGGCTACATACTGGTGGCTCATACAGTAACCTAATATCACTGATCTACTCAGACTATTGATCAACTCTCCCCGCTCAGTGGTGAAAACCTGGCTTGTCTGAAAGGCCATTATCTGTGTCCACGTCAGATAACCTGCTACAACCTGATACAGCCCTTTTCAAAGGCTGCAACCTCTCTGCCCTCTCCAGCCATCTAACCCCCTGCCTTCCCCCTCCAACAATCATTATCAATCTTATGTTAAATGACATGCAGGTCAAGAAAACTGCAGCGTGTGGATGTCTCACATGTGAATAATCCATGTTGCTGCAAGACATCTTGTGCAAAATGTCATGCTTCTGGTTTATCGAGTAGATTTTCGCATGAAGGCAAATGACAATTTGACGTGCACTTTTTCCAAATGAAATATACCAAAGGTGAATTTTCATACACAGATGTCAGCTCCTTATCAATAAAGTTTACAGAGCATTTTTCCAGGGACTAAAATACATTTTCATAGTAAGCAGGCAAATTCAATTAAAGGTTTATAGCAGCAACCTCTCGTCTTCACTTAGCCATTCTATCGTTCCTTGATTTCAATTAAAACCCCAACAAGTGTGCTGACATTTGGATTTGTTGCTTTGTTGTTACATGTACCAGAGTGCATTTTGCATTCTGAGGAGGAATGTCGATATTAAAGCATTTTCGGGCCAGGTATTAGTGACATTGCGGTTGCTTTCACACAAAAGATTTGGCAGAAGCTAATTTGCATAAGGTCAGAGTCAAGCTCCTGATGGAAGTTGTGCAGCATCCCTGTCTCTTAGCAACACTCTTTCTCTTGGTGACTGTGTTGAATTGACTGGTCCTTGGCACTCATCTTTCACCAAGAAAATTCATAATGAAATGCCACCCGACAACCTGCATCTATCACGAGACACTCCTCACTTTCCTCCTAGGTTTATACCGAAATTAATAAATCAGTGCGTTGTTTAATGGCACCGCGGAGGGTGAATGTGACTGTTATGTGTTCTTTTGCTCAGATTTTCTGACAATCTGTGCTTTTTGGAGGTGTTGGGGGGGCATATTTATTGAGAATTGTGCCAAGATTACAGACAAATTAGCAGGTAATTGGAGACACCTGCAAAACAAAGGGGAGGGTAGATGGAGAGGTGGCAGAGTGGAGAATGATAAAGAAAGAGATTGGGCTTCTGGGCTGGCCTTCACCCATTTATTGGTGGGGGAGGCATTTAAAAAGAGGGGATTTGTTATGTTGAGAAAATGACTTTTGTCCTCTACCATGGTGACAGGATCCAGATGCTGCCAAGAGATGTTAATAGAGGGTCAAATTTTGGACAAAAGTATTCCTCATTACTTTCACAACTGCCTCCATCCTCCAAGATGAACACTTTCTGTGGTTAAAAGAAGAGATGTGCTCTAATTACTGTTTTTTACTAAACGCATCCATAAACTATACTATAATTACTGACTATTTATATCATGTTGCTCACATGTGGTCTTTACGCAGCACATTTAAACTTTACGTGAAAAGATCAATTCCGTAGAGCCTTCTTTATCACCCACCCTTTATATCCTCCTCGTCCTTAAGGGTCGCGCAGGTCTTACGTGTTTCACGACTTCACAGTCTGGCTCAGTGGAAATGTCTCTGCGCACTGGCAATTATTTTAGCTCTGTCAGATAATAAATAAAAATGTATTTTATTATTATTAGTAGCATTGTTGTTGTTGTTGTTGTTATTATTATTATATATTATATTTCTAGTGACATTTAACTATTTTATAAGTCGCTTGTGTCAGGTTACTCTTAGCTTCAGGTGTCAGTTTTCTAATTGCGATTAGACTTAGATAAATAAATAAATGAATAAATAAATAAATAAGCAAGCTTCCCGAGTCTCTTACACTTGGAAAAACTTATTTTCATTGTGGCCACGCACAAGGTCATCTCTGAACTGTGACACCTCCGGATACTCAGAGCGAAATGAAGTGGTGAAGACAGAGAAATAGTATTCTTTATTAACATTTACTTCTTTTTCATTTCTTTTTAGCTCAAATGATATTTTTTTTTCATATTGCAGCCTAACAGTGCTGATTTGAATCATGATCTAATTCGATAAATGGACACGGAATGTCCTTAAAATATCCTCTAATATCCTCTAATCTATTCATTGCTCTGTTTGTTTTATTAAATATCTCTTGGTATGTCGGTCGACGCGGAACTTTTACACACCACGTGCATTCTGCATTCTGCATTCTGCGCCGCTCTGTTTCCGACAGCATCAGTTTCCCAATGAACAAGGAGGGTGTTTTCTCCCCTCTTCATTTCCCTTTGCGCTGTTCTCGGCTGCCAGAGGTCGTCCCGTTCTGTCGCACGGCTGCAGTGACTTCAACATAATCAAAACACCAAGGCTAATTGTCACCCTTCCTCATGCAGAGCTCTGTAAAATTATACCAACATAAACTGTTGTTGAAAAAAAAAAAAAAAAAAAGAAAAAGAAAAAGAAAAGCTTATTGATTGATGCGTGTGCGTGTTTGAGGGAAAGCACCTGCTCTATCTGCCCATCGCACGGACGCACCGAGTATAGGTCTAATTTCTGGGACGTTCACTTGGGATATGTTTCATTCAGGACTGTGATTGTCGATTTAGATAGTTGCTCACTGCAATTCTGGGAAGTTCTGTTGCAATTCACAGATTGTAACGATGGAGAGCCCTCGACATGGCAGCGCTGATTACATCAGCCAGTCTAGTGTCCACCTTTCATGTCAGGTATTTATTCGTTCCGTGCGGAGCCACAAATAGGCTTCTACGTCTTTGTCGTTGTTCATATAGGAACGGACTCTCAATGGCAGACGATGTGCTGAACAACCTGATCGATTTATTCCATTTATTGATCTTAATGCTCAATTAGAAGGTAAATTTGGCTTTAAAACATATCCAGATCTTTGCACTGTGTGTTAATATACATTTCTCATTTCCTATTGGCTGCTTTGTAATTAAACATACAAGTTCTTTTTTTTTTTCTGAGTGATAGGAGGATCCTTCTCTCGCGTTACGACATGATGTTCCCTTGCAAAGTTACCAAAAGTACTCAGATCCTTTCTTTAATAAAAGAAAGCAAAATATATATATATATATATATATATATATATATATATATATATATATATATATATATATATATATATATATATATATATATATTATTTGATTATTGTAAGTGATGCATTGATGTGTAGCTCTCTACTGTTGGTTGAGGAAGAGCTCATTTTAATTATTTTGAATTCTATTTGGACCTTCACAGTCCTATAAAGATGCATCAGATATTATAAGACTATCAAAGCTTTTATTTGTACATTTTTAGTGTGAAGGAACTATAACTGTCATATAAATGCAGTGGAGTAAATAGTACAAAATTTACCTCTGAAATGAAGTGGAGTAAAAGTATGGAGTAGCATCACTGTGCTTAATGTTCAAGTAAATGTACTCAGTCACATTCCATCCAGAGTTTTAAACAGTCAAAGCCATGTTATGCTGTATTTTTAGGTCATGTTGTTGGTTTACATCACTGTGTGTCTATCAAATCTAATTCATTTTTTTGTCATGTCCATTTACCCCTCACAGTGTGGATTCATACTGTTTCAGAGTAATTTACCAGATTAAGTATTCTGACAACAGAGCAGTGTCACATCCATTGCATAGAAAAGTCCTGAACCCAAAGTTTTAGTTGAGTAAAATCAATTTGATCAGCAAAAAGTATTAAAAGTAAGGCTACTCATTATGCACAGTGCACAATGCCCCTTGCCCGGAGTTGAAAATCAAATTATATATCATGTTATTTGATGTCATTACTGATATGTTGATATTGATGCAGAAGTTTCACGTTGTAGTTGGTTGAGGCAAAGCTGACCGTAAAGTGTTGCTAGTTTGATCTGTAAGAATGCAGCACATTATATAAAGAGCATATTCTCATAACATTGTCAGCTATAAATAACCAGATCTAAATGAATTGAATGGAATAAAAGCATAAAGTCGCATCAAATTATATCCACTTCTCAAGTAAATATACTTCAAAATACCACTCACGTACAATACCTGAGTAAATGTACTCGGTTACTTTCCACCACAGCAGCTGACAATAAATCACACTCATGTGTTTGCGGGTTGTGATCATATCAGCATGTGATTTCCAGCGTGTTCTTATGCGAACCATCTCTATGACATATGGAGATGCTTCCTCCCACAACCACACCTGACTGATCCTCTCCTCTCTCCCGCTCTGCACAGATGATATCACACAGATTCCTGCGACAACATTCCCAAACGGCTCTCCGTTCCAGTGAAACATGTCATCTGGCCATGTCACACAGCTAAACCCAAATATTGTGCATTGTTGGTAAAGAGAGGTCAGGAAACTTGTGAGCCGGGTATTTCAGGCTGTGTTCTCTATAATTAAGTATTCATGAAGCAAAGTATAGGTTTACACGACACACTGGTGGTTCTGACGGCATCACCCCCCCAGCACCAGTGCCACCACCACCTCCCCATGTGTCATGCTCGGCTTTCCCCCACCAGCAGACAGGCCATCATTTCTAGTGTACTTCCAGCATTGATATCAAAAAGGTTTTTTGGTCAAGCCAAAGAAAGGTCACTCTAATAATACACAAGGTCAGTGGTGGGAGCCAGCAAGTCTCCCAGTCATTATTCATTTGTTCCCAGAGTTAATGACAGTTGCAGGGAGACGAGAACTTGGAGCCAGTAGGCATGTGATGTCACCAACACATGCCAAGGGATTATAAGGGCAGGCAGGGGACAAGAAGTGTGGATTATACAAAAAAAAAAAAAAAATACACAACCTTTACTTCTCTATCACTCAACTATCCATGTTTCCTGCTGGAGTCTCGACTAATACATGGAGATATCACCGAATTATGACTTGCTAGTATTGAAGGAGATGTTGCCAAATAAAAGGATTTTTTTTTAAACTTTTAATAATAGCGTTTTTATTTATTCATGTCTATAATGTCCAACTTGAATGTTCTTTTGGGAGATGTTTAGTGCCCTCCGTTTGAGGAGATAACATGTTTTTTAACAGGCTCATTTACAGTCTTAAATGACTGTAATATTGTTTTCATTGTTGGAACTGATGGAGCACTTTCACTCATTACTTTCCTTTTACAGTATTTCACAATCACCACATCGTATAGATGATGCCGTAGTAAACAGACTGGAGCCTGGGCTTTCACACATGGAGAGAATGAACAATGAACACACCTTATTCAGTCATTGGGAAGGGCGCACACAGTGAACAATGAACCCCTCCCTTTATAGCAGCACCATGTCTGATAATGACCACATCCACTGCAACTGATAGTGCTCCTCTTTTATGACCTACATGAGCATAAATACAGCTCAGATAATATATTCCTGGAGGGCTATTGAGGATATGATCAGCGGTGTTGAACAGAAACATTTTTAATGTGTTTTTTTGTTTTGTTTTCATGTTTTAGAAAAGACACATGTTGCATATTTACTATACCTGCTGGTCACTTGATCCATGAAGTGATGTGGTTATTCTTTTTGCACCTAAAAACATCCTCCATATGTTGTTTTGTCTGAACAGGATTTAGTGAAACTCTTTGCTGCAATGCAAAAATTAATTGGTTAAATTGGTGCACACCTTTGGATTTGCTCTCTTGTTGTTGTTTATTTTCACTTTACATCTGCTGAATAATTAGAAATAAATTACAAATTGTGCTGCAGGAATCCACCATTTTTGCCATGGCTCTGCATCGAACATGTAGATACAGTAGATTCCCTGTTTGAGCATAAGGTCAGAGAATAAATATGAGCTGCATTTTGCATTACTTTCAGATGAGTGAAGCTGTCAGACCAATAATGTGAGCTTTCAGTCCTACTTTCTGCCACTTATCCCCCATTCTAGGACCAAGGGGTCATGTGAAAATTGAAAGTGACAGTCAAACCAGCATGTTGAACAGGCTGATTGGACTAAGCTGTCATGGCCCAGATCAGAGCTCTTTAACACCAGGTCCATCAGAGGTCTGCCTGTTGAAGATCCCAGTCAGTTTTAAAATAAAATCCTGACAAGGAGAGGAAACCATAATTGTTAGGGAAATGGAAAAAGAGACCGAACAGCCGTATAAATGCAAACTTTTATAAAAGTTTGATGCAGTGACAAACAAATATAGTTAACAAGAAAAGCAAAGTTTTTGTAAGTTGGCTAAAAAAAAACTTGACAAAAACAACAAAACTAAGCCTCAGAGTTCACTGAAGAGCTTTTCTTTATGACAGGAATCAGATCTCATTTCCACTTTCAGATTAATGAAGACCAGCGTTTTTTTTTCCTTTTTTTCCTTTGTGGTCATTTGAATGAAAATGTTTGTATCACCTGTTTTGCCGATGATTTAATGAGCACATGACGCTGTCACATGAAAGATTTCTTTACTTCATCGAAAGCAATCCCTGTCAATTTATATTTTGTTTTATATGCAGCATTGCATGAAGCTCCGTCAAAAGCAATCAGCTCGCCGTCATCCATTCGGATGAAAATAAATCACGTCATTATCACTTTTACTTGGGTCCATCTTTGAAACAGAGGGAGAATGGAATATTTTTGTCAGGTGGAAGAGTAACTTATGATCCTTTTATGTCCTGCTGAGAACCCTTGAAAATAATAATACACCACAGCAGAAGCACAAGAACAACTGAAAGGCACCGAGTGTTATAAATCTGATGGGATTTGCATATTTTGCCTCCCTAGCAAGAAGCAAGCAAAAGAAACCACGACATGTGAAAAAAGTGGTTAGAAAACACACTCAGAAGTAAGAGTTCACATTAAGAAGGATATGTTTCTCCAGAACTCATTTGTGATTGAAAATGTGAGGGTTTCAAGGTAAAAGCTTCTTGAAGAAAATATTTTTTATTCTTGTATCTGAAACACTCAAAGTCAAGAAGATTATTGATCAAATAATGTGTCACAGTATGCTTTTTGACCTTTGTTCCTTTTCTGTTTGAGTTTCCCTTTACTTCAATTCTCTCACATTTACTTTATTACAGCATTAAAAATGCTTCAAGAGCTACTAAATACACTGAAACCTCGGCTGTCAAATAATGTTAGTTCTTGCTGAAGGAGCACCGTCTGACAACTTGGCAATCAAAGTATCAAATCTTGTTTCTCCTGGGAGTTTTTTACAGTTCGTTTAAGGATTGGATTATTATGGAAAAAGTTGTTTAAAATGTTTTTTTTGTCATTTCATTGATGTGAATCATGCTGGGAGTGAGTATGTTGTTACTGTTGTAGCCAGAAGACCTTAAAAGACTAATTAGAATCATTTTAACTACAGATTTTTCAGAGTGTACCCAAAACGAATGTTTTATAAACATCCTGGACAATAATGATAATGTGGAAAAAATAAAAGCAAAAACATCATTAAGATACATGAATCCAAACTTAATAGGAGCTTCACACTGTCTTTTTCCTGAGCTGTGATTGGCTATAACAGCTTAATTTAACAAGGTAGTACTGCAGAGTGTGTCTCTGTCATTCCTACATGTTGTGTAGGACTTTGTGTACCAGGGTCATGTTTGAAGATACATTTTTGTTGTTTTATATTAAAATCAGTAATTATTTCACTTATTGATTTTTATTTCCATTTGATTTGCAGCATACAATTAACACACTTGATCTAATCTTATCCCTCAATTGAATTATGGAAATGAGATTTTCTTGATGTCACAATTAAATTCTTGGTGACTGTCAGTGTCTCCAACTTTTCTTTCAGACAGGAAAAATCACCAAATTATAAATATAAAATACTCCTAATCAGTTGGTTATGACTTGGTGAGAACTTACCCAAAAAAATTATTTCTTCTACTGCTTCGATTAAACACTTGACATTTGTTTATAATTAAGCAACTTTTCAGTCATCTGAAATCCTTGTGGAAAAAAATGTAACACATTGAACATTCAGATAAAACCCAGAATCAGTGATCACTGCAAAATATCACCGTAGCTACATGAAGACATCCTGTTTGGCTCAGGCATCCGAAAAAGATCAAAAGCAGCTTCAATCCTCAGCTAAATGAAATGGTGACTTATATCCTGAAAAATATTAGCGATGAAGGGAATGACAGCCTTAACTTAACTCCTTGGTTTTGTGTCTATGTGCCCAAGCAGTGCCAGAATCCTTCATGTGTTCTGCATTGAAAAGGGTTCCACATTTTAACTATAAAGGTTCCCCTGAATCCACGAGAGTCATGAAACACTTCAGAGTTGTTTTTCTTCGCTCCATCTTCCTGTTAACATGCCCAGCAAATCAGAGGAGAGTGTAGAGCAGGTTTTGGTACATTAAATTTCATCTCTGACAAACACAGACATTAGAGACGCTGCTGTGTTAATTGTGTGATATGTGTTTTAATGTAAGAACAAAAACTTGGGCTCGCCTCTTTCCTAAATGATCAGGTAAAAGGCTCCTGCATTCCAAAAAATCATTCGTCCCTTGTCCATCTCAGCATCAGAATTCTCCAACCCATGTTTTCCTTTTTTTCTGATTCCACTGATCTTAGCTTGAAATGCAGAGACAGCAAAGCACTAAGCCTTCAAACGTGTGATTTTTTTCAAAAGATCTCTAGAAGCAATCTCTGCCTGACTGACCCCTGACAGCTGCAGATCTCTTTATTTCTCTCTCTGCTGGCACTACATTTGGTAGAAAAGCTCTCAGATTCACACCTCTGTCAGACAGCACAAGTGTTTATTATGTGCATACACACAGAATATCCTATATAGTGCACACCTCAAAGGCATGCAGGCTGGAGTTTTTAACAAACATCCTGGAAATTGTGACCAAAAAATGTACATATTACAGTCATGCAGTTTTTTTTCCTCATATTTGTTGTACAAAAATCAACTCATCACTTATTTAATTCAAACTCAATAAATGCTTTCACAGAAACATGGCTCCTTTTGTATTCTTTCAGTGTGATCCATGAAATATATTTCTTTACACCTCAACTGTATCCCCAGTGATGACACATCAAGCAAAACGGTTGGACCTCCCCCACATCTTTGTATTTTTTCTGTTTTTCACTGCAGCCAAAACCACAAGATCACACATTTGAAATCACCTCAACTCCAGAGGAAAGAAAACTAAATTATTATGTGATAAAATGGTTCAAAATAAATATGTGCACACTGTATGAGTAGCAGTTAAATTTAAATACACTCTTCCATTTTGATTGATTATAAATATACACACCACAACAAAATTACCTGGAAAAATAGCATGTTTTCGTACGTGCAGTTTGTCTTGGTTTTATTGTGGCAGCTTTTCCTCCGTCACTGGGAGTGCAGGGTTTGCTGGTGCCTCCCTCTGTTGAAATGAGACTGCAGGCTCTATCATTAGATCGGATGGCAAGTCTTTATGCAAAGTGTTTTGCATAATTACATACCAAAGCCAGAATAGCCACCCTCAAATTTTATGGGTCACAAAGCATCAACAATTGCCGCATTATTGTCCACCAAAGTCCAGCCCCACCAATGACAAGGAACGAAAAAAAAGAAGAAGAAGAAGAAGAGAGAGAGAAACTCCTCTGCCTAATCTAAGATCGGGAGTTTGGATTTTCATTTCAATAAAAAGTAAAGAAGATTATTGCCAAACTGACAACTTGTTTACATATAGTAGTAAAGTTCAGAGGACGGGCCAAGGCTTTAGGGAGTGTGAACATTGAGTCCACAACGTGTCAGCATCATGATCTCCAGTAAAGTCCTTCATATTCCCAACCTTCAGTGTAGAAGTTCTGTTTAGAAAATAAAACATTATTTTAAAGGAAATGAGGAAGTCCATCATTTGCTTTGCCTGTTCCTTATTTTATTTAATTTCAACAAGTATTTATGAACTGAAAAGTACCTAATAGTAAAATCATAGAAGTGTGTATATGTTATACAGTAGCCCAGCTATAGTAGCCTAATTAAAGCATACCTAATATTGTTAATCATGAAGCTATTAAATCTGTTTTATCACCTATAAAAAATATCGAATCTGCGGGAGAGATTCGTTCCAGCATCCTTAAGTTCAGACACGTTATCACAATAGCTAATTGAATCGATTTACAGGACTTTTGAGCTTTAATTTTCAATACATTTTGCGGTAGCATAAATGCAAAATAATAATATGCTGAGTCCGATTACATTAATTACATTACAACTTCTGAGAAGAAGAGTAAAAGGCAATAAAAAGCAAATCAAAAAACGAAAAATATTTCAGAATCTTCACATTTTATTTCCAGCGATCTCGACCAAAATTAGGATATTGATTAATATCAATATTATGAATTAATAATAACATTGTAATTATTTTACATTCTGTTTAATTAGTGAGTATCCATCGTTAATAAACCGGTGGCATTATCGCCACCAACAGAAGGAACAGGGTCTCAGATAAAAACAGAAAAAGCGATTTCCTTAAAAATAAAATAAAATACCTGAATTAAAAGTGTGTATGAAACACGTGACATCATTTTTGGTTGTCCTACGTGGGGAAAAAAGCTGCGGCAATACGGAAACATTCAGTGAGGAGGAAAAGATTTAATATTTCGATGTTTAGAGAAATAGTGCTGTGAGTGAACATGAAGTGTTTTGGATGGTCTTAAAAATAGACCTGTTTTACGTCTAAAAACATTTTCGATTTACTAAACACAATCTTATGTGACATATTTAGTTTTAATGTTGTTCACGAACATTTGATTAAAATAAAAATCGAAATATCAGCAGTAATGGAGGCTGGACTTCTGAGCTACAACACATAAACTGGATTTTATGTTCACTGTGCTTCGTGACATTGTTTTTAATTCATCTATTATTTTTTCTATTAAAACACATAATTTGTTTTAATTATTTATTGAATAAATGATGGAAAAAATACATCTTCTAGAAGAAGTGTTTGAAAAATGTCATTTATTCTAAAAGAAATTCAACTCTGAGATTGACAGGAATTTCTAAACTGTATTTGTATGTGTCTAATTATCTATTTTACATTTTTAATTGAACTATTCGCAGGAAAGAAGACAGAAACCGAGTTAGATACGTGACACAAAGAGGCTGTCGGAGCACTGCCGAGGTTAAACGTGCAGAATAGCGCCATCTCCCTGTTGCGGACAGATATTCCCTCACATTTTTCTCTTCTGTTGAGACCCTCGTGGAGATTTGTCCCCTCATAAAGTTGACCGATTCCTGTGAGCATCGCCGGCTACAGCAACAGCCTGTATTCTGCTGTCTTTTGGCGGCCACCAGTCACATGTGCTATCGCTGTTCATTAGTGTAGGGGGTCCCGGAGCGGGTCCCCGGTCCTGCGGGGGTCAGTGAAGAAGGGAGAGGAGGGTGAACCGCGTCCTCAGACTTCGGTTGTACTGTCATCTCACTGTAATCTAATTCAAAAAATTATCACAGTCAAACATATACACTGGTTCCCCATTCTGGGGTCCCAGGACGCTCCGAGGTCAGCCATCAATATAAACGGGGTCCTCGGAAATCAGAGAAATAATTTAATTTCTCTTGAGGGTCATGATTGGTTTGCACATTTACAGGATGTATACATTGATGATGTTCAGCCTGGGTTTCAGCTATTCGGATGCTATGAGCAGTTTACGGAGAGTGTGTAAAAAAATCACATTAAGCCATTGAAAATGTCAGATGCGGGTCTCTGTGACAAAAATCTTATCAAGTGGGAATCCCGGGCTGAAACGCGTATCTGAGAGCGGGGTGCTGTTGAAGCGTATGAAAAGAACCCAAATCTTATGGGAAGAGAAGAGATGTTCACACACTTTTTATCTTTATAATGCGTAGAGTTGGTTCGGGATGAGTGGAATTCGTATTTTTAGTATTTAGGGGTGGTTTCTGCAAAAACAAATGAGTAAAAAAAAATCCAGCATCACTTGAGCTGTGGAGACTCCCCGTGAAGTAGAATTGCTAAAAGTGTGTATAAGGTCAACAATAGGCGGAAGGTTATTTATTTTACCTCCATTTGAACATTTTGTTACATTAGTAATATTAATTTCAAGCAAGAATCGGATCAGATCAAGAAAGCAACTTCTCCAAGGCCTGCAGGTGCAATAACGAAACTGTGCGTAAAATTCAGTCAAAGACTGAAATGTTTAACTGTATGCAGGCCTTTCTATTTTTCAGTGTTTTCATACTTCTTGTGATCGCTCCTAGCTCCTAGTTAGATGCCAAATAAGCTCCGTTTTGCAGAAATGTCAGGCGCGTCCTCGGTGCCATTTAAATGAACGGTGTTGTGGAGCTGCATCGAGGAGCTGTAAAAAAATAAATACAACTCCACCAGATTCTGCTTTTGATAGAAGCTTTTCTAATAATAAACTTTCACTTTAGGCTACTGAAAAAAAATCAGTTTTAATCTACATGACAAGTTAGAATTATTTTTATAGGCTATTTGGACTTTTTTTTTTCACCTGTGGAACATGTGAACGTGTAGGCGGTGGGTATGATGATAATGATGATGATGATGATGATGGTGACACTAGCAGTGATAACAATAGTAACGATGATGGCGGCGATGAAGACTGGACGAGAAATAACGCTCAGGGTGTGAGGTTTTCAGTCTACCACCAGCACTGACCAGAATTTCGCCAAATTCATTTCGCAGTTTGAGCGAGCTTTGCCAAATGTGTGTTTGAAACACGCGCGCCCCAACACACACACACACACACACACACACACACACACACACACACACACACACACACACACACAGTCTTTCTCTTGAGTATTTAGAGTGTTTAGAGGGAATAAAACAGAAAGGAACACATCTCCATCAGTGGCGGGTGAGGGCAGAGCCGTGTGTGGAGGGACACAAGCGAAGCATGGCAGGCCTACCCGCCTAATTAATATTAAATTGATTAAACATTTAGCCTTTATTTGAGCAAATTATGCCGCATTTTACATCCGCATAAGCTAATGTCCAATGTCTTCAATATTATCATCGTCACAGAAGCGGGCATCATCATCATCATCATCATATGGCTTGAGTTGAACAGACACGCACCTTGGCACGCGCGCGCACAGGGGGAAGATGAGTAAACAGACGTGCGCAAATGAAAATTGTCAGTTGAACTGACTTCAGACAATCTCCAGTGACCACACACCACGAGGCCTCAACACCATGCACGTGACCTCTGACTGAATGTGTGCGTAACAGCTGAGTTGTAGTCACACTCTCTTATCCAAACTACTTCATAGAGGCGAGCTGTAGCGTTAATGCTGCGACCCCTGGAAGACTGACAACCACTGCGGTGCGCCTAATGGGGATCTTAATAAAGTATCTATGTACCCCAAGTAACAAATCGATACAAGATGTAGGCCTATATCGATCAATACCTATGAAGTAGCCTTGATGAAATAATGCGTTAGGGTTTTGGGAGGCTGGGGGTGGAGGGGGTATAATATCCCGGAGAGTGTTTGCGGTCTCTCCGAATCATCTCTCTTTCTCTCCGCTCGTGTCTGTGTATGCATATATGAAGACCTTTCGAAGTGCATGCATTAAAACGGTTTTGTCTCCCTGCTGCAGGCATTGTGTCGTTATCTAATTCTCACCCACTGACCATTTTCCGTCAAAGTTTAGTCCTTTTTCGGCTATAAATATCTATTTTTAATTTAATAGACTATACGCGTCAGTCATGCTTACCATCAACGACCAAATAATAGGATGCGATTGGATTTATTTGGCATGCCCTATACAGCCTATCACAGGAAATGCTGGCTGCTCCTGTGGGCACTGAGATATAGGCTCACTATGGGGTTAAAAGAAAAGTGAAATAGCCTTATGAAAATAGGGGGGGAAATTCAGCAACAAATTCAAATTGGAGTGCATACACGCCGTTGTTCTCGTCAGCAGCAGTTGTTTTTATCTGCCCTGTTAATATCACCACAAAGCTCAGTGCCCCTTTTGAAAGTCTGGCAGTGTTTTTTTTCTTGTGCTTTCTTTTTGAAGGAACTTTGCCATGTGTTGATTGGCCCTTCTTTCTGAAATTTTCTCAGTTTCTTCTTCTGGTTTACGGGGAAAAAAAACAAAAAACAAAAAACATGAAGAGGTTTGGTTAAACAGGACAACTGTATTATAAAAGTACTATTCAAGATCAGTGGCGTTCATATGACAACGGTGTGAGACAAGTCTGAATACACGAAGCTCCACGAACTCTGGGGGTCGAAAGTTTTTAATATTCATTCTAAACTACAACGTCTGAACTCTCTTATGTCCAATTTCAATGGGCAAAAGCGCCAGTGTTAAGGACAACGTGATATGTTTGCGCAGAGCAATAAATTAAAGCCGTGGGTCACATATGATGTGCAACAATTTGCAATAAAATTTCAGAGTCACGCCTTAATGTTATTTAACTTCAATATACAAGCCCCCTAAATAGATTCCTGGCGTTTGTGTGAATCCCCGCCCCTTCTGACCACAAAAGAAAATATCACATTTGTACTTTGGACCATGAAGGGTGGCCAGTCCGCTGTACCTTCTCCATCCACACAGACAGACGCAGTGGCCTACACAGTGGGTGACAGGTGCTTAAAACACACATTACTTGTGAAGTTACAGCCTAATAGCAGTCGGCAGCTGCTGTCGTGGCTGTGCAAGGTGGCGCCTGTGTGCGCAGCGCTGGTCGCTTTTCTCTTTGTGTTAAAGTGAGCTGAGGTCTCCGAGGTCTTGAAGCTACAGTTCCAGGGATAGCGGGTAGATGGCACAATTTTCTTACATTTATGGGCAGGGTGAAGGAAGCCCTGTGCATTTTTATACGAGTGAAAGGAAATGTGTTAGAAAGGCAAAAGATAAAGTGGAAGAATGTGCAATAAATTACGAAACAATAACACATTTGAATTAAACTAAATAAAAAAATTAATAAAACACATTTGCTGTTAAGACTATCACAATTTTATGGGCAATTTATTAGCGTGGATGATATCATAATAATAATAATAGTAATGATAATAATAGTAATAATAATAATAGTAATAATAATAATAGTAATAATAATAATAATAATAATAATAATTCAATAATTCAAGCTAGTGAACTAATAAGGAACAGGTGCCCCATCTTAAGCGTTTGACTTATAGGATACATTGTAAATGAGCTGCCGTGCCATATATGCAATAAAGCGCATGCTGTATGGGGTAATAATGCCAAGGTGCAAATAATGTGCATATTTGACGCCTAACATCGAGGGTGTGTGTGTGTGTGTGTGTGTGTGTGTGTGTGTGTGTGTGCGCGTGTGAGAAAGAGACAGAGGAAGAGAGAGAGACAGCAGACTAAATTCTTCTTATCTTATTAAACAAATAGCGTCACTAATAGGCTGTGAGCCCTGAATAACTTCTCAGCGTCAGTGCGTCAACGCCAGCAAACGCCAACCGGCAGCAGACGCACCACCTCTGGCAGCATCCTATGTAGTCTGTAGGATTTCTTTTTTTTTCTTCTTCTTCTTTTTGAGACGGGGGGGGTTACCAGCTCGTGTGTCAAAAAGTTCTCACGTCATTCAGACGTAAATAAGAGTGACGTCGAAGCGATTTACACCTCATTAGTTTTTCTTACAATGCTAATAAATGAGCAGAAGTACAAATTATTATTGCTCGTGCATATATATCACGCTCTGTCAACTAAAATCACCGCGGTCAGTGTTGAGATACGACACGTCCAAACCTATTCTGAAGCGCTATACCTTCAATTTCTGGATGAATTCGGTGTGCTCTTGTTAAGAAAAAATGCTGGAGTGCGTTTTTGATGGTTGTACTGTAAATACATGGTTGAATGAAATCATGTTGGCTCAGTGGTGATGGTGTGTTGTGTGAGGCTACCCTTAATTATCAACGTGGGGCTTAGATTGGTCTCAGTGTGATATACCTCAGAGACAGTTTGGTTGGACATGCAGTGAACGCGTCACTGTCTGGATAAAAGGCGCTTTTAGTAAGAAGCCGAGGATAAAAGACCATCAACATCGCATCATAATCATAATTATCAACAGCAACAAAACCACATACTCACACAGCAGCAGCAGCAGCAGCTGTGAGTTGGCTTCCATACCCAGTCTGATTAAGTATCTACAACAGGGCTAATTCTATTTCAGGCCTAATAATTACTGCGAGGCCAAAGGTTTATCTTGAATAGTCATATTTATAAGTGATTTTTTTTAAAAGTTAAAATGGAACGTTAAGTAACTCTTGGTGTTAATGAAACTGCAGTTGGGGGGGGGGGGGGGGGTAGCAGACCATAATAACGCAAAGAGTAAAAGTTACTATCTGTTGTTGTTTTTTCCTATTTCTGAAATTTAACAGACATCAACCTTCAATGCATTATTTTCCAAATACCCTAAAATACTGATCGGCAGTTTAGTAGTAAATGATCTCAACATTGAAGGCGCTGAGCGCGCCTGTTGGCTGATTGATTAATTATTTTATAATTCATTAATCATTTTCATGGGGCAACAGGGCAACATCCTGCCACAGCAAATTGACTCCAGTCCCCTCGCCCCCTCCAACCGAACGCACACACACAAACACACACACACACACACACACGCACACACACACACCACGCACATACACGCACATACAAGGACAATTTCACACGTATGTGTGGGAAGTAAAAAAAAAACATGGAAAACTTGTGTTTTCAAATTCATAAATTATAATTTAATACCAAGAACAAATTTACAGCAGAATGCTTGTTTACAATAAGCTAACACAAACAAACAAGAATTGTGTTCAACTATAAACTTTCACACACACTCACATATATCACTTGCAATTAATAATAATAATAATCATAAAAAAAGTATCTATACGTTATCAATACCCTGCAGTCATATATTTTTATATATTTATATAAAAACGTGGGTCAGTTTAAACTGTTCATAATTACAATCATGTATCATTCTCTGGTCCATATGTGGCTACGAACAGCCAAAGATCAGTGTTCAATCAATGATCCCTTTTAATTCAACCACAACATGGTGTTTATGTGTGTGTTGATGAAAAGCCTCACAACAAGGACAAAATTGCTAGCTTTCAAATACACACGCGCACGCATGCACACACACAAGTTCTCACACACGCGCTCACGCACACCCACGGCACCTGTCAAGGACCAAAGGAGCAATAACACTAAAGTTAAAATATCAACTCCTTTTCCAAACCTGCTCACCCTGTTTAAGTCTGTAGCCTAACAATGAACGTTGTTTCTTTTCTTTTTGTTTCTTTAAATACAAGGGCTAGTGTACTGAATGCACAGATTATATCTATACAGTCAAAAAAGAGAGAGAAAAAACATTTACATTTATATATCAAAGGTAAAATAGGTTAGCGACCTGTGGCCATGCATTCACAGTCTAAATATACATGAAAAAGAAAACATTTTTGTAGTAATATGTATATACATTAAAAACAGAACTTTCAGTGCTACTAGCTAAGTCTGCCACTCAATTTTGAAGACGTTGTATTACCGAGAAAAAAAATGGCAACCACAGATTTTTCTTAATCACATATACTTTGTATAAAGGAAAAACTCGTTGAAATGAATTGACCTATATTTACAAGAATACTGCCTCTAATCAGGGGTTTTCAAGTCAAATATTCGACCGAAGTTTCAAATCTAGTTGTGTTCCCCCAAAATGTTGTATGCCTACTTCAACAACGTTTTGATAAGAAATCACATCATGCTTGTCAGGCACTTAATGCTTGAAGAGAATAAAGGGTGACATATCAGGGATGCTTTATAATACTGCTATTAAACACTACTCTGGCTTCAAACTTTTATGACCCTTGACCTCTTCAGTGTTTTTCAAAACAAGACATTTATGCTTTCAGACCAGTTTCAATGCTCTTAAATGTAAATACAACACATTTAGAGCAACTTGTCTTTAATACCTTTAGAACAGCATGTCTAGGCAACTTGTAGGATTTCTATGCAATTGCTTCCAATTTTGGGGAACTGATGCCAAATACTCAGAGTGGGGAGAAATGGGGAAGACTTTTTGGCAAATAATTTGGATAACAAAGTGGATTCTGTAAATTCAAATTAATGAAGAGAAAAAAAAATGTTTCTGCAGGGCCATAAAGTTGAACATGAACTTAAAAACCTTCCTTTTCCCAGATGGTATTGGTCATCCTAAGAATATAAGTGCGCTTGCAGCATTAAGCCTAAATTATAAGCCTATACTCCTATTGCTGTGGTTTTAATTCTTTTTAGAACTTTTTTAAAACATTATTTCACCTTTTCAAAATAAATCATTGTCTTAGAAAATAACACCACCTGTACTACAGAAATCACATAGGCCGGTTTGGAACCAGAAAGGAGGAACAAAGAAAGTACAAAACACAGCTATACATGGACACAGGACAAGTCATCTGAGAAAAAGAAAATTCACGTTCTGTATTTTCCCTTTCTCCAGTTTTTTTTTTCTTTCTACCCAAATTATCATTTTTAAATGCACTTAATACTTAATTTTCCTTATAAGGACAAACAAAATCCCTTTTCATTTTTTCCTCATTTTCTTCTTTCATTAAAAAAAATGAATCAAAGCAGGATGTTCTGCATGAACACTGAGGGCTTGTATCTGCCATTTTGAAAGTTCAGTGGATGTCTCAATTTTTCCTTCTTTTTTTTTTGGGAGTAGGGGGGAATTCACAGTCATTTACGTCAATGTCTTTCTTCATGAAAGCCAGCCCCTTGTAACAGCCGGTTGGTTTTTTATTCCTTCCACAAAAGCAGCTATAATCATTGTAGTCTCGCAGCCCCCCCAACCCCACCTTTTGTTTGTTCGTCTCCTTCATGGTTTACTGAATTGACATGTACGGCCAGTTAAAACTGCTCCCCGAAAGCAACATATCCCTGATGAGAGTTTCAATTGGGGTTTTACCTACCAATCGGACGAAAAATAACTGTTCTATGACCGAGGAAGAGACTGTGCGGAGGGAAGGCAAGCGGAGTAACAACTTCCCAAACCGTGTTGGCTGGTTGGGATACTGGCTCCGGACATATTCCTCCAGGGCGCACTGGGACTTCTCCTGCAAACTTTCCACATGGGCCACATCTGAGAGGCCACAAGCATCTGGGAGGGGGGGAAAGCAAATAAACATTAATAAAGTGTAACCTAAAGTGTTTCTCTTGAGTTTTTTCCCACACTGGTGATTTATTGACAGTAAGTCGTGCTTGGAAAAAAAAAAATTCTTATCTTATTGTTTATTTGTCTGGGCTGGTTTTCATTACTAATAGTGCACATATTTTTCAGTGAATGAGAATTATCTAATAAGAACAGTAATTAATTATAATAATAGCATTGCTCTAGGCGAATAAATACTACACTACAGATTAAAAATATTGCTTCTATTGCTTTGGCAGTCATATATGATAAAAAAAAATTGTATACAACTAAAATAGAAGTTCTTGAAAAAGTGAGTGTTACTTTGTCCTTTTTTTAATTCTTAATTTTTTTACTGCTGTTGTAACTCGGTTCTGTTCACAATAAAGTGAGCTAAATAATTAAGCATATTCATAGCTAAAGACTGCTTTAGATGGGCCTATCTTTCACAGTTAGAGGCAGAGCAAGGAAGAGAGGAAGGGGGAGGGAGAGAGGGAAAGGCAGGGAGACCTACTGACCTTTAGTGAGCAGAGATTTAGCTTGGAAAAAAACGGCCCATAGCCTACGGAGTTACCGTCAAACTATACCACCAGAGACGCATGATCTCTATCTGTGCTGCTGCATGTGGGCGTCAGCTGATTATGTGCCAAAAACGCTTGAACGCACGTTGGTTAAGTTTGTAAAGTTGATGCATGACAACAACTAAACCACCAAAGTAGCAAAGGCGTGTCATTCAAGTTACAACAGAGCTCATGTCCAAGCCTCAGGTATGGAGAAAACACATTAAGCCACCGTGGACGCATCAAGACTTAGAATAAAATCAATGACCTGAAATATGAGTTTTTATTTCTATCTTTTTTCTTTCTTTTTTTCTCCAATAGGTCAAAAAGCCATCACGAAAATAATAGCGGGTTGTTTTATCCAAATTAAATAGGATACAGAGGCTGGTGGCTCGCAGGTATGAATATCATAACAAAGACATGTATTCTCACGGTGAAACCTCGTAGATCTCTTCCACACGTATTTTTTTCCATGTAACAAAATAAGAGGGATGTTTGGGTCATGACCTAGTTCTGAAGCAAGTCCAGGGACGCCTCGAATCCTACATGGCGCAGAGAATATTTCTGCAAATAAAAATGAAAGCCGTCCCTCCTGTCTCTGCTCAATACTAAAATACAGTTAGAAAAATGAAATATTTTCTGTTACAGGTCGTGCGGGGTTCTGGACACATTTTTTGGACGTGGTTAGGCCCCCTAAATGACAAGAGAGCGTTGTAACCTGCACTTTGCCTTTACTCTGTGCAAATGGAACATTAGGCTTGTCTGTCTTTTTCTATTCCCCTCCCCCTCGTAGCATGACATCATTTATATCTGTTATTCCCTACAAACAAGACGTGGAGTAAACACACATTGATAAATGGTGGGGGGGAAAAAAATCAAAGTATAGCAATTTCTGCAAGACTGTGGATCCTCTAAAGGGGTATTAACAACTTTAATGATGCTTTAGGCAATTATGGCGAAGATATTATGTATGAATAATATGTCGTATTTAAATCAATCATGGTGTCTGTCAGATTTCACTTTCCTCTGCTTTGTAGTCAATTTAATAATAATAATAATAATAATAATAATAAATAGTAATAATAATATCTTGCGTGGCCATGCCACAATTTTCAGTGTACGTGACTGATAAATCATTTGATTATTAAAGTGGCTTTCATAATTTAGTGGCCTCTCAATAAACACTTGACCATGAAGGCAAGACAGGTGAACATTTAAGCATATCTAAGACAAGTAACAGCCTCCAGTGCAGATACATTTAGGTCAGCGCAGATTTAGCTGATGTCAGTGAGCATGTTAGTAGCATTGACAGTCTGAACTTGGAGTGTGCCCGTCTATTGTCTTACCTGTAGTGAAGAGCACAATTGCCTTTAAGCAGCTATATTCAGCAGAGTCAACGTGCAAAGCTTTGAGCTTTTCCACTTGTTCTTGGAAGATCCTAATGTGGTCCATAAAGGCCACCACTCTGTCCGCAGACATGGGGGAGGCGTGAAGGCCAGCCGCCGCCAGGAGAGGAGCCACATGCAGGGGCATGGAGCACTGCGCGGCGTTGAGCACAAATAACTCACTCCACGTCAACCTCAGCAGAGCCACCTGGTCGGTGATCTGAAGGTCTGGAAAGAAGGGAATATTCCTGGCCCACTCCACGGCGCTGAAGAGCATCCTGGCTGCCAGTTCACAAATGTTCTCTATGCCCATTATGTTGTTGGGCTGCATGCATTGACTGCCATACCGGGACGTCGGGTAGGGCTCCGCTCTCAACAGAAGAGAGATATATCCGGATAAGTAGGAATGGCAGTGCAGTGGGTCTCCATTTGTCAAGGCGAACTGACCATGGTGTGGCTGCGTGGGTGGCACCCGTCCCCTTTGCACGGCTGCAGTAAAAAGAGAAACTACAGATATTGAAGCCCGAATTCCACAAATCATCTATCAACTCTGCAGCATGAACACTGTTGCCTAATATTACACATTGTACAAGTGCAGGAAAAAAAGTGACTACTGAATGGGGAGATTGCACTTGAAGAAAATAAATGACACACAGTATGTTTGCTCTATAACATCAAAACACACACCCCACGCACACACACACGCACACAAATTATGTTATTGCATTGGAGTTGAAAAAAAAAGACAGGTTGCATTATTAATCACGAGGCTGTAGTGAGACTAATCCTGTACAGAAACACAAGAGATGCGCTTTAAACATGTTTAACACGAGCCATGCACATGTCTAGCTTTAACATGATGTTATTCAGCAATAGCAACATGAGCTGGCTGTGAAGGAACACAAAGAGGGCAAGGGAGACCTTGCATGTTTAACCCTTAACCTACTTAGCAATTCATCTCGCTTTGAAGGCCTATTTTCGACTTATATTCAAATATATTATCGTGCTTATACGGAGGCTTTGTGTGCGCAATTCAAGCTGATGTCCAGTATTAGACACAGTGAGCAAGGCATCACATGGTGGATGTGATGTAGCCCGAACACGCTATCTCTTAATTCGATACTCGCCATAATAGCGCAGGAGGATATATTGTATCATCTATTCAGTACATCTGCATGTTCGTGGCTTCATCTGAATATAAATTCGATAGCCCTGGCCGCACCGGCGGTCGGATCTTATTTGTAAAAAATGCACTGGATATAATAATGCAACGCTAAAAGAAGATCCGACGAGCCCCGTCTCGACCACAGCAGAGAGCGGCTCCATGGCGTGCTCCAGCCGCACAGCCTTGGAGGGAACAGTCGAGAGAGAGAGAGAACAGGCTATGGGGGCGACATAACATGGTTTCATGTCTGGAAAGCCTATCAGCGCACAAACACACACATAAATAAGAAAACAAAAAGTCCCAATACCTTCCCGTCTCATGCCGACTTTAAGGCATTTTTTGAGGCGGCAGTACTGACACTGATTGCGGTGGTGTTGGTCGATTGGACAATTCCTGTTGGCACGGCATGTGTAGGTGAGGTTCCGTCGTACGCTCCGTTTGAAGAAGCTTTTGCACCCCTCGCAAGTAAACTGGCCATAGTGTTTGCCACTCGATTTATCCCCACAGACCACACATTCAATGTGCTGAGGCTGTTTCTCCGACTGCTGCGTCGTCTGGTTCGTCGGCGTGGACTGTGTGTTGTTCGGTGGTCCTTGGACCGGAGTCTGAGGGGTCGGAGGGGCGACCTGAGAGGCTGTCAGATTCAACTGGCCTGGTTGAGGGGTAGGAAGGGATAGTCCTCCTTGGGTTTGCGAGGAAAGGGCGCCTTGGGTGTCAGCCACATCGTCCTGGGAGCCTCTCCACACTACCATTGCCATATCTATCAGTCAACGTAAAGAAACTTTTTGTCTGCCGTTTTGGTGTCGCGGTGAATAATGTCACAAGGAAACGCGGTGAACTGTGATTAACAGCCGGACAAACAAAATGTCAAATCTAGCCTACGTTGAATCCACTCTGGATCTCCCGGAAAAACTGCGGGTTTATTGCTGTTGGAGACGTTGCGAAGCACGTTTTCAAAACTGATGCGATGGCGAGCTGAGTCGCTGCCTTGCGCTTAAAGGCCAAGTCCAGGGGCGCTTACAGTCAGCCATTCAGTACACCCATCAATGGGAAAGGTAGTCTAAATATTAAAATGATCAATCGAGGTAGCATGGACTATTCAGTGAAAGATGGAGCAGGTTGGGTAAGACCGTGCCTGCAGCAGCATAAAAGAATTGGTGAGCACACTGTAGCGGCCACTATCAAGTTCCAGCACAAGTCTTGAAGAAAATCACCAACTGGGTAAAAAAAATTGCGTCTTCCTCCTTTTCTTCCTATGAGGTAGCGCCAGCAAGCGCGCAGCTGAAGCCAATGTTTTTGAGAGCCTGGAATATGAAGACAACTCTCTCCCAAAAAAGCGAAAGCACTAAAACAAAAAAACAAGATCACAACCTGCAAACCTCCTCCGTGGACAGAAAAATAATAGGAAAAAGGAGTAGAGAATCAAAGTGATCAAATATGTTAAAAAGGCGGAGGTTAGGAAGTGATTTGCGATTGGTAGGAGCCGGGCTGGCAGAATGCTTTCTCTCTGATCAGCTCACTGAGCTCTCTATATAGTGAACTTTGACACGACTGCTGCAACTTAGCACACGTTACCATGGAGATCAGCTGCCATATAAGGAAGGAGAGTGTGTTTGACTGGTCAGAGCTCAGGGACCTCCCCCTGAACCCCATTGGCTAGTCGGCACTTGTGCTACTTGGTACCCTGCCAGAGCCAGCATGGAGGTCGAGAGGGCCGCTTGGTCCTAAAAGGAGACGATTTTCAGGGAATCATTTCTACTCACTCTATTGGCCCAGACTATAGTCTTTTTCATCATGCACGCCCGGTAAAGCCACAGCGATTTCATGAGGAAAAAGAAAAAAAAACAAAATTATTTGCATCAAATCGCGCTGTAGTTTACTGTAGCAGGCTCAGATCAAGATACAATATCCAGAGATTTTTGTCCCCGACACACACAGGTGCACCTTCTGAACATGAGGTGTGCTCATTACAATAAAACTGCCAATCTATTGTGCCCTAACCTTAATCTTTGAGCCATTAAGACAGACTACACATTTAAAGAAAACACACACACACTCTCTCTCACACACACACAGAATAAGACACACTGTATGATACTCCATATTGTCATTATTTAGGATAATCGTGCCTTAAATAAAGCAGCATGAGAAGATTTATTGGGTGTGTACACAGGGTCACCCACCATGTGAACAAGAGAGCAATGATAATAACATATCCTTTGAATTTTTACAGTTTTCTCCCGAGCCTAAGTTGCTTTATTTGTAAAGGCTAATATACCTATTAGTGCTTGTCATCACACCAGGTTCCATTCATTACAATCCACACCTCTTATAAAAATGTTATGATAGGCTGCTGACATCATCCAGCCTGCAAATCCCCCCCCCCTGACCACACAAATATCCCTAACCCGACAGGTCAGAAAATGCCAAATGTGATGTCTCAAAAGTCAGGCCTTTGCCTTGATGCGGTCAGGACTTGAAATGACTAAATAGGGACAACATTTAAAAATGTCACTTGAGGTTGAAGGTTATGGCCTTCACATTTAAGGTTAGGATGAAAGTTAAGCCGCTGCCTGATAAACAGTGCTATACACGCCGTTTGTGGTTATTTAGATACTTGGCTGTCAGATGTTTCCCTATAATTAAGATTTAAAGTATGTGAGAATTACAGACACAGTGAGGGATGTATGTTAAACGGGGTCATTGGTTGTTCGAAGCTGCTGCCAAAATGGTTAATATTTTGAAGATTGAAATCAAACAGTGTTATGTTCGGAGGCTATCAAACTTGAGCTGCAGGTAAAACTTCACCGAGCCATATGCATGAACCTAAAACCTATATATCTGTGTGTTAGTCTATGGAGAGCAGCAGCAGCAGCATGCATTGTCTAAGAGTGTACTACAGTATATGGGTGCCCCCTAGCGTATGAAGTATTTGCTTCAAATAAGATTCAATTTAGAGGAGCCATCCGACACGGAAACTGCTTCAGTCTCGTCTCCCGCATCGACCAAACTAACGAGCACCATTTCAAACTGATGACTTGTTTGTTTAAATTCTGCTTTACATGTGTTGGACGGCAAAGCGTCGAGAGTTGCCACAGTTGGATTTACTTTTTTGCCACTTCAGCCTGTCCCAGCGGTGGTATTTAGACCAATGATGTCTTTATTCTAAAACAAATTAGCCAATTACATTTTGTCTGCATGACTATTTTGTCGGTTTTATTTACAGATCCCGTGAACATGGAGAGTCTGTAAATAAAAATAGACCGCAAGGGATCCATTTACCGGGAATCAAGCATGGTAAGTATAGCCTACATTTTGCGCACTTTATTAGAATAAATCGGTGAAGTATTAACGCTTCATTCCTAATCTATAAAATAAATACGGTCTAAATTAGCGGGTAGGTTTTTATTTGATGAAATAAAAGACACGGGCTAACGTAGACAGAGCACAAAGTAACATACACCATGTTTCTATATGCGCATTTAACACGCGACTCTGTCAATTTCGCCTATTGTCCCATCGATAATTTATATGTTGATCACAATAAGCCCAAGTAGTTTGCAAATACCACTTCATAAAGTGATTTGATGGTGAGAGTGAGGCAGGAGGTTGTATTCTTATAGTAACAAACCTACCAAATGCATATGCTGCTGATTCGTCCGTAGCGGGATGCATCTTCTCTCTTATTCAGAATATATTAAGTCTTCTCTTTTTCGACACAGTGCTCAGATTGAAACTGGCAAAGCGTCCTCTCCAACAGACGGGATCAAACACAAAAAAGCACGCTGTTTATTGGAAAATTGCAATGTCTGACCATGCAAAAACTTTGGAGAGCCAAAACAAACAACTGATTCACGTTATGTGTTGTTGAGCGAGAAAGTGGAAATATAAGTTGACGTGCCGTCCGAGCAGAATGATCATTTGACTGCCTGTGGAAATGATAAGGAGGCTTTTCAGCAAGTAGAGATCCTGCGCGTCTTTTCTCTCCTACAGTAATATGGGCAAAACGCGCTTGTACGCCGCTGCTTTGTGTGGACGAGGAGAGAGGGAGGGGGTGAAGTCAGAACAGACACCTGTCTTTAAGTGAGGCGAGCATTATGACATTCTGGATTTTACAAATTATGTGGATATTGGAAGGAAAAGATTCTACAAGAACTGCGATTAGAGCTCTAATTTCAAATGTAGAATTTGTAAATTTATTGTAAAATAATTATCCGGAATGCTTAAGTGAGTTTATGAAACAGCACATTATTATTATTATTAATTATAATTATTCTTATTATAATAATATACATTATTATTATTATACACAATACAGATGACACCAAGTATATAATATTGTTTCTTTTTTTTACAGCACCTGTAGCTATTATACATTCTATTGAGAATAAAAAAGGCTATAAGAAATAATAATAGCCTCAATTAAGCTCACGTAAATCTATTTAAGGTTGAAAATGTGACCACCTTTTCTCAAGCATGAATATTTCCATCAACCCTCCCCCAAAAATCTCGTGCTGCCGTTTAATTTCCCGGGTTTAAGAGTTGCCTCTTTGTGATTAGTTGTTCTCTCCTTAAGAAGAGGATAAAAGCACTATGTGCTCAGCAAGGCTGCGTGCACACAACAATAGCGCTGCCCAACGGGACCAGTATCGATTAAGACGAGACAGAGGATGTCGCCTGCGCTAAATATTTACTGATCACACACAAATAGCTGGATCTTTAACGATTTCCCATGCTCCGGCTGGGGGAAAGGACTAAATCACTTTATTATTGTTAGTAAAACAAAGCACACGCTCTGGAACACAGGAGTGGAGATGTGCTGATTGGGATAAGTGCAGTTAAATTAATCGATAGACAGTTAGTAGATAATAGTTGCGATTTACGGTTGTGCAAAGAAAAAGGTCTCACTCATATATCAGGTAAAAATTGACACAAACACAGAGATTGGTGCCAACATGCGCACTTCGTGAAAACAGGGTAAAGTCAACAGATTGTAGACTCTAACCATCAGCGTGAATAGGTTAAACATTTCGTGCATTTAATCCCACTTTTTCTTTAAATACTTTGAGATAAAAAAAATAAAATTGTCTTGTTGACGGCATGAAACCCTCTCACACTTGTGTAAAACGTCAAAAGTGGAAAAAAGTCGACTTTCATCTTATCTCTCCCCTCACCAAGTCTTCTATGCAGGTAAACGGATACTGACCCGGAGGTCCTCAAGTTCCCGGCCTGATTAACCCTTCAAGACCCGTGCAAGAACAAACGTTAACTAGGCTAATCAACTTCAAGAGTCTGATTGAATTAGATGACCGTGGAATAAGGACAGAAACTAAAATTCCCCACTTAAAAAAAGCACCATGAGAGAAATATTGGTAATTTTTTTTAACAATTAACTCAATTTAATTTAAGAAAAATATCAGATTGTCAACAAGCAACAGGTACCACTATAAAATGAAACACATCAGCTTATTTTCAATATTAAAAGTTCTTTTTAAACTCACACAAAATTGTTTCTTCCTATTTGATAAAGATCACTTGATTGATGGTGCGTCTGTCACTTATGGCATTTTATTTGCTGCATTGCATAATATTAGTCAGTGCCCTGCAGTGACAGTTTAATCTCTTGTCTCTGTAAAGCAGTGCTTCATTGCTTTGATTTGATGTTAATACATACAGAGAGATAAAATATAGACTAATTAGCCAAATGGCTGCTTGTACATGGAGCTTCATTAAGGTTAAGAATATTTGCTCACAAAACATGAAGTTTCAAGAAGTTTCTCCAGACCCATAGAACGATAATCACAGGGAGAGCTATAATTAAAACATGAAAAATATGTTCTCTTATAATGATATTTTAACATTTTAATTTATTGAGATTTAAAGATTTGGTAATTGCGCTGGTATGGAATGATTATCTCAAAAGTACTATTATTTTGAGATATAAAAAGGCTTTCATCCTGATAATGTATGCGGTGTGCATATTCATATAGTTTCCTTTGAGTTTCTTTTGATTGGAGTCTCTTTCTTCGTGGGTGGTTTTTATGTATTTTACACTTAAATGACAAAAATGTCACTATTCTTTAAATTATCCTTTAAATTATGTTTCTGTCTGTTTTTGCCTCTTAATAACGTGTCATTATAAAAATAGCATTCCATTATCGCAATTTACACCCACTTACGGTAAATAATGAGTGTGTGTGTTTGCGATTTAATTGTGTTCATGTACATGTAAGTTAGTAAAGGAATGTCTATAAATTGAGAGAGACTAAGATGTTTATTTATTGACTTTTTAATGAAAGTGTGCTTTCCTGTAAGCAGACATATATGTCTTGGTTGCGACCATTTTATTAAGAGTTCATTCAACAGTGTAGATCACTTTCTCTCCGTCTGTGTGCCCCAAGGGCTGCTATCTAAAAAGGCAATAGATTCCAGATAGCTCACTGTGTTCAATTTGCCAAAGACAGATTATAGTGCCAATTTAAACAGATAGGGATCAATTTGTCTCAATGATCACTCTTTAGGCTGACTGCCAGCATCCCCTTAATGTATTTGTAAATGCTGGTTGCTTAAATCGTGGCTGTTAAATTGATCAAAACTGTGGTGCAGAGATGATATGAGAAATGATAAATGATGTGTTGTTTTGGCTGCTAAAGACTGCATAGATGGAGCATACATGACTGTTGCTTGAGGCAGCAGCACCATAGCAGAAATGACCAGAAGGTCAATGGTTTAACTCTGAGGACTTGCTGGGAAAGTCTGGGAAGGGGAATTGTGTGATAAGTACTCTCTAACCCTGAGGAACGACTGCTGAAGTACCCTTCAGCAAAGCAGCTTAAACCCCATCTGTCCCAGTGGAGCTGCACAGCAACCATCAGTACAAGACGGCAGTTGTAGCAGGCACTTCTGAGATGTGTCTCTTTGAATGTGACCTCCCCTCCCTTTTCTGTTTAAAGATTGGGCAGTCCACTCGTCTCACACAATTTTTATGTACTCAGACAGGAAAAAAGTTTGCGAGAAGACACAAGAGCGAAAGCTGTGGCAGCATTTAATCCTGAGCCCAGACGTGGCTCAAACCTGGCCCCAAAGGCAGCAGAGAGTGTATTGAATTACTGTAACTGAACGTGTAATGTGGTAGCAGTGTGGGAGATGTATAAATGACACAAACGGATGTAGAAGAGGCTTACTTCAGCTTTGTATTACAGCTATTTCATGTTGGATTGCATTGTTCACTTTCTCAAATTTCAGCTATAATCCTTCATCAGTTCAAACGGCAGCTGTATGGAGATCATTAATGTCTCATTATCATTAGATTTATCAACTATATCAAACTGATAACTTCATGTGAAAACCTTGTATCTCTGCTATTTTCATGTTCATTGAGAATTATATGGTTTGTAGGAGGAGGAGAAAACACTTATAGCCGCAACCGTGATTCTTAACTCCTGAAGATTTTGGACCGTTTGGAAAAAAGTGAAAATTTTCCACTTGAATTATGGGATGACCAGTGAAGTGTATAATTGCAATTTGCAGTGCTACACCTGCCACATCTGTAATAAAGTTTTAAGATATCAAATGAGCTGTGTTTAACTGATTTTTGTACCCACTACCTGATGTTGTGCACTTTCATTTTGCACTTGTACCATCACATTTTACAGTAAAGGTGTAAATTAGCCGTTTCCCCCCCCCTCTGGAACTATTTTTTCAACTGTATGAGACATGCTGTTAAAATCTGTGACGGTGGGTTTAAAACAGTGACACAGCTCCCTATTTGTTGAATTATTCTTTAAAGCTAAATCCGTGTCACTGATTCTGCAGAATAAATATATAAACCAGTGAAGATGCATAGTAATCACATTTCCTGAAATTAAAGTAGAACTGGATTTTAGACTATTTAACATATTAAATTAAACACTTTTACCAGTTCCAAGTCTAAACACTGCAGGCTGAGAGATCAATCAAGCTTAAACTTTCTATCTTGAGTGCATTTCTCTGTGAAAGCGCTGAAGGCATAAATTTTACAACTATGAACAAAACCAGCAGCCCATGAATATTGACGATGTTAACTACATCTCTACTTCCACAGGTACTGATTCAACATTTGAGAATGGAACATAATGTATAATAGCAAATGCTGCCATTTGGGGCTTTTCAATCACACAAATCCTCATGTGGTCAATGGTCCTTGCGAAGGGATGGCAGGAATAAAAAGCAAATAGAATGTGAATGGGACTTGGTGCCTTCGGAACAGCGATGACTCCAAATGGAAAAGAGAAGATTTTCTCGGTGTGGCGATGACCTCAAGGTGAATAGGTATTTTCTTTTTAAACAGAGAGACAAAAAAAGAATTATAATGAAGAATTATCTGCTGGAGCACAATGACTGTCAACAGATAAACAGTCATTGTTTGTTTGAACATTAGTTATGAAAATAAAATGTTGCACCCCTGTAATGTGATGATGACTAATAAGTAAATATCCAGGTATGATTTCTGCTGAGTCCACAAAGTGAACTCATTTTCTTGGAAGCGGCTCTGCACATCACAGCCTGATGACATCACAGCTCAGAGTAGCCTTTTATTGAGGTGTCATGAGTTCATATAACTGCCATAATGCTCACCAGTATTATTGCAGATGCAAATTGAAAACAGAATTAAGAAAAATATTAAAATGTATTTGTATAGACTAACATGGACCTTTTTGGAATCCTGACCTCTTGTCATACACACCATCATACTGTTCAGTTTGCTGTTTAGTGATGGTGTAATTTAGGGACTTAAGTAGCAAATAACATTAACACATCGCACTATTGCATAAACTCTAAGTTTTAGGCTGGTGACTTCCCAAAAGTTTTAGCAATAACAACTACAATATTGACACAAATTAGACCATGAACCCTCATCTGAAATTTTTTTTGCTTTTAGATGTTTTATTACAGAAATTGATTGAAACCCGTTACCTAAATAATCATACATTCTGTCACTGTGTTATGAATTGTTCACAGTTTTGCTATAAGAACCTCCTAATGGACCCCTGGGGGTCCCCATACCCCAGCTTGAAATGCACAATTTTAGACAAAATGAATTAATTGTTCAACAGATACTGTACATGTTAAAATAAAGCAAGAAACACAAAGTCAGAGGGCTTCTATTCTTACAAGGTGATTGAAAATGTGCTAAAATCTACACAAAAAAAAAAAGAATCGCATTCAAAGAGTCACATCTGTTTGTGCATCTCTTGCCGTGGTGAAACGGAGCTGTAAATAACAATGGTGGCCGGGGGTCGCTGCCCTTGCAGCCATAGCTTATGATATCGAGAAACCAGAGGACAATTAAGCAAAGAAAAAACCGAAGTTATTAACCAAGTGTAAACATTAGGGAGAGATGAGCCACTGAGTGATCGCCATCGTCTTTGGACTAAAAAAAAAAAAGTTATAAACTGGTGTTATTTCACACACGTGTTGTCTGAAGTTTAGAAACCTCCCATGGCTTTGAAGGGATTATCTATGTGCCCGCTTTTGTAATTTAATCAGGGTTTGTTTGTTTTTTTACCTTAGGAAAGAAGTACATGAAGGCAACCCTTACAGTGTCTATTCAGTGTAATTTAGTGATGTTTATGTTGATACTGCAGATTAGTGCTATATGCCCTAAAACAACAGTTAGCTCGCTTAATAGTTTACCACAGAATGACTGCTTTACCTTGGGAAATGCAGTGAGTATATTTAAATCAATCTCTAATTAATTAATGTTAATTAACATATTGACCAGGAACACACTAGTAAACTGCTAAAACCCCCACAGACCCAATTCCACATCTCATAACAGTTGAAATGTGCACTTTGTTTCTTACGTGTACAGTCGAATCACCCACTGCCTCACCTATTAATTTCACCAGTCAGGGCAATACAACCAGTGATATTCTGTTTCTTCAATAATCCGCACACTGGTAATTTTTCAGCCATATAAGCCATTAATTGTTATGGTTAAGATAATAATATTTTATACAGCTTGCTCCAGAGGAGGATTGATTGCATTTCAGATCATTAGACTACATTATGGTGTTAACTAAAACTAACTTCTGGCTCCTTCATTGATGCAGAATTTCCTCTATGAATGAAACACGAGTAAAGTGTAGCCTGTTGAAAAGGGTGTGACTGATCTCTTCCAAGGAATCAAACAGTAGGAGACAAATCTGTGCAGTCCTGTTGTAAAATTGGCATGACATTAAGTGCACAATGGATTAGGTCCTCTGAATGAAAGCCTTGATACAAGATGGAGACACTGTGTACACTTAAATAGCAGGTTTGTATCTTTTAATGCAAACTTATTGTCTGCCTGTAGCATAAAAAAATTCAACCAAAGCATAGATTTTTCTATATATAGAGGTAAACTATGTTTCTATAAAAACAGCTGTGAACAAGTAAATTAGTATAATCAGTATACTGTATAGCCTACAGTGAATGTATGATAATTAATTGCTGCAAGTTATTACACCGAACCATTGGTGTGAAATAAATGTCAAGATGAATTCAAATATATGCATATATGCAGCATCTGTTTACATTTGAACTTTATCTGCACAAATTCAATTGCACTAATAAAAATGAGGTGGTTGTGCTTTATTATGTGAAAAAAGCTACAGTTTTTGAAACACCATATTGTTTGCAGCTCAAGGTGAAAATAATACCACAACTATAAGACTGCCCATAATAATATTAGTTCACATAACTAGGCTGGGGGAAAAGTAAGGCCTATTTCATCAAGCTAATTGCCTGTTTGTGAGAGGGAGCAAACTTTTCTACCACCACTCTGTTATGGAGGCTCTTGCTTAATCATAAATAGAGCCCTTGTATCCCAGAGGGACTTGCTATTCTAATTTACAATTGAACTAAAGACCATAGCTATCAATCTTTCACAGACACTTTCTTTCTGCCCCCCTTCTCTCTTGTAATTGTGGTGACATAACCATAAACAACAGAGGAAAGGCTGTGACTGACCTGTGGAAATGACAGCATTAACACATGAGAAGCACATAAGCACTCCCATCCACCACGTATGTGATTGTGAGCATTAACACACACAAAAAGAAACATACGTCAAGGTGGAATGAACAGTCATGGCATATGTGGATTGACACAGGCTTGGAATTTAAATAGACACAGTGTTATGACAACCTCTTCCTGGCAGATTATGAGGCTTAAAATATTCATCCCTGTGAAGAAAAAAAGAAAAGAAAAGAAAAGCCCATGCAAATATTTTGTGTAAAATATATAGTATCAAATATCCTTAGTTGTCATAGTAGCACTGTGCTGTACCACTTTTAGAACAAGCACCCAGCTGCCATGACCGATGGCTCGCATGTAAAGATCACGCCACTTGTCGCCGAGTAGATATAGTGGGATGCTGGTCTGAGACCATCACCCAGTGAGTGAGCAGAGTGATTGGGACCAAATGATTGCTTTGAGAGCTATGACTAAGCACATTGGAAAACATTTTGGGTAGAAAGAGGAAGAGTTAAAACTAAAGCTAGCCAGGGCAAACAACCTAGCATTGACCACATACTTCTGGACAGCTTGCACAATTACATTACAAGCACCTGTTACCTCATCAGACCTCATTCAAAGTCTCTCCATCCAGATCCAGATCTCCATCAGACAACCTCACTGAGCACCACACTGAAACAAAAGTGCCTCTTGTATTTCACTTAATTTTGCTTTTTTTTTTCTTAAAAATTTACTAGTTAGGTATTGGTGTCTGGCTATCTAAAGCAATAAATCAAAACTGACATCCTTATATGGAGCATTAATATCTATTTAATGACGATAAAACTATTAGTTCCAACTAATAAGCTCTTTATAAAGGATGCCTCCTTAGAAAATGGTAAGTGCATGCAATATATCGTATTACATACTTGCACAGTGCTTAAGACAACAAGAGGAACATGTCTCGATAGGTTCACATTTTCAACAAAGCACAGCGAAGGTCTCATGTTGTCAGCATGCTGCTGTCGAGCCTCAGACACATTCCTGCTTGCAGTGGCGGAGCAGTGTCACGACCGATGCGCTGAGCCTCCGTGATGCCTTTAATGATGTGTCTTTTGGTTAATGAGTTAATGCAAAAACTCTCAATGTCATCAGCAAAGATAAGAGGGATGAAAGCAGTGCATTGTACACATAATGACAGGCTCCCTGCTTGCCCCCAAGATGTCACGGGTCAGCCATGTTAAGAATGTGTGTGCCCAATCATCCACTGATCTTTATCTGGTGGGCCTGCAGCTAACCATGACATGGGCCCAATCAGGGGTGCTGATGAATGGACAAAGGGGCTCTTGGATTGTTGAAGCTGCCACATGACTGCCTCTCTTCAAAATCATGATGACATTAGCAATCAATATACCAATTATTGAACAAGATATTAAACATGGTGGCAAAGCAGTGGTCTTTGCAAACTATATAGTGTACATTTCAGTTATTTGTGATTTTTCTTTTGGAAGGAATAATGTCAGTATAAGTGCATTGCTGATTTACAAGCTGTAACAATTTTACACTCAACATATGAACAAATACCCAGAACAACTTATTTTCTGGAATAGCAATTTAGTGTTTAAAGCTATACATTGGTTTTTATAAGACAAGGCAGAACAAAGAGTCTTAATCACCTTCATCGGTGCACTCAAAAACAAAGAAGACTTTGTGATTACAGTGAGTTTGTGATGAAACCTGTATTTATTCAAGGCTTTTAACCGAAGCCTCCAATGAGCGATGGACAAAGGGACAAATTAGGACCCAGATACCTTTGGACGGAACAATGAGGTGGAATATAAAAGGTTAAAGGTATAAATTCCAGTTATCAATGACATCATAAAACCTGACAAATTGTAATAACTGACGGTGTAATCCACACCACTGTAATTCTCATCACCTCAAGCTCTCCCGGACGCAGTTATAGTCTCAAATTCAAGTCTACAGCCAGGCGTAGACAAAAAGCCCCATCCGGTCCAGTGGTGTTTGTCTTGTTCAACATTATCTGAAATCAAACGCTCTATTCCACTCCCACCATTTCAAATAGAACAATCAGCCCGGCCCTAATCTGGGAATGTCTGTAATCCTCACAAAAGGACGCTGACATTTATACCCAGCAAAATGAATTAGATGGGGCCTGGATTCCTCCAGTGGCTTTGTGCATGCTACACTAGACTGGGTGGATAGATAATGACACTTTATTACAGGGTCATTATAGCAGGTAGCTCTCAACGATGAAAAGGCAGATCTAGTCAACATGGACAGCTCTGAGACAGGTGACCCAGCAAGTTAACAAATATGGCAAATGGGCATTATGGGACCAATGAATTCAAAAGGTGCTCTGGGGAAAGATCACTATAACAGCAGGGCTCATCCGAGGATTGCCAAGAAAGATACACATCTTAAGGCTCGTTAACGGAACTATTCTAAACTATTGTGACCTTGCTTTCCCACAGCTTTGGAAAATGAGAAGGGGAAGAATATTAGATTCTCAAATATTATAAATTGAGTGTTACACATGCTCCATGATGAAGCTGCTTAGTTTCAGAGTTGCCTTTGCTAATGATATAATGATATCTATCTTTGTGTCTGATTACGATCATCATCTAGCATGCCAATTATTTTTTACATTGTATTTATAGTGTTATCATTAATGAAGCTGGAGTGAAAGTTCAGTTTATGTTATTTGCATCTCTCACACATGCTCAGTCTTAATATTCTGCCGTCATTGTCTGGGTCTGTCAATTGAGATATCAGCTGTTCTTGTCAGGTGGTCACATCTATCCAACAGCACAGTGACACGCCATCATTGTTAGCCTATCATCTTGCTGCTGTCTTTTTGAATGTGATTCTCTCTGTATCTCTGGCTCATCCATGCTACCAGTATGCACACCCTCCGCCTCCCTATCACCACCTAGTCTTTGCAAATTCACCAACTTTATCATTTCATCAGCCTCCTAAGCCTAAACAGTCTCAGCAGAGTCATCAGCCACCACCACCCACCAGTGTCTGGACTCCATGGGGAGATTTTCCAGTTGTCATTGTAGGCTATCAGCTCTCGCCTTCAGCTCTATATTTGATGTACAGACATGTGAGTGTTATTAATGTTCTCATCTAATGTTTGAAAGACAAGTGCATAAGAAATTCTCCAAAAAATGTTTGCAATTCCTATCACACTACAAAACAAAATTCAGGTTGAGAATCTACATGAGCTATTGAGACATTATGTTAAATCCATGAGACTCTGGATTTAACATAACAGACTCTCTCTGATCACACTGTATTGCCATATCATGATATTTTCCAATACTTCAAATGTTACTCAGATATAATGTAGCAATTACTGCAGCAATAGAATTTGTACAAGGGAATTAGCATATGGAAACTGTAGGCTGGGACAGCACAAACTACTTTCGTCTTTTTCAGTAAACAGGAAACATTTCCTACATGCCCTACCAACAAAAATTAAAACACAAACTGACTTGAAAACACTCGATGAAAATGTGAAACACTGGCTGAAATTAAACCAAACCTGTAAACGCTGATCAATAATAATAGATAATAATAAAAAATAAATATTCACTATAGTGAGGGAAAACAATTGTACTCTATTGTAAACATTGTAATTTTAAATGATGTCAACCTATGAACATCATGTGCTAAATTTAACTCATGTACCCTTGTTAATGATTATTTGTTATGACCGTCTTAAGTTTCTTGCATTTTCCCTGAAAATTAAAATAATAAACAAATTCAAAATACTTGAGAAAGATAAAGACATGCTACTGGTTTGTCTATTTAGCTTGGTTTTACTGTCTACTTACACTTGACTAAATAAAACAGATAAGAATGCCCAAATCCAAAAGCCAAAAATGCAATACAATGGCCAATATGTTGGCCATTAAAATGGCTGCATTGATTATAATCTATTGTCACCATTCCAGGCCAGGCTGTGTTACAGTACTCATGGTTAATGACGTATCAGGCACCAGGCCAAGGTAGATGTCATCAGTATAAACATGATATGATGATATCTTGCCAAACTAAAGTTTAACACCATGCTGACAGAGATCTTTTCATTTGGATCAAAATTTGCAGTCAATCTAATCTGCTAGTTTTCTATAGGAATCTGTCAGTGTCTGGATCAGTTTGGCAGTCATTTTGAAGACAGGTTCTCCATCTACAAAGGTTTTCCCCATAATCCAAAGGTTAACCCCTGAATATGATTTTCTATGAAACATCTCCCAAACATTTCATTGGACATAAAGGAGTCTGAGAAAACAAAAGTTTGTGTCAAATGTTATTCACAGGTCAAACTCCAGTGTAAAGTGAAATGTAAACATGGCCACATCTGCATCTGTTCTATTCCAACCATTCACAGGGGTCAGGTTGCTGCTGGTATATTGATACTACCTACAGACCTTGGATGCTCATCCTGTTCTTTTGTCACTGTGCCAAACATCTACCCAATGAGATCAGTCTAGGTGGCTGCGAATCCTATAACATAAGATTAGCCCTTTTGACTTCTCAGTCAAGATAATGACATTAGCTAATGTTTGAACAATAGAACACCTTTATGTGCATTCTGATACCTTGCTGAAAGAGACACACAAACACTTTGTCTTTAATTCTAGCATTCTCTTTTGAATTCTCTGTCTCCGCCTGATCAGGTATTCACAGTCTGTCAGTCAATGGAAGGACTGCTAGTATCTCAAGTTTGTTATCTTTCCTAAACTAATCATATGTTTTCTCTACATGAGGATAAACGGCTTTAAGTTGTTGCTCTAATGGGATCCATTGAAGACCTTGTGGCAAGTGGACAAAGACCAGTGAGCAGCTAAATTGTGCCAGTTTTACTCGATGGGGCAAATGATTACAATTCTGTCTTTTAGTCTGTCATTTGTAAGAATTTAAGGAAGGTAACAAAATATAACAATAAAATAACAATAAAATATAATCTTTTGAGAGATTACATACATAAAATGCACAATATTTTATATTTTCTCCAATGTTCAAGTTATTTAAACCGATTTTGATTCTTTAAGCTGGATAATGGCAAAAATGTTTTACAGCCTTGGATCTCTTTGAGTAGTAGCTACATAGAGGACACGTGTCCACTAATTACTTTGTTAAGTATGGATGGAAATGAAACAGTGACACTTTTAAAACACAATCACACATCATAACTTTATTTGAACGAGAGAGGCCACTGCTTTAAGATGATATTATCTCACAACAATTAGTAGAAAAAGACAAGGGGGAAGTTCAAAGCATAACTAAGGGTGAAAGTCAGTCAGCCAGTGAACTTTGTGACCTGTGGGTTTTCTATGTGACCCCACCAATAAGAAATGCCTCTGGTAATTTAAATCAAATGGAGGTGTGTCACTTTCAAACAGACTTGGCTGCAGAGCCCTGCTGGAGCAGTGCTCTGCACCCTTGACCAGATGTGTGGGGCTTTTTTTTTATTACAAGAGAAGGAGAAGCTGATAGTTGCAGGTGCAAGGCTGACATGAGAGGCAGCTTTGCAGGCCTTCATAAAGGGGATATCCATTGCCTGCGTTTAATCAGAGCCAGTGGGACGGGATGGGATTCATTGCTCTTTGATGGAGAGCTCTGTTATGAAGATGGACAGTCACTTTGCTCTCTAAGTGAAACCATCGTTTAGCCTCAATTCCCTGAGAAAAGGCCCATTTGTTATCCACAGGGGAGTACAGCAGAGTGGTTATGCTAGGTGAAGGGTGCATGCATTTTCTATACAGTTAATGTGCATAGGCATACATTTATGGTGAGAGGAAACCGACTATGCTAAAGCCAAAGTGACAAACAATATAGACTTTTAATATCCTTTTGTATCAACAAAGTAAAACAGCAACACAGATACTGACACATATGATCTGTGTGTGTCTGTGTACACACTCCCTCATGTGATTATCTACATAGTGATAATTACGTAGTACAACCGTAAATTAATTTACAGTTATGTCCAACTATTCAACGCTATTGCCGGACAAGGATGCCAATATTGGATACATTGGCAAAACTGATGTATGTGTGCAACAACTATGGTATGTTTAAGATTAGGGAAGGATAGTGATTATGGAAAATAAAAAAGACTATGACTTACATATGGTTAGGCAACTAAAACACAGCGTCTCCATGTGGTATTTTTATTGTTGGTGGACTTCTGGTTCCCTTTCCATTTTCCTCAGAGTAGCACCTACAGCAGCACAGTGTGTAATGTGTGTTAATTCATTCATTTAGGCTGTAATGGAAACATGAACACAAATAGAAGTGATGCCAGGCTGCCAGCATAACTGCATCACCTGTCAGCTTTGGTTAAGGTTATGTTTTCACCCGTGTCCATTTATCTGCTGGTTGGTTGTTTTTTTTCTGTAGGATTATGCAAAAACTACTTCAGGGATTTCCATGAAACTTAATGTGAGGATGGGTCTTGGGTCAGAATAGACCCCATTCAATTTTGGTGCGGATCTGGATGACCGGGTGGATCCAGGAATTTTTTTTCCAGTTTCTTTAACATTGTGAGATACTGTATTTTTCGACATTTCCTTTCAATTTTCTGGGAATAATGGATGGATCTTGCAGGAAAAAAGGCATATTTAATGATTCGGTTTCTATAGCCCCATTTTCACGACCTGTTCAAGGGTGTGCCTTTATTGCGCCACGACATTTTGTATAAATGCAATGAAGGCGTCATGGAGGTTTGTATTGTTCCGCCTCTGTGACGGCAGTGGAGGTAGTGGAGGTAGTAAGAGAGGCAGATTGCACACCTGTATAAACGTGAGGTGGAAAGGAAAGATGGGTGCGTAATGTTTTGACAACGTAGCATTTTGTATTAGTATGTGTGCGGCCCACAACCAGAAGACTTAAAAAGCAGCTAGTAGCAGTTAGCAGCTAACTAAAAGAAGAAGAATATCGACTGAAAATGTCTTCAAATTGGGGAGACGGCAGGAGGTCCAAGAGCTCCTTATTCTCAGAGCAGAGAGGGAGATCAACCGCCATGTAATGGGGACAATAAATGATTGTTTTGCAAAAATCTATTCTTTACAAAGCGCTCTGCACATATGTTAAACATGACATTATACAGCGATGCTACTGTGTTATGTTTTTCACACCTCTTTTGCTAGTGGAATGCCGGCTCACTATCAGAGTGGGGTTGTTCTGTTGATGCTATGTTCAGTTTAAACAAACAGAGGTGTCACAGGGAAGGGTCTACATTGTGGCGCGGTGTAAAAGGGTGATTAAGGGTGGAATTATGAGTGCGTGCAATTTAGTGCACATCCGGAAAAAAAATCCGGAACCACCAGATTGAAATGGTTGCCTGTTACAAATCCAGTAACCTTATAGTTACAGGGCTGTGAGTATGATTTTGGATAAGGCCTGATTGAATTAAAGGGGAATGTTGGGTCTTGGCAGAGGTCCCAAATGAACGTATTTCCAAGGGATACCATGTTTTTCAAATTCAAAGAGACACCTAGATGCCTTGAAAAGATGGGTCCTATTAAGAGTCTGTCCAATGTTATTGTCCTGACCCTTGTGAGTCTGTTAAGATTCATTTGAGGTCATGTTTACCCTATAGTTTCTTCTCTAACAGGAAAAGAATGAGCCTTGTCAAAGAGAGTGACACACTGAAGAAGACAAGACTACATTTCGCCTTAATTCCTTACTCAGTCATCCAAGAGGAGGAGAATTACACCATGTATCATTCTGATAAAGAAGCTCCACTCACTGTGTTCATGAATTTGGACTCAAAATCTAATATGCTAAGTGGGAGTGTGTCGGAAAGGTTAATATATAGGAGAAAAGGCCTTTGATTCGACATGAGTTATTGTTAATGATAATAACTAATCAAATTAAAGAGAATTAATTTGCTAAATTAGACATTGTGTTGCATACACACATGCAAACATTAACACACACACACACATGCACGCACACACTCACACACACAAACTCAATCAGTTATCAGGTCTGACATGTTCCTAATTTTCTAAGCCTGGCACTGTGCCACAGGATCCTTGCCTTAGCTTTTAGTGACTTTAAATCTCCCTGCTGTATCCACTTTAAAGAATTTTCCATATCCATTGTTTTGTTTCTAAATAACCAAGCTTGACAGGCTTGCCTTGGACCAGTGCTTTATAGTATCAGGGTATGTGTGCCTTGTCAGCCACATGTTGTATTTCACACTTGCATTGCCCTGTCTCAGCTATCATGCCTTTGTTGTGTTTAATGGTATCTCCAGCCTTGGACCACTGATACCAGCTGAGCGGTCAGAGTGTTAGCACTCCTCAATATCTATTACAATTAGTTTTTGATTAAGGAACCCTGTGCGGCTGTTTGAAGCCTTTAATGTTATGTCAACTGGATGATGATGGAGAGAGCAGCGTGGACGCCTCCCAGTAACAAAGCGGCCAGTAAAAGGCTCTGAGTGAACCATTTTATCTTCTTAATGGAAACCAGATGATCTTCCTTTTCTTTTTTTTCTGTTTTTAATGTTGAAGTTTTTCTTGAAGTGATACTGACTCAGAGGATTCTCTACATTATGTAATTTAAATCACCTTTACTATCTTGGCTTTTGGCCAAATTTAGCCTTTGAATAAACCAAACATATCAGCTAAACAAGAGATACAACAGACTCCCTCCTCTAAACATCCCAATCAAATGAAAAGAAACTTTATTCGAGTGCTTCGGGTAAGTTTCAGTTCTGTAATATCTGGCTATGATGACATGTTAAGTGTAGAAAAGGTTGTTTTTTTTACTTAGCATTTACAAAATTCAGAATAATGAATCTTAATGACTCAACAGAAGTGTTTGCTACACTACTAGATGTCTGTCTGCATCAAAAATTGGTTTCTTCAGACAACAGCCCTTTCTGTAAGTCTGTTAGACAATTATGTTTGACGGGACATAATCATATGATAAATGATTGTAAATAGTTTTTAATGCCCTGCAATGGTGGAAGAAAGAACAACACTAACAACTTACTTTACTTAACTGATCCAAAATTGTGTTTACATGAAGTACACAAAGTATAATGCACTTAGATTGTTATTTTTAACTTATGTTGTCCCAATGATGATGTGAAAAGAAAATTATCTAAAAAGCAAATCATAGGCTTTTAGACTCTCCTTTCATCAATAACACAGTGGTGCATTATGTTTCAAAAGTGTATGCTGGATTATTTATTAATAATAGATAACTTTGAACATTTCATGGAGCAACTTCCAAGATTGGAATCTAAGTAAACAATGCCTATTGTGAAATTTTAAAGTAGTTAAAGGATTTCATAAATAAACATGTCAAGAAGTCCAAAGGTCAAACAGCCACACTGCCTTTCCGTATTTTAAAAAGCTGCAAAAATATTTAGGATTCATGTCGGAGCACCCTCGTGGTTTTGACTGATCACATGCAGAAGGAATTCACGGAAAAACATGTTCTCCCTGAGTAGGTATACTGTGCTTGGTTACCAAAGACATGTGAAACACAATATGAATAGTTCCATATATGTCATTAAAAAAAGATCCTTACAAATGTTTCATTAATGATGTACCAATGCTGTGTTGAGGCAGAGAATTAAAGTGCCTTTCCTGAGCTTTAAGCTATGATGAGACATCATGTTCACTGTTACTCATTCTGACACTGAACCGCCAGCTGCCTTCAACACAACTCTTTCTGTAAAAAAAGCGATAAATCAGCTGTCTCTTTTTTACTCAGCAATCAATTACTTGGCAAAAACACAGACATGAACATGCTGGAAACAAGCGATCCTCAGATCAGCCACTGCTTTGACATATCAAACATCTACTGACTCACTCCGTTACAAATCGTAACATTCTTTTAATGCTCTTTAATAAGGAAAGACTGTGAATTCTTAGCATGCTCAAGGTCTTTCTAATGTTTTACACTGCTGAGGACTGTGAGGCCTCCATGTCACACTCACAAACATGAGGGGGAGATAAAAAAGTCCTGGCATGTAAGCGGTCTGATAAGTTGCAGCTTGTGTAGTTTTGTTTAGTTTGCTTAATCCTTGAGCTGGAAATGACCTTGTGAACTTAACCCTCTGGGGTCTGAAGGCATTTCCATTTTTATATATCTTATTAGGTTCACCTATTTAATGTACATGAATACAATATAATACAGAGGTATCTTATATCAAATTTACATTTATTTACAGCCCAATCTCAGCTTTCTGTAAGGCAAGACTTCTAATTGTCATAGAGCAATGTGTAAAGATATTTTGATGCCAGAATTGATTGTGATTTTTAAAAGTCTTCAAATCTGTTGTGAAAACACACTTATACTAATGTGGATGAACTGTTCTTGTGCTTGAGAAGGGTTTACCACAGTCTTATGCTGACAGAGGCAGTTGAATATTTGAATAAGATATTAGATAAATGTCTATAAATGTCTAGAATTACATTTTTGAAAGAGTGGCAGTCGAAATGTTCTCTGCCACTCTGCTTTCACCAAATGTTAGAGAGTGAATTGGACTGAATAATAGCCTCATACTAAACATGAAGCTTCATGGAATGTGTCCAAATGAAACATCGGTATTTATTATATACACACAAATCCAACAACTACGCATGTTGGCATCCTATAGGTCGCTGTAAGTCATGTACAGCGACCTATTTTTTTCTGCTTCTTTTTTTCTCCTTTCATTTTACTCAGTCAGCAGCTAATTCTCCATATCATATCTTCATTACACTTTGGATAGCTTTCAAATATTAAACTCTCCAAGGTATAAGCTGTCATTGAGTGTACGCCTCTGCTGTTTCACTGCACCGATCCAGAGCCTTCCGTGTACGACATTCACACATCACAGGTCAAAGATCTTTGTCCTAGAACAATTACATTCACTGCTTTGGCACCAGCTTGAACATGCTTTTGTGCACACATGGCCTATAACCTGGCCAACTTGGTTTAATCATTACCATGACCTGTTTATCTGATTGTCACGCAGGTAACCATTAATAAGTGTTTACCTCCTGATGACCTTTGGAAATGTGCATACCGCCTTTGCCCCACAAATGTCAGCCCTATCAGATGAGCTGGCTTGATTTCCTTCTTCTTTTTTTTTCTTTGAAAGTGGCCGCATTTTGGACGAGTATGATGAAACCTGCATTTGTACTGTAGATTTGATTCTCTTCAAATTGTTTGCAATCTATTTTGAAAGCACTGGGATTGTAAATGACTTCATAATTTGGAGCAAAGTATGTGTGAAAGAAAGAAAGAGAGAAACAAACAAACAAACAAACAAAAAAGAAAGAAAGAAGGAGGTAAAGATTAATAGAAATGATGTGCTGTGATAACTATTGGCTTTTTGAAATCTGCAATTTCCTCGTGGCTCACCGTGTCTCCTGTCTTGCCTTTAGCTGATGCAGAATGATAACTCATCAGTTGTCTTCCTCCGTGAGATGGGTGAAATATAGCTGAGAGGTGTCCTGACATAGTTATAGCTGTTGGTGTCCTCGAAAAGACAAGGAGAGTCAATTACAATGGCGGAGCAGAATGCCTGTACGAATGTCAACTCCCCGCACAGGCGGCTGTGATAAATAACACCTGACCTCACACCAGGCGGTGGTTTTTCTCTGCAGTGCCCGACACAAGCCCACATCAGGAAATGTGAAATCAAAGGAGAATGTGGGGCACGTTAGGAGACGAGTGTAGGGTATAGAACCAGAGGACAGGGGACATCTGAATGAGCAGCACGACATGTCAAGAAACATAGTGGTGTTTACTTTATGGCAAAGCTGTGAAACTTCACTCAGGGGGTGTCGTGGCAGGCCCTGCTGTTATTCATACCTGCTTCTGACAAGGAAAACAAAACTCCAATCCATCCTGCACATACTCTATTTGTCCGCATAAGACATAAAGCAGCGGGTTGGTCTGCCCGGAACACCCATTGTGCTCGTCTGAGTGTAATCTTTGTTGACAGAGAGCAAGTGTTGGTATAAGGTCACTTTCTATGGTTTCCAGTAATGCGCCACCCCAGTGTTCTGAAACCAGCGGAGACAGTGTGCAGATTGTTGATACTCTAAGCGCAGAACTCTCTGTGCATGGTCGTGAACAGACTGGATTATTGGGCCCCAGCAAAGCTGACAGTAGCAAAGTGAGGTTAGCATGTAGCACTGTAATAGAGAATGCAGCTGAATATTCCCACCGTCTGTCTGCACATGTGTGGAGTTTGTGTACATCCATGCACATATGTGTGTGTGTGTGTGTGTGTGTGTGTGTGTGTGTGTGTGTGTGTGTGTGTGTGTGTAAGGGGCAGAGAGGGGCAAGTGGGGGAGTCCCAGGTCATATGGGAGACATGCTGACTGAAAGAAGGGAGGAATGAGCAACAGGCAGACACAAGGGCACAAGCAGATGTGCGCAAAGATAAATAAGGAGATAAATCACTAAGCGTATCGGCCCAAGGCATTTGCATTCCTGACATGAAACTCCAAGGAGAAACACTGGAGTGTGCTGAGCTTCAATGACTTTAAATAAAAAATATACAATATTTGTGTTGACTGTACATGTGATGTGTGTCCGTGTGGGGGAGAAAGAGAAAGGGAGAGAGAGAGAGAGAGGAGATACCAAGAGCTGTTCAGTAAAATGTATCATGTTATTTTATCAAACAATAACCTTTGTGCAACCCTAATGAAGTCAAACTCCTGGTGAGGTTTCAGATTTTATCACCAGATGTACTTGATGGAAATAATGAACTCGAGCAAATTGAAGGCAATTTCGATAACAAGTATCCTTTGGCTCTGTGTGCAAAAATAAATGGTGGAAGGGGTCACCTACACGTGGCTTTTTTTAGGCAGACAATGTTTGATCTATGGGGCTGCTGTGTTGTCTCAATGTCAGGAAGATGGACACTCTCCTCCTGGGATCACAGTGCTCCACATCTGATTTTAATGTCCACAGAAAAGACATGCAGCTAAGCCAAAAGTGCACTAGACATGGAAATGTGAGTTTTCTTTAATTTCCAAATCCTCATTTGATTTTTTCCCTGTCATTATTAGCTGCTTTGACGGATCAACGCTGGGTGAAAATCACAGGAATAGCCCATATTACCTCCATGCAAAAGTCTGATGATGTTAAAAGAACACAAAATATTGCAGGCCTTGAAACATATTCACTCAAAGTAAAGAATGTAAACATATTTAATGGTTTTAGTTTGGAAAGAGTTATGTGGATATAAAACACTGGGAATAAATTGTGCCATTCCTTCCTAATCATTCACCCATAGTCAAGACCTTACCATCACTGGGACTTTCCCATGAACAGAGCAGGAAAAGAACTGAGAAAACTCAAAGTGGGAAGCTCTGGCTGTGTGGGAGGGAGCATAAAGGAGAGACTGTCATCACTAATTCCTTGCCAGGCAGCCCAAGAAGTGTTGACTAACTAATGACCATGTTTAACAAGTGAAGTGTATCATGCTTGAGGAAACACAGCTGGATATGGGTCCTGTGCATTGAGTGACTCAGAGAAAACAATTAATTGTCTTAAATGCTATCCACCCACAAACAGTTTCCTCTAAGCGAGGGCGATATGTATTCATGAATGAAGAAAAGAGGGAGTTAAATTGGTGAAAGGAAACAGCTGGATTTTTAAGGCAGTTTGGTTGGCGGTTTGGGTCGCAAAGGCATATCTCTGTGGTGCTGTAGTGGGAGTGGGAAATAAAATGGTTGGACATGACTCTTAAATGAGGGATAGAAGGATTGGGATGTGAGTGCAAAATAGGAATGCAACTTATCTAAAGGATGTTAGTACAAAATGGTTGAGAGAAACTGAAATGTTTCCTTCATAAATCATACTGCTATATCAGCCTGTGCAACAATCAACAGCAGCTCATTTAGAGGAATGATCTCGTCTTTAATAATAGGTCAAACTGAGTTGAGGAGTGTTATGTGGGAACATAAATTAGTTGGGAGAAAATGAAAATCACATTTATCTACCAGAAAACACCTCAAAATTACATGGGATTTAAGCATATGTTATCATCTTGCCCAACAGTTATTTCAACTCAAATTCGGCATTTGGCAGCTCCACTGACATGTGCTGGGATGATGCAGTGGAGCCAAGTTAATGTTTTATATTATAACTACAGCACTCCTGGCCAGACTAAGGCTCATGCTGTTTTGTATTCCTCTGAAGAGTATGCTCATAACTCATTTCACATGCCAAGATTCTGTTTCCCTATAATGAGGCAGAAAAAAGGAATTCCATTTTACAACATTTTAGTTGAGCGGTGAAATGTTTTCCTAAAATATCCTTCTAATGAGCATTTTTGCTCTCACTGATTTATGACGACGCTGTAGTTACCTTTTCACCATGTGATGTGAAAAAAAAAAACTGTCACTTTTTATGACATCTCCATTACCTATTACCCCATTCAGTATGCGCTTAGTCAGCAAAATAGATTTTATTAATTTACTTGAAGGAATGTATGTATACTGCCGTATATAACAATAGATAAGGCTGTGAGAAATGCAAGGCCACTAATTACTTTACAGCTATATGGTACATCCATCCATCCATTTTTTTCCCAGTTATCCGGGGTCAGGTTGCAGATGGGAGTTCTGTAATCCCGGAAGTTCTGGCCTTACCCCAGGGTCTCCTTCCAGTTAGACTTGCCCGGACCACCTTCAAAGGGAGACATCCAGGAGGCACCAGATGTTTGAACCACCTCAACTGGCTCCTTAAGCATTGGCTCTACACTGGACGTCCGAAGTCCTCACCCTGTCGCTAAGGTTTAGACCAGCCACACTATATGGAGGAAGCTCATTTCGGCTGCATGTATCTGTGATCGCTTGTAGCTGGGTGGCATGCGGGAGAGGGGATGTTGCTCCTCCTAGCATTGCAGGCTGTAGTACAGGTTAGGTCTTTACAATGGTCACATGGATTTCCATGAATAAATGTACAGACATTCATGGTCCCCAGAGTATGAATCCAAAGCCTGCAAAAACACAGTAAACATTGCCATTGGTCTTTGTTGAATATTAAAACTGCCAGTAACTTGAAGCATGATACACAACATGTTTACTGCATTAATATTTTACAAAAACTATGATCATTCATGAATAAACTTAATGAAAGTACTCTGGTTGACTAAACCTAACCACACTCTGGAGTCCAATGCAAACCTCAGTCTACATCTTAATTTCCATCCCGACCTCCTCCCTATAACATGTGAGTACGTCATAAACTTAGCATCTCTGTCACTGCAAAGATAATTATGTTTCCTTACAGAGCAGACTTAAAAAACAACAACAAAAAAGTATATATGTAATTTCTACAGGACAGGATTGTGCACTTTCTACACCCACCATCCACCACAGCCACTTTCTTAGCTTTGTGCTGTAAAAAATGAACATAATCTGAAATTAATGGTAAATTAACATGAGACAAGGCTGAATACTTCTAAGAGTGAGTTAGAAAAACATACAAAAACAGTAAGAATTCAATTTAAGATCATAAGAGTTTAAATCACACACACACAACAACGACAACATTCGGTGAGGAAGCTGTCCTAAGCCACTTAAATCTGTGCTATTTGATAGCGTTTGTGAAACGTTTACTTGTGACCTGTGCTCTCAAACTCCTTAAGCCATCCACATGACTGAGGCAAGTGAGGGGCCTTTTCAGGCCCTAAGCATTGCCAGAGTTCTCCTTATATTACTGATGATATCTGTCCTGAGGAGTTTGCTGACAAGAGCCCAAGGGATCAGAAATAGCCATAAAGCAGATGGGGAAATTACATCCAACACGTACTGAAATGGCCTGTCTGTTGATAGAAAAGGCTCACTTCAGTGTTTTTAAGCAGGGATTTAGCCTTTGACCCATCCTCCTCAAGCCCACGGACACTATTACATCATGATTCAGTTGCCATGGATAGCTTTACACTGCACTGCAACACTATGCTGTAATACTGATATGTCTGAGTGCTAAACAAGAGTGAGGGAAATCCATCTGGCAGAAGTACATGGTATGTTCTTGTACAGAGTTCAGCAAATGGGTGTGTACTGTTAAACTCCAGCGATAAGATATGTTTGTACAGTGTATATTGTGCGGTACATATGTGGTCTCACAGCACAGTTTGATTGAATATTGGAGAGACAGAGTGAGTGAGAGGATGAGACAACATTAATCCCTTAAGCCCTTCGATGATGGCCTTTGACCAGGCCATATGAGATCCACTACCCTCTACTAAGCTCCTGCAAACATTGATGAACCCAGAAAGTAGCTCTTGCATTTAACAAACTGTTGACAGCAGGATTATCCAGTTTGTGTCAATGCAAAATACCTTCATAGGTGCATGCCTCTCCATGTAAACGCTTTTTTCAGCAAACCTCATGTGCATGTTTATCATGTTATAATGATGGTTCATAAACGTTCTGTAGCCGAGCTACTGATCACTTAACCTTTGTGGGATAATTACAGACAGATGACTAGCAAGATTTGTAGAGCTTACAAGACCGCTTCCATCCACTGTATCTGAAAGGAAATGCCAATATGTTTGGCATTTAACATAACTTTTTGTTATATAAGTACAACTTTCTCTAGAGAAAATCATTTCCATCCACAATACAAACTTCTTTTCTACAAGCTTATACAACACAAATTGCAATAACAAAAAAGTTATTATTGTTTAACGACTTTCTAAAAAAACATAGTCATCTAGAGACTTATTTGAGATTGATCTAAATTTTGGAATGCAATAATATTTCTGTATTTTTCAGTTGTTTCTGCTTAAGATGGTCAAGGAAGGTGCAACACTTCTTCTGTGTAGTTTGCACGATGTCTGTTAATGTTTATTTCTGTGTTTTGGCTCCCTGCCATGTGGAAAATTTAATGAAGAATGATGGCATTTTACTTTAATTAATCGTTGCCCACTGTTATTCTCACTGTTATACTTACAAACTATTATTCTTGATCCTCAAGAAACCCTACAATACTGTGTTTCTTTCATTTCACACTGACACAATACCAACTGACCATTTTAAATGTTGTACAGGCAGTGTAGGCAGCATTAAATAAAGATTAAGCAAAGGATTATGTGTATCATTTAGATATTGCAACTGTCCTCAATCAGAGTATACGGCTAAATTATAATCTCCTAATTGGTATGAGATTTGTTTACATGAGACTACAGAAGAATGCCTGACTAAGTGTGAGTGTTACAATTTCTATTTATTTACGATCCCTATCTCACCAGCATGTTTCTTCTGTTAAGAGATTTCAGATTCAATGTTTCATTTTTGGTCATCAAAACAATGATCCTAAATTTTCTGCTCTCCTGTATGAATCGGAAAGAGCTCCAGTTTTAGTAGAATCTACATTATTAACAACCAATATGTGTCTCTTTCTCACACACACACTCATACTAATGAACAATTAAATGTATTTTTTTGTTAGTTTGAAATGTGTTAGCACGCATGTACAGCAGCCACACTCTTCTTAACAAGCTGCATGAAGTATGCAAAGTCATCTTGTTGGGGTAAAATGAGGTCCTTGTTTCTGGAAAAAAAAAAAGAAGAATCTCTTGCATCAACACAGACATCAATTTATGTCATGCAGCCAGACACTGTACAAGAGCACTTCAGTTATGTTCATGTGCCTGTCCTGTTATTTTATCTCACGCAGACCGTAGCTGTAGCAGAGAGCCTCTAGCTTGGCTTCTCTATTTTTCTATATACTTGGAGTATATAGTGATAATGATAATTTCAATTTCAAACAGTGATGAGTAAATGATGGATGAGTCAGGGGACTGTTCAAAATTGTACTCTCAGGGTTTATGCAGGTATAAAAATGTATAAACATTGCTGCATGTATTGATGAGGTGGATATGATCAATGACAGTTTGTTATTATGTCACTGGCTTTGTCATTATGTTTGCAGTTTAGATATTCTGTAAAATGTTACTTGGAGGCTTGGAGGTTTTTTTAATCTTTTTATAAATTCTGAACTTTATCCTTGTTTTTATTTACATTGGAACTTCCCATCTTTTCATTAAATACTTAATTTCCAAGCCCTTAAATGTCTATTTCAATATAAGCGCTACAAATGAATCATTGGCTATCCATTTGTGATGTTTAATAATGATGTCTTGTATTATTTTGGTAATTATTTAGAAATACACATGAAGAATTAGTGGTACCAGCACTCTAAATAGCCAAGCTGTGCAAACCGTTTACAGATATTGATAGCTGTTCAGTTGTGCACGTACCCAGTAGTGCACAAATTGCATACTATTTATAGAGAAATACAATATTACAGTATGCAAGCAGTTTGGTAGTGACAACAACAACAAACAGCCGAGCAAAGTAAGTGTTTCTTCTTCTTCTTTCAATATGGCAGACTAGACACTGCAATGGTGTATTGATGCCCTCTCCTGTTCGTTCTGTTAAATTCTGTTCTGTTAATGTTCCTTTTAATGGTTATTCATAATTTTTCTATAATCCAATATCATGCTAATTTCCCATTGGCTTCTTCATTGTTGACCAATTTTCCAGGTTGAGTTAAGTGGACACGTTTTAAACAGTTTTTTTCCGGCTGCTCCCAGGTTGTGAAAAGCGTTTTCATTTGAAGCAATGCCGATGTTACAACATTTAAGGTATTTGTTGTCTTATTTCTGGCATTTCAAATTGCATTTTTTGTTATCACAGAGAGATTATTTAAAAATCAAAAGGTTCTGTTGGGCACTGGCACTGAATTCCAGGTAACAGCACCCAAACTGGTTCAAAATTGACCCTAGCGTATCCTAGCAGGATTCCATAAATGAAGTAAACAGAGTGCAACTACTCAAATATGCTATGATTAAATTCATATTGACCATATTGATACTACATACAAATACTTTTAAGGGTTTTGTAACTACATTTATTTACATTTAATTCTTTTTACACCCCATGGACACCCTGCCTACTGCCCTGTACTGGTTTGTGAAAGTTGTTGAGCATGGACCTGTACATGGCAACATGTCAAAGTGTGGCTGTGGTGGTTCCAAACTACACCTTTCCTTGAATTGTACTCTGAAGCTGCTTGTCTGGAGAATGGGGCGATTCCATGCTGTTTGGCAGCAAAGATGATGCAACGGATGAGCAATTTCCTTCTCCCTCCATGTGGTTCTAGTAGCTACAGAGGGAAGGGTTCATGTCGGGAGTTCTCTCTGTTTTTTTTTATCCTAATACCCATGATAAGACTGACTAAAACTGACGATTAGAAGTCCCTTTCCCAATTTTGGGTTTGCAGAGTGAAGTTGCTGATGACAGCAGTCTGTCAGAAAACAGTTTGGCAGCCATCAGGGACCAAATCTAGGCCCAGTCAATGAGCAGGAGGCATAATCCTGTTTTTACCCAGATTGGCAGGGAAAGTGGGGTTCACCATTTGGATTTGCAGATGATAGAGCTGTCCTCCCAGCTGGCCTCTAATCTAGTGATACTTGAGAGTACACCATGTAGCTATGCTGTCGCTCTCAATAATATGCAGTCATCCTGGTATACAGTGAGCGGACATGTTTGAGGACAACCTGCTGAATTTATTGTTATGTTGCTTTCTCCCATTGTCATCATGTCTGCTGCTTAGCAGCATGTGGACACATTAAGGGACAATTCACAAGAAGCATAGACAAGACCAACACTCTTCATCCAGCATATGTTAGTTGTTTTTTTTTCAGTCTTTTCTAATGGTTGAACAGATTGGCAGTGGACAGCACAAAGGTGGCCCTGTTACACCGTAGTGTGCAGATTGGCAATTTAGATGACTTCTTCTAGAAGAAGTTGTGAGATTCTAAAGCATTTATTTGTAGCTTAGTTTAGGCTCATTTGAAGTTTTGTGTCATTTCTCAAAGTTGGTAATCTTCATTCATCAAATTGTCTTCTGTAATTTGCTGTCAAATCGGACAAACAATGTTCATGTCCAAGACTAAATGGTGTTAGTATGTTGTTCGTTCCATCCAACAACTTCCTGTTTTGGGGTGTAACATACATGGCATCCTCTAAAGGCAGCTTGCTGGACTTTTTTTTTTGAATTTTTTTTATCATATGGACAAAATAGGTGGTGGAATAGATAGAAGCTTAACACACATAATGCTGTGGCTAGTTTCATTGGTGCCAAAGAGGAACATTTCATCAGAATTACCTGTCACTAATCATGACATATCATCATGTATGACATCTTCCTCTGTGTTGCACCCAGTGCTAAAGCTGGTACAATCTGTCAGCAGTGAAATATATGCAACTTTACACAAAACCACATTCAAATTTACTTTGTTGTTTAGGAGTAAATCTGCTGATTGTGATGATTACACTGAAACCGACTGATTTGAAGCGATTATATGAAATGTCTTAATTCCTCTCGTAACAGGGGCCAGATTTCTTGTTTCTCTCAACATTACATTTGCTTATTATGTTCATGTGACAGAGAGGAGATGGATGGTTTATATTTATGTAGACTACAGATAAAAAGCACAAATAATAAACATTTAAAGATCCATCATCACAATTTGCCATTTGTGAGTTTTGTGTTTTGTCATGGGAGAAGATTAAACATCATAAAATAAGTAAATTATTTAGATTTATTAGAAGCAGCACACACACACACACACACATGCACACACACACACACACACACACACACACACACACACACACACACACACACACACACACATGCACACACATACACAATTACACTCCTCAGTGCTGCCTGGTTGAAAGAAAAATTCCTCCAACTCTCAGTCCATTGAAACAGAGACCCCACACCAAGACTAATAGCAATGGGAATCAGCTGAAAATATGTGACATAATCACATTAGTGTCTTACAGAAAACAAAGCACATAGTCAACTTCCCTTGATCAAGGCACATCTGGAGGGGCAGGGGACTTGAAACAGAGTTGTGCCTTTCCCCTACTGAAATGAAAACAAGCTGTTTCACTATGCTTACAGGCCAAAGCAGAACAAGAACTTTGACACAGTAATGGATTGCTCAGGCAGCTGTACAGATTAATGTGAAGATGCCAGAAAAAAGTGGGAGAAAAGAAGATCTTGAAAGGTTTCAGAATAACGCCCACTGCTTTCCCAGTACGTATGAACTCTGACCTGAAAGACTGAATATTCAAAGCTACAGTTTCTCCTTTGAAAGTGGCTGTAAAGCACTGTGCAGTTGTCCCATCTGCGTGAATGTCTGGTTGTTCCAAAGTTAATATCCATTACCATGTAGTTATATTTTATATGAAACCAAATAATGCAACAAAAAAAAGTGCGCAAAAAGTAAAGAAAAAGATCAATATTGAAAAAGAATACAACATTTTTAAATAACACCTTTTTAGAATGTTTCAAATGAGCTAATTATTGGTAATAAACCGCAGTTCTTGAATTGTATACAGCAAGGTTCCAAGGAGTTTCCAGCTGAGCACACATAGAGAGGTGACAGTCATTATAACAGCCCTGTGCTTCAGTCCAAGTGTTCTTTTAAAATATGAATGCCAGTTAATATTTTCCAGAGGTCCTTCTACACTCTTTTAATGCCCACTTTTTGTCTTCTCCCAATCCAAGGAACAAAGACTGGTTTCTGTTTCTGCTCTCAGCCTGCTGTGCAAGTAAGGGTCTGGCCAGCCCATTAACACCCACCTCAACATGTTCCATTCTAGCATTGGGAGCTAATTACAAACACTGGCTAGGCTTAAAAACCTCTTATAGACAGCAAAGAAAGAAAGAAAGAAAGAAAGAAAGAGAGAGAGAGAGAGAAAGAAAGAAAGAAAGAGAGCGAGAGAAAGAAAGAAAGAAAGTGAAGCATTTGAGGCCATTAGAGAGAGTTAGGGGGACTGACGAGTGTTGAGGCCCCAAAGAGGCTAATGAATCTATAGGCAGCTCTGCAGCTCTGCTACTGCATAAATAGTTGTTCACTATATGCACTGCTACTTAGCCAAAATGGGCCTTCAAAATATTCGGCTTTTGTCATGTATCAAATTCCTCAAGAGCACAGGGGCTGAAAGGTGTGGCAGTGTTTTATTCTTCTTGTGCCTCTTTCTTTTCACCCTTTCAACATCCATTCCCGTGTAGTGTGGAGTGGGGGTTGGGTGGTCTTGCAGCAGTGGTCATAACCCCAAAACAAAGCTATTCAAAGTTTCATATAATTACTGTGAGATAGAGAGGAGAGAAAATATTAATAATACAATTTCTGACATCAAATGCTGATTTGTAGAATTTGGCTTTTTTATGACAGCTGATGATAAAATGAAATTAAGATACATTGAGAATTAACACCAACAGCTGTAAACCCCAATAACAGTTTCATTTTCTTTTTGAATAAAATATTCAATTGAATAAGAGGTTTTCATGAATATTAACTGCAATGTTCCTTCAAGAAAATCTGGGCTTTGATATACAGGTATGTTATTTTGTATAAATGAATCCCTAAATTGTAAGGAAACACAAAAAGCACAAGAACCGTTTAAGGCAGTGTGTCAGTTGTTTGTTAAGATCAACTCCTTTGTGTCAGAAAATGTATTCCAAAAAATAAAGCCTTGAAAGACAAAGCCGGAATACCTCACAGTGAAGCGACTGCCCCCCCCCCCCTACCTTTGTTGTAAAACTACAAAGATACTGTTTCCAACAGCAGCTCCCATCCTAATATATCTTAGCAAAAGACACATGACATGCATGCAGCTGACATTCGCTTCAAGTTGCGGTTAGCGCAGTAGTTCCCACATGTAACTGTGTCTAATCAAGTCCTGTGCCTAGATGCCTGAGGCACAGAGATCAGACAGATCTCAAAGTGTGCCATCAACCACAAATTACAACCCTTGATTTGAGGTTAACAGAGAGCCACTCCTCTAAGAATAACAGAGACAGTTGGAGTACCTAGACTGGCAGAAAGCTGTGAAAGACAAATTTGGAATCAAATCAGGTTTCATTTTACATTTTACATCGATGGAGGGGAGGAGTCTCAGGACTCTCAACTATACTGTACAGCATACACACACACACACACACACATATGTATATACATATGTGTGTGTGTGTGTGTGTGTGTGTATATTTATACACCAGAAAATCATTATTGTTATTGGGAAGAATTGGGTTCTCGACCAAACACTTTAACTTGGTGATAGTTTGGTCTATTTCCACATGCATGTGCAATGTGAAACACAACTTCGACGTTTTGGAACACTAAAGCCCCTCTAAAGGTTACGTACCCTGCCAAATACCTGTTAATAAAGCAACCCATAAAAATAAAGAGTTAAGTTAAGACACCTCACAAGGAGCTTTTATCATGTATACTTTTTGGCACGTAAATAAACAGAGCGTTGGTGAGTGTTAGCCTCATAAGAGGCAGCACAATGACATTTTGGGTGCCAGAATTTCACCTTTTTTTTTACGTCAACGCTTACTTTGCAGTCACCTTATTCAGCGCCATTAGTTACCACATCATAAAGCTGAGGCAGACATTTTCCCCCTTCTCTTGGCACCTCCCACTCCTAAATCTACGTTTCAAGAATGCTTGAACTCGTTTGTTAAGATGCAAGCCAAAGTAAAGCAAAAACATTTGTCATGAGGTGGCTGTGGCGGAGCCCCAGATGTAGCCCTTGTGCTGGCTTAAAATGCACATTGTATGTGTATGTTTGTGCGAGTGTGTGCACTAACCAGCCCTGCATATGTGACTCCTAGGCAATCAGCCAAGAGAAAGCGGCCTCCTACTGTTTAATGGCAATAAATTTACTGCCCCACTCTGTATTGCTCTTCTATTTTGTAAACAAGGTTAATGCTCCTTTATTTGAGTACCTGGTGACAGAATATGGCTTTGAACGCGGTGACACTTACCTGAATGTCTCTACCCAACCAGGAGGCTTTTGTGGCTGAAACACTGTAAAATGAATAAATAAATAATAAGACAAAAATGTGAAAGTATTTGAAATAACCACTTTACCCTTTTGCAGTAAATAGGTCTTATCCGTACACGCATGTGTCCAATTGTATTTACATGGCAGCGGTCAGTCGTGAACACATACTTCTTAAGAAGACAGTTTTAGTGTCATTTACACAAAATTAGGCAAACTTCTCTCTCTGCAAATGAATAATTCCCCCACTTTTTTTTTTAAGACAAGAATTATGTATTTCTTATTTCTAAGGTGGTTCTCATTCTATAAGTAAAAACTTAAAACCCCTTTACTACCACCTCAAAAGAGGGATTATGGCTAATTGAGCATTGTAGCCAGATAATTGGGCCCGAGGACCTATCCACATGGTGAGAATAACCCTCCTAGTCTGATTCTAAAAAAGAGACAAAGCCAGGGGGTGGAGTAATGCGAGTTAAGGGATTCTCACCAGCTCTTGTGAGAGCTTGTTTCACATACAGAGCTCAAAGTGGAGCTAATAACTTAACGCTAGTGTGTTTTCACTCTTGAGGGGTCTTTCTCCTTGGAAGCCAGAACATTCTCCTAGATCCTTTCGTAAGGACTCTTGAGGGACTTTTGTTGAGCTTGCCAAATTCTTTACAAAGACTTTCCCTCTCTTTATTTGCCTCTGTCTCGCTCTCTCACACACATATGACCACATGCCAACACACCCACACAATAGAAAACAAGAAATACTTATAAACTATTAAACAAAAATCAGGCTGGGGCTGATGGTTGGGGGGGTGGGGTCCTGGCTTCTCTGGTGTGAGGCAGGCTCCGTGTCGGGGGTCTGGGCGTGTCCCGGGTGCACAGGTTTTCGGGGACGTGGGCCCCACTCGCGCTTGGGGGAGGTCGGCTTCTGGCTGGGCCTGGGGCCTGGGGCCTGGGGCCTGTTGTCCCCTGTTCCCTTGTAGGTCGGGCCCTGGCTGTGGGAGCTCCCTCTGTGGCCCCCTGTGGGCGCCGGGGGTTTGGGCGGGGTCTTGGTGGCTTTGGGTTCCACTTGCGCTTTGGGGGGGGCTGGCCTCTGGTCGGACCGGGGGTCTGCCGTCTCCTGTCCTTCTGTGGACCAGCTCTTGGTTGGGGCGCTCCCTCTGTGGCCCTTGGCTGGCTTTCCCTTGGGGCACGAGGCCTCAGGACCTTCATGCTCTGTGCTCTTCCTTCTCTGCCTACCGCCGGGGGTCGGCGTGGTGTTGTAACGACCCCCCACTTAAAATCACATCCAGTGACCATGTCTCTCTCACACACACGGACATTAAGGTGAACAAGGTTACACAGTTATGGTTATATATTGATATAACCAAAAATACCATATATATATATATATATATATCACAGTTGCCACTACTTTTGGTTTAATGATTAAATAGTTTAATAACACTTCAAATATTTCTAATACTTATGTACTTAGGAAAATACTTAATAACTGATGATGTAATGTTTATAAAAAGTATTCTTTTGGATCCAAATGTGTCTCTGTTGGTAACAGGATCTCATTCCACCACAACTTTCTCTGTTTTTATCTCCCTCTCCGGTTTTTAAATGTACTAGTAATTAAAAAATATCCAGAGAAGAATACATAGTAAACACACACATATTCACTTGAAGTATTTATTCGATATAACATAATCATATAACATTCAACATACAACAATGATAAACATCATTGTCTGTGTCTCACTGCCACTGAATACTTTTGCCACTTATATTAGCAGCCAAAAACATAATTTTTATGCTTAAAATGTACACGACCATAATGTGCCATTAAATTCTCCTTATGTATAAAGCAGGAACTATACAGTAGCTAGCTTCTTTTCTTTTCCTGTGAGCTCAGTGTCTTGAAATAAGGTAAGAGTTGTAAAAAAAAAAAAAACTGCCAAATCAACACTGACCCCTCTCAGTATCACCTTCTACTGCACAGTGCATTGCTGCATGATGAAGGTATCCCACTTCCATATTACATAACTGTACGGCAGATTAAAAGTACCTTTTTGACGTGTGGCCAAGATGGTCTATCCCTTTCCACTGTAATTTTGTACCTGTGTCAAAACTATACAGTATTTTATTATTTTTATTTTTCAAATGTTTTTTCTTGAATTCATCTCAAAGAACCAAAATGCAGAAATAAAGAAATGACTATACAAGAAATCTTCACCCAGAAAAATTGCTCTTCAAGCCGGAAGCTAAGCTAGTGGAAGTAAGTGTAACACTGCTAATGGGGTCTCAATCCTTCTCCAGTGACCCTTACCCCCCTCCCATGCGTTTTCAAAACAAACAGTCCCTGGCTGCCCTTGACGCCTCCTCTGGTGCTGCAGCTTGATACCCCAGCTCTCTTTGAGTGTGACCCTTGGTTGACAGTTGTCTCCAAGCCTCGAACTTAAGCTGCCTTTTCCTAACCATGGTCTAACAAGAGGGGCTTCAAATGATGACCAGTCCTGATCTGAGAGCACGCCCCCCTGTGGGAGGCTAGTTAGTGAACTTCCGTTTCTTAGAGGAAGAAAAGGCCTGTCCGTTTCCGCTGTCTAGAAACTGTCATCCGACAAAATTGTAGAGAACAAGAGAAAAGTGACTAATTCAGTTTTAAGACTGAGCAAGTTTTCCAAAACGGTTGGCTTCTGGTTTGTTCGAGTTGGAATTCACACTGAATTTTAAAAGTTTAGTCTCTCAATTCCCCAGTGTAACCCCCATAAACAACATTATTGGAGTGTATTGTCTCTACATGCAAAGAGTCATTGTTGTATTAGAGTTGTAGTGTTGCCAGAGTACTGACAACAACAGTTAAACATTCACAAATCTTTTGTTTCAGTGGAACAGGTAATACTATTCAGAATTCATCTTACACACTCATGTTGGATGATTAAATTAAATGTTCTCTTAGAAATAGAAGAAAGTGAGGTATTAATGCTATGATCCACTGCAACCATAATCTTTTATCATTTTGATACATAGAAAATATCATATTATGAAGAGTCTGCATAAAACTACATGACAATAAAATGTACTTCCAGTATCTATGGACCACAGATGTTTGCAGCATTGCACACATGTTGTCTATTTCAGCTCTGATGGTACTGGCCACAAGACTGTGCTCATCATCATGGCCAGATTTCCGAAGAAATAATAAGGGTAAGAATATGATTGTACGCATCATCTAACTGAGCTACAGGAAAAGGTCACAAGGAAATATATGGGGAATAATCGCTAAAGGAGCATCACAAGCGTGTTGCCTTTGGTTAATATCACCTAGCTCCCTATTGATGGTGAACTGTGTGGCAACACTGGGACAAGAGCCAAATCATTCTAGAAAGGTCAAAGATTTACATTGTCTAAATTTTCTTTTAATGTGACTCTAACAAAAACAAACAGTTTACGATTGCTCTGTCTCGGTGCTTGGGGAAATGAAAACATTGCCTACTGTAAATGGGGACTTATCCTGAGGAACTGATTTAAAGCTCCAAATAAATAACAATACAGTATTTAAACCACAGATTATCCAAAGGAGGCATGTTCAAATGAATTTAAACCCATGAAATGAAGATTAAAGAAATTATTTTTTTCAAAGTGACCATTTGGACTCATATTGCATCGGCGGTGCATCATTTAGACAAAAGCTTAACCTGGATTTAATTATGTGAATACTCACAAACTGTAGGTCAGTGGTTTTCACAGTACGATTGGGACTCCTTTATGTACACTGCAAAGTACTTTTACCTCTACATTTTCCAGTATGAAGATGTATTAGCTATCATGGAGATCTCACATTCTACTTTTACTGGCCTCAAAGATTTTCTTCTGATCCAGACGCTAAACACAGAATCAGAGCATCATGTCAGTGTACAGAAATACAGAGGAATCTATTTTAAATTCATGTTCTACTAAATCCAAAGAAAACCAGACAGTTTTTATGTAAATAGTTCAAGCTCATTGAATCAGATACCTGCAACATCTCATACTCGTGTGGTTAAAGTCCCCAGCACTGTACTGAGGGACCAGTGGTAGCAGTCAGTGGTTAAACCACAGTAGCAGAAAGGTTAATACACTGAGCACATGTTGCCTCTTACAACAGGTGGTGCAGCACGATCGGTGGCTGCCAGCATTCCAGCTTTTCCATGCTGGTGGCCCCTGGTATTCTGGGATTTACGCCGCCTCCCCTCCTTTCAACCACAGAGGCCTGACTGACAAGCTAATCGTTGGGCTGGGATCCCCTTAGCTATTGATTCCACTGCAACACAACACCTCCCAGTCCATGAAACGGCAATATAATGCTTGAGCTGAAAAGAAAAGGGGAGTATTAGCGTGTTGAGCAACTGGAAGAAATTTGCTGCTGCTACCTCCACTGCTTGCTCCTCATTGCAGCTGCTTGTAGGTAGAAACAGAGCGGCACAAATAAAGTGAGGAAAAATGTGTCTCAGGGGGTCGAAGCTTGAAGGGGTAGGTTATTAAAAGCCACAAAGTGGAGTCCATGCTGGGCAAGGAGAAATAGCCGCAGCATGCTAGAGGCACAATGGAAAAGAAGGGGGTCTCTTTTCTAAATTGTTCTAATCCTTTGAGTGTTTTATTTCATTCGGTTTTGTCGCTTAAAAACTGTGCCTTTGAATGCGCGTATGCTTTGGTTAATCTACAAGACATCCTATAAAGGCAGGGTTTGTCAGACCAACTATACAAGGTAAAATGTCACATTTAAAATGTCTTTAATTCATAAAAAAATTAATATTTTCATAGTTTCAGATATTTTCCAATAGGAAAAAAAATCTAAAAGTTCTCTCAGGTGTCTTCACAGATTATTTTGGTAAATAATCTATCATCACATTTCACCAGGTTATTTGATCAGTCCTTTTACTTTTTAGAATTCAATACACGGTACTCGAAATATTGATCTGTGAGGCACAATGGCTGCAACAGTAACCGCAATTAGTCGTATTACTGTTGGTTCCATTCATTTAGTCAAGTATCCAATTTCCATGCTGTGTGAACACTTAATTAAAACAAATGTGTTACAAATATATATTGGGGATCAGCAGCCTTCAAAAAGCCTCTTGTGGCTTGGCAAGTCAATGCAACTACGAGGATAGCGAATCAATGTCACTGGTCACTTATGCCACAGGGATTTAATCAAATGCGAATGTTGACAGCAACATCCAGAGAGGACAGTGAAATTATTGCTAATAGCCTCTCTGGGAATAAGACTAAACATGTTGTTTGTGCTCACTAAGACCTAAAAAAACAACTGTTGATCAGTCCTCGTTGTAGATTAAATTAAAAATGCTGAGGCACTTTTGAAAAGCATACAATACTCAAACGTCAACGAGAGCTGGCCGGAATATTTGACTCAGTGTTCGATGGTTGGCATGTTTTTCTCAAGTGTCCTTTTCAGTTTCCATATGAGTAACAATGTACTTACTGTAGTGTAGGCGTGACCTCTTCTGATATTTGTGGCCTGTTTATGTTTGGTCTTAAACACGTCAAGATAATTGAGCGGATCATATTTGGATGCAGTGAAAAGGCTGAAGAATCATTTGTTTCCTTGGATGAAATGCAAATGAATTGTTGGTACCGCAGGCAAAATCCGCTGCTACAGTGCAGCATATAAGAAGAGGTCAGGAAAGTTTATTCCGACATATAAGCAACTATGCAACACTAGAATTAATGTGTGCTGATTTCAACTGGAATGACAGACGCAGCTTGAAGCACAGCAAAGAAGAATGAGACAAATTTTGCAACCGACACACAAGGTAAAAAAAAAAAATATTGATGTATGAAAATGACTCATTTTATACCAATGAACCCCAAAAAAACAATGTCTACATGCTAACCGGGGTTAAAAAGGAATGCCAGCTCCTCTGGCATCAACAAATTATCCTTGTGGCAAGTAAGACACAGCAGCTATGGTTGGTGGTTGAAGAGAAAGCTCAAATTCAGGGTTTGAAAAACTAATGTTGACTGTTGTTGGAGACAGACGTAATTTGTGTTCTCTGGTGTAGAAAATTACAGACTTTGAACATGCAACAAACCAGTCAAAGAGTTTTGTGACAGTTCAACAAAGTCTAACAACTTATGCTTTTCTTACCGTCTTTGACGATCCCCTTTTCGCACGACCGTGAGAGGTTGCATCCCCGTAAAATAGAAACTAAAGCAGCGTTTTAGAAAAGTGACAATTGTTGCTTCTCTAATGCATTCTTTGTGCCAAGATAGTGAAACCAAAAGACTATTGTTATTCTTACACACACTCGATATTCTGAATGTGTATTATACTCTGGCACTGCCAGTTGCCAGTTCCAGTTTAAGACAACTGTAAGTGATTCATATGAAAAGAAAAAAAAAGAAAAAAGATATTGGCACCCAAAACTGTCAATTATGTGTAAATGGCAAACTCACACATTTTCACTTGTTCTCAACAATTCTAACCTCTGCAAATGAGTTTTTAAGCATATAGTGTCCAGGGTGCAGGGATTGTAATAACTTACAGTATATGTCACAATATATTACTAGTGGTAGGAAAACGAACCATTTTACAGGCGCTGAAAAACATTTAACGGTAAAACAATATTTAATCTCTATTTTCATAGCATTCAACAGTGTGGATCGATCTTTATTATTATACATACTTTGGTGACTTTTGATTTTAAAAAATGTCTTAACAAGTGTTCAACCTTGGCTAAGGTAAGGCTCTCTCCCTCAATGCCCTAATCATTTTGTCATGTTCGAGATAATGAAGGAATCAGTCGCAGATGGTTAGAGTACCATAAATAGCAAAGGTAATTAGAGAGGCTGTCAAACCAGAAATGCCCTGTCGGTTCAGGTAAGACCAAAAAAAATGCAACCAATTCTGATGATGACTCAGGTTTTCTCAAAGGTGCAGAGCAGATGACTAGATGGCCTTTAGTGGAGAAATGACTTGTTGGTTACTGTTTTAAAAGTGTTTCTCGATGCCAGATGGAGTCATTGGACCAGGTGGCAGACGTGGGAGTGTTATCGTGGGGTTCAACAGGTAGGAAAATAAAACCTACATATTTGCGACAGTAAAACTGAGGCCTTTGAAAAGGAAATGGTAAGAGAAGGCATATGACTAAAAAATGATAACAATGCTTTGTAATGCTTTAAAATGAAAAGACTAAGTCATGCTTGGTTTATATATGTGACCCTCTATGGAGCTCTCCCTCCGTTAAGTGTTCTGAAGTTTTGTTGAGATATTTTCCACATGGTGTTTTAGAACTCAGGTTTGGAGACATCTTTAAACAGACCAGCCTGTGATTTATCTCAGCGTAATGCACTATAAACATAACAAACATGTATTCATAGAAAAAGTCCACTCTACACGGTCAAGTTTAATCCACGTTTTAACATTATGGAAAGTAAATAAACATGAATGCTGTGCTGCACGATTCATCATTAAATATGGTGGCAGCTATTGTTGTTTGGTGGGTTTGCATTCTTTAATGTTTTCACTGGATAATAGAATCTAGGTTACAGCTTTTCAGGTCATGCTCAGAGAGACATGGGCCAAAATATCTTGGAGTAAAAAAGAGCCAAACTGTTTTCTGAATATTCCCACATTGAGCCGCTGCTCTGCATAAACAGCACTGCTCAGACAACATTTTTCAGTCTTCAGCCATTTCTAGGGCAGCTGGAACCCCTGGGAGTCTACAGAAATACCCACAATTTCAATGTTTCTGTTTTTTTTTTGTTTTTTTTCTAAGGCTCACCTGTGCTGTTTCCAAGGGCCAAGAAAGTCAACTGGAGCTGCTCAATATCTGACAACAAACCATTATGAAATCCCTCTTTTGTTGCAGTTTTCTTTTCGAGTACTGCCAGCATTTAACCAAATCTCGTTATCATGTGTTGAGGATCAATCACCCAAAGTCTACGTCTACCTTAAAATCAAATTAAAGCTCCACATTCACACGGTGCCATTACTGTCATCTAACATGAAAGCTGAAGGTTATTTCCACTCCAACATAATTGATTTCAGAATATTCAAGTACTTTGCTGAAATCATGGATACCTTTTTTTATGGTAAACATTCAAAGGAGATGAGCAAGGACACACTGTGTTTTGCCAGGGTTTCATTAAATCCCATAGCTCCATTTAAGTCCATAAAACTAAAATTAATTTCCCTGTTCTATTCATCTAATTTCACATGTTTCATAATCCTCCTGAATAACACAACAGAGGTAATTCCTAAAACATTGCTGATTGACGTTAACATTATTCATCTGACTGACTTTCAGTAACAATACTCTAGACTGTCGCTTACAAATGTTACAACTTCATTTATGATAACTTGCATTTTCTGGTTAGTTTGGTGAGTTAAATGAATCATGAAAGCAATAAATCCTGGAGGCGAATGCTCTTAACAAAGAGTTAAGAGTTCTACCGTCTAACTGCAGATACTACAGAAACACTTCGAAAGTTGATTTACGCCCCCCAAAACTATTCAGCTAAGGTCAACCTATCTCTGTTTATAAGATGAAATCCTAAAGTCAGTCACATAGCATTGTCTATGATTTAGTTTAATGTCCAGATCAAAAAGTCTCTCTTCACTTTACAACCATATTTCTTCATGTACAGTAATTAGAATTAAGAATTAAATTAAGAATGAAAAAATAAAGATCCAGTTGTTCTTTCATACAAAAAAACCCCCACTTTTATAGCTGAGCTGAACACCTTCGAGTCTTTACACATGTTCTATACAATAAGGACAGAGAAGGCTGTGTCTTTAAATCTTCGCAGGAACAGGATGTCGTCAACTGTTTACAAAGCTTTTGATAGGTTGATAAGCAGAGCAGCTGGAAAGCTTCATATCAGCTATCTACAGTATCAATTATTGCTACATCCGAAGCTGCAACAGTACTATCTATTACTAAAAATGATTTTAAAGGGATCGATTGATTTCTAATAATCAACAATGATTTGATTCTAAGATATTTTTTTTTCAAACAGGCTTTTTCTCACTAATATTTGTGTTTTTCTAAAAAAAAAACTATAAAATGTCTACAGTGAGGCAAAGAAACCCTTACAGCCCTGCAGCATGTAACTATGAACACTTGAAATGTCAGGCATAGCACAGCAAATGACTAATTTCCTGTCTGTGTGTACGGCAGCAGGAAGTTAGAGATACATCCTCCCCTCTGGCTGAAGGGAAGGAAACACTGTGAATGGAGAGGGGATGTCACTGACCTCTCTGAGGAGAGTCAAGGCTCGACCTTGATGCCTAGCTGACTAAACAGAGGAGTCTCTCAAGGCTGAACATGAACATCACTAGCACAGTTCTTTCTGAGCTTATATATGATATTATTTCTGTGTGTTTCATCATAAACAAAAATATTGAAATATAGATTGCTGAAATATTGTGTTTAAATTTGTCTCAGCATGAACGTTGCTGAAGCAGCTGCTGATGTTTTCCTAAATACTGCCGACTTAAGCATTTGCTTGTGTCTCTTCCTTCTCTAAATAAGTATTCCTTTAAAAGACTAATGGAGCGTTGCTAGGTTAATACAGACAAAACAGTGACAATGAACTAAATCTACATTTGGTGCTCATCCAGTTTTACAGACACGCCGCCTAAAAGTCAGTGCTCATCGCACAAAAACCAAAAAACATGCTACATGCGTTGGATCATAAAGTTAAGAAGCAACTTCCTGGATTTATGAGCCAACAAAACGGGATGAAACCATTTGGTTTTTATTATTCCATTTATTCTAAGCCGGACCACAAAGTGGTTCTGAGAGTCTGTTTTATGTATTCAGCTGCCTTCCCCTCAACAAGCATGTGGAGCCGCTTAAATAAACCATCAACCAGAGCACAGCTGCAACAACAACCGATCGATCGGAGGCAGGTTACCATCTGAACACTGTGCCGCCAGCACGCTGGCTTCAGCAGGTGGGGTGGGAGTTGTAATTTGCTGCTGAAGGGCTTTTGTGCCTGCCTGACTTCAGAAAAACTGTAACTTGTGCCTCCCTTGATAGATAGCCATGAAGGCTGATAGAATGTGTGTGTTTGGGTGAGATTCGCTGCTGTATAAACAATCGACTCCCTACCTTCCACAACATCTGGGAACTCTCAAGTATCGAGGCAGAAACAAATAACCAGGGACTTGTTAGTTTCTGATTAGATTTTAAACAACTCATCATGGCTCATAGAGTTCCCCTCACTGTGCAGCGTTGCCAGTCATACAGGAATACACAAGGAAAAAAACAAACAAGACTAAAAAAAAAAAAATTAACATGAGGGATTCATCAGTATTCTGACATGGTCTATCATGAAGTATCAAATATTACATGCTTATATGTGTGTTTAGCAGTTAAGAGATTTCGACCAGATCTTTTCTAGTTACAATAAAGCAAATGTTCCCACTGTAAAGACAGGGCCTCGGAAGATGCCAGTCTCTGACTAGTATTTAATCCTTGAATTCTGTATTCTCACTCGCCTTAATCTCTCCGTTTAAACAAACAAGCAGCATCAGATTCTTCTCGCCGTCGGTAAACTCAGTCCTGTTTGCCAGCTCTCCTTGAATGAAGACTGTCCACATTATCAGTAATCCTTTTGTCCATGTTAGTCTGAAGTCTGGATAAGCATTGTGAGTAAAGTCTGGGCCTTTCTTTGGCTTGGAAAAAAAATAAAGGAATTCCGTTTTGTTGTATGAAAGAATTTCATTGCTTGTATAAACTTCAGAGGATGCACGAATTAGTCTCAATTGCAGCCAAGGAAAAGACGAGTTACGATGAAGTCCATCTAAGAACTGACTCAAAGAGCAAAATCGCTTATCATGCATCAATGGATTAAATATTGATTTTATTTTAATTTTATAGTAAATGTGTGTACTCTAAGTATATTGACGTAGCCTCTGAAAATTACATCATGCTTTCACAGCTTTTATTAGCACATCTGTACAATCAACAACCTGCAGTATAACACACTCTATCTGCGTCATACACCTTGCTGTGTTCGTACTGTGTGTCTGCTGTCTGTGCATGCGTTCCACTTACATTTACACGTTCTCTCTCACACACACAGCTCCCACAATCATGTTGGTTGCAGCTGAACTTTTGCACTGCAGCATAACGCAGGTTCTGCCCCTTGCAAATCCGGTTGCTAGACGATCTAAGCCAATTACAGTATGAGGGCAAATGGTTAACCTCTATAATATACATTTCCCAGCCTCTTTCTCCGAGCTTGCTTGTCATCCTCCAGAGAAGAGTTATGCACTAAGGCCCAGTGTCCCAGGCGACCCAGTTTGAATTGGCTCAATTCATTAAGCCAGGACCCGTGCACAAGCCCGAGTTCACACAGCGAAGACACTTGCAGCAAACAGCTGCTGCACATTCCTGATGGGAGGGCCAGGCAGATGTCCAAAGAAAATCAAAGGGAGAGACAAGAGAAAGTTTATGAGCCAGCGTTTGCCAACCTCATTGAGAAGCTCTCCATCCCCTCCTCAAAGACAGGGTGCAGCTGGCCGAACCCTGTCCTGTTTGCAGCTCCCCTGGTTCTCCCTCTCCCACTCAAAACACTACAACAACTCAACATGCTGACAATATCAGTTGTCTCCTCAGTGCTCTCTATTTGAACCACAGTCACTTTGACACATGCAGAGTTGGTCCGGCTGGAGAAATTATTAAATTGTATTCCCTTGACATTGTTACACTGAACCAGTTCATTGCAAAACCGACTCTAAAATTAGAGAATATGCAGGATTTGGAAAAAAAAGACGCGCAAAACAAGTGTTGATGTTAAGATTTTGTTTGGATTTGAAAAGTTGCAAACTGAATTATTTCTTTTTGACAAAATAAATAAAACAAAATAGTTACATTTTCACACATTATTGAAGGGATTTGAAAAAGAAATGATCATTTTGTATTAATCTAATGATCACTTTGGAAACAAAAACACATTTTACATGCATTCACAAAATGTTTTGTTGGAAGTCTGTTTAAGATTAGAAAACATGTCATTTGAACTCACTAGTTCACTTTTATTGATAGAATTAATGAGGATGAGATAGTACTGGATTTTTACATCTAAATATATTTTCATAGGTTGATGACGACTTTGATAAGAAATCATTATTTTGTGCGTTCATCAAATGATCAGCATTGGATATGCACTACATGATTGTTTTCTTGCTGTGTTTGCAAAATTCACTAAAGCAAACAAACTTCTAACAGAACTGGACAACATTAATAAATAATAAAGAGTTATTGTGAATGTGACAGGAGGTTCCGGTACCGCTGACTAGAGCTGCTCTACACTTGGATCAACTCTAAAACACCACCCTGCCTCCATCGCTGCACAGCATCCTCATCCATCACTTAACAAACAAGGACAGGAGCATGGCCACGCTAACACTTCTTTCACTCTGATACTTCTTCCTTGTAAGCCACTTCCTATCCCACTACTGTCTCAGCTCTATCCCTCCTACCACCCCCACTCATCTCCATCCCTGCCCCATTGCACACAAACACAGCATGATGCCAGTTGTAATCACTGTTGGACACAATTTCAGGGACAATTTGAAGACTATTTATTATCTTTGGTCAATAAAAACAGGGGACAGGCATTTTCTGGATGTTTATTTTAAACCCATTGATAGGCTCATAACTGGATCACTAAGATAGTAACTGCTGTGCATGTATAGTTTTTATGTACTTTTTTCAATTTCAATTATTCTTGCTCATTCTTAATGAGCACATCTAAAATTCACCATATTCACCTGATTTTTGTCAGTCAATATAATTTGAATTTTAATCACATTTGCATGCATAGACTTCTCACAGCAGTGTAATATATGCTTCCTTCCCTTACAACATGTAACCTGCAGAAACGTGCCTCACACAGATAATATAGCTCTAATGTAAAACAGATTCCAACTCATTACCAGCATTTCATCTACAGTGGTGAGTATGCTCCTGCCTGGTAACTAAAATTGAATATGAAGCCTGAGAGAGTTCCCCTGGGAAAAACTGTGATAAAACTACCGGTAAATGGTGCTGTGTCCACTTGTGGCCTCTTCAGATTAGGTGGACAGGAGAAACTCCCCTCAAGGGGAAAGTTCCTCAGCAGGGCTCCAGGTAACACAAACCTCTTAATCACACATGACCTAGCAGCTAAGCGAGAGTTAAGCAGCAGCATGGGGCCTCCCATAGTGTTCCCTCCCTTCCTACAACATCATTAGAGGAGGCACATGGTCCGCCTGCATCCATCCCAGTGTTTACAAACACCATCATCAGCAACATGTCAGGGAAACTGTTGCTTATTTTAGATATTTGCTTATGATGAAGTGGAAAGCCTTACTGCCGATACGAAACTGTTTGAATCAAGTAAATTACATATTAAGCCAAGACTTTGGTGTAATCTGTTGTGCCTAGCCAGGTTGTCACTGTACTGCACCAGTAAGAGACAATTTTGATAAAATGCTACTACTTTTTGGAGCAAAAACAAAACACATAATGTTTAATTAGGCCTAGAAAATAGGGTGTTTGTGCATGTCTGTACAGGATTGTCTAGATCTCTCCTTCAGGATAGTTTTGTTGTGCACAGATAGAAGTTAATTGAGCAATCAGAACATTTGAGAGGACAAACATCCTCAGTGGCTGAAGGTTTGTATGTCATCAAGCTATTAGAGCGATCCGAGGTAGAGCTCAAGTTAAAGGAACAGTATGTGTGCCTTGGGAAAAAGTGAACAGTGGGTCCACAATATTTTGGTGGAAGAGTCTATAACCATAACTTAACTCTAACTTATCATTTCTTTACTGCACTTCACTGAGGGAATCATGTTTGGTGTGGTCACCACCACGGCTAGAATACACAGTATACTACAGTATAAAGTTATGGCAAATTATTTGCCTTGATTATTCCAGGATTATCTTTTGAAGGTTTCTTTCAATGACTGTGAAAAAGAAAAAAAAGAAAATCCCTAAATGATTAAATCAGCTTTAATCAAGATATTGAACTATAAATCGTCAGAATGGAGATGTTTTCTAACAGTGTTGTTGGGAGGTGAGAATGTGTGTGTAATAGCTTAAATGAAAAACATCCATGTTGTGCATTTATACCCAATAGCATCAGTGAGTGTAGTCCAGTTTTATTTTTTATACATAAAATAAATGCATTTGTGTATCATCAGTGGGGTCAACTAAATGTAAAATATTAATCTGCATAATAAAATATAACATCATAACAAAGCACATCTCGAGACACAATTATTCTTTAATTAATCTGCAGTAATTAGTGACCTCAGGTCAACCAGCACCACATAAAATCTGAGAAAGCAAGTAAGGAAAATGTTTTTTTTCTCCATGTCATCATTCTGTGCTCAAGTTTATCAGCAATTAACAATAGTTTCCACCTCACCTGATGGTGTTGCTGATGTTTGAAATAAGGCAACAAATGATTTCATTGAGAAGGTAATATTGGCTAACTCTGGCACATTAGTTGGGTAGCTAGTCATCAGTTCTGCATATTTTCAATCTGCCAATTGCAAATGCCAAAAAATTGAGAGAAAAAACAACAATCTTGAAATATCTGTAGTTTTACACTGAGGTGGAAAACTCATTGATAAAAGGAAAATGCACCAAAACACAATGGAAACTGACTCAGTAAATAAATAATGATGTGAGGCATGTGACTCAGATCTGTGTGGAGCAATGAGGTGACTGTAACATTCTTCACATCAACACAAGAAACAAACATAAATGCTATATTTCCATCATGTTTTGTACAAAGGTTTTCTCCATTGGAGTTGTGACTGGCACTCATGCAATTGTTATCTTGCTGCGCCGTCTACTCTCGGCTGAATATTTAGTTTCGTCAGATGTTTATCTCAATGAACCAACTACTAATATTCACATAACAGTAGCAGATGGAAATGCACATCCATTTGCATGTATATGAAAACGTAGCTAGTGACATTCTTATGTTGGTCAACAGTATACATGTATATGTAAATATACATTCAGGTGCTCTGAGCATCAAGAGATGAAAATTGTAGATTGTAAAACCTGATCATTCAAGGCCATCTCTGCAGAAAACAGCAGAGGATTAATGACTTCATGATGTATACAGTATATCATAGCAGCTGGTTTCTTACTGACACCTGATGATTATCATATCAACACTTACTATTATAACATCATGCAAAATACTTGTTTGAATATCAAGTCCTTCAACACTTGAGCAACACTCTGCTATAATGTAATTTGTACATTTCAAAGTCTGCGGCTTCAGCGACAACTTTTGCAGAGGGCAAAGGCTAAAGAAGGTCTTTAAGACCTGGGGCAGTTGCTTCATGAGCTGGAATGCAGAGAGAGGCTTGTAAATTAGAGACCTAATGAAAACTCTCTGGTGTCCAACTGAAGCAATCATCTGGTTAGAATCAACCAGTTATTCCACTAATTTCCCCACTGCTCTCTCCATGCCCTGAATGCCTAATTTAGGAGGAACGTGCATGTTCCATTTTACACACCTGCATTTTGAACTCCAGACTGTGATCTCTTCTGCAAACTTTTTCTTTGCTCATTTTAAAAGCTAGTTAAAAAGAATAAATCAGAGTGAAGAAATCCCGTATATCTAAAAAAAAAAAAATACATCAGAACCAACCAACCAGTTATAAATAACTGAACCAACACTAAAATATTTCTAATTTGTTGGAGAATTTTCTCAAAACATTCAAATGGTCAATAAAAAATGCTTTTGTTGATGATTTTAAAGGATGAGATGAATCAAAGGATAAGTGGTAGCTTAAAACAAGGTTTAAAACATCTCCCCTAAGATGTGGTCACTATACCTTCCTTGGAGTTATTCAACCTTTCACCCACTGGGCCCCCCGAATCTGACCTTTAACCAGATGCCATTTGTTGAAAATCTCCCTGCCAGTTTCAACCTCTGGAATCTGCAACACATTATAAGAGGCGAAGGGAACAAAGGCAGTAGATTAAAGGCCAGCCTGGTTATTAGTTTGCTGATATAGTTTTAAAAGGGTCAAATGCAATGATAGGGAAAACAAGCAGAGGAAGAAAGGTGTTTTAGCAGCTCAAACTGAAGGCTCCTGATACAGCTGCAGAAAATTTGTCACGATAACGCAGCATTTCCCTGCAAAAATAAGGAAAACACACATCTAGGTTGCAGCCGGGACCTATATTAATATAAAATGGTTGCATCAGAGATACAGTATAAATGTGTAATTGCAAGTTTTGTATGACAATACAAATTTCTTTCGCTTTTCAGTAGCTACATGTGGACTAAATATCAAATTGTAAATTTCGCCCTGTTTTCACTTTTCTCCACCTCCGAGTAGAGTTTGCTCCCCCACAATCTCATATTATCTCAGTTAGAAAGTGTGTTTTTACCAGGGAGGACGGCAGTGAGTAGAGGTGCTGATGTATTGAGCAAAGTTGCTTGTCTTTGCTGAAAGCTTTTGTTTCCTGGGGCTCTCTATTCATCACGAAGCCTTTGGTGGGAAGAGACATAAAGACAGGCTGTGACCCTGGTGTGAGCCCTTTGACCTCTGTGAACCCAAGGGGACAGATTTTCAGCAACTGTGCAATCACTATTAGTTGACCGCAGGGTCTGTGGCGGAAAATGGCTGGAGCCAGACAAAGTGCATGGACGGACATGGTGGGAAAATCTGGTAATTTATAGAAGTTGAGAATCTATTTCAAAAGAGGTGATAGTGGATCAGCTGACATGGGAGGTCAAAGGTGATGTTTGGCCATGATTTCCTGCCTGTGTTACTGTAACATCTGTGTGTTAAGAGACGTCTGGGACTAAAGCATTTTGACCCACAGGGGCATGAACGTGAAGGAAGGAAAAAAATAAACCCTACAGTTAAGAGTGCTGATGTCAATGACTATGTTTGACAAGAAGCCCCTCAGAGCTACTTTTTACAAGATGAAACTACTCACATCAGTGGAAAAAAACTCTGTTGTTTGCCTTTAGCTATTGCAGCAAATTTAACAGTGGATATGGCATCACTGTAAATCTCTGTGTAAACATTTTTGGAATAACTTACCATTACAGCTTTCGACACTGTACTTCATTAAATTCTCTTTCAAAGACAAAAAAAAAACCTCTCCTGTAAAATGGCTGTCCTATGAGACCAGCTGTGATAAAGTGGATCGTTTTGCACTCTTGCACTGTCATCCACAAGTGTCCACGTCAAGAAATACTGGGAGTCCCCAGCCCCAGGGCTAGCCATTAAGTAAATTGGCCTCCCTAGTCCTATAGCTGTGTCACTGTCCGTGACGAGCTGCCACCTATTTGACCCATGGCTAGGAGTCCAGTGCTGACCAGCAGCTGTTCTGTGGGCTTGTCTTTCCAAGCCTGGGAAGTGGTTCCTAATTAGCCTCCCACACCCATAAATGTGTCCAGTAGGTCAGTCACTCTACGCTCATTGATCGCACTGATGTGTTCCGTGCTGAGGTTTGACTTAAGCTCCTTCATCAAAATGAATGAGAGGCAAGACGTGACATAAGCAGTCTGTATGTGTCAATAAGAGCCCTTAGAGGTAAACATCTTATTTGAGCAAATAGATGAGTTAGCTGGCACGGATTTTTTTCTTTTTAGATTTACAACATTGTAAAGGAATAAAAAGGTGTTGATTGATTTAACATGAGATGTTTGTAGAGGTGAAGCAGGATAAAAAATGAATAATTCTTCTTTCTATCGTCAGTGGTGTTCCCTTCAGATTTATCTCTAATGTCCTCTTATAGGCATCATGACCGGGTCAATACTTCAGCAGTAGCGACCACTGGATATGACGGTAATGATAAATGGATGGAGCTACACTGAGCCTGAGCACAATATCATCTCCGGTGTATCAGACACAGGGCTCTCTCTTACTGGAGTCACAGGAAACAAGTCTTGAGGGCCTGCCCTCCACAATCACTCCTCTAGATATTTTTTTTCCTTCTTTTCTACCCTCTGTGAGTTGTTTTTCTTTCATTTAGCTGGCCTCCACCAATAAAAATGCAAGCCAATTTTCCAGCGCATTAACCCAAGAGATCTTTAATACACAAGAGTTTTGGTGCAAAGAGGACGGCAAGGCCTCATGGAAAGATGGATGGGCCTGCCGACTAAGAGTGGGCAGTTTTCCCACTGCCCTGGTCTCACTCTGGGACAAAGGCCTCATTGAGTGTGATGCTTGACATCAGCATCATAAACTAGTCATTGCTACAATGACTCTGACACTTTAAAGTACCAGCTACTGCCACTTTCTTTTCTCTCCTTGTTACGGCATTGCTTAGGCCAATCACGTCGCTGGCAGTTGTTCCTTTTTTTTTTTTAGCATACACCAATACAGAGAGTTTACACGTAAAAAAAAAAAAAAAGAAATCGCTTATGAGAGTTTGGATTTTCACTTTCCTTTCTTTGCAGTTCTTTGGAGGGCATTTGTCATTAAAAAAAAAGGCAATCTGCAAGAGCCCAGTTTAGGAAGATTTTGGTGACACCGTTGGTGTTAAGCAGTCAATACTATAGTTTTGTGCCCACATTGATCCAATGATAATGTATAATAAAGATATCTTAAAGTGGGATATCTATCTAAAAATATCCCACTTTCTATTGAAAAATCTCTCAACCTGCCACTGCATCATTTCCTGACAGACACACAATGTGTTGAGGGAGTGCAATAGAATTGTATGAAGGCAATTATTAATATATTGAAGCTTTGCAAGAAAAAAAATTGATTAGTTCAAGCATATGCAGTAACTGTCTTGAGTCTAAATACCAATGGGAATTGTGTATTATGTGTTAGAAAAAGAACCACTGATGATTTCCTGTTAAGTTATTGTATTATTTGCAAGCATGTGCCTGATCACAGTGGACCAGAATTTTGTGACAATTACCAGTCCTAATGTTACTCTAATTTGCTCACTATTTAAATTTAAGTGAAGGTTATGGTCTTCATTAATGCATAAGTCTCCTGCTGTTACCGCATATAACAATTTCAGAATTGTTTTAGCAGAGAAGTATTATGCAACTCAAAGAAAGAGAAAACAGCTCAATAACCTTAAAGTCATGGCATCAGTAAGACAAGGAGATATGACTATGCTCAAGTCAATGGCAGTCTGATCCTCAAACATGATGTCAGCTCAAAGCCAGTTTCAGATTCTCAATGTCATGGAAAAAAGGCAAGGGTGCACTTTAATAGATTAAACACCGAGAGCCAGACAACTGTGTTGCCAGGGAGGTGCTGATGGTTGCAGTCACATTTAATATGAATTCCTGCTGGATTGCAACAAAAAGTAAGGACTGCACTGCATGGAACATAAACAGCATGGAGCAAATGTTTTAGCATCATTATCCAGAGGGGAAAAAATATTCGAAAATAGCACCATTTGTCAGTTGCTTGTATAAAACATTTGCCAGCAATGTAAGGAAATATGAGAGTATAAAATGTTCTTATGGTGTAATAATTTCTCTTATGAAGTTTTTAGAATTAAAATCAGTATAAAATAGTTTGTGTTGAATGAAAAAAGAAGGCAGAAAAATACAGCAACACCATACGACCGGCTATAATTTTTGACTGAAATCATCATCACGTGTCTCTATATCTTTCTTTTGTCTTTTTTTTTTTTTTACATGTACCTACATTATCTTCATTGATCAAGTCATAATGATGTTTCACTTGAAGCAATAATTGCTCCCAAGAGCCATGGCTACAGTACAGTGCATTAGAAGACAAACATCTTAATAGAGAGGAGTGTGTGGGAATGAAAGACAAGAGTGTTTTTATTATGTGTTTGTATCTGTGTGTGTGAGAAAGACAGATATTGGGGAGGGGCCTTTGTGTTGTAGGGTGAAGCTCAGACTGAACTCATATACAGGGAAACAGCTGCTTCACATTGCTAACCCCTGGAACAATGTGAAGATAGTATGTTTAGACAGGGTTGGGCAAGAATAGAGGTCACCAAACCTTTAGTGGAGATATCAGTCCTAGCTGTCAGCCTCTGGAAACACACAGTGAATTACATCAGTCCTCACTGGGATGTACTGCAGTTTTACTGTGGTGTAATCCTGCAGGGTAATGTAAGAAGAATTTGAAGAAGAAATGAAATTTTTGCCCACTGGCTCCTGTTTATTTCCTCTGTGAGTTTGTTGCAGGGATGCAATTCACACTAAAGTGGCAGACCACCTGTCACTGATGCTATTTTGCATGGATACAGAAGGATCCAAATTTGTCTGATCACAGGCATGAAAGACGGAAAAGACCTCAAAGAAGTGCGACACTATTCATCGGTGTGACCGACAACCTCGCAGCTGCTCCGGCGATCTATAGGGCAAAAAAAAGGGCAAAGTACTCCACTGTGTTTTGTCACCTATTTACTCAGGCATGTGTAATAGATCCTTCATGCGCTTGGAAGAAAAGTTTGAGGTCTGGAGATTATCACCCTTGCCAGCTGGCTCACAATTACCTTTGAGTCTATATTTAGATACTGTAAAATGATGAAGAATGAGTCCATTACACATTGGCAGGACAGCGGCAGCTTAAACATACTGCTCTGATTGGGTCAGTTCAATGCATTATCTCAGAAACAGCGCACTATCACTGTTCTGCCATGATTTATGTTTATGCTTTTTTTTTTAATGCTGCTCCTTATTTGAAATGTTAAATTATGTTATTATTTAAGACTCACTTAAAGCATTAATCTTTTATGTCCATCTATTTCTTCCAGGTAACAATTTAAGAAATGTAAGAGAAATGATGTGAACTGATAAAGTGACAAAGACAAAGATAATCTTGTTTATTGTTTATTAGATTTTTTGTCCCTTCAGTCTAAACCAGCGCCCATGCTGCCCCTGTCTTTTAAATGACTGTGGCATTATTCTGTTATTAGTGATCTGTCCTCAAGTCCTTGACCTCAACGAATTGTAAACACATTTTTTACACCACTCTCAGCACTCTTTGACCAAGGGAGTTTTGTCGACAGTGGGGCCCAGAGATAAGCAAGCAGGGGCTGAACCTGTTCCGGCCTGCACTGCCCTCTGCAGCACCTCTGCTCCACACTCAGTCAAATTTCTCCCAGCGCTGCTGGATCACACAGGTTAATCTCTCCTGACCCCGACTCCTCAAAAGCACAAGTCTGGCTCTTTTGGACTCAGTCCCGGCGAGAGCACGAAGCAGTACCTTGGAAGTAGACCCCACACACATCCCCTTTTCCACCGGCCAGTTTGCAGACTTCAGAGTGGTGAAGATAAGGTACAAGAATGTCAGGAAGTCTGACACCAACGAGAGGTATGGTAAATAAACAGTTGCAGACGTCTGCCCACATCCCCTGCTCCTTAACGACCTTCAATTCCACCCTTGTCAATATGTCAAGATGTGAAATATGGATTTTTAGTATGACTATTATTTATATAAATCACGCTACATTGACTGAAGGGCCAAGAATGTAAGCATTAAAAACTGATACAAAACAAACAGCAGTTTATTTTAATTCTACATCATACTTTCAGCCGTATTTCAATTCATATCATTAACCAATGTTTTAACTTCCTTCAACTAATTCTTAATAATACTTTAATGAATACTTTTAAATCTGAAAAGAGGAGTGTTGAGGTAGTCATATGGTCACAGGGAGTGTCACATGGCTGCGAGGTCAGAACGTCATGATTTTGATTCCAACCAGTGACCTTTCATGCATATCATATCCTGCTCTCTCTCTCTCTCTCTCTCTCTCTGTTTATTTTCTGCCTCTTCACTGTCTTTACCCAAATGAAGGTAAAAAAAAATAAATCTCAAAATAACTAATTCAAAGGATTGGAAAAAAAAATATAATATAAAAATTGGCTACCATTTGAAACAATATTATACATACCTTAAATGCTGCATTTTTTTTTGTCTTTCAGTGTCGTTTAAAAAAGAGGCAGGTGTTTATTATAACATAACAAAGCTATAGCATGTCTCATATATCTTAAACAGTCCCTCTGCAGCCCCTTGCCAAAAGGAGTTAAGTACATATCACACAATATTGTGTGTGATAAAGTCACAGAGGGTCCTGTTAGTGACAATTATATATTCATGGAAGGTAAAAGGAACGGAGTAGGTTTTCTACTGGGATGCCGACGCTCTCATATCTTTTCCGGGTACTTTGATCCCCCTGGTGTAGTGAAGCAAAAAGCCAATCATTCTTAACCACATAAAAGTTAACAGAGCATGGCCTGGTATTTAGCTTTATGTTTATCCGTGTTATTAATGTGGGCCAGAGGAGCATGGCCTGTCACTGCGGGTCAGATTGGCAGGTGTTGAGCTGTTCTGACGCTGTGATTTCACAGCCTCTATGTTCTCTGCTTCAGTTGAGTGAAATGATGCTTGCTTTAATAGTCGACTTCAGACTGACATGTGTAGGAGTATCATATGCCTAAACAATAACAACTGTCACAGCAGAAACACCACTTTATACCTTTCTCTTTTTTTTCCCCCTCAAAGAATAAATACAGAATAATTAATGGGCAGTTGAAAAAGATAATTTGTTGATGTACTAAATAGACAATGCTTTTAGTCAAGATACCATCAGGGGGACAAGTGAGTGGCCGTGGGAGAAAGGCAGATAAAGAAATGTGAGCATGTTTTTACGTATTCTCTTGCAACCACAGGCAATCCTGATGAAGATGATAGAGGGAGTTTCTGATTAACCATCCGGTAAGCAGGATGTATGTCCCTGCCAAGGCAGACAAATGGAACTATTGTAATGGTATGACAGTCTTTGATCATTTCTGTGTTCAGGGAGATATCTTCATCAGAAGTGTTTCTTGTTAGAGCTGTCACAGACCAGAGGGCATAAATATTTGAACTGTGAACCACTGATATATACAATAATAACTACATTAAACATATGAACAACCTGAGGCGGTGTCTAACATTTAAGTATAGGATTTGTCTTGCTACTTATTTAAAAAAAATATCGTTTTATATATGTTTTATCAGAGCTCTTGAAGAACCGGGGAAGGATATACATATGCGAATATAATTTTCAATTTAAGTGGACTGTAATATAAAAATGGAATTATAGTAATTATTTTAAATAAAGTGTTTGTATTATCTCAAAGTTGTTGTCCTGATGTGATTTATCTGTAGGATCGGCTTTTAGGCTAACGGATAAAAAAATTAAGATGTTTAACTGTAGAATAATTGACCTATAGCAGACAGCGGAGCACTTGTCACAGCCAGGAGCCCATCTGTATGCTCCTACTGAATATGCATGGGGCTCAGTACAGTCTAGCCTGAGCCATTAATAATCTTGTCATCACAACCCAGAACTCCAACTTATTCAGTTATTGTCCAACTTTTACAAACCTCTGGATTCCCAAGGTGCACAAATGTCAAAGCAGGAGTCAAGAAATCAAAAAACTATCGAAATGAAAGACTTTGCAAGGGATGTAAACACAGACATACATAACACCTCCTACCTGTGTCCAGCGAGAAGACATTTTCACTGATGCAGGTATGGTGAAGTATAGCTTTACGTGCGTGACTATATGCGAATGTGCATGTGGGAGCTGCCCCGGCTCCAATAGTAAGCAACTATCAGGAGTAAGAAAGCGGGGGGTACGAAGACTGACACAAGGTAGCATTTGCAATTGGGAGGTTTTGGTTTCAGGCTCTCGAGTCATCAATCATCCCGGGCCTATTCTGTTCTTTGACAGCTCAGTACAAGGCGTGACATTTAACACTCACGACCCTGGACCAGGCTGTGCTCGAGACCAGAGACTTCAGAAACACAAAAATTGAATAGAATGACACTTTTCCCCTCTTCAGTAAGTGGTAGAGCTGAGGCAAAGCAGATACAAATTAATAATTCCCATCTGCAATACACTTCAGTCTGGTGAAATTACTCCTTCGGGCCCCGTGTTCCCCCTTTGCCCCTTACTTTGACATACACAAAAGAGCTAAATGAGAAAGTCAAGAGGCCTCTAGGCCTATTAGACTAAATGCGAGTATGTTTTTTTACGTGAGGTTGGACTCTGTGAACTTTGCGAGAGGCAGCTTTGAAAGTTACAACTCACGAAATCATTAGTGGTGTTTTTGAAAAATGGAAAGCAAAGAACTTTTCTTTTTTTTTTGATAATGTTTCGGTTAGCAATGCAGCATGGAAATCTGGATTAATTGTAGACATTTCAAATGTTGAGGGAACGTTTCTCTGTCCTTAAACTGCCTCTGATTTTACACTCAGTCAAATTTCCAGGGGGGAATGAGCTCATGTTTTGTGACCACATTTGGTTTTCTGCCTTTTGGGGTCAGTAGGTCGCTGTAAACAGAGTAATAATATTGAAAAAAAACCACTGCTCTGATAATAACCAACATGACCTGACATCAACTGGATAATGAAACACTATGACCTACAAAATACCAGATTTACCAAATTTGAACAGGCTTTTTTTTTCCAATAAGCACATCTGTCAGTCCAGAGATGTCACAATGTGACCTACCCAAATCTACATAAACTGGTTCAACAGCATTATATAACAAACCTCTCTCTCTCTCTCTGTCTGTCTCCCTCTCCCTCTCTCTATCAGAAATACATAGGCATGTTTGTGACCCATGATAAGTCTACAAAGCACATGCTTTTCATTTGCACTGTTTTCTCTCAGGCCATGCAAGAATGAACCTCACTGTCTTTCTTCCCTTGTGGATTTAGTGAGTGGACACCGATAACATCGCCTGGACATGAACCATATCCATTCACTCTTATGTCAGGGAATTGATAGCTTCTTTTGGATTGTGTGAGCCACAGAAAATCTCTTCCATCTTTGTGTGCGATACGCTCTGCTTGCTGCATACTAAACATGTTGCCAGACAACTGGTCATGTCTTAACTGTGAAACTGGCAACTATTGTTCGCGCTGCTATTGAACATGCCTCTAACGACTCCAAGGGCAACCTTTCATCTTGCACAAGGTACCAGAGCCCTTAAACCATTCTTTAAGGCATTTGATATCGTAACATTAGCCTGTGTACTTACACAATAATAGAGCCATACAGAAACATTAAAGCACAAAGTTTAAATTTTTTTTTAATTTTTAGAAATTCACTAATTAATGCAAACAAGTTCTTTTTACCCCATTGGAATATTTTGTACAAATTCATTATGTCACTTGCACATCTCTTGAGGATTTCTGTCATGCTTCTTAATTTGTCACTGTTGGGCTGAGAGCCATACACATGCAAGACACACAAAACTATACATGAGGCACACATGTGTACACACACATACAAACACAACAGCGCAGATTGTTGTCCCGATGATTGGTTGTGATGTCATCATAGAAAACCTCTTTTCTGAGAAAGATTCATCAGATTATGACCAACGCCAAGCCTTTCTTGCAACACTCCACTAGCTGCACCATATGGTTGGATACTAAAGCCATGGGTGGAGGGTTTAATGACAGAGCGGATGTGCAGCGCACATGCCGAGGGATGTTTGGGGGATGGGCTAAAAAAACACTCATCAAGTCTTTGGCCTGGAAAGGCTGCACAAGGTCAGCTGAGTGTGTGTGTGTGGGGGGGGGCAGGGGGGGCAGGGTGACGGAGCCAGACACATGTCTACAACAAAAGGCAGGTGATCACAGCTAAACTTTGTGCACTGAAAATACAAGAGTAAAAAAAAAAAAATCAAGTATCTTTAGTGCTTTTCTAAAAGCTACACTGCACTTTGCACATCAGTATTCTAATGCCCATCACAGAGATGACCTATTTTGCGATTAATATCAACATCGTTCCTCAAATACACAAGGTCAGTAGTATAGGCACATCACCAAAATATAGAGACATGGAGAGCCAATCCTCTTGGCAAATATGCACAGCTGCCAGTGCGGGGTGTAGGGATGAGTAAACAAAGATGGACTCATAATTAATGTTTACTAAGGCTGATGCAACTGCATGACATTTCTAGTACTGCACGACTTGTCCACTGACCAGAAATGATCTCTATAAACACTCCCTTAGTCAGACATGTCTCATTTAGGGCTGCAAAGATGTTTAAATACAGATTCCTAATTCTCTCTGACTAAAACCTAATTTCAGCAGGAAAATCGACCTGATGTCAGGGAGAAAAAAAAAATAGTTGTGGAAAAATACTGACGTTGATTTGACAACATCTGATTCTCTGCCCTCTAAACATGATGAATATGTATATTCTAAACCCCTAAGTTTCATGGGAAGAAATCACTTTATTAACTGCATACCACTACAGACACAGCTTTCGGTAATATTAGCCCAGCAGTGGTGAGGTGGGACATGGGGCAGCCTGTGGAGTAAGAAGGCAAGGCAAATGATTGATGGAGTTGTGGTTGGTCTATAAAGGTCTGCAAAGAGTGCTTGGAGATAATCAGAGAGAGGGTGTCTGCAGGACTCATACCACCATCACCACCACCACTCCACACAAACATAGGCACACAAAAGCTGACTCAAGAGAGATGAGAAGGGAGCTTCCGAATTATTAAGCAGACAGAAGCACTGATGATGAAATTCTAAAGGCTGGCCGTAACAAGAGGCACCTTACAAGGGTCACAACCTTTTCCTTACTGGGTGTTTTGTTCTTTGTGCCGCCCTCACAACATCACCTTCCCACCTATGTGTTCACTGGGGGGGCAGGTGAGTGGGGGAGTTGTGTTACATCCCTGTTTTTCTGTTTATGACCTCTAGCCGGCAATTCTGCACTTGATAAGAGGAGGGCTCGCCTCATAATGTGCACGGCAGCTGATATCAGCCCTGTATCCTTGTGAAATTGATTACCAAGGCCCAGGAAGCGTGCAGAATATAATAAATAGAGATGACACATAAGGCACACATGGACTTGTAGGCTGATGGGTAACACTGCCTCAGCAATTACCTGCTACCCACTTAAAACAGGGGTCATGCAGGGCAGGCTGGCAGTGGAAGGAGTTATGGTTATTTCTTATTTTCTCTGCAGGGTGAGACTGTGTAACTCCCTGTGTGTGTGTGTGTGTGTGTGTGTGTGTGTGTGTGTGTGTGTGTGTGTGTGTGTGTGTGTGTGTGTGTGTGTGTGTAAAAGAGCGAGGGCAAAGAGTCTCAAAGGTTTCAGTGTAAAGACCGGGACAAGGTGTGGTTAAGAAATGTTATTTCAATGTGATATATAGCATGAAGCATAACAATAAATATTAATACTTAAGATTAGTATTATTACCAGGTTTACACTTATTATGGACCGTGAATAATTCTGGTTTATCTCTCAACGATATTTAAAGATACTCTTGGGATTGTTTTAATTATTTTTTTGTTCTGTTTATTGATTTTAATGAGGTATTTCTCATCACGAGTATGCTATAAATAAAACATGTTTCACCGTCATTATTTAAAAATCCTGAAAAGCTGAACAACTGCACATTAATGGTAAAAGCTATTTAGTGGGAGTACAGAGGTGTCACATAAATAAGCTGTAAAAGGAAGGTCCACGCTTGTTTTTTCATGTTACCTCCCGATCAGGCCCTGAGCAATTAAATCATTGGGGGCTTTTTATGATACCACTACAGCAGTACTGTATAATAAATGTATTAATGAGTCAAATTACACCAATGCACTGTGGCAAACTAAACATTCTATTAGTATCTTCTAGTAGCCAAAATTAGGATAATTATTAAAACTGATAACAGAGTGACAGTGATGATGAAGTCAGCAGTGAGTGTTTTTTTTTTCTCTTTTATTTGAGTGGCTGTGGATATAATGATTCTTGTAATTTGTGTCTACTTTGGGATTTTTGGAGTACGTATGTATGTATGTATGTATGTATGTACTGTATGTAAAAATTGTGCCGACAGATCGATCACTTTTGTTCGTACAATCGTCAACATCAAGGATAGAATGTGTTTCAATATCTCAATATTATCTCAAAACATTTACAATTAAGACATTTTCTTAATCATCTTTAATCTGCATGCCCTTTATTATGCCATCAGTCGTCTAGTTACTGTTCGCACATTCGCAGAGACCATAATAGTACCTGAGTACATAATAGTGATGTGTTGGTCAAAGTCCAAGGATCATGTAAGCAAGTAATAAGAATTATCAGTCTGGTTAAAAGCAGATGTGCTGCAGGTGGCTCAAATAATACATTTGTAATGCAAGAAATATTCCCTACACTACCTGCAGTGATCCCCCAACAGTGTATCTCCTGATTAGGAGAGACACTGTGCACATTTACACACAAGGCACAACAGCCTAACTTCATTGATTATTTAAATCTACTTACATGTCAACAGGATCAGTGAGGATCTACGGGTAATTTATTCATTATGTACTGTTCTTCCACACATGCAAAAAGTCACACATACAGTCCAGATTAGGTATGATTGTTGAGATTAAACTGAACTAGTCCTCCTCCTGATAAATCACAGCTGACCAAAAGATATTTATTTCAGAAGCTAATGTAAATTCTGCTCCTTCTGAGAGTTTCCTCTGTCCTGACAAGTTCATAACTCTAGTCAGTTTTGCTGTTTATATTTCCCATGATATCTGCATGCACTGCACATATGGGAATGTTTAAAATTACTGAATGCATGCTCTCTAAACATTGAAGTAAATCCTTAAAGAAAACAGACTCATGCAACACAAAGCTAGATAGTACTCAGAGAGTACAAACCTCCGTGGAGACAGTTCACTTTCCCTGTGAATAATACAACCTGTGCTCGCACTTAAATCTCCCTGTGGTCTAAACAGATCTGTAATGGAGCTCACGTTCACAAGAGTCTGGTGGCCTCTCCTGGAAGAAGAACTACAGGTGCAACTCTTCTTCACTCATGATCCTACAATGATCCGGATCACATCCAAAATTTAATGGATTGTCCCTTGGGCCATAACCTACATCTCCAAAAAAGTCATCAAAATCTGTTCATAACTTTTTGCGTAATCCTGCTAACAGACAGATAAACCAACGCAGGCAAAAACATGACCTCCTTGATGGAGGGAATAAAGGGATCACCTGAAAAGTTCACTGTGCTTGAAATGTGGGTCTTTGAATCAGAGTAATTACTTTGTTTTAGGTGAGTCGCAGGTCAGTGAAGTTGTACATGCTGATTTGGATGATGTTGATGTCGATCTGCACATTACCAATGTCTAACAAGTGGAGCGTACGTGTGTTGTGAGCCTGCCAATGGTGGTGTAGCTTACTGTCTGAATAATGTCCCTTTTAAATAGCAGGAAAGTACTATACTGTGCCATGGACTTTAGACTAGGCTTTTGTTGCTCTATTTCAAAAGCATTTTTTGTTGCCTCAGGACAGCAATGCACCAACAATTTGTCTAAACAAACATCATTTTAAGACCAACACATCCTTGGGCACACAGACACACGGCGCAAGTATATGAAAATGGCAACTTCATCGGTTCAAACCTAGCAGTGACACTCGAACTGGGCTCTACAATTCTGAAATAGCACCTAAGTATATGTAAACATTGTTTCTCTCTGTTTTTAAAACACTTATGTGACACTCCGGATTGTTTTTTGCATATCATCCACTAAAAAAAACCAACAAAGAAACATCTATCTTTCTTGCCCTTCAAATAACATCAAACTATCACTTAAAAAGACAGGGAGAGTCTTGACAGCATGTGAGCATTCCAAAATTATTATCATAAAACAGGTTTGAAACACAAAAAGCGGTTACACAAAATAAAGGAAAAAAAGGAAGACTTTGATGATGATTCAAAATTGAGTGTATAGGAGAAAAATGCATTTGTTAAACTTCTTATATTTCAGCTGATTGGTTGCAAAAGTAAAGACTTTTTATGTTTTTAGAATAACACACTTCGAGCCAATAGGCCTACTGCAAAAAATACATTGTGCTTCCAGGCTGTTGTCTTAAAAGAAATTGTAAACAGTCGTGCTGAGTGTGCACTCCACATTCAAACACCACCAAAGAAAATGTATGTTTGTGGTCTTAAAGTTTCCACCTGAGATATCTTACCAAGTGTGGTGCATAATGCATAGTTCACTTCAAAACAGGCACTCCACTCGTTTAATGTTAGCATAAAGCGGGCCGTGTAGATGTGGTGCTTGCCGTTTCAATGAAGAAATCTGAATGGCTGTAAGCTGCCAGGCAAACCTTTATATCTATTTGTTCCACTTGTCTGGCTCTCAATGAGTTTAATCAGCTGAGAAGAAGCCGTGAGGGGGGTGTTGCCTTACCCGCCCATACATTAGAGAGCCCCCCTGCACCACACACTCACACTCAAACACACACAACCCCACAGCCCTATTCTCTGTGCATCGATGTGAGAGTTGAGGGTCTCCCTCTCCCCTGTTGCCTTACGGATTATCAAGTACACTTCAATTACTGCCGATCGATACACTTCTGGCTGCAAAAGGGAGTGTGAGGGAAATTAGACAGACTTTGGGTATGGCCGTGACTACAAAGCAATGGATTAACACTGATATGCATCTCTTCATTTACATCAGGAATGGGCCCATTCTCCATCAGCATACTGCACTCTCCTCTGCACGGACGTACATTCACATAGGCTTTAAGGGGACTTTTTAAAAGATTGCTTCTTTAAGTGCTGGGCAAGGTGAGGGCAAGCCTGTCATATGCTGTAGAAGGATTAAAACCTACTGTAGGCACCACAGGGAAAGAGCCAATGTAACTATGCTTTCTAACTGAATACAAGAAAAGAGGTCTTATGTAGAACAACTAATGTCATCATGATAATACTACGTCTTCATAAGGTTGCCTTGAGTATGTATGTGTGTGCTGTTTTCCAAATTAGGTAGAATTCATTGAATGATTGAAGACATGTTAATCCCAGTGTTCTTCAACGCTGCGATTTATAGTCCAGTCAGGTTCATACATTTGCTGTGAAACAGAAGAAAGGAGCATTCCTACACTTAGAAAATGCGTGTCAGCAGATAATACAATGGCTGGCGTTGGTAGGAAATAATGCTGGAGTACTCGTCCTCCCGAAACTGAGAGGAAAGGGAAACGAAAGCAGTACTGTGGAAGAGGATAAAAAAGAAGTAAAAGTGTAGGAAGAGATAAGCAGTGGCTGTATCCCCCCGAGGGAGGCTGTGAAGGTCTCCTAAGCACGGCCCCTGCGTCTGAACCCCCTCCAGGTCATCTGCCCTCGCTCTTCCACCCTTCCTCTCTACAGAGGCAGTAAAAACACTCCAACACCTGGGTTCCCCCTCTGCTCTGCGCAGGCTACAGTACAGCACACCTCAGACAACAATCCTCATCTGCAAGCTCCAAACGTAGAGACAAAAGAGCAGAGAATGCTTTGTGATTACATCCTGACATAAAAACAAGCACCGGCTTTCTAAAATGGCGAGGGCCGCGTTATAATGGCAGCCATTATAACATCTGTAAGGAGATGACTATTAATGAACCTTCAAACGTTCCTAAAACATGTCATTGATGATTTGTATTTGAAGACTAAAAAAGGCTTCAAGGTTTAATCCAGACTTTTAGAAATGATCTGCATGTTTTGGTCAAGATGATTTTTTTTTGTGTCACCAAAAGTTTGCATTTACAAGTTATGTCCATTTTTCTCATTTTAAGCTGGATTACACATTACTACCCTAAGTGGGAGTTCAGTTTTAAGTCTAAAATGACCTCCCCTCTCCAAATAAAGATGCCTCTCTATTGAAACCTCCTCACTCCACCATGAATTTGGTCGCCCCCCCCTCACGCCCTCCTTCACTCCCACTGCAATCTGTCCTTCCAGCTCCCACGGTTTGTCTTTGGAAGTGATCCGTCCCTGAGCGTTGAGCAGAGCCACTTCATGTTCACATCGGCCCCAGAGGTATTCCTGCCTGCCCACTACTCCTGCTTTCTTTTGTCAGCCAAATGGATACCAATTAAATCAACTGTTCTCCAATTAGAATTTGGAAGAATCTATCTTGTTGAGTATTCTAAATCCCACTGCTTGACTTCTATCTCTCATGTAGCTCCTTTCCTGGAATCAGTTACAGGGAAAACTAGACGAGTTATTTCCTGCAATAGGATACTCTCCTGGGTTTCTTTGTTTTTTTTTCTGTTTGTTTGATATGTTAAAAGTGCATTTAGTCTAATGTTTGTAGGACTGTACACACGGGACTTAATTATAGTGCAAGTTAGGTTGAGGGCAAGGGTCAATTGTGGAATAACGAATCTGGAATAGTCCTCAAACCACAGCAATCATTAACAGCAGCGATTTAAATTTTACACACACAATTTAAAAACAGCAGTTTGTGTATTGTTTGCTGGCGAAAAATAAGATTTATGCATTTGTGCCCCTGGAAACCTCCTCAGAAACATGCACTCATATGCTGCCCTCACACACAGGCCACCATTTGATTAATACAAGGTGGGGCATATCTTAATCTGCAGACACGGACAGCGAATGGCTTGGATTTAAGCCACGTCATTATTGCCTAATAGTCGTGTTGAGAAAGTATGCCCCATTGTGTTTCATATGAGCAGGCAACACCCCCTCCTGCCTCTCGAAATCACATCCAGCTAAACAAACCAACCTGCCTGCTTCCTCTGGAGCAGCGATTCAAATCCCAGGCACTGGTTTAGACTTCTGCACCGTGCAGCATTCAACCATCCACATTTGGACCTCTCACCCTGTTACTGCGCCACATTTGAATTAATATACTGAAGGACTGTTTAGTTTAGTTTTGGGAAAACATGATTTGATTTTCAAATACAAATTTGGTTTACATCCCATGCTTTGGTTTACATTAGCCAGTTGTTAACTTTAGAGTACTCTTAGGTAATCAGCCCCCTGTAGCGCTCCAGTTGTAGAAATACCAATCAAGTCCTCTTGCAATGTAAAGACAATAAAGTGAGTCGCTCAATGAGGCAAATGTGCTCTCCCTGATTTGCTTGTAATTTATTGAATCCAACAGTCTTGACGGAACAACAAAATGCTTACTCAACAAGTGAACAAGTGGCAACGTTAATAGTGATCATTTAGAAAAATTTCATACCAAGTAAGTAGATGAATACTTTAGTTCACACATTTAGTTATGGCTTCCATCATTTAGCACTTCCACTATATTTTTTATCATTATTTTATGTGAGAATAATCAAATGACAAAATGGGTGATAGTGAGTGATTGTCAGAAGACTATTTTAATCAATACAACTTATTCAGCTACTCCCTCCATGAGAATGGCCAATATGTAAATAGTGTTGCTTGGACACTTCTAGTTTTGGATGTTTGACGGCCCCCTACTTTTACTTTGTTATGCTTATCTTCTTTAAGAATGGAGGCTTATTGTGTCTGAACAAAGGGAGACCTTTTATGTCCATCACTGAACAAAGGTGGTAACTGACATTGTGCAACAACACAGTGAACTATTTCACACTGTTTGCAGACTCTGGATTAAAAAAGCATTTGTGATTCCAGAGATAACTTCTACAGTTCCATTATGTTCATTCCTCATCGTGTCTTTGTCATGGTACCAAAATAGCCAAACATAAAAAATTGACATTTTGTTAAGTAAACATCTTATTGCCAGAAGGATTTAGGTACTTTTTCTCCTAGTCTAAGTTTTCCCTCACTGATAAAATATAGGTTAGCCAAAAAAACATAATGAAAATTCTTGTCTTTATCTAGAGCAACACTGCCTTATTTAGGTCTTGATTTCACATTGCTGCAGTGTTTATCCACTTGGTCTGAACTCACATCTGGCACAAGGTCTAAAAAGCTTTTTTTTTCAGTAGGTATCTTGTTACAGAGATAATAGAAGCTTTGTTAACATTATGTGATGGAATAAAGCAAAATACGTGACATATTAATAACCTAATTTACCAATTAGTCGGATTGAAACAGACCTTTTCGCTAAAACTAGTGTCCCAGAAATGTTTCACTCTATGATATTATAAATATTTTACTCCTTGATACATAGCAGAATATAACAGACCAAAATATGACATACTGTACAATACTGACAATTCTCATCTGCAATTTTATGTGACTTTGTTCTGTCCATTAATATATTGTTTTAAGCCTGTCAGTGGATTTTCTAACAATAGCCTGAACATAATATTGACAAATGAAGATATTTCCTCTATCTATCTATCTATCTGGATAAAATAATGCTGGTTGGTTTATAAATACTATTGCTTCTTTTTCAACACTTTCCAACCCCCAACTTCTGAGCTGAACTTTCAAATGCCTCTAATTAAGAAATCATCTGAGCAGAGCTCCAATTAAACAACAAAATACAGCACTTGTTTTTCCAGCTATTGATACAGGCAGGTTAACGAGTGTATAAACACAGCAAGAACATAATTTCCTCTCTTCAAAGTAGCTCGATTTACAGTATATCATGCAGAACAGAATTAATATGAATAATCTGTACGGCATGGAGAAAAATTAAAAACATTAGAGGCAGAGTTACATAGCTTATTCACTGTAAGGTAAATAAAGGAACAATCACAGATATTTTTCCACTGACTAATTCCAGAAGAAGATGGAAAAAAAGAAGAAAAACAATTAAAAGTCCCTTCCCCTTCCCATCCAGACTATTCCCACGCATTTTTTGGCAGAGCTCTGCTGATGATCTCCAGAGGCTTTGCTTCTTGAGGAACTTGTCAGGAAAAGATCTACATTTCCCAGGGATGAGTGTGGGTGAAAGTGAGAAGGAAACTGCAACACAGAGCACAAGTTTGAGTACATGCCAAAAAGTGAGAATTAAAAGTGAAGAGAGTTCATGTATTGACAGGGGGAGACATGGGGTTAAGAGACTGAGGACTGGGCTCAGGGTGCAGGGGGGATTTGTGATATCCTCAAAGAAAGGAAAGAAAAGGCTAAACTGAATAGAAAAAATGGCACCTATCTGTCAGGGATCAGGAGCTGACTTTTGTATGTTAAAGAACTGATGGCATTAAAGCACCAAGGGAGAAATATATCCTATATATCCTTTAATATCACTTTTGTTCTTCAAACTGTGACCCACTGAACACAAGCGCATCCCTAATCAGTTTAACTCTGTTATACTAATTCAACTCTGTAGTTTCACATGATGTGCGGCTGACACAAGTGCCAGGCCCACTTCAGAGTCGACGTGGCCTGGAGCCCAGGCCGGGGCAAAAGCCCCGACCTCAGAGGCATGCTGAACTGGCAGGGGGACACCTCTCTTGGCATTTTGACATCAGGTTCAGAGACAATAGAAATCTTTCCAACAGCATCGTAAAGAGTCCTCAACCTGCCACTATTATGATATTATCCTTATTCAAATGAAGCTTCATTTCCTTTGTTTTTTGATTTGTCTTCTGTGACATTTTGTTGATGGACTGGGTCAGTCCTATGAGTAGTGGGTCACAAGCTGACAAACTGTCAAAACTGGTTTCCTTGGCTTTTCAAACACACACACAGACACACACACACACACACACACAGACACACACACACACACACAAAGAGGGAGAAACATTTGAGATACCCAACCAAACCTGACATTATATAATGCCAACATTTGGTTACATTTAATATCTGTAATACATTGCATGTATACAGATTTCATATTAATATGTCAGGACTGTATTCATTTTATATTTAAATGCACATATACCGAGGTTAAAACAGTATGTCCAGTATATGCAGGACAGTGTTTGGTGCTTCCCTTATGATTAATAACATAACTGAAGGATTACTATCTTTTTTCCTTTCAGTCAGTCCAGGACATGTTCATCTGAGGGGATCTTAAAACTTCACAAGCGCAACAGGAAGTCATGCTGTCACGCCCGTTAGGTCAATATGAATCTGTGCATCTGAAGAGGCCCTACTCTAAGCTGTGGATGAATTTATGTAATGTAGACATGATTATTCCTCTTACTCTATGTGCTCTTCATCTTATTAATGCTGTTTTCATCAATGCATGTGTTTGTATTGTGAGAATATTCAGTAGGGCTTTGCTGTAAAGGAGGATTTGTTTGATTTGCTGTGCTTGAGAATGTGTCTAACTACTTAGATGCTATGCTATACCACCACGTCTCCCACCAAGAGCAAAACCATAATGGCAGACAGTAATCTCAAAATCCTTCTCCAGCACTACTTACTTAGATTCATACATGGATCCCTCAAGCTGCGGCTGATATCTCACCACTGGATCACTTGATTGTTTTTATCCCTAGATTTTCTACAAGTCAGAGGCATTTGCAGCATTACTCATTCATCCCGTTCCTTTAAAACCCTTTGCCTTTGTTCTTGGCCTGCATGCAAGCCAAGAACAAAAGAAAGGAGGACTTCACAGTATCATATCATTAAAATGTCATTCACTTCCATATACGCTGTGCAAGAACTGCTTTAACTGTGACTTCAGACGACACATGTTGGCTGGAAAAGTCACCTAAAAATTGAGGTCAAATATTGTCCTCTGAAAAAAAAAAAAAAAAATCAAGCTGTTTATTTATTTATTTTATTGTACCTTTATTTAACCAGGAAGTCTCACTGAGATTAAAACTCTCTTTCACAAGAGAGACCTGGCCAAGGTAGCAGCCGATCATACATATTAAAATTCAACAAATATGACATGTTGAACAAAAATCCACAATAAAACAACACCGACTATTCTTACATATAGTGGCCTCTCAAGAAAAACATGCACGTCTCCATCACCACATTCTTCACAATGCCTTGAAACTTGTCAACTGATACAAGTGAATCTAATTTTAAGTTTGTTTGTAAATTGTTCCATGCCCATGATGCATTGCAGGAGAATGCAATTTTTCCCAGATTTATTGAAACTAGTGGTACTTTGAAAAGTAGCTGCTTAGAAGAGCGCAGCTGGTAACTACTACTAATCTATAAGCTGCTAAACTGCCTTTCATTGTTCTACAACAATGACAATAAAGTTCTATTCTATTCTATTCTATTCTACTCTATCTATTCTAACACAGAGAAGGGTATAGAGATAGGCTGGAGGTTTACCCAGTATTGCTTTATAGAAAAAAATGTACCAGTGCTGTTGTCTTCAGGTGGTCAATGACATCCAACCCACCAAAGCATACAGAATGCAATGACGAGTGAGGGGCTTTGCATTTGTAACGTATCGTAAAGGTGAATGTTACACTGAATCAAGGCTACGTACAGTGGATGAGGGTGTGTGCATGTACAACATGTCATCGTAATCAATTACAGGCGGAAAGGAACCTTCCACAAGTCTTTTCTTAGCACTGAGAGTAAAACAAGATGTGTTTCTAAAATAAAAGAAACAAACAAACTGTTATGGCACAAATTCTGTTTCTTTATTAACTGCCCATTGAGGAGGAAAAAAAAAATATTACCCACTGAGTAAGGTCTCAGTTCAGCACCTGTGTGGATGTTTGATGAGCTACACCTCATACTGACAGTGTCTGAACCTAATCGCAAAGCAATACATCCACATCATTAAATTGCCTTGTCAATTGAATTACTCAGCACATCAGTGAACAGACAGACAGCTTGAGTTCACAGACAGCTAATGCCTGGAATACCCATACAGTAGTATAGATCCCAGTGGAGTCTTAGATTATTCTTCACTCGAGGCCTACCAATTACAAAAAAAGAAAAGAAAAATCCACTACACCTCCTTTATGTCCAGATAGAGGGTCATGTGCTAACAAACAAGACCTACACAATCACTACAATCACATTAGTGGCTCTGTGAGGCTGTACTTAGTCATAGGAGGACTCTCTTGTGTGCAAAACTGCACAGTTTGGGGGAAGTATGTAATCAAAAATGTGAATTTATTCAAAGTTAACTTGCCTTTTGAAATCATTCACACATAACTACAATATGTTTTGGAGGCTTTGTTTATGTCCTCCCTATGTACTCTGCTAAACGGTCTGAGCTGTTGCAGGACCCTTGTATCCACAAGCTACATTTGTTTTCATACAAATTCATTCTCATACTTTTGATTCAATTTCAGCTGGGTGATCGGAGACAATATTACATTTTCTAATTATGACTAGGTTGTTAGAATACTGGATGTTGTATATACCTGTACTGTATGGCATCCAGTGAAAGCACTGCTACCAACGAACCAAGGCTTTACGAGAGCTTATGTAAAAGTTAATTTAATATTTTGAATTTTAACACGTAAACTATTAAATAAGTTGAAGGCAGTTCCATATTGAGAACTTAAAGTTTACTCTAATGGCCTAATGTGAAGTTTGATTGTACTAAAGCTTATCCAACACCCTGTCTGCTTTGGTAGAGACATTTTTGTCGAGGACTTCTTGGGTTTTCATATGAACCTGTATTCGTTTAGACACAATCCATCCATCCATTTTCTGAAACCACTTATCCTGTGTAGGGTCGCGGGCGGGTTGGATGCTATCCCAGCTGACTTTGGGCGAGAGGCGTGGTACATCCTGGACAAGTTGCCACTTCATCACAGGGCCACATAGAAAGACAGACAACCATTCACACTCACATTCAGACCTACGGGAAATTTAGAGTCACCAAGTCACCTATAGTGCATGTTTTTGGTGGGGGGAGGAAGCCGGAGAACCCAAAGGGAATCCAACGGGGAGAACATGCAAAAAAGAAAAGTCCCAGGTCCTTAGAGAGATTTGATCAACACAATCCATTTAATACGATTTTCTTTGTTACTAAACGGGAGACTTACCCTTGGACTATTTACAAGATGAAACAAGAAATCACAGTAAGATTTTTAAAATAAAAATTTTACATTATTTGGACACCTCATTTTTTTCTAAAACATTACAGAATGAAGACAAACCAATTGCATTACAAGCTGCATTGGAATCAGTTCCATTCAAACCATCTGAGAATCAGTGGTATCTTAAAGTTTTACATGATATAGGACTTATGTCTCTACTCGGTCACAGGCTACCAAAGTGTAGAGCATGTCAGTTTGTCTTTATTAAGCTACAAGCAAGTTTAATCAATACTGGGGAAACTGTATGCTTTCTTTTCTCTAATGTGCCATTAAGAGCCATCCAGAGTGACTGAACAGTTGTCACAGAAAGTGGAGAAACACAGAGTAATCAATGATAGTTAAGAACTGTAATTTATCACCTTGCCACGACTGAGGGTTTGCAAAATCAACCCTCCTCCTTGTAAGAGAGAATGTGTAGGTGGGAGCCTGGGTGATATGGTGGCCAAGGCACGCAAGGGTCAGGGCCCAATTACTCTTCATCTACTCCTCCTCATCACCACTGGCAGAAGCACAGTTCAATTGCTGCATTATCTAAGCATATCAATAGTGCAGAATTAAAAGTCATTGATTTTTTTCCAATTTATTTATTTTTTTCTCACTTTGGTCAAGAGGAGGTAGAAGAAGGTAGAAAGAGCTGTGTACACTACTCTTTAAACGAGTAAACACTATATATAGGGGAATTGAATGGTAGTACATTCTGTGGTTCTTTTTATTACATACTTTGAATTATTGCAGTCATTTTTATCAAAGTTAAAAGCATGGTAACAACAGATAAAAGGTACATTTACATTTCTACCAACATTTGATGTAAAGTCAGTTCAGGGATGTTCCATAATAGACATAACTTTGAAAAGTGAGATTAAAGTTACATTTTTTGTTGCACCCTCCTCACTATGAAGAAAAGAAGGGTTCACTGTAAGCCGGTGTCTCTGTCATGGTCAGAATAGACCTTACTGTGAGAATGACCCAACAGACATAAATAAAAGTGCAAGGAATCACACATCAATCACACTGTGCATGAACAGTCAGAATGACCATAACAGGAAAGGGTCGAAAGAGCCTAAAAAAAGAGAGAAAAATTTCAATTTCAAGAGCATTATTATTTTCATTAATCATATCCCCGCCATCAACCTATCCTTATGCCTTAGTGAGAGATCTATTATACGCTCCATTTAGCCTCAGCCATATTACCTCATATGTTTTCCTGGCTGACCAAATAAGACTTAAGAGATAAAACAATTTACTGTTCATTATGAGCCATGTCACTGGAATCAATCTATTAACCTGTGTTAACTGGGAAAGCTGGCAAGATCTCAGGGACTGCATTGAAGGAAAGAAATGGATATTTATGTCTTGTAAGTCTACGGTCATAAAATGACTGGGCATTTAATTTGCCCCCTCCAACTCAGTGGATGGCTTTATTTTTCCAACGGCCAAGGCACCCTCCTCGCCTTTAAGCAGCCCCTGACCTGTGAAAGATTCTAACAAATTAGCTTCTATTGTGAAGCCAAAGGTGCCATCAATGAGGAGACGGTCCACTGCACCTAAAGTATGATGGTAGAGCCAAGCAACAGAGCAGGGAACCTTGACATGATTGAATTAACCCTTTGTAGGAAATGTGCCGATAAGGATGGTGGTGGAAAGTGGGTTACAGGACTGAATTGTTTTCCTCGTATGACAATAAACAGGTGCCACACCTGAATCTTGCTTCCTCAACACAAGACCCTGTTATTAACTCTTCTTGTGATATTCTGAGAGTGATATTCTAGTTCTGTTCTGTTCACAATGTCAGTAAAAACAGATCTGATGTGAGGAAACAAGACAGGCAGTGGCTCCGTTAGCCAGCAAATGCTCACGTTACAATGGCAATATGCTGAAAATAGCAATGCTAGCCTGTTGATTTTAGAAGGTATAATGTTTAGCATACTGGCATCCGGTCCAGAATAAAGCAGTAGTGTCCACCTCCCAGGCTAAGGTTTCCCACTGATAGTAAGTCACATTCATCCCCCTCTCTCTTAGTAACCACTTAGCACACCACTGTGTGTGCATGCGTGCATATGTGCACACGTGCCTGTGTGCGTTGGCCGTCAAAGGGATGCAGAGTGTATGTTTTTAAATCTATTTTAGAACAGGGAGAATCTTTTGCATTTTTTGAAAGAGTGCCGTGACTAAGAAAAGGTTGGGCGAAGCAACAATAAGCATTCAGGAATTCAGTGAAACTTATTAAGTAAACTGAGGGAGAGTGAGGGGGCACCTATTTCCAACCTTTGTCTGAGGGGAGGCCCACGATCTCAGACTTTGAAAACTCCTGCTGTGAGCTCGGATTTGTTTTGGCAGCACTCAGAACAATAGAACACCACTGCAGTTACACAACCTACAGTAAAAAGACACACATTTAAGTCACATTTAAGTACTATAAGTGTGAGTGCAATGCAAGAAGTTGCTGATATAGATACTTCTTATGATTCAATCTGAAGGGGATCTGTTCCATCGGACAGTCCTCACACATGAATGGCAAATGTGACTGAGGCACATCTTATGTAGATGATCTGTTCTTATCCCTATCACCCAGTGCGATGCACTGGTGGTTGATTAAAAAATACTTTAAATGCTCACACTAGGTGTTGTTGGTTGGAAGATAGTCATGAAAACCAAAAACAAATCTGCACCAGTCCCATTTCTATGCTGCACAAAGTTGAGACAACTAGAAAAAAACAAACACAACAGTCCAAAAAAGGATATTGAACTGGAATGGGTTTATAAACACACTCCTCAAATATTTGCAATTCTACTGAATTCCTGTTTTTACTTTGCTTTGTCAAAGAATTTTTTGACCAAGATAGTGACATTATCATATTTTTAATCAGACGTCAACACCTGTGACACTTTCCATCATGGAAAGAGAGACACCTATGAATATATGTGTGGATAGAAAATTAGGTTCATAGGTCACTGGCATGATCTGCAGGCTAACAGCGGTGGTGAAATGTGATTATTTGTTTTTTAGTCAAGACTGATTTCATTAAGACTGGGAAAGGTCAACATGACATGAAAAAGAGATTTGGTCTCTGTGTTGAGCCCAAATCACACATCACTGGTGTGCCTGAGGATGCTGGTTGTTGAGGAATCTGGGTTTACTGGTTTACATAAGGCCGTAATACATTCACTATATGACCAGGTCAATAGTATTTATATTCAACATAGAAACTGTTAAGCCACTAGTAGGATATAGGCTGATAATTAGACGGAAAAAAGTCCACAAAATGTTCAGTCTGATCAAAAATATGTGTTAATTCATTTGAAAATGGAAATTTGACCAAAGAACCCATCCAGATTATTATGAACCTATTATGATGGGTAAACACTATTTAAAATCAAAATGCTAACTGACTGTGTGCCTCAACGTCAGATGGTTTACCGAAGGAAATGTATGTACCATAAGGCTTTAGCAGCAGCCATAACAATAAGGGGAAGAAAGGATCCCATACCACAGTCTCTCCTTTCGGGGACTTAGAGTGTGGAGAGTCAATGGGGTCAAAGCAACTTGATTTGTATCTTATGTCCTATGAGACAAGAGAATACACCACTCAAATCCAAGTTACCTGGCCTTTGGCTACCCCTGTGCTCCTAAACAATAAGGTGAGATACTCGTAGATGTCTACTCCAGAGGTGGAAAGAGGAAAGGGAATAAAACGGTGTGTTTGAGAGACACAGGAAATGGGAAGGGGCAGAATATGGGTTATAAAGAGGTATGATTACCAAATAATTGTAAATCTACTTGGGACCATTTTGTTATCAGAAAGAAATATTTCAATGAAATGAAAAGATATTATACACTGTCACTCAAATACTGGGAAAATTCAGGCCGAAGCTCCCAAAAGTCAGCAACCTGCAAATAAATGTAAGGTTGAAACAAACAGCTCTGTCCTATACTACAAAATTACACTTACAAAGAAGGACGTAGCCACACAATTTGTATCATGTCTAACATTAGGAATTGTATGGTATTGATGAGGTTTTTTTTAATCAACATAACAAGGAAACATTTTCAATGAAAGTATCGTTAAAGTTGGAAAATGTTGATGCTGAACCTATAAATAGAATGTTCACTAAAATTATATCTTATTCGTTTCTCCGGCTCGTAGAAACTAAATCAGGATCGACATTTGGTCATGTTTAGGAACGAGAAAGACTGGCTTCAACAGTGAGACGAGACAGGACATGTTTGCTGTATGAGCAAAAACCACAATCATTCCCTCACCATAAATCATGCACAGGCCTAAATCATATGTGAGACATGATTGAAACAAATGTATTTTCTAACAACTGTTTTTGTAATGTTCTGTGCAGCACTGATGATTTATAAATTGCCCAAATTTTTTAACAAAAATGCCGGAAATACACGGCTTCCAGTTAAAAACCAAAATTAGCAATGCAGGATTGCTGCATTACGGGTGTGACAGAAATTTAAGCCATTACATGGACCTCTTCTTTTGTTGTATGATTTTGATTTAATTTGAAGCCATTAAAAACTAAATGATTAAGTTATTACCCACACTGAGGAGGTTGTATTTTCAACACTATTTGTCTGTTTGTTAGCAGAACATCTCAAATCTTGTAGAGATTTGGCCCTTGGGGGAAAGACGTGATTGGATGTTGAATCTGATCCGGAACAATGTGAGGATCCAAGAAATGAGTTTTCCTTTTAGATGTTTAAAAATGACAAATCACTAAATTTGAACTACAATTACCATCTCATGACTGTAAGCCTCCACACACCAGAACATTTACACTTTACATCCATGTCTGTCCAGACTCATATAATATCAGTAGTGACTGATAGAAATCTTTGATAGAGGGACTCCAATGTGGCTGTTGCTGTAATAAGCTACAAATTCCAAAATGTCACACTCATCTTCACCACAGTAACACAGATGATCTATAAAACCACCAAAGTTTCAAGGTGGGCACCCAAGAGTGTCATCAATCCAGTATCTGACACACTGTGAAATATGGTCACAATCTCCCCTTCTCTTCTTGAGTTATGGCGTTACATAATAGCCAGAGAAAAAAGTCACAATGAAGTTCACCTGTAACCTTCTTGGACATAAAACCTTTCACTTCATCATTTCACCTATTAAACATTTGTGTGAAATGTTGTCATAATTAGCATTTAAATGATTGATTCATGGGCAAAAAAGTGTGCGACGTCACAGTGACCTTGACCTTTGACCACCCAATTCAACCCAATTCATCCTTGAGGCCAACTGTGCATTATTGGCAACTTTGAAGAAATTCCCACAAGATGCTTCTGAGGTATCATGTTCACAAGAATGGAATGTGTAGACAATCTGACAACATGATGGGAAATGACCGCATGTTATGTTGATGTGCTCTTTGAGGAGGGTAATAATGTCAAGCTGTAAGGCCGTCGTCACCACGTGCATCTTACACATCAGCACTGTGATCAGTGTGTGTGTTTTTGCAAACACAGCATTTCACTTGTCCACATTGTGCGTTTCGGTGTTCATGAAAACAACACCATTGTGCTGATATTTGTAGATCTAATTCTCTGTCTAACAGCTTTTGTGTGTCACATATGGAGTGCACAACGAGCAGAGTCACATAAGCGGAGCAAGAGGCAAAAATGTGCATCCGCCTGATTTTTTTTTCCAGGTTTTCAAAGCATGCATGACCTAATAAAAAACCTTCTTTTTTTTTTTTAAAACATGCTGAACAAACAAACAACAAATAAATAAATAAACAGATGAGAACCAGCATACCAATTTCTCTTAAAACACTGAAAGCAAATTTGGGCCAGGCTTAGGGAAGAGTGGTTTGGCACATAAGCTCCTTGTAAGATATACTGTACTCCTAAACATGAAGCTAAGTGTTTCATCCCTCACATCCAATCATGATGTTTAGTAAAACACTGACCATCACCCAACTGCATTCCCACTAAACATCTTTAATATCATGAGTGAATTTACACATTTTCGTCCCAGGTCTTCACACACTGCCCCTCTGTGTCTCATCTCTCATCAAGATGCATGAGGTACTCTGTTGCATCTGTACAAGCCTACCTACCACAAAGCATACATGCGGTTAACATGAAACAGCACTTTGGTTAAATTTAGGTTCTTGGCTTGGTTTAGGAACAGACTGGTGCATTTGGGTAAGTTTAGGCATAAAAACTACTTAGTTATACTTAGGAAATGATTGGCTTTATGCAAGATGAAAACTCCAGTCTCCTGTACCGTCTGGGTCTAGATGAGAGGCAAAGGGAAGTGACAGAATGGTGGTGTTCAACGTCCTGGAAATGAGACCGATAGACAGAAATCACAACAACAGTAACTGCAAGGGGAAAATGACATTAAAGACTTTAAGTACAGTGTAATGTGTCTGTTTAAATATGAGCGCAAAAAAGAAGTCATGTAAATGAAAACTGTTTTAATTTGAGTGGTATGTGTTTTTCCTTCTACTATCACCTCAATGCAACCCTAGAAATCTAGACTTTATGTTAATAATTTGTCCCAACGACACAGGATTTTAAAAAGAATATAATTCATGTCTGATTCATTTTTTACCCTAACATAGTCTAATAAGAAAATGTTTTTAAGTAGTTGTGATACCTTCAAAGTTGCTACACGTTCATACAGCACAAAATCTGCAAAATGTATTTGTTTTCTTTAGACTGCCATTTGTTCATGGCCACAAAAACACAATTGCATCAAGGCAAAAGGTTTTACTGTAAATAGGGTTTAGTGCAACTTATTGGTATAAGGGTATAAAAATACCCTTGTGATTGATTTGAATAATTGATACTTATGTGTATTTCTCAAAAACACCAACATAATACATAAACATAAACTTACTCATTTAGAAAAGGTGTCAGTGCTAAATGCTAACACTTAAAGACACATTGTTGTCTCAGGTATTTTCCTTTATAAATTAGTCAGTAGGAAGCTGCTACATTATTTTAGCTTTAAGGCTGCATTAACATTTTCCTTAGGAACAGTGGATCAAATTGACTGTGAGTAAAGTGAGAGGGTCCACACAGTCATGTGCTCAGAGACATTTAGAGCATGTTAGCGTCTTTCAGTTCCTTGTTTTGATTTTGGCTTTAAAGCCAACAACAACTGTTTTCAATGAGAATCTTAAATAAAGCCATTAAATAAACTTGTCTATGACCAAGCAGTATACAAAGTTAGTATCTTGCTGATGAACAAAGTGGAACATTTAGCATCTGAAGAGATATTTTCCTCAGTATTTGGAAACAGAGCTAAAAGGAAAAAACAACAAAAAAAAACACAAGCTAAATTTACCAGATGGTGAAGTAATGCTGGCCACTGTATTTATTTAGATCATTATGTCCCAAATAAAAACAATGCAGGTGTAACATGCAGCATCAGTATAAAATAAATTAAAATGTTCAGTTTGGTTAAATGAAACTTTGTTTATCATCAGGAGTGTATTGCAACACTCCACTGTGGTATCTTACTGTTGAAACACATTTTCAATAGACTCAGGTGTAATAGTATATTGGTAACACTGCTGGTCAGTCATCTGAACCCCAGAGGCAATTAAGTGTGTAGGTTCTCTTCATTATATAGGGGAAAATGGCTTTAGTAGCCTATTATCAAACTGTGATGTCACAGGACTCACATAAATAACAACAACTTAGATATCTCTTTGTTTCCCATTGCCCTTAGAGTCTATCAGCTGTGTATTGACATGTTTTGGCTTCTAATGAAAGCACAATTGAAAGCATGGTGGAAAATCAATATAAAAAATATTACCTAGTTTAGGTGAGGTTATGAGGTTACGGCAGTAAGACCATAGAGCAACAAACCAATACCTCAGCTCATATCATCGAGGAAACAAGGAAATGTATTTGTCCTTGTGCAACACAGGGTTGCACAACGAAATGATCCAGCTACATTCATAGAACACTTACACAGGTTATATTTAGATAGATATCCAATAGGAAATAAAACAAATTAATAAAATAGAGCAACGTATAGTCATTTATATATACATATTCATGTATACACCAAGCATTTTGTGTAAATGTATAAATTCTGTCTGGGTGATGTAAACAGCAGCAACAGGTTGTTGATGATGAAAAGGTTCCCATCTTCATCCATTTCATTTTTCTGTGACCGAACCTCATCCAGGATCAGCTTTAAGTCTTAGCAGGGCTAGCATGGATTCCTTTCTTCTCTTCCCTGGCCTGGGTTAATGGTTGAAAGGTGCAATGGGCAGTGATTGCAAAAAACTGCTGCTTTTAATGCAAACCCTGGCCTCCTCCTCCAATGCCAATGACGGTACTTCTCATAGGCAATATGTATTTCAGCAATTAAGCTAAAAAAATTTAAAAGACTGAGACAAAATGTGGAAAATTTGAAGGAGCTACCAGTCGCTACATCTGCATGTGTCGCCGGTGAGGAAAGAAACAGAATTACAGGACCACATGCACATGGTATTCTGACAAGAGTATACTGAATGTAGATGTTACAGAGGAATGCATGTTTGAATAATCAAAAGATCATGTTGCTTTTTTTGCGAAGCACTCCTCCTCTTATTTCCCTATCCAGTTTCACCTGACTGGACCTCATTTATTTATTTATGTCAAATAAAATTCCAGACAAACTAGTTCTTATTCCCAGCCTATTATCATTCATTTTGCTGTTAAGTTGTTATTATTCTTTGACTAGTGCACACATCATGACATCATAGTTGCTTGAATTGCCACAACAGCACATTATCTTCCATTTCTGTTTCTAAATCTCTGTGCTTCCTTCCTCTTCAACTGGTCATTCCATGACTGACTTTGTATTTTTGCTTGGGTTTATTCAAAAGTAAATTACTAGGGCAGTAACCAATACTGGACTCACCTATTTGTGTGTTTAATTGGCCATGCTGCCGCTGGAGTTAATTGGTTCTCTGAGTCCAGGTAGTTACTAAATGTTTGGCAGCATTAGAACCTCAGCACTTTTCCATTAATGGTGCGTGAAATGAAATGTTTGATACTGCAAATAAAATCAGTGATATTCAAGGATGTTATGGTTGGTAATGTGTTGAAACTGCCATTTAATGGGTCCTGGAAGATTGGGGTAGTGTCAGCCGGAACCGCCTGGGCCCTCTCCTGACATTGCTAGTTGCCTCTCCATTCCCTTAACGACTGTCTACACTGATTACACAGACCCCCAAAAGCTTAAAGCTGGGGAAACAGTCTCTATTAGTAGTCAAATTAGAGTCATTAGCATATTCCACTTCATTTTGATGTCATGATTATGTTGCACAAAATATAAACCTTTTAATATGGAGGAAAATTACAGTCGATAAGTACGTTCAAAAAGAAAAATTGCCAGCTCTGTTAAAGAAATGGAGAAAAACTTTGCAACAGGAACAAAACTATGTTATCTGTTATTCTAATCAGATCATCCCTGAGTCCAAGTGGACATCTGTGCCAGATGCAATGAAATTCCCTCTAGGTGTTCCTGAGATACTGCTCTCACAAGAATGGGACGGTTGGATGGAGAACCCAAAAACATAACGCCTCCGGCCACGGGCATAATAATTATGGTCTTGAAAAAAATGATACCGTTATAAGGAGTGCAGAGTGAGTGCATGGCTGAGCTAGAGAAAGAAACGGCGAGGAAGAAACGGTAGCAGTCAGTTGTCAATCCGAGAGCACATGTACATTGCAGTCATGTAGTTTTTGTCACATTCCTAATTACATCTACTAGTATGTAACATCTGGGGTGGAATTTTCCTTTATAGGCAATAACAAAGATGTAAACTATAAGATAAAGCTCTGATACAGTCATTCTGTATTTTCTCTCCGTACCAACCTGGAAGCTTTTATTTAAAATATCAAAAATGTCTACTTCTTTGTCACTGCTGCTTGAACCGAGTTATTGTCTATAAATATCATATTGATTCATCTTCACAAATCATGAACAAGTTTACAGATATTACAGTAAACTGAGTATTAATTGCACAAGTAACAAGAACTGATATAAAGATGTGTCATTCTAATACTCATAACAACTCTGACAATGATAAATGGTGAGAACAAAGCAGGGCTGTTTGTGAGGGAGATGGATGACAGACAGGTTTTAATGAGAACAGCGATGTGACAGTATCAGGTGAGCATGGAAATGAGGCCTCAATCTATCTTTGCAAAGGTTATGTTCCTATTTCATAAGAACATACTACAAGCAGACAGTCCTTTGGTCTGTAATTGATTTCCTATTGTCTGTCGCTAAATGGACTCTGTCAAATGGGAGATCAGCCTTGAAGTCAGATGGAATCTTTTTGTTTGTTTTCTCTTTTTATACAGTGTTAATATGGAAACTACATTTGAGCACACTGGCAATGTTTTGCATACAGTTGAGGCTGCTCATCTTTTAGGCCATTTTCTTTTCTCTTTTTAACCGCAGGATGTATATAAAAACGTGTACATTCATAGAACAACAAAAATATTAAAATTAGTATTAAAATATGAATTAATTCAGTGAGGAGATTCAGCTCAGTGACTCAGAATGACTAGGTTATTCATAATTAACTTGAATGCCATTGATAAGCCACAAATTGAAAAACTATAAATTATCTGACCTATGCGCAGTCAATCTCAGACATGTAGACATAAACTGTAAGTCGATGAAGGTATATTATTTACTCTCAGACAGAGGCGGTAAAACTAAAACAATTAGTGATATTAGCTCCAGTTATTCAAGAACAGAGTTGAGACACTTATCGATTAATCCACAAATATTATTGGCAACAATTTCATAATCAATCTATCATTTTCAAGCAGAAATGCCAGAGCTCTAGGCTCTCAAGGCTCTACTGTAGCTTCACAGGTCTGAGGATTTGCTGCTCATCTTTGTTGGACAGTAAAGTTAATATCTTTACATTTTGGAGTGTTCATTGGAATAAAAAACAATCACCCTGAACTGAATTGAATATTAGAAAGGAGATTTTTCATCATCTTTTGATAAGTTATAGACTCAATGTATAATTGCTGATAATTGCTCATCAATAATGAAGTATTTGTTAAACATTTTGTATAGTTTCAGACAATAATCAGTATCCTTAACTTTGACATTAGTCATTGAGTTGTGAATGTTGTGACTGCAAAAAAAATATACACTACTATGCAAACAAAATTCTTACAGCATCTATAGGCATACATACTGTAGAAGTAAAGCATAAACCCCACGTGTTAATTTGGAGATTAAAATAAATTAATGAATAATAATTAATGTATTTGAATGGTATTCAAGCCTTATGAACTATCAAAAGAAATGCAGGTTAAGAACAAGATGGACAACACTGTCTACAATAAGGTCTCTTAATGAAACAGACTTTTAAAGACTTTTTTTAATTACATTTGTCAAACACGTCTACCTTGTTTATTTGTGTATGGGGAGGTGAAGGGTTTTCATGCTCCTGGTTCAAATATCAGCTGATATTTCTTGAGAAAAAGGACCTCTAACTTGTGTATATAGTGGTAAACATGCAGGCTGGAACATGGGTCTGTTCTTTGCGATAAATATTCAGTTGCTGATGACTGGACAAGATAACCAATGTGTCTTCAGAGGTTATCAGGGAGGCTGCCACATTTGGATATATTTTATCTGAGTTTATCTGTTATCTTTTTTTAGCTCGTGGCTACCGCAGAAATCAGAGCAGCAGAGATTTTGAATCAAAATGAGATTGTACGTAGTGAAATCAATACATCTCCCTCTACATAACCTTTCATGTAATGCATGGACAATGATGCTACATTTTCGTCTGCTTTTAAATGTTAATTGAGCATTTTGTAAATCGCTCAAAAGTAGTGATCAGTGTTCATCTCACTAAAATGTCTGGCTTATTTGTATTAAAGAAATGTCAATTGTGTCAAAGCAAATAGTGTCATCAACATCAATATGTTGTTTTATATATCAATAAAATACGTATACAAGGACCTAAAGGTTGAAAGCTGGACGTTATGAGATTACCAACTTAAAAGCCAATGCCTGCTGATTTGCTTGATGAAAAAGCATCCATTTCGTTTCTGTTGATAAATAAGTGAATGAAGTAAATACAAATTTTATTTTCTATCACCCACTCTTGGTGAGATAATAAAATTGTAATTAATAAAACACCCAACAACCCTCCGATTTATTCTATACCTTTTTGCCAATTAGGCCTTTGAGGGTGGGACCTCTTTTGAAAGAGGCTTTTAGATTAATCATATTATCTTCAGGTTCTGAAACAAGAATGGTTCTTGACCTCCTCTTCCATAAGAATCCATTATCTTAAACTATCACAGTAATCCTGGCTTTGGGAGGGGAGACAAGGAAGCAAGAATCAAGCCTAATAGATAGCAAATAAGATTAATCTATGATCTAAGTGCCGATTACACTTGGACCTGCCCTTGAACACTCAGGTGTAACCTTGAGATCTGCATCCACTCTTAGTGAGCAATTGGATTGAAAGTCCCTTAAGGGCCTGGGGTGGTGGAGGGGCACTTTGCCAAGACCTTACCCCTGAGAGATCAAAGGCCAAGCAGCTTAACCCTTACAAAACCGAAGGTGTTAAATATCATAGATAATGGCTGGTTATAACAAATATATGGAAATCATTTATTGCTGTAAACCCCATTCATTGTTATTGGGTCTTAGAGCATATTTTGAATTTAATTGTGTATCTATTTGCTTAAAATGGGATTTTTTTTTTTTTTAAAACGACAATAAACGTAAATAGAAATGTATGATTTCACATACATGAAGTTAATATTAACTGCATAAATAATAATATATTTTGATAATAGTTGAACATGCTGCCTGGATATTTTCTCTGTTGAGCACAGAAACTAAAAGGAAGCAGCAGGTAGAGATTTGCCTGTGCTCTGAATAATTGTTTTGTGATGGACTGTACATGTTTAACATATGGAGATCAATATAGAGGACTTTCACTCAAGGTTCAGATCAGCAGCACGAATGAACCGTAGACAAACACAGACTTGTGGATCGATGCTCCTCTCAGTTTGACTCTGAGGCTGACTATTTGATTAATTTGCCGGGGTGGCTGGGAAGAGAAACCAGGCATACAACAGCTGATAGTTTCATGCCATTAGGATGGCTAGAGTAATGAAATTTCATTTAATTTGTCAGGAAGGGAGTGCTAATGTTAAAAAGCTTTTGGGTAATAAAAAAGTCTTGAGAGATGTGAAGGAAAGCCTTAAGTAATTACTCTGTGTATCTTGGGTCCTCATGATGGAATATTTACATTACTGTCATGGAGGTCCTAGGAGTAATTAAATTAGTGAGGTGGGTAAGCTTCTTATTCTCACATTTTTCTAGCCTTTTTGTGAAAGAAAAGACTAATATGTGAACAAAGCCACTTTTCCTCATGATGGAATTGCTTTGCAGTCGAGCCACAGCGTGTGGGCTTAGAGAATGACTGTTATTTTATCGCATATAAAGTAAATGCCACCTTTACCCTTTTGAACTTGAGTGCATGCCGTAGGTTCACTAAGCCTATTAAGGCTTTCCCAAAGACGCAGGATGGACTATTTTTTATGCAGCACTTCCTTTTATGTTATTTTGATTTTGTCTGAGAGTGTCAAATTAGTACATGATGCTAATTTGTTAAGAGTCAAGATTGAAATTATAAATTAAAATTGTGGTCCCTGTGCAAGGTAGCACATTGTGGCTGACAAGTACAGAGGTTAAGAAAATAAATAGCATGATGAAATAATAAATGAAATGTATTAGAGCGGGAACAAGGTTAAGCAGAATGCTATTGCAGTTTATGCTCCAAGGGTACAGGCTCCATGATGGTGTTAAAAAAGGTCTTCAGAACAAAATAATAATAAATCCAGCAAGCTGTGTCTTGCGACATCTCTATCAGGCTATATCAGCATCCTTTCTCACTCTGCTCCGAGTTTTACAAAGACAGATGTGTGAAAGGGCCTGAAAATGTATCTGACCGCTGGCTTAATCTAATGAATAACTTCCACTTTAGGTGTTGCAATGTAAGCAGAAAATCCACCTTGCAGACGCTGAAGCCCCGTCATGAATCTAACCCGACAGCCGACATAATATAAAGGCGACAACACTTGTATGACTTCCATTTTCTTTGCTATCTATTGATTTTCAGTTAATAACGGAGGGAAATACTAAACGTCTGTGCTGAGTACCTAATAAATCCTGTCTGAGCTTTTTTATTGAGGCGAATTTAATAAAAGCAGCGAGCTAGGCATGGGGATTTGTCTCAGTGAGAGCAGACAAAAAAATAGGGATGAGTGGGGAAGGGTAAATCCAGATACTACACACTCATTCAAGTCTGATAACCATGGTAATTTATCCATCTATTTTATGGCTCTATGTTTTCCATTGACATTTACGAAAATCGAAATAACAAAATTCCATCTATACATATATATATATATATATTAAACTGTGAAAAAATGTTAAGTTTAAAGGCTATGACCTGATTGTCACAAATGTATGCAGACGCAAACGATATGATGTCTGGTTAAATCCCTGGAGGCCAGAGTGATAGCAGATACACTATTAACAATAAATAACTAATGACATCGCTGCAAATAGTAACTAAGTGGCGAAAAGCATCTCCCCTCAGGGTGAAACATGTCAACCAATGCATAATTTGTCCTTCACAAACATCAAAACATTTCATTAACTCAGATATCTGTGTGCTTAAAATGAAAACTAAAGAGAAACTGTCCATTTAATTTATATCAAGGTAGGCGGACTTCAACACTACCTCTTTATTCACCCTCAGGTAAAAAGAAATAGACTGCCCAATAGGTCGTATGAAGGTAAAACATCAGCTATGCAGTCATGATGTCAATTGGTTTAGGCAGGGGTTCAGTGAGCCAAAGGTCTCTATGAGAGCTAATTGTGTGTCTGTGAGGAATCATTTGGCCTACAGCACATTAAAGCTTTCAACACATACCTCAAAACAAAAGTAGTATGTAAATTGGAGGTTGACAATACTCGATAGTTTCTCATTCTGGTTCATTACCAGTGCTTATGTCATTGTCAGTGACTTCTTGACCATTTAATATCTCCCTATTATACAGTACATTTATAAAAGCAATAATTGCCCTTGTGCAAAATATCAGTCTAATCTGAAACAGTTTTCCAAAGTAGCTCAATTAGTGAAAGACGATACTTTTTTTCCCCTCATAGCATGAATAAAGTAGATGTTAAATTTATATTGGGTGTAATTATTTAATAGATGGAATTAGAGACCAGGCTTTTTCTCCATCTCAGCTGAGGACAGAGAGAAAATAAACCCACCCACAAACGAGGAACAATGAGCACAAACATCACCACTGATAAAGGCAACGTTGCATCATCGGTTAAAAGACATATCCTCAATGTGAAAACTTAATTATAGGGATTTTAGTAGTCCATTAGGCCATCAACAAAATGCAGTATTGTACTGCAACAGTACCATTCACCCAAATTGAAAAACTATTACAACACATCCACCTGTGCAGTGGCAATGTTACCGAATTACACTACTTTATCTGGAATTAATAGGAGTGCTGAAGTCATCAAGTCGTAATAATTGATTTGGCTGTGGAAATAACATTTTAGAAAGAATTTTCCTCTTGGTTGCTGCCTCTTTAAATACCTAACCTCATTAAAGGGGTACATCAGAAATGTGGTATTGTACTCTAGTGCAGTTGGAGAAATTGTGGCAAAGAAATAAATAAATACTACTACTACTACTACTACTACTACTATTACTTCTACTACTACTACTACAACTAATAATAATAATAATAATAATAATAATAATAAATTTAATTTGTATAGCACCTTTTATACAATAAATTGTAGTTCTAAGTGCTTTACAACAAAACATTTACATGTACAAAGTGCTAAAAAAGAGAGAAAGAACATAAGAACAGGAATAGAAAATAAATGTAAACTTGATATTGAAGACGTAGACGTACATAAAAACTGGGACGATTATAATAATAAGAAAAAGCCAAAATGAGAATAAAAATAAAATACAGAGTAATCATACAATTAACTAAATAAATAGTAATTAACATAATAAAATAATATTCTAGGACTAGGTGTTTCAATCCCTTGATAGCTGCACTATCCTAATGACACCTGAGCTTGTGGGTTGGAGCCGGTGGAGCCGGTGGAGGGGGCGTCCTGGAGTGGGGGCCTGTTGGAGCTGGTTGCATCTTCTGGATGCGTTGGCCCGGGACGAGGTCATCAGGAGGTGCCCAACCTTCACGGAGTGTTTCGGCCTTTATCCTCAACGCTCTCTGGTTGGCAGGCCGGCAGCGGTGGCCAGGTCGCCTGCCGCCTCCGAGAGGATTAATGTAGTAAACAGTTATGTACACAAGATATACAAAATTAAATTCTCTGCTCTATTAAGATACCACTCAGATGCTTCTGCTTCCCCTCCATGTGTGACTTTCAATCAAAAACAAGCTGAATTTGTGACACTAAATCAATATGGACTACATTTTCATTTTGGTGAAGTGCTATTTACATCCCTGCTTTGGTAGCCTAAATGTTGTCCTGTAAAATGACCAAACGGCAATATCTAGCTTTCTGCAACAGTAGCTTAACTTTACTGCTTTTGCTCCTGAAATCCACCATTGTAAACGACTTTAACGTGTCCCCTGCTTTCTCATTGAGACTTTTTACAGAGATTGTGCAATACCAGCACAACAAGACTCATCTTTACTTTTTTACTCTTATTGATTCTTCTTTACACCACCTTTGTTCTTTAATACTGAACAAATCAACTGCCACACAACACCGCCCAGTTATGACTTTTGATATCATGCCAGCCTTCTGCAAGCAAAGAGGTGCGACTTGTAACATTGCATTTGCAGTGTCTAGTGTGAGTTTCACATATGTGTAGGCCAGTGCTTTGTGAAGCAACTCCCAGATCTTGTGTTATCTCATTTTTGGTTGTTGTTTTTCTCTTTTTTCTTTTTTTTTTTGATTTAGCTGCAAACTGCTGCTAACTCCTTTTTAAATGTTCCAGTTTTGGGTCTCACACATAACATGTCAACACCTCTGTCCCGTCCTGCCATGTTGCCAGCTCACTTTCTTTCCACCTTCCCATCCTCTGGGAGCCATAAATGAACTATAAATGCCTGGATTTCATGTCAATCCATCCAATGGCTGTTGAGACATGTCGATCTGGATGAAAGTGGGTGACCAAGTCAAAGACAAGACATACATTGACATCCATGGGGTCATGCAGCTACCATGGCAAAAGAAAATACAAAAGGTACTCAGTTAGAAGTACATGAGATATATTTAATGAACGTCACTGATCCTTTGACTGTAAGGCTGACAGGGGATGAATAAATTATTCATCCAAACTTATTATTATGTTGAGTAATTACTACTGTTATTTGTAGTAGCAAAAATAGAAGAAGAAGAAACTCGAGAGTTGTATAACGTGATCTCAATATTCAAAATGGAAAATAACTCCAATGCTCACAATGGAGACTTTATCCCACCTTCACTTTAATAAATCAGGGACTAATGTCTGTAGTTTAAAACGGGAATAGCTTTGACACTGACTGAAATGTACATATAATATCAATGTGTATCAGTGTTTTTTAAAAAGTGACCATGACTTGCTGCGTGGTTTTATTTTTTTGATTTAGCAAAGGAGAACATTTCTACAGGCCAAACTACAATTAAATAATCATTCATTACAGAAGCTTTTGAAAGTTATTTGTCTTTGGAAAAAGTTAATTTATAAACTTTGCAGTAACGTTACCTTCTCTAAGCCTCTGCACTACAGAGTCCTAAACATTTATATGTCTCTCTTTGATTACTGCCCTTTTCTCTGTATGAGAAAAAGCCACTCAGGGTCAAGCCATTAACGGACTACCCTTGCAGTGGCTACATTTTCTCACCATTGAAAGCAAGAGCCCAAGATTAACATACAATTGATTCAGGGGAAGAGGGAAGCCAGGTATAGAGCCATGATAACCTGCACAGGTCAACATCAGTGATGATTACGATTATCTAATAACAATTCTTTGTCAAGTGCAAATAATGAGCGAGTAGTGTTTAGACTGAGCACTTCAGACTGAAACAATTATAAAGCAACACAAATGGTTACAAACCATGTGCTCTTTGACTTTTTTTATCTCAGAACTTTTCATGCAGAGTGATAACATTGTCTACATCAGTGGTTCTCAACCTCCTGGGTTAAAGCACAGAGACATGCTTTTGGAAGTAAAAAATTCCAGACACACCAACTTATTTTCAGCTTCTCAAGTCATCATCATAATAATAATAATAATAATAATAACAACAATAAGACACACTCACATATTCATAATTCAGAAGTTTCATTCCACCTGAACTTCATGTCTTTGGACAGCGGGAGGAAACTGAAGAACCGGAAAAACCGATGAAGGAACAAAATCTACATAAAAAAAAACAAACAAGTGGTTCCAAACCCATTTTGAGAATATAGTGCTGAGGCACATATCTAAATATGAGAAATGCAATAAACTGGTAGGATTTTTTTCTAATGTTTTTGCATTACTTTACACTGTGTGCAGAGGTTCTGAAGAGGGAAAACAACAGGTCAAGTCTTGATCTGCACAGAGAGCAGAGTCTCAAGTAATTGAGTTGAGACACTTTAATAATCCAAGTTATAAACATCAAGTACATCAGCTTATTAGTGCACTTTTACAGCACTGATATAATATATTGACTCCCATCATGAACACACACATACTCTCTCTGTCTCTCTCTCTCTGTCTCTCTCTCACACACACACACAAACACACTATTACCATATTGCATGAGAGGAATCATTTGCTTGATTGGATGTATAAATATTAAAGAGGTTCAGGAACCAAGTGAGTCTTTTAATGTCCTCTTTCGTGAGCAACTTACATATTCATATGTATCAAATAGTCAAATGTATTTAGCTGAGGCAAAACGTGTCAACTTAGCCAAAAAAGTACAAAATAAATAAATGGCTTGACAGTACAGATTGCCCGCTTGCCTGGGGCAAGTAAAATGCACCCTCAGGCAAGTCAATTTAACACTTTAACCTTTTTTTTACAGTGTTTTTACTGTGTCAGATAATGACAAAGTCAAATTCAGAACTGTAATATTCTGCTTGAGATTCTGTCAAATAATTTCTATATATATTTCAACACACACAAAACTGCACTGTTCTAGGCTGACATACATCTCATTCTCACACTTTCAATAGATTTAGTCCTTGGCACTACATTAAGATCAGATTGCTAAATAGATATATATTCCTAGGCTTTCAACAAAATTACACTTAATAAAACAACTTTTCACAAAGTAAATGCTGAGGTTATTGTGTAATTAGCTTGTGTAAATGCACACAAGCTTACATTTTGTTTGGGGAGTGTGTCAGTTCATATTTAATAAGGCAAGCGGGCGGCACAATAGTTTCCTGTGTTTTAGACCAAGTAGTGCAAGACCTTCTCCATCTACTCAGCTGCTATTATTCTGTCAAGAGCTGCTATGTTTTGCCGTGGAAAGGAAGTTATTTCATTTCCACCTTTTGTCTGTGTCTGAATGTGAGCGACGCTCTTTCAGCAATATTCACGTGTCAACTACCCTCTCCATCTAACTAAAATATACAACCTTTCTTTGCCATTTAACTCTCATTGGTCCTAGAAAAATAGGAATTTCCTCAATTGGTTTCATTCCCTTTACTACATTTCAGCAGTTCTTTTTCTTATCTTCAGCTGATTCCTGCTTTACCAACAGACTGATGCAGAGTGATTGTAACAGAAGGGGAAACATGAAAATTAGGTGCCAAACAAAATATCTGTTGAAAGGTTATAAACCCTTCTTGGTTTGAGAACACCAATATCAATTTTAAAAAGTATACTGATGATTATATTTGGGCATGTTTGGCCTCTTTGTCCCCCGATTCTATGATTTTTATAAAACTGGTAAAAGTACATTAAGTACAAGCACAATCTCGGAGTGGAAACACAACTTTTCGGCTTTAGTGACCACAGGCCGATATACAACTTGGGTAATGTGGTTCAATCAGGAAGTTGGTAGATTCAGAACTATTAAATATTATTAATAGAATAAAACAGCAGGTGCAGTGTGGGCAGAATTTAATAGTCACCAGTCAAATCTCCTCTAAAATTTGCACCCTGCAATGATGAAAAATTTACATGTGGGTGAGGTAGAACGTCCAGGCCCAATTATACAATGTCCATATTCTGTAACTATGCAATGCTGCAAATATGCTTCTAGGGGGAAATTATGCACCTTTGTATGCCGAATCAAAGTTTTAGGACACATTTAAATAATGATGGTATTTTAGACCGGAGGTGGAGTGCCGCAGGCTTAAAAGAAATGTTGATGTTATGTGACATTATATTGAATTAAAATGTATTGTAATTTTATAGAAAATTAGCATTTTAAAGCTAAAATAAAATTAAAGAATAGTACAAACACTACTCTTTAATCTGTTTAACAGTCATTTTATTAATTTGCTGAAATGATACAACATCAATGTGATTCTTTTTGGGAGCAAAAGTAAATTCACATGAAAGTGCATGCAACTTTCATTTCTTATAGACGAAAGACTGCAGAGTTGTTGTGGAAGGTTGTGGGGAAACCTATCACTGATGTGATAGAGCTATTGTAAAATTGGAAAAAATATTCAAGGTACCAACTTGCAATACTGCTGTGTCTCTTTATTTAACTGCAATATGTAAAAATGTAAACATGCCATGAAAAATCTCTATACCTGCAGCGAGTGACAAGCACTGACTGAAATCAACGCAGAGGTGTCAGTTCTTCTGATGGTCGAGAAATACTGGTATACTAAGACAACACAACTTCTCATTAAGTACGGGAAAAAGTCACAAAAGTGAAAGATCATGATACAGAATCAACTAAAGCGTAAAGAACAAGTTTGACAAGCTTTGCTGAAGAAAGGTGTGAAAGTGATTCTACACAGTTGCTATTTTAATCAAGCTAAAATAGAGATATAAAAGCAATTTTATGCATATGATCTGCTATAGTAGCTGTTGTCACTGAGCGGTTTCTCACTTGGCTGATTTTGGAGGCACTTTTGTCTCTTCTTGGAGGCCAAACTACAACAAATGAGAAAGTACAAGTCATAATTCAGGCCAGGCCACATGATGTAAATGAAGAGACACAAGCTAACAAGCATTGGAAAAAAAGGGGCAAATGTTTTTGCACTTATGCACCTGCATAAGTTCAAACTAGTTAAACACGGCCGATAGATTAAGAACCTAAAAGTCGCGGGTGTCCTTCACATTTCATCACTCCGGTTATTGTTGCTGCCTGACCCAAATGCCCTCTCCAAAAGACACACTTGACTTTGCAAGGCTGCTGTTAATCCCTTAAGAAAGATATGAGCTTACCTGTCTGCCCCGACATAACCTGCAGTCTATTTCACGGGACTGTGCTTAATATTTCTAAAATCACCTCTTAGCTAACTCTTGCAATACAACAACAAAATAACATTTCCTCTTTTCCTATTGAGTATTTATACTTCACTTTTGGCTTCTGTCGACTAATGTGCACAATATATGACCTGTTCTTCTGTGGGGAGCAGACTCATTAGGAACAATGAAGCTAATTATATCAGAGCTCTTTATTGAGCACATCAATGTTCAGGGATGACAAACCTGTTAGAAGGAATAATCTGGGAGGAGGTTGTAACATCCTCAAAAAAAACAAAAAAAACAGAGTGATTAGCACTTATTTCTTTGCCATCCCCTAATAATAGAGTACCAATAAATTCCATACCTGCCAAGAGGCAGCAAGCTCACAAGTAAGAGCCAGTGGCTTTATGGGATGAGGGTTGTCATGCTGGGTGCTTAGGTCCTTATTAGAGTCTTATTTTTCAAAGTTGGTACAAAACCTTTTATCTCAAGCTTGTTTTGAGTTGATGACTCTTTTTTTCTCTCGTTAGTCATAGTCCCAAAACAAAAAATATTCCTCTGACACCCCACAAGTACACATACAGTGTATTGTCACATACTGTGTAATGGCGACAGACTTGTTCAGAGTGCCTTTACCTGGATTTGACAAAGGCCAATTGGTGCGTTGGACCAACTGGTCCACAATATGGTGCTTGCAGTCACTGCTTCTCAAAATTATCTCTGTCAGCAAGTACTTAATAGGTATCATATGTATAATATAAGTAACCCTCCAACTACATTAAGTTTTTTTTATTAATTTGTTTATTAAGAAAGTTATTTTGGTTGATAAGGATGTTTCGAGAACCGCTGTCAAGTTCTTGCCAATCAGAACAAGCAGCCAGTGGTGTATTCATCGCAAGAGTTTGTGTTGACATCTCAAGATGAGAGCTGTCAATTGTCTGTTTTCTTTAATATCACAATATAACTTCAATGTTGTATTCTCATAGTCTTAAGATCTTCAGTTCAGTTCTGCAGCGATAAAAAAGACTGGCAATCGTCAATGGTAAGACTCCAATTTCAGTATATTTATAACTGCTGATGACAGTGTGTAATTAATGTTTGTGTTAAAACACCAGCTTCGCCAAAAACAGTGCTTTTTTGCTGCTACACTGCCGATTTGAGTAACCTGGGTCAACAAACAAGCAGTATGGTAAGAACAACTGCTTGACAGCGTAAAAACTCTGTTCTTCAGCTTGTATTAAATGTGTCGGGCTCAGTTTGGACATAAGAACAAAAGGATTGTCGGGTTCGGGCTAGGCTCGGTCATTAGTCTCTCAAACTCGGGTTGGGCTAGGACAGAAAAGTATCTTGTCTTCATACTGGAACTCTGACCCAACATGTAAATTTTGCCAAAGATTGGACATTGGACAGTGGAGTTACAACAACGTCCTACTTCAAGCCACCACAGTCATGCCATTCATCAAAACGAATGAAATGATGTGGAGATCACACCATGAACATTTCTTGAAAATTGAAGGATTTTGTTACTCTATATACACTATAACGGAACATTGACATGTAGATGTCTTCAGGCTGGGATGCTTATCCAACATGGGGCTGCTCTTTAGGAGGAGCAAGCAAGATATTTTGCCACACCTGATCCTAAATCTGATAAAAGATTAAATTGTTCGACACGTCTGAGGAATGTGCCAGGAGCCGTTCAGTGCTCGGGCCCTAATTAACACATTTTGAACATGACTGTTGCTGTTGAAGGAGTACTTGAGCTCATGTGATGGGGCTGTGGGGGTACATCAGGACTCAATTAGACCATTCAATTAATGTCTCTACATGTTTTGACATCATATTCATGTCACAAGAGGATGTTTGTCAAATAATATTGTGCAGTAAATCTTCTGAAATCACAACTTGTCCCTCCTGAAATATGTATTTGTATTTAGGTAGTGGGTGAAAACTAACAGACTCTGACAATAGCTCCTTGTAAGATATATTTGTTGTGTCTTTCATCGTTCTCTAAGAAGCATTTTGTGTATTTGGATCAGGAGAAAGAAAAGGAATGTTTTGTTTCTCCGACATGGGTTGGATGCCAGAGATAATTGAAAAGATTGGTGAATAGGTCTGTATTTTGAAGCATACCTGTGTTGCTCCTGTTCAAGATTGCTGTGCTGAGACTGCTTGTATTTACATATGCAGAGGATCCCGCTGTTTTGAGCACACCATTGACGAGACAGAGCAATTAATCATCCCCAAATACTCCTGCCGTGCAACAGACGACCCTTGCAGAACATGCTGCCACAGAGAGTGTGCAGGTGTGAATCAACCCACAAGAAAAATATTCAGAGCCAGCCTCTTCCTCAATCTTCCTTGTTTGTCCTGACAATCTCTATATTCAATAGAAATCATACATCTGGTTGCTCTTGCCTCATTTTTGAATGGTAGATATTTTATTGTGTGAAATCAATTTAAATTACATTGAAACTATCTGCACAGAATTGTAAAATATTATCATCTTTCTTACAGGGTGATGTTAGAAAGAATAGAGAAGAAAGGCCTTTAGATGTTCTCCACTCCACCACTAACTGCCACATTTAAAAACTCACTCTATTATTTCATTCCCTGCAAAGGTTGGATCCAAGTAAAGTGTAGATCTTTAAGGTTAACAACACCTTTATTCCACTTTGTTATGATTGAAATGTATTTCATTTTATTTTATGTTTAAATGTTTGTCTAAATATTGAATCTTTGTTCATAATTTACACAGGGCATCCTAGAGTGAACTTAGACCACCATGTGTATACAAAGGTTGAATGAATGAATGAATAAATATTTGCTCATATCTTTTCTATTTTAAGAAACAGTTTTAGAAATGAACACCAATATTTAAAACTGGATTATTAAATTTTTTGGACACCAGGGGGGAGAAGAACCCCGAAACAAGACACAAAACCCACACATACAGTATTGTCACTATAAAATCTGCAATGGCTGGTGTGATATCAAGCATAGCCTATTTACAAATCCAACATTATAATTGTATTACACTGAAATCCAAATCATTGGACAGCATAATAAATGTTTGGCTTTCCGCTCCATCCATTTGCCGATTTTGTGTTTAAAGTTATAATATAATTAATGATAAGTTAAGGATTTATCTGTGTTCAGTCAGCTAACAACTTAAAAGTACATATAAGTTTACTTGGATAATACTTAGATAATACTCATTGAAGAAAGGTATGTGTCTATTCATGCAAAATGAAAATAGGTTAAATGTTCTTCAACCACCGTTAGTTTTGTTTTATTTTGTTTTGTGTAATGTCTGATCAACCCCGGTTCCAAAAAAAGTTGGGACATTAGGTAAAATGTCAATAAAAGCAGAATGCAGTGATTTGAAAATGTGTTTTAACCTAAATGTAATTGAACACAATACAAAAACAAGATATTTAATGTTCAAATTGATAGACTTTATTGTTTTTTTATAAATATATACTTATTCTGAATTTGATGCCTGCAAGACCTTTCAAAAAGTTGGGAGAAGGTCGCTTTTACCATTGTTTTACATCACCTTTTCTTTTAACAACACTCAGTAAGCATTTGGGGAAAAATGACGCTAATTCTTGAAGTTTTGAAAGTGTAATTCTGTCCGATTCTTGCTTGATATACGACTTCAGTCGCTCAACAGTCCGATGTCTCTGTTGTCATATTTGGCACTTCATAATGCTCCACACATTTTTAATTTGGGACAGGTCTGGACTGCAGGCAGGCTGATTTAATACTGATTTAGACTCTTACTCTGAAGCCACGCTGTTGTAAGGCAGCAGAATGTGGCTTGGCATTGTCTTGTTGGAATAAGCAAGGACTTCACTAAAAAAGACGTTGCCTGGATGGCAGCATATGTTGCTCCATAACCTGTATGTACCTTCCAGCATTAATGGTGCTTTCACAGATGTGCAAGTTACCCATGCCATAGGCACTAACACACCCTCATACCATACAGCTGTTGGCTGCTGAACTTTGTACAGGTTACAATCTGGATGGTCCTTTTCATCTTTAGCCTGGAGGATACAACAGCCATGATTTCCAAAAACTGTGGACTCGTCAGACCAAAGGACACTTTTCCACTTTGTGTCAGTCGATCTCAGATGAGCTCAAATCCATCTCTTTTTCACTCATGGGCTTCATTTTTAGAGATTTCTGTACGTTAGACAGGCTTTCCTACTCAGTTTCACAACCATAGTCAAGAATTACAAGAAAATGCTTGTTTTACTCGAGGGTCAAAGTTGATTCTTACCTTGGCGATAACCCGCTAACTTTTCCAGCAGTTTGCTAAATCACAGATCAGACTTTTCTTAGTCTTCTTCTTAGTCTGCAGCATTTAATGAAATTGACACAATGTAGCCGACTGTAGATTTAGTGCTAAATTGAGCTAAAAAGTCTTCACAGCTAGAGAGAGCTGCTGAGCTTGGTGATCATTATTTGGGGTTCAGACTATGACCAACTCCTTTTTCCACATTATACATTATACCTCATTGACTTATTTATGACTTATCTGATGAAGATGGATGGAAAATGCTACACTAAAAGAAAATATACAATTGCTTACTATCTGATAACAGTTCCTATACTACTACTACCACTAGTACTGTATGACTACTACTACTTCTGCTTCATTTATTTGTCATAATCTAAAGTATAATTGAAATACAAAGCTGAAATAGGGCAGCATTTTGCAGGTAGCCAGCAAATCAGAAAGTGCATTGTCTTATTGGAGCAAAGGAAGATTGTTGAATTTCAATGAAAAACATCTGCTTGTTCTTGACAACAGAGGAGGAACATGCTGAGGAGTAAGCTCTCCCAATAGCTTTCACGGGCTTCTGATTCTTTTGCCTTTAACACTCCTGCTGGCATCCCGTCTTCGGAGATACCGCATTCACAGGCCACTGGGAGGTTCGGCTTGTTGTTGAGTTGATATATCAGCTGTCCATTCTTTGTAGTTACTGGTAACATCTGATCTGAATCACAGTGTCTTACAGTTGCATGTTCTATGGTTTGCACAAACACAGCTCTTCAGCAATTACTACATACATTGTAATTCTTTTTTTTCTTTTTTCTTTTTTCTTTTTTTTGATTGAAGTAGTGTCCAGCACAGTTTGGTCCGGGTCAGATTAGACAAATGACACACCTTATTTTTAAATGCTACCCCTACAGCAAAGAGCTATTTGCAGTACTGAAAATAACAACATTGGTTGTATGAACATCTGGTCCCCGGATATTTGATTTCCCAAGCAGATGTTAGACCCCAGCTGCTATCACAAGATCATTTGTATGTTTGTGGAGAGAATTCCCATTTGGCTGCTCTGTTGATGGTTACAACTTCCTTTTGTGAATTAACCAGCATCATTGTTAAGTATGTTATACTGTCTCTCCCATCCTGATACCCCCATGCCCCTAACTGTATGAATCCACCTTAACATTTTTTTAACATTATGTCAGATTAGATGTCTGGAGAATTATTTCCATCCCTTAAATTTATACACAATACTGTTTTTGTGTGCACTTAAGGCATACTGTGCATTCTAGATTAAGATTTAGTATTCAAGTAAAGCTGAAACGATCAGCTGATTTTATCTTATTGCAGATATACTGTATCAGTGTATAAATCTGCTGATAAGTAACAACAAAACTGCAGTAAATTGCAGTCAGATAGCAGAGACAAGTTTATTTTCTTCTATAAATTGTCCTGATCAGTAGATATGGTGGTAATTCATTAACAACAAAAACAAAAAGTATCAAAAATATTTGTTTATGTTGTGGTTTTCCATCTTTGTATTTGTATTTGACAAAATGTATTTGTCGAAATATCATTAAGTACTAAACACATGTCATACTGTATGTGTTTTTATACCCCATTGTTTAACTGACTAGATATGCCACATAAGGTTTAGAATTACTTTACTTTTTGTGTTGTTGTGATCAATCAGTGACCTTGTCCCAGTCTCGATGACGACACTGTAGTCAAAGTGATAGTCCCCCAGAAACCTGCATCACCAAGAGCATTTCATTGATCTCGTCATGCTTAGAACTCTGAAGGTTGTAACATCCTCTCTGAGGCTACTGCACCTGTAACGTTATCTGCAGGTCTGTATGTGAACATTGCGCAGTAAGCTTAAGAAAAACAGAAGAGTGTTCTCAAAGATAAAGGGATCAAATAAGATCAAATATGCTGCAGTGAAATGAGAATGTCGAGCTTTCTCATTGCGTTATCTACAGAATAAATCTTTCTAAATCCACTGCATTGAGACAAAATTAATAATTATTCAGGAAAGAGTGAATTTAAGTTTAACTTCAATACAAGAGGCTAAAATTCTGTATTAATCTCACCTTAAAATTCAATGCATTCCGTCATAATAATCGGATCCAACCTGAAGCTGTCCATGTAAAATCTTCTTATTCTATATCAACATGATTGCAAGAACAGAATCACCAGAGATCAATGACTGTGTCCTTCAGAGAGTGGCTGCACCTCATCCTCACACTCTGACCAGTTCAGGTAATGTCATCATCTGTGACATGTGAAAGAGTAGCCAGTCTACGAAAAAGATAACTCGAAGGAGATGAGTCCCACACCTGACCCAGGAAGACAAATGTAGCATTATCTGCTAGAGGAGAGGCTTGTCAGAGTCTCACAGGTCTTAACTGACCCCACCACACCCCACTTTTGTTGAAGGCTTTAAATTCTCCCCTCCCAAGTTCAGAGTCGATTTGTTATCAAATCAAGCGTCGAGCGTCTGATTCATTGCTATTCAGCACTATGGCTGATTTATATGCAGAATGTAAAACAGATGCCTTATGCGATACATATTTATGGTGAGCCCTGCTCTCACAAGATTTATTATAGGTTCTTTCATCGGGGTGTGCATGAGCTGTGCTATGATGACTTGTATTTCCTCTCAGCTGCCAATGACAAACTCATTAAAAGGAGGTGTGACTATTAATATACATTGTAATACTGACAGCTCCTAATTTATAACCCGAGTGCATATTTGGGGTTTCTTCTCCCCGTGCCTCTCATTGCTGTGATATGGGTAGTGATCTTTTTGTATCTTCACATATGTGTACATCCTCATGTGTGCATGTGCTTTGATGGCTAATGTGCAGATGTCTAAACTGAACATGCACCATGCAAACTCACACACACAATATTTCAAATGCCATTTTTGCTCTCTTATTATTATTATATTTGATATTGATTTAATTTCACTCCCTATAGATACTCTGCTCTGGGCAATATAAAGACTCAACCATAACATGTGAAGTTCCAGCTAACTACTGTATGAGCTCCTACTAACCCCTATTATGTATAAGAAAAGAGATCTACATAAACAGATTATTTAATCAACTATAGTTATAGGTTCTCCTTTAATTTAGTGAACAGAGCAACAGAGACTTGTGTTTTCTATCTAAGCACTGACAAATTGGCTCAGCAACAGATTTTTGTAACTGTAACAATAATGCTAATTTACAATCAGTACTTAATACATTTAATTACATGAACAATAATTTTTCAGAATTAATATACAAGTATATAAAAGTCATTATGGCACCACAGAGTACTGTTACATATGGTATATAGTACACTTGAGTTAAGGAGTATGGACTTGTTTATGCTTTCCTGCTTCCTTTCTGTTGTGGCACTGCTATAATGTCACATTCATGTCATGTGGGACTTGCTGTAATTACCAGTTTCCTATTTGTAAAGACCTTCCAAGTCATGATTACAACTGTGGAACTCAAAGTCTTGTGAAAGCTCACATATATCACAGTGAGTTACACTATTACACTAAATATGGATGCCTATGTCAGCCAAAATGTATTGTTTAATACTAATGGTTATACCGACATTGTATAATAATTTTTAATCATCATGCAACTGCCCTGAGTTTTCAAATTATCATCAGTTATTTCCCATAAGATACAACATATACTGAATTCAATGTCTTAAGATATCAGAGATTAGTCCAGTATGGGTCAAAAAACTGAGAGCTCAAGGAAAACACTGCATCGATCATTCAAATGTATAATTTAGCAGATTTTTAGTACATAACATAATATGAAATGTGAAACTCTATTGATTACCTTCCAGTAATCAAGAAAAATAATAAACATTTTTAGAGTTGTAAGAGCCTGTAACACAGTTTTATTAACGACTGTGCAGTGAATTTGTGTGTGATAAATCTTTAACCTCATTAATGTTAGTCAATCTGGATGTTCTACTATTCTATCTTCACTCCAGTAGCGGTGGCAACAGACCACACCAATGCAACGCCCTGCTTTTCCTTTATCACAGTCATTATTCAGTCTAAAGATATTCTGCCAATAGTTTTTTTTGCGTTATCTTTAACTTTGTGCTTTCGAGATACGACAGCACCAGGTAATTTTAGTATCTTAATTAATTATGAAATCAAACAATCTCATCAATCTAAATGTGTAAATCACTTTTTGTTGCATAATTATATTCAAATACCAATGCAGGATTCTCATTTTTAGCCCACCAACCTTCATTTTGATATTTCAGACAAAGGCTAGTGTCTTTTTGGTGTCCATGTGGAGCAACAGAATCAGTGAGACTTTGTTACAGATACAATCTAACTAATCATTTCCAGACATCATAAGCTGGTAGTTTATCTTTTAAAGGATAGCTCCTTAACTTCAATGCTCCGAATGAGGACCTCCAGATCATGCGCAGTGGAATATCTTACCCTGTCAGCCTGTGGAGCTACTATTAGCTTCTACAGTCGGAGAAGGATGGATTTTTCAATACAGAAATAATTTTACATCTTGGGTATTGCTATCCTAATTTCCTTTCTTGATGAAATCCAAACCTTCAATTCCATACAAAAGTGGAAAGGTAAAAAAGTCAGGTCTCTGGGGCTGTTGACACGACAACCGTGATTTAGCAGATTGAGTTTTTGGGGTTTTACATAGTTAGGAGAGCTTACTCTGTCATTACAATTGCTCTCCCTTCAGGTCTGGCAAACCAGTCTCTGCTGGTTGACCTGTAATGCGTCACTACCAATATTAGATTTTGGTGGTGAGCTGGCTCATTTCCCACAATGCACTGCTCATCATTCACTGCCTGCTCAAAGCGTCCATCAGGAACATGAGTAAAGAAGAGCTGCACCTGCAGTTCTACCAGTAGATGGTACCAGGCTCCTGTGGAGGTGTGCTCCATTACAGATTGGTTTAGAAAATGAAATTGTGCCATAAGGAGATTGAAGTGCGGTTAAAAATTCAATGAGAAGTGAGCTGCTTAAGGGAAACTACAATCTACCATCAAGGCAGCTGCCATCATTGAAGTTTACATTCTCTTAGTGCTGTCTAGTTTTTTTTGTTTGTTTGTTTGTTTTTTAAATATGACTACTCTCTTTAATAGCCTTGATGACTTTTATGTCTGAGTTGCACATACAGTAGTGATGTACATGTGACTCTACTTTTGTGAAGTTTGCAAAATTGCTGTTAACATGTGGATTCATCATCAACAAACATGTATTGTGTTTTACAGCATATTAGGCCCATTGTAGTTCAGAAAAAAAATACAGAGCTGAAGGGGAGTGATAATATTCTGAGAGAGAACTCGAGAACTTGAAAAAATTGTGTTTTCTTTTTCTTTTTTTAATAAAGCAACCACGTCACTTCAGTTTGGATCATTTTTATCACACCACAGATGCTGCCTCTTACAGTGTGTCATGCATGCAGCAAATGCATGCAAAGTTAAAACTTGTGACTTTCTTGTTTTTTTTTTGCTAGGATTTACATGTAGAGTATTCAAGAGGTTTTACCTTGTTATTTATCTGCTATACTTGTTCTATAATACTTGCTACAAATTGATACTTCTCAAGGCAGGTCAGAACTTTTCTTTCACATACAAACACATTGAAGCTTTTAAAAAGGAGTAAAATGAGACATTTCATGTGTCCCACTGAATCAAAGTAACCACACTGATCAACCTGTCAGACAATCTAATCAGATACAATTTCAACTGTACTGCTGCTGTACAGTTACACTTAAAATCCATTTGTACAATAGCCTAGGATGTGAAATTTAGATAAAGCTCTTGAATATAAACGGGTAACTAGAGGATGCTCTAAAGTTTTGAGGCTTGATTTGGCAGATTACAGATTTCATGAAGTTGAGGAGACTGAAGTGCAGAGGTGAAACAAAAACTGAAAACTTTGACCTTGAAGCCTAATGTAACTCCGTGATTCTCAGGTTTCTCATTGAGGTGTGAACCACACTGCAGAGTGGAGTCTCAGTGACAATCAGAGTGAAAGCTGTCTCATATGAAGAAATCCTCTATGGTGGAGAGTAAATCAGGAGATCAATACATGCTCTCATCTCCTATATAGAAGTGTTGTATCCTCACTGTCCTGCATGATAACATGGACAACTGAAATGTTTCTCCCTCACATCCATGCACGGCCTCACACCCTCATTCTCTCCTTGCAGTTCTCATGCCTTAGTGTTCTTGCCTGTGTAGGTGCTGCAGCTGCTTCAACAGTTTTCTGTCTTGTATTGTGTAAAACATTCTAAAATTAGTGTCAAATGTTGCTAATAACTATTAAATATAAATGATCCTAGCCGATCAAATCAAAGGAAACGTACAAATACGAATCCATATTTAGGAAAATGTATGTGCAGGTGTTTGTTAACAGGCAACAGAGAGGAAACACTGCTGCTCGGCGTTAAGCGTGTCCTTTATTGATATTACCACATGTTCAGACACAAAATCATCAAAAAGTCTCTACAGCTGTTAAAACTGACTGACAGCTGATCCAGCTGTGATCAGCTGCCGCCATCATCAGGAGCGGACGTCGCTTCACATGACTCATCAGAGGAAAGGACGTCTCATTTCTCACATTTCCTCGTTTGCTCTCTCCTCGTGTGGTTCCCTTGTGTCTCTGTATGCATCCCTGATGGGAAGGACTAAGATTCAAAGAAAAGACACGAGTGAGGGACACGTGGATGCAATTTAAGAGAATCGGGATGAACTGGCGGCTCCTGGCTCTGCACACCTGCCTGCAATCAGCCTCGTCTGCCTCGTCATTATATAAACCCCCAGCTCTTCTGTGACTCTTCGCAGGATCATTGTTTCAGTTACTTTGGTAGTTTACTCTTCTGGCTCCTCCAGTAGTTTTCTTGTGTTGCTATTGTAGGCTAACTGTTATCGATTTCCCTCGTGCTCTAGGATCATCACTCATGCCTGTCTGCTTGCTTTCCTGCTCGACAGCCCACTACTCTTCAGCCACAAGTTGCCAGATCATTGTCTCAGCAACTGTTTTAGTTTACTCTTCAGGCTCCTCAAGTTTCCTAATGCTGGTTCATCTCTTTTACTTCTACTCAAGATGAATACTCATTACCTGTCTGTCTGCCTGCTTTCTTGCCTGCTTGTCAGCCTACAACCAACTTCCTTCCTCCTGCCTGTTCAATGCCACACTCTCTTGGTCATCCACCCTGCCCAACCAGTCCTGGCATTGTGCCCTTTGCCTCAGCTATCTTCCCTCTCATTCTGCCTCCATTTACCCTCTACCCTCTTCAATACATTCCCTTTATTCATCTTACCTCTAAGTTTGTGTCTGTGTCTTCACATTGCAATCCTTAACAACACGATTCGCTTTGAATCACAAGTAAACTTAATTAGCCCAACTCTCGAAGAGACCAAAATTACGTTTATTTTCTTGACAAGCGAAAAAAGTGGTTTCTGGACTAACTCTTGGTGCCAAATAGGCAAATGTTGTGGAATTTGGGAAAGATGTTATTTCAAGTGACTTGATAAATTATCCCAAATAAACTTGGTAAATGGTACTTGTAAATGGTAAAAGTGACTGATACTGAGGAAGGCGGACGTATAAGAGGCGGCAAATGCAAAGCATTATGATTTATGACAATTCATGGGAATCAATTAAGACATTTACCAGATATGAAAGATCATCAGATTTGATCATGAGATCATGTCGGTTGTAATTTTACCAATTTATACTACATCACTATGACTTGATTCTTTATAGAAATGTGGCATTCCTTAAAATGATCATTTTAGCTGCATTGAGATTAATTTGATGGTCTATGTTGCACGCTGAAATAGAACCTTTTATATGAAACAATGTCTTGGACAAACAGTCAGAAAACATTACATTTACGACCTTTTATGGTTTTAGACATTTTAATTCTCTTATGAAATGGTTTGGATACACGTTAAAGTTATATCTTTATTGCCACTATTAATTGAAAAATAGAAGGTGTTTAAAAAGTCATAAACAATATGTGTGGTAATATGTCTGGTGCCGCCCCTTTCACAAGAGTGAAATGATGGTGTGCACAGATCACTTCCAAATGCATAAACCAGCCATCTCTCCCATTTCTGGTTATCTTCATCTCTCCCTCAGCCCACACTCGAGGTGCTTTTATGTTACATGACCACTTGAATTTGAGCCCAGGGGAACTCAATGGGTCCCTGAGCGAGAAAGCCCCCAAAAATCTATAGACCAGATGTATGATGTTATATGGTCAGACTGGCAAACACAAAAGGTCTAAAAACAAAAGCCATGAATTAACCAAGGCTTTCAACAGTGTGTTTTCAAAACAGCCCGGCTGAGATCTCACAAGCCTCTCCTCCCTCTCAGTCACTCCCTCACTCCAGTTTTGCTCTCAGCATTACCCCATCTCGCCTCTCTCCCTCACTCTCTACTCCCCCCTCTCCGTCTCCTCTCTGTCTTATTCTCTCTCTTTGCCACCCCCCGAGACTAAATGCTTAAATAGAAAAGAAAAGACACCATTTTTGCTAATTAGTTGAGGACTTAACAGGCGCAGGATATGCTGCCTTGGTTTTTCATCTGCTGTCCACGGGCTGTCGACTGTCCTGTGAAGTTGAGCCTGTGTGGCTAAGAGAAGAAGAAAGAAGCCGGGTAGACACACACAAATGCCTCAGTGGAGATCTTGAACAGGCCTCCAGTGGGGGTTGAGCTCAAAATGGGGGCCAATCATTAGTATTTAACATTTGGGAATAAAGAAGCCTTAACTAAAAAGTGTAAATGGCTGTGTGCCCCACCTCCATCTTTAGAAATGTTCAGGGGCAGTTTTAAATCATGGAGTTATTTATCTATTTATTTTGGCATATTTGTGGAAGCTGCATGTGCGGTAACAAATTAAAAGGAAAGAAATCAACATAAAAGTTAAATTATGTATTTATCTAAATTAGAGATTTTGAGTCATACTCTTTTGACTTAATATTTTTTGAACCGGGATGTTTAAATTTAGCTAAGTCAAATTGTGTGAGTGTAAATTTGAATCTGCGCAGTAACATATCAAAACCTCACATACAGTCGTAACACTGACACGATGTCAGGACCACACACTCAGACACAGCAGGATCGTGTCAGTAGAAATTGATCTACAGTACGTTGCTTCGTGATAACCAGTGTTCATGTAAATGACATTTAGTCTTTTGATCTTGGGCTATATGTAAAAAGATTTCACATGTATCTGTAAAACATACTTCTTGTAATAAAGAAAAATACTCAACATAAGCTCCATCTACTCGGCACAGTTGCATGTGTTCAACCAAAACCGTGTCAAACACATGAAAAATAAATTACAAAGATGAGAAGAAGCAAAGTTTAAAGCTTGAACTTCATTTACATTTCAGAAACCATCAGGTCCGAGAGAGGTTTATTCAAAATTGTGTATTCATAATCAATTACATAAACTATAAACCCTATTAAAACCAATAATCTACTTCATGCCATTGAGTGTGTGTAGCGCGGGGGGTGGGGGGAAGGGGCTGGGGGGCTGACACACTAAACCTGAGAGGCTGAGGTTTAGAGAAGCACAACAAAGTGGAAAATTAACAGAGTGGAAACTTAATAAACAGTTGTTTCACTGCAGCAGAACTTCGAGTAATTCCCGCAGGAAGAGAAAGGCTAAGATCGTGGAACGGCAATGAGACTCACAGCAGAGGAGTTGAGACAGGAAGTCAAGGGTGAGGAGAGGGATCCTGAGAGTCAGAGTTCAGCAATCACTATTAAAAAGGGGAAGAGTATCTAAGAGCCCTTCAGCATTTCTGCCTTAAACCTGAAGTTGCAAATACGTATTTACCCTGTTGATTGAATCAGATAAAGCATAAGTCAGAGGTAGAATTGGTAGTTGTTGTTTTTTTTTCTGTTTTTTTGTTGTTGTTTTTGCGATGCCCTGAAACGCTTGTGTTGAAATCCCTGAGTGGTTGTTATATTGCTCACTGAAGGTGCCGAGGCTGCTAGCATTCTCAGCTACTTTGCTCAAATAGGTGTATTTATCAGAGATGTAAGACACACATGCTATAAAACCAAGGGCACCAGAGAAATCCCTCACATGATCACCACAGCCCCATAACTGTCTGGGACAAAAATGGAGGCTGTGCCATATGTCAGTTATATGGAGCAATAACCAACTTAAAGAAGTCTGGTAATAGAGTCATTTACCTGTGCCTGAAACAACCCCCCCCCCCCCCCCCCAACACCCCCGTGCAGGCTCACACACACACACACACACACACACACACACACACACACACACACACACTTTTTTTAATTCAATTTTAAATAAAATGTTATGTTTAAATACCAGTACACTCTCAGCAATTTGATCAAACATCCTTTAGTTTAAGCTCCATAGAGCAACATAACCCTGTAATAAAATGTAAAGATGATGTATTACCAATTTGTGTTATCCAATGCATATTTTTTTTGCTAGTTGTTAAAGTTAGTGTTGACACTGTGCGGGAATCAAAATTTTCTTTGCATTATTTCAAATTTCTGTGCACCTGCCCTTAGGTGCGTATTAGCCAGCACTGAAAGGGATGGAAATTTAAGCCACTCAATTATATAGAATGTTATATATTATAATAAATACCATATTGTATGTCGCATAAAATACAGAGCAAGTTAAAATTATTGAGATTACATAACAGTTATTTTTTCCACAACACCATACATGATGTTACTGTAATAGAAACATGAATTAAATTGTTTAAATAAAAAGAAAATATCTTCACGTATTAGCACACCACAGAGTACATGTACAATAAAGTACATGTGATGAAATGTGGTAACTCAAACCACTGACATAACTGCTTGCCGTTATGTACTGCCTCCGTGTGAATGTTTTGTTTCTGATGCTGTGGTTTGTTGTCACTGTAGTGGCTGTTCCTGTCACACACAGATGCATATCATCTCAGCACAATGAATGTAAATCGTTAAAGATTGCTGATGCGGAGAAATGAACATACAGGAGCTTAGCTTAGCGCCCTGTGCATCTGTCTTGACGGCATTTAAGTGCTGAGTAATGTGAGTGAGTGTGCACACTAGCCTTTAGAAATGGCTTAAAAGTGGAATTAACAAACACTAAAAACAACCACGGCTCTTGATTATTGCCAAGAGATCTTTTGTAGATAGAGCCTATTATTATTGACCGATCAATAATCATATTGTGTAAAAGGGAGCAGAATGAACTATTATTAATTGAAGGAGAGGAGACACAAACTTTGCTGCACTAAGTGCGTTCTGGTGAAATTGTTTTTTTCTGTTCATTTTGTTGTCCTTTTTGATTGTAGTGATATAGACAATACACAGTTTAATAACAGCACAAGCCGGGACAGTGTGTGAACGAGCATGTTGTTCAGGAGTCAGGCAGGATTATGCTCTGAAATCCTCTGATACAGGAGCAGCAGGGGCCACTTGAGGCAGGGCAATTGTGCAGACTGTGAAGCAGGTCTCCAGTAGAACTGTGCTTATTTATGTAATCATGCAAGAAACATCTATTCTATTGCTTGTGAAAGCATCTTAGATGGGAACTCCAAGCTCCTCGTCTCTTTGATTCGGGTTCAAAATAACAGTATAACTGCTCCCCCTGGTGTGCTTATCACTGCATTGCCTGGGAGAATAATCTGTGGCGTAATTAGTATGCACCCTGAGGTCAAAGTACTGACTCGGTAGGAGTGCATTTTCACATAATGCACAAGCTCAGTAGCCTTTCATTCACCTCTCCTGACAGCTAGAAAATATTGCACCATATTCCAGCGCCTCACTGAATAAAAAATGAGAGCAGAAATTCTGCAAAATACTTGCAGTGTGCAATTAATACATCTGATATCACAGTCAATCTGTCATAGTATCTTCTCTTACTCTAATTTCTAAGCCTTGACTGTTAATCCTTGATGTTGAAGAATTAAGATTCATATCAGGGGTTCTTACACGGAGCAACTAATTTTCCTCCTCTTTCCCTTGCCTTCCCACACACACACACACACTATACCTACACTCACCCATACACAAACATGTCTAGAGACAAAACGTACTCCACATAATTCAGCAAGATCATAAATCACAACAGGTTAATGCTCCACAAAATCCCCTCAACATCCTTTAAGCGTTAAATCATCACTTTGTGGAGGGAGTGCGAGGATAGACGGGGAAAGGGACAGGCGAGCAAAAGAGATAGTGTTGTACTTTTTCAAGTCTGAAGTCTCAGAGTGTGCAGATCCAGCCCTTCAGTCAAATATGTTGTCATGCAAGGGATTAGGGGTCTGTGAAGCACTAGGTCTTGACCTGCAAGCCTTGGAGCCTGGCTGTAACCTGACCTAATACCAGGTGTATGCCTCTGGGTCAAAGGGTTGGGAAAGCATGCAACAAAAGACAGCTCCTCAATAAAACCCTCACTGCTCCAATTAACCATTTCAACCTTGTTTTCCAGCCCTGAAATAGCTCCTGCAGTGTACAAGCATGGGTTTGCAATGTGAGATGGAAAGCCTCGTATTTCCTTAATTGGAGAAGCCCACAGAAATGTCAACTAAATGAAATGTGTAGAGTGTATATCCTAATAGAGAGAATGTTAATGGCATGCTTACTCCCTGCACCCCCACCCCACCCCATCCCGGCTTTGCTTTTACTTTCAAAATAATTTACTGCACCTTTAAAGCACCCCGTCATCTGCAGCCAGAGACCCATAACTGTCATGTGAGTCGATCATTTACCCAGCGATCTCCTAAGTGTTACGTGTTAATGGGTGGAAGCTGTAGAAAACATAGGGAAATAACTAACACATACAGAACCAACAGATCATCTGTGCAGAGAGGAAAGCTGTATCATTTCATAACACATTCAGGACTGCAGCGGTTAATCAAGCGCCCTGCCAAGAGGACTGCCGTATCTCAAGAACATGTCAGAGGAGAAGTCTTTAAGTATGCTCATATGTGACTGTATAACTGAGTGGGATTCTTCTTTCACATACATTAGCTGTTGACACAAGGGAATTGGAAACATTATATTTAGTGGTGACAAGGTTAATGTAACATGATGTAGGCCTCCAGTATTTGGTGCTTATTTGTTCCCATGAAGGATACCTGCTGTTGTATTTATTTCTGCCTAATTGTTGAAATTGAGAATGTTCAAGATGAAATAATTATACAGGCATACACGTGTACACACAGTCCCATACTGAACCAATTCTGGACATGAAAATGAAAACATTTTCTGCATGTTCCACGATCTAAAATAACAACAATGCCTCAGTATTTATAATCCTGATTGTTTCAGCATTTATTTGCCATTCCAGGCTGGGTTGACCCATCGACTGAAATTGACTACACTTGAACAAGCCAACAACTGGCTGGTCTCGGAGGGTTATTAATTGCTCCAGCATGCACTTGCACATGTGTTTGGATAGGTGTTTCTTGTAGCTAACAAAAAAGCCTTTGTATGGCTTAACTTTCATCTGTGACTCAATTTAGGAAGGAAATGAGAGTAAATACAAAAAGCCATTGTCTATCTTTGCGCCACAGCTTGAGCTTAAGATGTTACATAACTTTACAGTATCTAGTCTTTTAGTATAATTCAGAGCTGTAATGAAGGAGACGCTGGGATCGGAGAGTCGGCCAAAGGTAATGATGCAATGCTGGAAACACAAGAGGTAACAGAGCACCAATGTTGAAAACTGTTTAAGTGTAGATTGATTAGCCTCGGATCATTAAAAACATACCAATTTAACATTAAGCATAACAGCATGGGAACATCATGATGCAAAATAATAAGAACAAAGACATGCAACTAATCATTTGAATCATCCATTAACCCACAAATATCAATTGATTTATTCTTTTGTCTACAAAATTTCACAAACTGGAGAAAAATGCTCATTACATTCAGGTTGCCATCAGATAACAGTAAATAAAAGCTGTAAATCTTCACATTTGAGGAACTAGAAACAGTACTTTTACCATTTTTGCTCCCAAAAAAAGAAATTTAAAAATTAAATTACAAAGAGTGCATACAATGCCAATATGGAGATACATTAAAACACAGACCCGTCCATATCTTAAAAACACATGCACCATTCAAAGAGTTTCCTTTTTAACAGTGTGTTAAAAAGGAGTCTGCATATTTCTCACTCTGTCACCTCTGTGTGTCACCCCTGCCCACTCCTCTCATTCCCTCAACTCGTCTTGGGAAGGGGTTTTCTAGTGAGCCAAATTCCAATGTACACTTGCCAAGTGACCCATGACCATGGGCGGACAAGGTTACCAGTCGTGACTTTTACAGCCTTTTCTGCCTCCCTACGAGTCTCTGTGTCTCCCTGGCCTGAAATAGTAAGTCGGATGCTGTCATAATGAAAAGCCCGGAGCTGAGAGGCTCAGGACAAACCTGCTGCTCTGATGCCCTCCAGGCTCAAGCTGACAAAAACATCAAGACAATGACAGCGAAGTAGGAGAGGTGAACAAAACCCCAAAGGATGTTAGAGAGAGAGGGCAGCAAAAGGTGACAGACCACTGGAATCTACACGCTAAATATAAGTGTAATTTAGCACCTTTATGGGCTCTTTGTCTTTTACGGTGCACCTGTGTGGTTAGACTTAAGAGATGCAGTGTAGGACTTTTCTTTTTTCTTTTTAATGTGGCCATTTTACACTTTTACACTGCATGCAATGATCTTGAATTTACAGTAGTGAAGCCCTTCTATTCTTAGCTCCTCAGCTGTTAAATTCAAAGCAACAAATTGCCCTATTTTTTAGATAAATGTGGGACAATAAAGTAATTTTATACTGTATGTCCCAAATACAGTCGTGGAAATCAATATTTAGTGACCAGTGAAGAGTAGAATAGATAGAATAGAATAAAATCCAAATACAATTAAAAATGAGCAATAAAGAATTTATTTTTCTGTAAATTGCTTCAACAATAACTTAAGTACAACATACAGAACTTTGTTACCAACAATAATTAGCATTAGCATATTACTCATACAAGCATATTTTATGCTTTAATCACCACACTATACTCAAATCTAATTGGTCACCACTTCTCTAAAGAGATGCCTGTGAGTGCATTAATTAATCCTTCTATAGGACTTGGAGAACTTCTTTTTTGTATATGGGTCTTTTAGTGGCCAAAGAAGAAAAAAAATCAACTTCTTAAGAAACAACATGTTCTCCCCATTATTTGATAGAAGAAAAATAATCCGGCATCCTTTTTAACACAATGCGACAGCAGGGACAGTAAAGGCTGGTGTGAACTTGCAGGACGCTACACAGTGTCCTGCAGATATATAGGACAGTAAAAATAAACCCATCTCATGCAGTAAAATGTGCATTAAAATATAATGGGAAATATAGAAATACTGAGTGTGCAAGAAATATTGAACATGGATGCATAACAATTTTATGGTAGTGGTATTTAAATCTTATGTTGGCAGTATTAGTAAATGGTGTAACTCATCCACTCTGAATCCTCCAGCAGCAGGGTTTTTTTTTTAGTCTTGTTATCCTACTGCAGACTGCAGCAAGGTTTTCCTAAGTTTCTATTTGTGAGCTCATGCAGTAGAAGTACACACTGCTCCCATACAAGTCTATCAATCTTCATTAAAACATGCAACTATGAAAAAAGCCATTTCATTAGTGCAGGACCACCTGAAACTAAGAATCGTTGTGCTTTCAATACCATTGAATGAGCCTCTTATATCTGCAGAGGGAGAGGGTCCACGGAGTCGGCCATGTTGCACCGCCATGTTTCTACAATCGCCCACAATGGACAAACCAAACACTGGCTCTAGAGAGGGCCTTTTGCATTTTTTACAAATATAGTGGCCACTGTATGCCACTAAATCCTACACTAAGGACCTTTAAGCAATTTGTATTGAACACATCATATATATATATATATATACATATACCCTTTAAGCTTTGCCGCTGTTGGCCAAACAACAATAAGCTGGAGAGGTAATGTTTTCTGCCATACTGTCCTCTTTTACCTGTAAGATCGTCGGGGGGTGCAGACAACAGACAGTAACGGTCTTAACTATTCAACGTGTAAGTAATTGGGTAAAGCCAATTATCATAAGGCCTACATTTTTATGGCAATGCCTGTACATACCACTATAACATCAAAAACGCAAAAATCTAATACCACTTTTTCTGACCTCAACAGAAAGGTGTTTGTTTGTTTGCTTTAATGATCAAATGAAGAGAAATGGGAGAAAGAAAAATCTGCATGAACAGCAGCCGGCACACGGATGGCACAGTGTGTGTGTGTGTGTGTGTGTGTGTGTGTGTGTGTGTGTGTGTGTGTGTGTGTGTGTGTGTGTGTGTGTGTGTGTGTTCCTGAGACTGAGACAGTCCCCCAGAGCGAACACCCTGTCAGAGAGATCATAATAAACTGTCTTCTGTACAGCCAGGGGCTACAGTACCATACTGGTGCTGAGACCACAGGAAGACTGAGAAACTAACTGATGCCATGCGTTTGACAGATTCTGTACTGTGAATACACAAGCCTGGAAACAAGCGTGAAGATTTTTTTTCTCACGTAGGAAACAGGACCAGACTACAGGCAGACACTGTATACATTAATAGAAGATAAAGAGAATTTATATGACACGTGATCTAAAATACTGAATACTGAAAAAAACTGAATATTCTAACTTTTTTATTTTCAGGCTGTTATATTAGACATCATTATTTTTTTTATCTAGGTCTACCTGACAAACAGGCCAGTGTGTGAATATATGCACTGCATAAATGCTGTTGTGTTCAGGATGCGTGTGTAACCACATCACTCTATGATGCATTAGTGATAATTGCTAAACTCTTCTGACCTTTCAGTCGCATCTCATGCCCTACAATACGGGGATGAGTGCTATAGGTAGTCTCACAGCCATACAGGCTTTTGAAATAATACACAAAACATTTATTTGGATTTAGTGAGGCCGACATGTGAGCTCTCACGGCCCACCCAATGTCACTCTACAACAAAAACTAAGAACGTCCCTTGCAGGCAGGGGGGGTCAATTGTACATGCTCAGTCACTGCAGTGTCATGTGAGGAATTCTTCACCAACCAGCTCTCAATTTCATGGCAAATTTCCACTGCGCACTACATCTGTTTGGGGAATGTAAAGTGAAGCTGCAGGGGGGGGGCGGGAGAGGTTCTCCTGGATTAAGTCTGCTCATCAGTTTATCATTCATCAGACAGCAGGAGTTTTTAGTGCATAAGAGAAAGGGAGGAGGAAAAATCCCTGATTTTCAACAGCCATACTTTCCTTTGTACTTCAGGATTAACGACAGGGCTGAGAGAACCTGATGAGTTTAAAGCTTCAGAGGAGAGCAGGGTGAAGGAAAGCCAGATCAGAACAGAGATACCATTAGAGAACCTCATAAATCAGGAGTGCTTATGGCGGGGGAATACGCTGTTAAAAAACATCTGGACTGCCTAACGTTAACATTTATTTTGAGCTGTCTCCACTGGGAATATGCTTTTAAGGATAGAACTTTCTCCAGTATCACTTCAATTAAGGATGCTCACTTTGTTTACTGTCAGTGATTAAAGAGGAAATTGACAACTTTTTTTCTTTGCTTCTCCTTATAAATATTGATTGCACAGTGTAATGGCCATAGGAAAATGGCACCATTCACATTTATATTGGTTCCCTATAAACCTTGCTTTCACTATGCTTCACTGTCTGTTACCAGGTTTTTTCAGGAATAAAATAAGGCTTAATACTGTAGTTTCCCAGCAGCTATCCCAAGTAATGGTGGATTCTACCCTGGAAAAAAAAAACATTCACAGAGGAGGCAAAGAAGGCGAGGAGGGAGAGTGATACCAAGGTAAAACATGAGCCAACAGATGAACATTCACCCGATGGAGAGAGTTTCTGTGTTAATATGTGTTTCCCCTTAACATGGAAAGTTGAGTTGGTTCACATTAAGTTGGCATTCTGTCTGCTAGATCAGGAACAAAACCTGCCAACTTAACCAGGTGTCTTGCATTACATTACGTTCTTATCATCGTTTCTTGCTTTGGACAGCGGCCATAATATTAGCGGTAACCATGCCGCTAACGCTAACATAAACCAAAGCTTGCAGCCAGAAACAAACCAGGAGCTGCAAGGAACCCAGAAACAAAAGGAATAAATGTATTTTTTTTTTAAGTTTTCAGTTTCAACCTTAATGAAGAATGATCATGGTTTTTGTTCAACAGACAAACCCTACAACAATTTAATCGCAGTGACCAGAGGCTAGACAACAGCACTGATTTCTAAAGTAAAAAACACTGATATGAGGACCAATAAAAAGCCCATGTCACCCATTCCAACATGAACATCATGTTAGTCAGGGTGACACCCAGGCCTCTCAGTAAGATAAGTGTGATTCTCTCTGAGGCCTTCACAAGCCAGGCAACTTCCTGCAGACACCTCTTCCTTTTTGCGCTTCCTGATGTTATCATAATCCGGGACCCAGAGTGGACCTTTGTGGCTCATGGCCTTGTCTTCCGCTAGCACACGTGTGCGTCACATTATCTGCTGAGAGGCCAAACTTTGCATCCTGTCAGGTGGGGGAGGGGTTATAAAGCAATGTCTGGAACAGGAAAAGGAAGTGGGCATGACCAGGATTAGGTGAGAGAATGGAAGGAACAGAGTACAATATCTATCCTCCATGTCCCTTCAATAATTTATAAACAACGATGTCATATTTTCAAAACTGTTAAAAAGGTTTTGTACTATGTCAGCATAGTTAAAAGAGTCTATCAGGGTTCAACCTGACTGATCCCGTGACAAACAGTTTCGGGATTCATTGGCATCATATCAGTGGCATTCTACTGCTACAGTCTGACAAAACTTGTTCTTAAGTCCAATAAAGTGAGCAGTTAAAAAATTAAAAGGAAAATATGCTTCTTTGGGTTGCTGCGTGTGTTCATGCATGTTTGCATGTGCGTATGTTGACCCACCACTTGGCTGTAGTGTGAGTGAAAGTCAAGTCATGAGCCTGGTCTCTTGGCTCTGTACATTTAGCTGGGCTTGGAGCTCTTATTTCAATGGAAGCCTAAGTAGAGTTTGACTTTGAAGGCTTTGATCCGGAGGCAATGCTATGGCATTTGACTTCTAGCTAAAAAAAAAAACAGCATGTCAGACATCTGGGGTCACTGGGATCATTTATCGCGGTTGAAAATAACCAATGGCAACCCAAGATTTGGGGAATCTAAAAGAGGGCTGACATTAGCAGGTGCCCTGAGGTGGAATAGAGACAGCTACAGAGCAGGTCACTGACCTTGGACCACAGAGAACTTCTTTTTTTTTTTCAAACCCGCAGGCCTGGATTCACTTAGTGGAAAGGTTCTTCAGCTGAAACTGGTGAATGCACCAAGTGTATAAACCAGTGCAAAATAGTGTACTAAAACACAATAAGGTCCCAGGTTTCAAAACCTTTATTGTGCCCTTAAGTTAAGGATTATTATAAAGGTCATAAACAGAAGTACCTTTTCTGCAACTTATAAAGTATAGAGCAGTTAAACCAGCAGAAAATGTAAACTGTTGTCTCATAATGAGTTATAAAAAAAAGTAGCTGAGTTGGTGATGTAACTTTTTCAGATCTCTTTTCAGATTCAAATCAAATGTATACTAATTTAGTACAAAAAAAGGCATTTTGTCATTGGGTGCAGATTACAGATACTGTCAGGATGGCTAAGTCTCAACTAGAGGGACAGTCCTGCGTAATATGGAAGTACTTCTTCTCCAACAGCTGAACAGCTCCAAAGCAAACACAGTGTCTAACTTTGCAATATGGCAGTCATCTGTAGAAATAGTTAGCACTGAACATTGCTGGGCCTTTTTGATCAAATGTGTGTGTTTAAATGTGTTTGAACATGTTTGCTCGTTATGAATTTGTGACCACAGACCAGAGTCTATAAAATCACCAAAATTCTGTTTTGCCTGCAAATACAGTGCTTTCAGTGCTACATTTGCTGATTCAGAGATAACAGTCAATAAAATTTAAGTGCTTATTGATTTTTTACTTTAGTGGTCATCCTGCCCACAAACACAAGAAAGAGATGGGCAACATGTTTCTAAGCAAACCCAGGAGAAAAGAGGGGAAAATAGGCTTCTGTAAGGAAGTGCTTTTTTTAATTTTGGCAGTGAAAAATAAAAGTGGGCTATAAAATTTTACATCATGTGCAATTTATCATAAATTACTTTTAAACAAAACCTATTTGCATCAAGAAAAATAGCTTGAATATGTAAAAAATAAAAAACCTAATAAATACAGCATAAAATGACATACTGTAAAGCCCATGTAGAAACACTACAGCAGAAGCTATATGTTGTATGAGTTAGTGAATTAATTCTACACAGCAGTTGCCCTATATTGGCTAACCTTTCACACTTAAGAGTAACTTTTGAGTTTTCTACCTCTGCCAAGAAGGTTATGTTTTCGCCTGTGTCATTTTTTTTTTTTATCAGGATTACACAAAAGCTACAGGTGAAATTTCCACAACACTTGAAAGAAGGATAGGGCATGGTCCAGGAAAGAACCCAATACATTTTGTTTAGAATCTGAATATTTGAGAATGTACTGTCAGTTTCTCTAACATGGCAAGAATATTTTTCAACATTTTCCCTAATTACACAAAAACTACAGCGCTGATTTCTGCAAACCTTTGTGAAGGGGTGGGGCACAGATCAGGAAAGAACCTTTGGTGCAGATTCAGGTAGAGGAGCGGATCTTGGAATGTTTTTACTATTGTCCATACTATTGCTAGATAGGCCATACTGAAGTGAGTTGCACATAACTTTGTGGGGGGTGGGGCACAGATCAGGAAAGAACCCATTAAAAATGTTGGTGCAGATTCAGGTAGAGGGGCGGATCTTGGAATGTCCATACTGTACTATTGTTAGATAGGCCATACTGAAGTGATTTGCACATAACTTTGTGGAGGGGTGGAGGATGGGCCACAGCTAAACAGAAGACATTATCTGACCACATGCTTGCAAGAGGACAAGCTCATGTCATTTTAATGACCCCATGGCCTTTTCTCTTCTGCCACCATCAGGGCAATCCTGCAAAGGTAAGGCTTTTATGATCCACGTATGCTGCTTGTTTAGTCAAATAACTTTGTGTTGTATGGTGTCATGAACATTGTAGGCAACCAAAGAAAGGTTTATTCTTTAAGTAGTCCCTAAAACACACACGACCCCTTCTTCTGCTGGTGCTCACTCAAATAATAATTATGTAATAATGGTGCCACTTTGAGCTCCATTACAAAGATCCGAATTTAGCTTTGCAGTCAGAAAAGGGAGGGAATCTTCATCACTGTGTATTAAGGCTTGATCTAGTGCACAACTAGTCTTCTCATCGTCTTTTTTTTAATTTTGGGGTTGTTGTTTTTCATTGTTTTGTCAATGAGTACCTAGAAATAATAAGAAACTCCTACCACAAGTTGTGAGCATCTAAGCCCACATTTTTAAATGACACGAATTCAACAGGCATCATTTTCACTATTCAAAATTTCATCAGTATTATCCAGTTGCTCATGGCCAAACAATTCATATATTTCATTTTTTTGTTGGAGAACATTAACTTTGTGAACAGAAAATAATAAATACTATTGATTGGTTGGCTTGGTAAGCGATTTACATGAATTTGGTGTTTTCTGTTAAAAAACAAAAACAAATAAGCAAACCTTTTGATATCTGGACAGGTCACGTAATATGTTTCTATTCCTGAATGTTTCAAAAGAAAAGGAGCAAGGACAGTTACCTTTTTAAAGCCTGAAAGCCTTATTCTATATGGGAGTTCTACTGAGACACAGGCTTGGAAAAAGATTCTCCAAAGCTGAAAAAAAGAAGCTGCTTTTCACTGTTAACAACCTGTAAAAGGGTGGAAGAGACATAAAGGGGAGGGAGAGGGCAGCATGTGAAGGAAAAGAGTGAACAAGGAAAAGAGAGACAGGTCTATACATACCAGGAAATAAGGTAGAAAAGGTTATTTACTTGACATTGATCTGTTGTAGCGACAGCAGAGCTTACACTGTTTCTCTTTTGCTAACCTTTAAGCAGGAGTATGCCCACAAATGATGGGGGAGTCAACTAACAGGTGTAAATTATGGATCGAAGGAGTTGCCACTACCTCTGTCAATGACTGCTGTCTGGAGTTACAGCCATGTAGACATTTAAGCATCAAAAAGGACAATTTTACTCTGCACTGAGGATTGAGTCCTGTTAGCTTATCCGCTGTAAAAATCACGACCAGTTTGACACATAATGTTTACTTCTCCTTGGCACATCGATAATGTGCAGGTATATGTACAGAGTTATGTGCGTCCTATATGAATCTGAGAAGAAATCACTTCCTTAGACTGCAACATGTCCAGTATTCCTGCTGCAGCTATGTTCATGCCACACATAGTGACATAGAGTACATACTGTATACAATTCAGTATTGTGCCAAAGTGAAAAGTAATTATATAAGCATTATAATCAAGTCTTTCACAAACCCTAGCCAAGGCTTTTAGTTGCCTAATCTAAATCATACTTTAATCATTTTCTGATGATCTTGCCCCGACTATAACATACAAAGATTGAGCATCTTAGGTTTAACCACATTATAACCAACAGTAGTTGTCATGCAAAGATGTGTAATTGGAAGAATGTTTCATTGAACAAATTCCCAGGTTGTTTTTTTTAATGAATAGTTAAATGTTCTGTCCAGCAATAGATTTAATAATAAAATGCAAGGCCAGGACTAAGATTGATTGAGACTGTTTCTGATGGTGGCCTCTGGAGTTTTCCCATTCTGTGTACATGAAATTCTTTTAGAGGATAATGACTTATTTAGGATACCTTTGCCTCTCTCTCTATGTACATAGAAGAGGTTAAGTAAGAAAAAGGACTAATCTACATTTTGTTTGATGAACTTTACCCATACTATTAACTATAAAAGCTCCTGCACTAGCATCTCTTAACTCCTTTGTCTTTTTACACACAAACCAAAGCCAAAGTCCTCATTGGACTGTTGTTACACCATAAACAAAATACTTTTGACAAACATTTTTCAATATTTTTTTTAAATTAGATAATCTTGTAAGTGTTGCCAACTCTTTCTGCTGTTGGCTTATCGCATTACATTTAAGTGTGTTTCATGTGAACACACACGTCAACTAGTAATCTGGCTCTAGTGGCTCTTTGGGTGAATGTAAAATGTAAATAAATTTGAAAAGTTATTTAAGTTGTCCCTGTTGGTTGCAATTTGTGCAAATTGCATACTTGAGAAAATTTTCTAAATAGGAACTGCACTTTCACACTGACCTCGTTTTTCAAAACTCAGAGTTGCTGTTTGTTAAAACTGTAAAATTAAGGACATGACTGAGGGTTGCATCTCTGAAAACACCTGTATAGGCCTACTGTAGACGAACAAGTTCAATGTACAGAATCCTGAATGTGGAAATAAGCTGTTTCATGAATATCCAAAGGAAAAACACACTAACTCATTTGATTAAAAGTACACTGCCTGCAGACAGAGGGGTCATGCAGTATGTTTGTGCTACACATCCACAGTACCTGGCCCTAGCCCAGTGAGCACTTCTACACATCCATCATGTCTCTTTTTTAGACCATGATCATGGCACAGACCTGATGCACTGAATGAGGAACTATTTGTTCTTCCATATGCCAGTGGTTGTAATCGGTTTCTCAGTATCTTGCCAAATTTTGCTCTTTGCCAACAAGGGCCACATGTTTCCACAAAGGAGAGGCTGGCAAATGTTTCGTTAATAATTTTCTGATTTGAGCTTCCACATTAAAAGTCCTGATACCACCCAAGCTCGTAAAGCATATCATTTATTCCACCTCACTATGTTCTTTCTATGGGTTTTAAAATCTATCAATATTTTAAGCTATACGTTCTTTCTTCTCTCCTGCGGTAGATTTCCACCCATCTTATGGCATCATGTGACTGACTGCCTACACCAACAACCTTACACGTCCTTCTACTTACAATGTTAAGGCATTGTAATTTCAAGATGTGGGATTTTTTTTTTTCATTGACCACACAAACTGATTGAAACTTCGCCAGTCTGACTGGGTTAGCAGGGCTACTAAATAAACATGCATTGGTTGTTCAGGTTCACAAGCTTTCAGCAAGTCATAACCATGTGCTCTAATGAAACATTCAATGTTGCACTAAAGGCTGGGGCTTTCTTTCCCCCCTTTGTCACACTCTTGAATTTCATTTAGTAAGACAAAACTGGCTGAATACAGAAACCAAATGTAGGTAAACATGTATGGTAAACCATGAATATCTGAGTAAATACATGCCTTGCCTTGTCACAAGGGTCATGTAACCCTATAAAAAGGAAAAAATATATGTATACATATTTTAATGTCCTTACACAGGTGTATGCAGGGGCACTTCTCAGAAATCAGTCCATTGTGTATTCTGGTGACTCATTTTCGTAGAGGAAGTAGACCCAAGGGGTGAGTTGACCCTAAAAGAGCCAGGATATTTGTTATTTCCTCCTGAACTTGGCTATATCTCACTTTCTAGAGGTGGCTGTCCCACTCACTCACTCTCAAGGACCAAGCCAATCTCCCTTTGTAAATAGAACTATGTTTTATAATTCCCCCTCTCTCTCAGATGACCATATCAATAATGCAGAGGAACCACATCTGTCCAAGGCCATGAGATTATTTCTCTGATTTGGGCTGACAGTTATGGTAATAGTTTGGCAAACAATCTACTCTCGCAACAATGACCAGAGAATACAGCTGTTTTCAGATCAAAGGGACTGCAGAGAGGCCCATGATTGATTGCTCACCAAGACTCAGAGTCAGGCAGTTCAGCCCCCCACATCTCACTTTTGCCTCTCTAGTCTGATAATGGAAAAATTCCTTTATTTCCAATCTTCCCGGGAATTCTGCTATCTTTTAAATTACCAGAAGTCCCACTCAAGTTCTTGAAAATCTTAATACTCCAGCAGGTCAAATCATTCCAAAAACAATGTCTTTTATAATAAAATTGTCAAAAAATAATTTGTGGTCAATATAAAAAAAATGGCGTTAGTAATGTTTGTATTGCCATTATATTGGAAAAAGTGGTGGTTTGCAATTCGAGACCTTGAAAGGCGAAATAAATAACGTTCATTAAAACTGTCAACAAACTATACATGGTATATACATACAAATTACTCTCATCAGGTCCATGTCAATACAGTAAACCTAAAAAGTTGCAATCAATTTTTAAAATATTTTTTTTTATTTCTTCTCTATTTACTGACACAACAGTAGCACACTGTTATATGTATATGTATGTTTACATTATTCCATACGTATTGAGTATTCCCACTGCATTTCAAAAGCATGATTGTGGTGCATGAGAAATGGCAGCATTGAGAATGAGATACAATGGTGGCCACCAGTCTAAGTTTAATAGCCACAACCTACAGATGAAGATGTCACTGATGTTGGATTATGATATTACACTTTTTCTCTTTGTTGTTTGTTGTTTCACCATTGTGTTTATGTGCTCTCAGACCTTTACAGATTGCAGTGTTTTAAAAAAAATATAAATTAAAAGTTATCATGTGGACTTTGGTGGCTATTTTGTTGTCCAAAGAAGAAAAAAACATTTAGACAATATTTTTTTCATACATCAAGTATGTATATGATGTGCACTAAAATCATTGTCACGCAGTTATGAAGCATTTCTAACACAGAACATAGCAGATTATAATTTCCATTTACCTGGTTACACATCATCTTTGCTGTATATGTAGCTGCCTCTAATATGATGAATTAACTGTTCACCTTGTATCAAATGCTAAATTAAAAGTAACTTCATTGTCAAACACAGATGATGTTTTGGGTCAAAATATGTTTAGCTTTTCATGCCCCCTTTTCATGTACACCGCATAGCCCTTTAGTGTCAAATATAACAGTAAGACATGCTTGCTGCACATTGTTTGTATGAATAGTTTGTATCTAAATACCTAAGATATCGAACAAAGCAGCTCATTATTTATTAATGACACAAAAGCTGTAACACCATTTGGCCAATATAAATTTGCATATTTATTAAAAAGGCGACATTTGTGATTAATGGCATCCATGTCACATGTGGATGAGGAGAAACATCATGGATCCTTGATCATGCAAAGCCCTGATCAGTACACTAGTGTTCCAACATGGTTCTATACCAACTACTAAAATAAATTACTGGTTATGCAATATGATACTGATTTTTGCATTTATTTCACATTAATGCACAAAACTTTTATGGTACATTGTTAAGTGTAAAAATACAATGCAGTTTAATCAAGCACATATCTTTCTTTGAGCAACACATGACATGAACACACAAATGACATGTTTAGTTGACTGTATTGAATTTTAGAATACTGTGTGGAAATCTCGGCTTGTGTACCCTTGATTGAAAGGGGAAAAATAAAAAAGAATAAAAAAACTGTCTTGACGACAAGGACATTGTCAGATAAGTGGAGAAGGGCAGTCAGAGAGCTATTTAGAGTGACGGTAAATGGCCTTTTTACCATTCCAGCTACCCCTGCCCCCCTTCACCCGTTTAGGGATGGCATTAGAGACTGCAGACTGACATACATTTTTTATAGCTTCATAAAGTCGTCCAATGACCAGGTCACCCTTCTCATAACTAGGGAGCAGAACGCTTGAAAAAAGCCATTCATCACCATGAAAGGGCCTGCTTGTCCAAGCGCCTTCAAACATGCACACAGTCTGGCAAGAGACGCTCAGCACAAATGCTAACGTACTTCTGCCACTAATGCCAGATGACCTTCTCACATCTATTAGCGGGCTGGCTGACGCAGAGGGCAGACACGAGCCCCTCTTGTCTCCTGCAAAGATTTCAATGACAAGGAATAGAAAATATCATGCATGTTAATGGCTCTTCCCACCAACAAAGCAATCTTTGGATTTTTTTTTTTTTTTTAAACGATGCAAGGTAGGTGAGTAATAGATAATCCGTGATTAATCGCAGACACAAGAAATCTCCACATATACTGCCCTGTAAATTAGGTGTTATTGTTGAGGTGTAGTTCGAGGAAATATAACAGAATAACATGACATGCTTTTTTAAATGTGTCCCCTTTGATTTGGCAAGCCAGAAGGACCTCCAGTGTAGAATTGGAACGCCACTCACAGACAAACCATCAGACCACCAAACCCATTAGTGGGCAATTAGTGACAGCTGGTGGGTTGTCAGCTTGGTAATGGCCTCAAAAGGAGTACCCACGGAATACAAAAACTACCAGCGATGCAGTGGTTTACACCTTGGTAATAAAACTCAAAAGTTGCAGTCTGAAAGGTCATGTCAATTGATCTCCATTTCCAGATCTAAAAAATGTATGGCACCATGTTAGTGAATCCAGTCAATCTGAGATGTTGTCCTTCTTTTAAATGCATGGCACTGTTACAAGAAACAAACAGCGGGACGTGCGCTCCACATTTTGAGTCAAGTAAATGTATATAAATGTATATTTTCAGCTAATCCTCATTTCAGCCAAAGGTGTGCTATTTGGGTGCTCTATCAGTTCCCAGTCTTGCTGGCCTTTCATTCCCAAAGCAAGGGCTAAGCTGTGAGAGGCACAAGAGGTGGACGGGCAGAGAGAGGGAGGAGGAGGAGGAGGAGGGGGTTGAAGTAGTTTAATAATTTATTTAAGAGGGAAAGAAGGCAGCCAAGGGGAACAAATAGTGTTTCTCCCAGAACCAAGCCCTTCTGACCCCAGCCCTGCGTACCTGAAGCCCAAGCCCCATCGCATTAGTGAAATTCTTATTTGATGGCATTTTAATATTCTGCCTTGATGACTTTTTAGCAACATTTACTTTCGGAGGTCTTGAGCGCTTCCCCCAGAGGAAATGAAACATGTCAAAACCCATTACGAAAAAATCAAAATTTAAATACCTCAGCCGTGTTAGCGGTAATACACACAATCCCCACCGCTCAGAGGCAAGGCTCACAAACACTCATCTGCTTGCTGGCTCGTAATGAGTCTGTTTGATGGGTAAGCGATTTGTGGGTCACAGAGCATACGTTACAGATCCAATTTAACCCTTGATTGCTTGTACTCTGGAGGACCTGGGAAAACGTGTTATTGAAATTTAATACCAGATCATTTTTTTCTTCCTCCCATGCAGGGACAAAGGTATGCTTACATGACTCCTTCGATGGCCTGTGCAAATGGGGGAGGCAGTGGGAAAAGCAACCAAGGAAGAAAAGGGAGAAAGGAGCCAACGCAGAAAAACAAAGACAATTTTATGCATGAAGGTAATCTTTGCCTCATCTGCAGGTCTTGCTAAACACCAATCCAATTAGCCCCTGAAGGCGCTACACTGAGCAGCAACTCAATTGAGTATGGGTTTTCTCATGTGATATATGTTTATTGCAGTCTGCTGTCAACTGTCAGTGTTGTCACCACCCAAAAAGACAATAACGGATTCAAGAGATGCGTTCCTACTCCGGTACAAGAACTCAGCCATATTATGTGTCAGAGTATACCAAGATGACAAACAATTAAAGGTACCCCATGCACATTTTCTTGTACATAAAAACATTAACATTCTTAACATCAAAACAAAAGCGCATATGCTTGAGGCCAAAAAAACATGTTGAATGTGTCTCTTCTGCAGAAACATTTGCAAAGCCAATTTGTTTCAAAATCTGCATTGTTTAGAGCCAGGTTCTGTGAGCTGTTTTCCTCCTCCCTGACATTTACTGACACTTTGTTTGTTTTTTTGTCACTTAAACACTTTAAAATTAAACCAAAAGACCTAATATGGCTTGCACTTTTGTGTTTGCGCACATGCTTGTGTTTTACATCAGAAGATGTGAAGGGAGGCAGTAATAAAAAATAAAAAATAAATCTATATTGCCACGAGTGGTGGAAAAAACAAAACTCCAAAGGTTACCTTTGATAGCATGAGTAAAATGGCTTTTAGAACAACTCTGATTAAGGATAAAGGCTTTTCAAATCAGCAATGGTGCACCATGAAAGCAATGCTGGGGCATTGCAAAAGTTTAAGAGGCAATATGTGTACACTATCAACATCCATAAGGCTGTTTGTATAGTGTCCAAAATTACCCAAGATACTGTATCTAAAACTTTGCAGCCATTCAGAGCAGTGCATCAATAAGATTTTTTTTTCAATCTGTAGAGGTGATATGAACTCTGTAAAATTATTTCAAACATCGCTATTTTGAAAATAAGACTTAGTTGTTGTTGTATAGTATTTTTTGTTTGTTTGTTTGTTTGTTTTTTAGCAGTAGCGATAAGAGTGATGTATTATAAACCTATACTAATTTTACAAAATAGGGTCAAAGCTGCACCAGAAATTCAAGACATAACATATGTAGGTCAAGTCAAGTCAAGTCAAATTTTGTAGTTCCAAATCCCAACAGCCTTTCTCTCAAGGCACTTTACAGGAAGAGCAGATCGAGACTGTGCTCTTTATTCTACAGAGACCCAACAATTCCCCTATGAGCCAGGATTTGGCAAGATTTAATAGGCACAATCCTCGAGCAGATCCCGACTCAAGGTGGGCAGCAATCTGCTTTACAAGTGAAAGACGATAGTCAGAGATTTATGTTTTATATGGGAATTAAAGGACATATCCTGATCAAACATAATTCCCATATTTCTCACAGCGGTGCTGGAGGCCAAAGTAATGTCATCCAAAGTAGTTATATCATTAGATAGTGTGTTTAAGATGTTTAGGGCCCAGCACAATAACTTCAGCTGTCCGAATTAAGTAGCAGAAAATTGCAGGCGATCCAGATTTGATGTCCTTATGACATGCCTGAAGTTTAGTTGACAGATTAGTTTCACCTGGTTTCATTGGTAAGTATAACTGGGGGATATCCGCATGTCAATGAAAATTTATGGACTGTTTCCTGATAATGTTACCCTAAAGGGAGCGTTAAGGGTGAACAATATTGGTCCAAGCACTGAACCCTGGGGAACTCCGTGATTAACTTTGCTACGCATGAAGGATTCATTGTTAACATGCACAAACATACAGTATCTGGAGAGCCAAGAGATCAATAAAGCAGCTTAATGTACTTCTATGTATCTAAAGAATCAAATGACTTTCAAACTATTATTACACTTACTTGGATTTTCATAGTCCAATCAATTAAGCTGCATCCCACATAAGAAAAGGAAGGACTTAAGCAGTAGTAGAATATGCAACACAATTCAGTTTTAAGTTTATGACAATTGACAGGTTGTAATTCTTTCTTCTTTTTTCATTTTCTGGCAGTAAAAGAGAGCAGTTGTGTGTCCTTGAGGAAGACACCGAGCTTGTACACGATGAATCATTATTAGTCACTCTGCATAACAGCTTCAGCCAACAGCTTAAATGTAAATTGACACTCATCAAAAGCTTTAGCCCGAGACTAAATCTCTTAATGTCATTCTTTAGGTGGCTTTGGAAACTCTTTACAGTTTTAAAGTGAACACTACTATAGAGAGGGTTTGAAATAGCATTACGACTTAATACATTGTGTTTGTGAGAAAGCTGTATAAGACCAGAGCTCTGCATGGACTAGAGACTCAATGGTAAGCGGACTAATTGAGAGCTCAAGAGAGCAGTCAGGCTGGCATGGTTCATTCACAGTATTTGTCATTAGACGCAACTGCAGGGAGAGAATATTGTGCACTGCACCATTCGTGTGTAACCAAGATTTATGCTAATGTCCCCCTGCATATGCTTATTCTACATATCTATATTAAGCTTAATAGACTGTTACATTGCTTCTTAACCTCTGCTTCCATACATGATTACCTTTTCTGATTTCTTTGCAAAATGGCATATAAACACGGGGCAGGGATTTTATCAGCGTGTCAGTGAGTTTGTTTCCAGTGGCAGACCATGGCTCTCATAATCGTTTTGATACTTCAGGGACTCTATTGAGAATGCTTGCCTCAGAGGCGACACTTAAAATGTCACTCTGTAAATCTACCAGAAAGCTGTGCAGACCTCTGGATTTCTTACTCTACATTTACAGAGGTAGTTTCACTGATGAATTTGACACAACTACTGCTCTTCAACTAATCACTAACTTCAGCTTGTTACAGCATATTTTAATCAGAAACTACTCTATATGTTACAAACTGTATATTCAGCAGCACTTAAACAATGCCAAACTCTCGAATAACAATGTTGCTGAAGCCAACTGTGTTGAAACCCTCTATTAAATTAAATCAAAAATGTATCTTTCACCTGTTTCAGACAAAGAGAACTCAATGCTGACCTAACATAAGACACATTTGGCAATTTCATTGGTTTTGACAAATTCACAAACTAGATTTTTTTTTTTTAAATCACCAGAGATGTTTAAAAGTTTTTTGTGTTTTTTTGCAAATGTAAGCCAAGTCTCAAGTCTTTGGTCACAACAATAAATTTCAAGTTTCTTCTGGTTGTAAGGAGCTTTTTTATTATCCATGTCATCTGGTCTGCTTAGAGCACTGCATCGCTAAACAGTATCTAAAGAAATCAAAGCATGTAGTGAATAATAATCTCTTCTTTATTATTTATATGCATACAATATGAATATTGATTAGTTGTTTGGTTGAGGATCACTTTAAACAGGCTATTGGAATATAATTTCTATTTTGAATTTTGCCTTGTAACATGGACATACAGCAACAGTATGGACTAATTATTCAGGTCCTAATTAAAGAAAGGACTCACTTGTCAGTTGCTTAATTATATAGCATTAATGGAATTTTTATCTGCACCAAAACCATGTGTACCCACAGGATTTTGGGAGAAGAACTTATTATATCAATCGGCTATGCCAATCTTTTTATCTGAATATAGAGAGGCTGTCTAAAAAAATGGATATAGACTAGCATTACTAAACATTGCTAACATGTTTATGTATGCATAATAACTGTAGCCTATTTTGAATAAGTTACAAAAGTATTGTATAATTACACTGGGCGTCCAGAAATTGACATTTGATAATCTGCTGTGAATTAGCATCTCTCAGTGTAATGTTCTAATAAGGCTGTAACATTGCCTGGTTAACACCTAAATTTCCTGTGTTGTCATTAACAATTAATGTGGTCTTTGCTCCCTGTTTACCATAAGCCAGCAAATGTTGGCAGCGAAATTGGATGATATCTTTTTTGTAGGCAAAATACAGTCACGGCAAAGCCAGAACTCTATGTGAACAAGTTGTGACATGCAGGAAAACATTCACTCATCTTTTCAAAATTGTCAACAAACAAGAATCTAAGCAATGAAGCACTAAGCATGAATATGAAAAATAATTAATAATTATGGATCCTACATATTTAACATCGTTTGTTAAATGTTAACTGTCAGACTAGACTCATCTCACTGTGGATGTATTTTGGTACAATTACGCTGGTGAAATGACATTTTCCGGAGTTGCAGAGAGGAGGATTCATCTGCCCATTTGGTATTTTGGTGACTTGCCCACTGCCAAAGCTGAAGGACAGTCGCAGAAGAGGTGTGCCATTTGCGAGCCAGACAGCAATTCTGAGGTCAAGGATGACAATGTTTGTTCACCATCTGTCAATTAGAAAAGCTCAGCAGCAATACATTTTCATAAGAAAATAGCTTTAACTAGGCTATGGCTATAATGTCAGTGGGGCAGAATATATATACTGATGGGGTAACCATGACATACAACAAACATAAACCACCCTCTGCTTCAAAAGTTGTTTAGCCGACTAAACTGAGAGTCACCATCAGAGCAGAGAGTTTCGGAGCAGCCAACAACCTGGAGTCAGCGCATCCCTACTTCATGATGTCGGGCGCCACACTTCCCTTTGTTCAATCACCTTTCTATGCTTCCATTACAGTAAGTTTTGGTCATTTGAGGTTGTTTGTGGTCATTTTGATTCTTGTATTGTTTACAGCAGTTTGTTCCTGCATTGTTGTGTGTACAATGACAACTAAAAACAAGAGCTAAAACTTGTCTACCTGCCACTCTACCTCTAGTTTTGAGGTTTTCCCACCAGTCAACCATCAGTGCATGTTTTTAATAGGCGTGGCAGTGTGGGTTTGGTTACCTTGGGAGGGACACGTCTTGCTTGATGCTGGAAAGTGTCCCGTTGATTTATGCAACTGCTAAAGCTGCAACAACAAGGAGCCGTCAGTGACGGGCATGATGGAGAGACAGGAACAGTCGGAGGACCCGGTGCTGGAGCTAGACCACATGCTAAACGAACAAGTGGTCATGCACTGGGAGCAGGCGGAGAGTAATCGCAGGCACCTGGAGGTTCTTCAGGCCCAAGCAGAGAAGCAGACCTGCTTACTGGAGACCCTGCTATAACTGATTGCTCTCTCTCCCTCATACTGTAGTGAACTGGACCTGAACATGGCTGCCTGTGGTTTTGTCTGCCGGGAAAGGCAGACTGCCTGGAGTCTGTGCAAGACTGGAGACATGGGGGACACTTCTGGCTTGATGCTGGAAAGCGTCCGTCGATTTATGCAACTGCTGAGGCTGCAAAGCTGGTAGTTGGAGTTTGTGTTTAAATTTGTGTTTAGTTATATGAAAATAAAGACTGTTACCAACCATCATCCAGGAGCCGTCACTGAGAGAAACCTCACACACTGTGGTAGCCGAGACCTAACTGCTACACTAGGGTAAGGGCATTTTAATTAATTACAACCTTTGAGTACTTGCATTAAATTATTATAAAGCACTTGAGTACTAGTAAGAAAAATGTAACAGAAGAAGAGGGTCAGAAATGAACGCTTATTTCGCAGAAACCTTCCCCTTCCATAATAGTCTTATGGTTACACTGCCCCCCCCAATGATTTCTGTCTTCTGTCATTACTGAATACATGGCAAATGACTACATGGTTAATTGAGGTTAATTGATATCCGCTAAAACCAAAAGCAAAAAGTTGTGGCTGAAAAATATTTTTGTACAATTCTGTTGTAATCTTTTTTGTGTGAACACTAGCCGCATGTCAAATTCGATCCCAGTACTTTCTTAAGAGGTTGACTTTTTCCAGATATAATTTGATGTAATAACAGCATGTATCAGTAACTGATATGTCTATCTATGAATGAAGTGTTGTTGGTGTCTTTAAATGGCATGCAAAGCTGACCAGCGCTCCACTTACCCTAAACAGACCCTAGGCTCTCACTTTACACACCCTACACTTTCAACTCCCTTTTCTCTCACACTACCAATTTTGCGAGGCTCTTGACTTACAAATTGCTGCTTCAAACTAGGTTTCATTGTAACAGCTTTCCAGGGAGAAGGAAAGAAACATTTTTTTAAAAGCCCACTCAGGACACTCATGCCCCCATGCAATACTGTAGTGCTGCTCCTTGGCAGTCAGCACATTGTTTCCACTTATCCCTCAAAGTACTAACCTCAGTGCTGTCAATAACCCCTCTATCCATTCTTTCACATTGCCATCTTTTCAATCTACTTGGACAGCTTCCAAGAGCCATGAAAAAAGTTAAAATGCCCTGGACATAAGCCCTCAATAGCTCAGCGTAATTCCCTCTTTAAATGTAAGACAAAAATATCAGGACTCTTTAGCATGCCAATGAGACTGCACAGGGAGCAGTGTTCCCAGTGCTAACAGGAAGAAGGGTAAGTCCTCCCTTTGCATAAAGACACACTGTGTAAAGGAAAGAATTTGAGGTAATACACATGCACACAATCACCCGTAAAGTATACTAATACAGAAATGAAATGCAATTATTCACTGAGATGTTTATTCTACAACAAAGTGTCCACTACATAATAATATCCTTTATCATATAACATATCGAAGCACCAAGAGTCAAGGTCTCAGCTTGTAAAGGTTTTAATCACCTGCAGAACATTTACCCTTTAGTTCAGATTTACTATCATAACAGCACGCTTTTAAAACTCCAATCTCATTGAAAGCAGCTCAAGCCTTTGTGTCCATGTGTATCCGCGCGTGTGTGTGTGTGTGTGTGTGTGTGTGTGTGTGTGCTCCCTAAAACCAAAAATACCACTCCACTCAACAGCATTGTACATTCCATCACACTCACCAGGGCAAAGAATTAAAATAGTAATCCAATGAAATATTAATTAAATTATTGTGGCGTTTTCTATTTAGGCACACCATTTTCATAATCGTTCCATAAATTATGTTTTCCAGTACATTTGCTTTGGATGGATAATTAATTCCTGGCTTTAACCATTTCAGTTTGATTTGGGTTTTTTGAAACTGCAGAATGCAAATGTTTGTGTGTGCAGATGTGCTTTTACACACAGATGTAGCAGAGCCAAAATACCAAAATGCGATACATTTATTTGCTCAACTGTATATTTAACAGTTTCACACAGAAGTTCAGAGAATCAAGGGGGTCATGGCAAAAAAAGCAGATAACAGCCATAGAAAGGATTTTACCATAATGATAAACATGTCATAAAGTACAATAGACCCATAGCTACAGGCTTCAAGCTGAACTAGAATTTTGTGCCTCTAGCTATGCTGAACAATGTGCAGCCTTAACTATTATAATAACAATATACCAATATTCAGTTACAATATAAACAAACGATATAAAGTTGCAGACGAGGGGTCTGTGGAAGAAACATTTGACTGTGTCTTCTTATGGCCTTATAACAATGTTGGCCAAAATGAAACACAAAAAAGGCAGAGAATGTCTTGCATATTGGAGATCAGTTAAAGCCTCAATACTTACTATAAAAAAAGTAAAATAAAAATTTTAAAAAAGCCTGTGTGATCTGAAATGTGTCACTCAGTTACAAACCTCCAGAACTCTGTCAACTCTAATGTATAGCTCTTCCAGCTTTGTGAAGCATTTTAACACCTTTCAGCTTATTGTTTTGGTTTTGAAGCTCTTGACTTTACTGTTTCGATTTCTCCCGAAACTGTACTCTCCCTGCTCTAAAAAAAAATTTAAAAAAATAAAACAGGTTTCCAGCCACCGCAGGCAGCTGCTTATAGCTTCTGCTTATAGCAAAATAGTATAAGTAAGTAAGTCTTAGTGGTTGGTGGAGACCAAAAAGGAGCTATAAAGATGATGACTACTGGAATTTAGCAGGTGGACAAAAATGCAAATACAAATCAATGCCAATGTTGCGTCATGTCTGCGGGATGTTTAAACTGGACACTGATAACATAACACATGTGCAAGTAACAAATAACTGAACCAATCATGTTAAATCATAGCATATGCTTCAATATACAAATTTTGCTAGTCTATTCCACTATGTGGAAACCTATACACTGATGACTTTGATGTCATCAGTCTTAAAACGTAAAATTTTCTAAATATTCTCAGTAGTGTCTATCTGCATGATATATATCCACACAAGTGTAATTATTAATGAAAAAATGTGTTCAAAAGTTACGACAAGCAACAAAAATGAAGACATAGTGAAATGACAAACATCAGACATAAAAAAAAACTGTGTATCCTCTGTATATACAGTACACAAAGTCAGCTCCTCCATATTTGTCCTATGATATTTCTTGCTGCTAAAAATGGCAGCTCAGTGGTTTCAGAATCTTGCTTAAGTGAGGCCACATTATCATTTCACAAGGCAAAGACAGAAGGCAGCATATGCCCGGCACTGTCCTTTGGTCCCTGAGACTCAAAGTATTCATCAAAAAGCTATGCTCTCCCATGAGCTTGCTGCCATATGCCTCTGGAAAATGTCACCAGTAAAAGTCAAAATAAATCACTTCAGATCAGCTTAACATATTCCTGTTTTCAAATATTGGAGCCTGCATCTCATACTTTGGAGGTATATGTTATGTGTGTTGTCCAGCACTGAACATTGTAGTTGCTGACCTTAATATCTATCAGGCACAAATTTTTTGTTTTCTTGTTAAATTACTCTTCAAACCTGGATTGACGAGCGCTATCTGACCTGAGTTTACATGAGTGTATTAACTTTTCTAAATGTGACCGGATAAAGATAAAAAAAATCCTCAAACAAAAATACTGGAAAATACAACTAATGTAAAATTTAACTGAACTGCTGTTTATCTGTAAATATTACTGAAAATTGAGGATGCTTTGAGTTTGCAATTATAATTGTGTAGTAATCACATCATTATTAGAGAATAATTCAGTGTGTACCCTTAAATGAGATGTTTTAGCTTTTGTTGTTAAGTGATGGTACCAAAATGTGCTAAAATTCACTATGAACTTGAATTTCTAGTTTCTAGTTTTTTCAGACCTAAATCTGTTATAGTTTAAGTCTCCAAAACAGAGAAGGCATTGGAAGATTTCAATATAGTTGAGTATGGATAAATAAATATATTTATTGTAGGTGTCGCTCTATTGTATTCAATTGTATTGTATTGTATTCAAAATTCACTTGTGCATTTTCTATCATGAACAAAAATTGCAATCTGCATTTTACACAAAAGTATTATATTGAACTCTTGAAATATTATTTTATTTCATTCACTGTATATTTATTACAATAAATTTTATTACTGTAGCAATCTTAGGTCACCTAAACTGGGGAACATGAGAACAATTATATACCATCTAAATAAAGGTAGGCTAAAAAGGACACAGAAATCAGAAATTCAGTCATGTCCCCACCAAGATATCTGCTTCATCCCAGTGTCCTTGAAAAAAAAAAACCTTTCATATCTGAGAATGCTAATATAGCCAGAAAATTAAACACAAGTGATACCTAAAGATTATTATTTTATAATTAATTTTGAATAGCAGAGCATGGGTCCCTCATGACCACTCTTCTCATACTCTTACTCTTGTGGCACTAAAATGTCCTTACATTTGAAAAGAGGGCTACTGTTTGCACTGTGGAGTACAAAATGCAGGTGGGAGGGATAATAGTCCCTTTTAATCATAAACTGGCAACCCAGAGCAGCAAAATGTTCAGCAATGTACATGTTTGACAGATTATATTTTCTGACATGATGTATTCAGCTTTGTAAAAAAAAAAATTCAATTATGGGTAATCATCCACATTTTGGAAAATAGCATTGTTATATACAAACACTTAAAAGGTTTAAAGGAAATTATGGGGCTTTCCAAAGGAGATGGTTTGGCTGTGAAGAGCTCTGAATAATGGAATTTTTTAAATGGTTAAAATCTGTGTTTCCCTTATTCATGGATGGGCAGAGGAACAGAGAGAGGCAACACTATTCTGCGTGTTAGATGCGAGAGCTGTGCTGTTATCTGCTGATCCCAGAACTTCCCTTGGAGCACCGGAGTGGGTCTGTATCACGTAGTGCACCCTGCACTGGGACTGTGCAGGCTGCTGACAGGAAAGCTCGATTAGTGAGCCACAAAGAGGCCAATATAGAGGAGCACTTCCTCAGCCAAAGGGGTTTCTTCCGGAGAACACGCTCCAACCCTTTTTCCTGACAGGGGACAGTGACAAACACACACACTGGCTGGCCCACCTTGGGGAATGCATGATGGATTGGGATTTCGTTTCTCCGACACATGTGCATGCAGGAATCCCAACATGTGACGTGACGCATACAAACATACATTAAGCCATAAGAATAAATACATACTCTGTTTTTGTAACAGGCAGAGCGAGTGTGATCTTTATTCCATTACTAAAACACAACTGTTAAAGGGCTTTAGAAAGCAACCAAGTTTACATTTTTCAATGAATACTGGCAGCCATCCAGAGACAGACATGAGCATGTTTGGACTGGCCCCAGCCCTGCGCGTGCTGCCTTCACTCAGACAATGGGATGTAGATGTGGAAGTGGGCCTAGGCCAGATGAGGAAAACGAGATAGCAAGGGTGGGATGAGGGGTGGAGGTGCTCGGGGTACAGACTGGTAGGCTGTTATGGGACCCTGTGGCGGAAGGGCATTGTTCAGCAGAGGAAAAACACAACAACAATAAAAAAACAACTCTTCCTGAATCTTTTTATATGATTATGTGGAGAACAATTGAGTGGGTGGGATTGTTACTTTGAGGATATTGAAAGAAGCCTCTCCTTTGAGACCTGGAATGATAATTTCACACCTTACTCTGGAACACAAGCAGGAAAATAAAACAATGTGAGTTGCTGAGCAAGTAGCATATTGATCAAGAACAGTGTGTCCATTGAGAGAGATTACAATGGCCTTTGGCCTGTGACACATTAAGCAATGAACCAAAGGTTAATGAGGGGAAAATTGAATGATAATGGATCGCTTTTTTTCAACGATACAGCATATCATGTATTTTAGCCTGGGCAAAATGCAAAGTCAGTATTACATCAGTTTTAAATCACATTAAATTTAAAATTTACAACCTCGGCAAGAAGTTGAAACTGTTCAAAGAAGCAAAAAATATATCCTTCTATCTATTTGTCTATCTATCTATCTATCTATCTATCTATCTTAGTATATAAGAAACAAGGATAAGCTCTGTGTCCGACTTTTCCAGCTGATACTGCTTCTGTGTAGATTTCACTAACCCTAAGGTCATGCTCCTGATGCTACCTTTGAATCCCGCTGTTTGCTGGAGTGTAGAATCCTCTCGGGGGAGAGACGCATCCACAGATAAGAGTCTGGTGTGATATTGTGCATCTTGGCCCTCAAGGCTCGAAACATCGCTTTTCCTCTTCTTCTCGTTTTCAGAGCTTCAGTGTTTGCTCAGTTCATTGGCTGTTCAAGCAAGCGGTGCATTAGTTGGTGTGCTATTGTTTCTAGACAGTTGGTGATGTACACATTTAAGATAAGTCCACATTTGTTGATCAGTATAGACACCGTTTACCTGTTGTACCCTTAACATACTCGATTTATCAGGATTCCATTAAGATCCTCTGAGATACTGCCAACACACTGAAAAATACATGTTGAGAGTATCTAAAGGTGTTAACAGTTCTCAAGGCCACTGGTCTTGTCCTTGATTAATGTGAGAACAATAAACAACATGTCATCAGTTAAAATAGAGTTGGCAAGACAATGAGTGTAAGTCACTGTTGTGCAGAGTGATCAGACTTACTGGTTAGGCTGAGTGTTTGTTTTTGTTTTTAGACCAAGGTAATGACTATAGTCATGCAATAATTGTCAACCAATGTATATATTTTTACAATATAATTTTGAGTATTATTATTTGCAGATCTGTTTTTGATTCTACACTGAGTTTCGGTAGAGTTTGCTATACATTTTCCATACATTACAACCATTTGCCTGTCATTGTGTAGTTCACAAATACTGTGAAAAAAGGTTGTTTTGAATAATTAAAAAAAGCTGGATATTGATACCTACATATGTTATACTTTCATGTTTTGGACAGAATATGCCCTCTAGCAAGTCACACAGACAGCAAGATTACAACAGATGTTAGCCTCTTAACACTTCTCTTCTATTATACTTCTATGATATAATATTACGACGTTCATACAGTTGTAAAATCAAATCCTGCCACAGTAACTGGTCAAAAATGGACTTCAATCACATTAAGAAGCATGTACTGCCATTTAAATATATTTAAATATTTACCGTATCGTCCAACTGAACAGAATTGTGGAAAACTGCTATTTTAAACATGGTTAAAATGGCTAAAAGTTAATAGTGAATAGTGATCAATATTATAACATGTAAAAAATAGTGTGTGAAGGAACTGTCTCACTTCTGAAGAATAAACCTGAACCCACAGATGTTTTTCTTCGAGGTAAACATGTATTACTTCAGGGGTGCCTGATGAGCGAAGAGGCCCTACCTTCTCCAGGCTGTAAATGGCATCTTCTCTTTGACACATTAATCCCAAGCAGTGCTTTTCAGAGTATTGAAGTATATAAAACAAGAAAGGTAACGATTTACCAAATCATGTTAAAGTTATTGGACAAGTCGTCCAAATCGTTGCCTTGTGATTACAGAGGGTGAATTTTTTTTTTTTTAAACTGATGATATTTGAATATTACAAAATAATGCATCATTTCTGTTTGTTGTTGTTTTTCCTTTAAATGAGAGTGCTAAAAAACTGAAAGCATTCTTCTTATTTGTAAAGAAAATATTCAAAGATACATTGAAATGAGATGTAATGTAATAGATAAATTGAAACAACTTTGGTAGGAAGCATTGTAATAAAGGGCAGCAGACTAGACTGTGTATAAAATGTTTTCAATGAAATGTATTCAGTTCAATTTTGCAGGGGCCAAGGGAATGAGCCATCTCTTGATGGTACTTGTTAGAATTGTTGCTTTAGTTTCAATATCTAAAAAAATAAAGAAATGCGTGCATTGTGTTATTTTGCCTCTTTAAAGCTACCATGTCCATTTATCTATTAATGACTTTGTACTAGTAACTTTTTATTGTTGCAACTAAAACTTTAGTAGATCCAGCTCATTTGTAGAAGAGCACAGTAATGTCGAGGCAAATTTTTTTTTTCTTGGATAAACATTAGGTTACCTTCTGGAAGTTTTGACCTGGGCCAGACAGCAAGGTTTCAGAACTGGCAACTGTCTCTACACGCCATTAATCAGGCACACAGAGGACTGTCTTCCATCCAGATGGGGAGCCTCTCTACAACCAGAGAAAAATAAGTAGGCTAATTAATTCTTATTGTTATAGACAGAAGAGATTAGATGGAGAGAAACTGAGAAGGGAGCAAGGAGAGTGGAGACTAAGTCACCTTTAACGAAGCCTTAGTTTCACAATATATCCTCCATACATTGTCATTGTTTCTTCACCAAAATATATATCTATGACTTGAAAAGCTAAACGACTGAATGAGGAGGGGAGAGCGACATCACAGCTAGAGGTTAATGAATGATAAAGAGCCTAGAGCACTCTGGGACACAGTGTGCCAGTAATTTGACAAAAAGGATGCAATCCAACTTGAAGTCCACTCTACAAGGATGGGTGAGACAACAGAGAATAATTCCCATTGGTTTTATTACTATGTAATGATTCTAAATGGCTATATACACTAATACCTCCAGATAAACTGGGATAGATTTGGGTAAACATATTTGTTTTTGTTGTTGTGCCAATAAAGTAGCTAAATATTAAGTCGAAAATAAAGAAGATGGATATCATGCACATCCAATCCCAGTAAGATATTTAGTTTCTCCACTGCTATGGCCACAGACATTGAATAAGGGAATGAATGAGAAGATAATTACAACTGTCACTAATATAACAAAGTGAACAGATAGGATTGCTATCAGTTTAGATTACAGTAGTGGTTCCAGTGAATTAATCAGATGGAGTGGGCTGCTCTAATTATTAATTTTCAGATTGCCCGTCACAACATTAACTATATTATGGCTGCTGCAAGTTATACTTTTGCCATAGGAGGGTGGGGAAGGCGGGTGCTTTGTCCTCATGAGTATGTAGCCATTATGGGTGCTCATGGGGATCTATCTACATTTGGTGGATTTGCTTACACGACAGCACGATGACAATTTTAGCGTTAGCATGTAAGGAGCACATTAGAGGGACAAAATATGCTTAAAAACTTTGAGCAGCTACAATCAATTAATTTTATACTTTCAATGGATTAAATGACGAGTGGTGTAAAACCAGACTGCTAATTTCAGGGAAAAGCACTGACAGAAGCGCTGCACTCTCTCCTTCCAGTACCAAGCAGTGAAGAGAGTGCAGTTCAGCAGCTATAGTGAATCAGATCATTCTCAAAAGAGCTAAAAGAAGAATCAATATTGTAAAGAAACAGGACTTCAGATAAATGTGTACTTTGCTCTGCGTATGCTGGATGTTAAATGAGCAATTTTTCTTTTTAATATTAACCATATCAACTTCATAAGGTGATAATATGTCACATTTGTGGCTTGTTGTGATGCTTCCAAGTGTCAAAAACCTGAATTATTGTAGGTCTATAAACTGATGAGTTCATAAGTGAAGTTCCATCTCTTGTTGAAATAGGAAGTAAATATAGTAAACAAATCCTGTGTATCACTTAGTGAGTCTAAAATCCTATAGCCAATCCTCTAGTACACGCAAAATCATCTAAAACTAAGAAATAAGCGGTGTGTGTCACAGGTATCACACTCATAGTGTTTGTGTGCTTTCCCTTGACTCACAATGGAATAAAAAAAAATTTTAAAAACTGAAATCAAGTCAAGTTTCACAGCATTACCAGATGGCTCTGTTTAAATGGGGTAACTACTTATAGTATTTGGCAAATAAAACTGCGAAATTAATGATGTTATTATAAGTAAATGAAATCAACACTCAAATAAAAAAGAAAAATATACTTGTTTGCTGTTTTACTCAGAATGGTATGAAAGGCAAATTAGTTTTTACATGTTAAGCCTGGCTTTGCATAAGGCCTGATAGCAAAGGGAAATAGTTTGATAAGTTCAGTCAAAAGTGATCAAATAAGCCTTTCAACAGCCTATGTCTAATTACATGTTTTATATTTTTAGTTAAAACTGAACTGTGTACCTTTCCAGAATAGCATGTAACAGAGGAATCGCATTTTGTTTTTAAACCAAATGTTTTGGTGAATTTCCTGTTCCTGTCATCTGGGGCAAACTCACGGCAGTAACACACAGTGGATAAAAATGGAGGACGTCTCTGGGGAACCTGCACAATTATCTCAAGTATCCTGAAGCCACAACTGTCATCTGTGGTTCCCCGCCTGAAAATATGACACAAATGGAAAGATAGGAAAGTAACAGAATGCCACCATCGTGGTTTGGTGATACAGCGTAAATGCTGCTATTGTTTTTTACGCTGCTACCATGGAAGCACAAACAACTGCTTAATGGTACTCCATTAAGCAGTTGTTGTTTGTTTGTGCTCAAAAAAGTATTCCATCCATCAGCTGTGTGATGGACTGCATCTCTTGATTATTTGAACACACAAGAAAACGTTCTGGGTAACGTTCTGGCCGCGACCCTTACATTGGATGGTTTTTAAATTTAGCACAGAATGTTGTTTTTTCTATTTTAATGAATTATTAATATTGATTATTTAAACGCATCTGTGTTTTCTATCTCTATTTCATTTTTACGAGTTGAATCTTATCTCTTTTCAGGGACTGGCCATCACAGTTGTGTCTGTTGACAAATATCCAACTGTTAATTGAAGGCTCACATTGTTTATGTACTCTGGCATTTAAAAGTAGCATATAATTACAGTAAATACTGTTTGATTAATCGTGACTGTATGATTTAACTACAGGCTTTGCAACTGGGTCAGTCATTATTTACAGAAATATCTGATGTTATTTACAGAATTATATTAGGTCGCCCAACCACAACAAGCAGTCTAAGTAATATCATTGTGTCCCTCACAACCACCGCCAGACTAAATCAGGTCCCGACAATCAAATCAACATCATCCATGAGCCTGTATTTGGAAAGTTCTGTCGGGTAAAATCTTGAATTCTATTTTCTGTTTATTTGCATACATATCTCTCTCCGTGTGAGTGTGTTCATTAACTAAATCTAACTCATTTAATGGCTCGTTGTATGAATCAAGCGATGGAGTATGGGCCGGGGACACTTTGCTCTCTTTCGTGTGCAGACATTGTCCCTCATGAACCTCCGAGCGTGCTCCTCAACCCCATGTGAGCCCGTGAAGGAATCTATTATTTTTTCAATCCTGAGGGAAGGAGAAAGGTCTCCAGCATCATTATTTTCCTGCAAAATGTAACTGACTTTACTGCACACCCTAATTTGCTTGCCATAATTATAGGTCATGCTCCCCTTTTGTAATTTATAAAACCTTTTGTTCTTATCAATAATGAATGGGCTTTAGCAGATCATGGTGCTATAATATTTTGATATTATGAAAATGCTAATGCGTTAGGGACCTTAAGCCTTATCGGCCAGGTCCGATGGTCTATTAAACAGCCAGCAGAAGAAGTTGGACGCAAATTGCTTATGTTAATGCCCCAGTTGTACCCAGACAGCATGAGGAGTCGGCAATTAATTTCATCCAGGCGGTGGATGGACAGGCAAATTTATTTCCCTTCCACAGGATGGTGGCTCCCCCTCCTTTCTCAAAAGGTCTCCATGCATAGAATTGGAAAGGCTGTGAGAACAAGAGACAGAGGGTAAAAGGGAAAGTGAGAGGGGAGCGGTTACTTAGGAGCAATCTGTGACCTAATTGAACAGCGGCAAAAAGGGAGGGCAGCATCAAGGAGACAAGAAGCGAAATCTTCATTCATTCTGCTGACAAGTGTTTTCAGAACTTAAACTTGTTTTATTAATTATGTTTGACATTTCCCTAATTACTTTCATTTATATCAACATCACATCACCTCCTAGCAGATGATTAGACTGCAATTGAGTGCGGTGAGAGAGTGTGGAGACGAGTGGATAGTGAATCAGTTACAAAGGGTTGTTTTGTTACAAGTTGTCTCATATGATAATATCTCACACGGTAGAAGACAATGTCCCTCACTCGGAGGAGTTATTGGGTATTTGTAGTGTGTAAATAAAGAAAATATAGTTTCAGCCCGTTAGACACGTCGGAAGTTTCAGAGAGGAGTAAACTTTGATGGTTGGTCGAGCGTGGCCTATAAACACTTGTTTAATTAACACCACTGTTTCCAGTTAAATGAGCCCTTAGCTTCCAAATGCCACACCATGACAGAAACATACACAATATGCATGTTATTTTTATCCTGCCTTGAAATATAAAAAAAAGAAAAAAGAAGCATCTTCTCACAGGAATATGCAGAGGGAGTGAGCTTAGGTATCGTAACTCTGGCCTGACTGCTCATCTTGTTAAAAACCCTCATTGGGCCTCTCACAGGAGCCGTCAACTGGAGACCGCACACCTTCTCCTTCACTGTCCTTTTGTTTGTAATTGCACACTCTCTGGGTGAATCCCACAGCTGTGATGACAGGGGGAAATCACATACCATGATGCCTACCAGCTCAACTACAGCAGATAGATAGATAGAAATATTTTTTAGCTTTTTGCTGTCTGTCAGTCTGGAACTTGAAGTGACCCCGGATCGTGGCTCTGACGCTCACTAATCCTCAACCTTCCTGTTTTCATTGCCCAGAGTTCCAGGGAGTTGGACTTTGGAATCCGTGCACTGAGGATTTTTCGTGTCTTGACATCAGCGGCATCCATCTCCTCTTGTGGCCAGCTTACTATTCCAGCTGGGTATCTGATGACTGGCAGGGCATACATATTGATTACTTGGATCTTATTTCTCTCATTGAGCTGGCTCCTCAGCACCTGTCTTACCCTCTGGATTTGGTTTTGGCTGACCTCCTTGCCTCCTCGTCATGGTTCCCATTGGCCTGTCGCTATCCTGCCTTCTGGTAGTTCCACCTCTTCAGTCCTATCATCTTCCCTCTCCCTCTCAGACCAAATGACATCCCAATGTCTTCGCCGTAGATCCTTGTCAGATGGATTAGTGAATCGATGTCTTGCTCACCCCTGGCGTAGAGTGTGATGTCATTCATGTACAGGAGGTGGTTGATGGTCACTCCACTTCTGAGCCTATATCCATATCCTCTCTTTACAATGGTCTGGCTGTGAGGGTTCAGGCCTATGCAAAACAGTTGTACAGAAAGCACATCACCTTGATATGTGCCACACTTGATGGTGACTTGTGCGATGGCTTCCTGTGTCCCACTGAGTTCTAAATGAAGGTTATCAGTGCACAGTCAGTCTTGTAAAGTACCAGGCATTCTAGTATCCATGCATGGGGCATTGAGGCAGAGCAACGAATCATTTCAGTTGTACATAAAGAACAGAGTAAGCCAAGCAGACTTGTGTCATTTGGATGACACTGTAGTTTTCATTAATTGCATTCCTTGAGAGGCTGGCTGATTCCTGGATGCACCTTTAACCCTCAATCTCTCTGCTCATAGGAATGTAGTGTAGGATTGTCTGTTTAATCCAAATAACAGTGATTCTTTCATTTTAAAAACATAATGGAAATAGATGAGGATGACTCATAAAAATTTATACCTCAATTCTCCACTTTAATTTATAGCCCACCCTCCAGGCACATATTATTCAAGCATTAATATAAAAAAGAGCTATACATCAAAAGGTGTCAGCTTTCACTTTTACTTCCATTCATAGTCATGCATATTATATGTAGACTAGGCTTGACTGCTGCTCGTCTTATAGCAATTATATATTAAGTAACTAGCAGATTGATGGATTGATAGATAATGTCCATATTCTGTATTCGACATACTTACATTTTAATGACCTTTTCAACAACCTTACTTACTTATATGTTTAGATAATACAATTTATGCAAATGGAGGAATTCTATAAATTTTAGATTTATCTCTATTCATCTTTCTCTGTCTGTAAGAGACGTTCATTGTGAAATGTGATTAGAATCAACTTTAAACCATTAATTTTCCTGCCATAACAGCTTGCTGTGTATAGACAGACACACACACACAAGGCGCACACACACACAAGGCGCACACACACACACACACACACACACACACACACACACACACACACACACACACACACACACACACACACACACACACACACACACACACACTAAAGCCTGTGTGGAAATGGAAACAAATGTCATCCATCCATCACAATAACTTATGTCAAGTACAGAGTAATACTTCCTTATCTTTGTAATCAGTATCAATACTATAGAGATCAACCTCTTGATGCAGGCTAATCATCCTGTATAATGTATTGATGTGTAATGTTCTTGTTGCATTACCAATCATTAACAACCCACTCATGTGATGCCGCACTAACAAACTGTTTGCCTTACCTACAGGGGGGCTAAGTAAACACCCAAATGTCATTTTCTTTTTTTCATATTCTTATTTTCAACAGCTTCAATCCTGTATGTTTAGTAATCGCCACTGGTAAGTCAGAAGACATCAGCTTGACTCTATTAATTACCACCTGATCTTTTCTTCCTGGATAATTAGGTACCCATTAGTTCTAATCAAGTAGTTACTTAATTATTGCAGTAATTAGTCTAATGGTCTAGCAAATTGAAGCTTTATCACTTTCAGATACTTAATGTTCTTGGCAGAGTACATCACAAGTGTCAAGGCTTGGGCTTCAGCAAACAAGCAGCAGAAAACAAAGTTTATACCATGACATAAAGAATATTAGTCTATGTATTTTAATAAGCATATTACACAATTTCATGGTGACATGTAGCGAATTGAAATGGGTAACTCAGGAAGAAGAAGATGATTTTAGTAAGAAATAACAGGCCAGACAGACACTCCTGGATTTCTGTGGTTGTGGTACACTCACATTCACCTGTTTGAACAAGGGGAAATATGTTTGATACACCTGAAGAGCATAAGGTAAGCAGCAAGTCTAATCCACCAACAGTTTTTTTAAAGAATGCATGGTATTCAGTTCATTTTCCCTTATGGGTCGCTTCAATGTTCTGTCACACAGTAGAGACATCAGACGCCATGTGCATGCTGAGGGGCGGGTGAGAGCAAGTTTCCAACTTGAAGACTCACCAGGGCCACAGAGGAAAAGTGAATGAGGTGTGTTCAAACTGCAATAAATTGGGCCTGGCATCTCTGTCATCACCTTCCAATTAGCTGTGGTTTATTGAGTCTGCTAGAGATGGGGGACGTTGGCAGGTGAAGAGAGGTATCTGAAAGATGCCTGCGCCAGTACACCGACTCTGGACAGAGCTCACTTGTGACCCAGACATGGCAGACCGCCTTTAACAATAAACCTTACAGGCAAGACAAAGAAATGCATGTACACACAAACTGCTGAAATATACACTGCAGTAAAAAAAAAAAAAAAAAAAGTGTGAAAACTTGGTCGCCGGATGGAAATGCATGTTGAGCAGATGTAAGTATTTGTTGGTAAACACTTAAATATGGTGGAGAATTAAGTAGAATTAATCCTCCCCCAAGAAATGTGGATTCTTTCAAATATTTTGAGTAGACGCAGACAAATTATTGTTTTTCGCTAAATTATGAGTCAAGGCAATATTCTGGGTAAAAAAAAAAAAAAACATGACGGCACAGCATTATTTTTACAAAACAGGAAAAGCTGAACAAATTCTGTGTAATAAAAACAACTGTCATGGGACTCAGCGAAGACTGCGGACAGATTACTCACACTGTCCTTCTAGACTCATTAAAAGAATGACTTACCCCAACTGGCTGGTCAGATGAGCATCTGCTAGGACCTTAGCCAAAAGCACCTGTAAAGTCTATTAACAGACACAATCCATTACCTGCAATCTCGACCCATAAGCAAACAGGCTCAGAGATGGCTGTCAGCAGAGGCAGTGTGGGTAAAATCTTCAAGAACTGGTGTACTGGTGTGGTGCACAGAAAAAATAAAAAATACAATTACAAAGAAAACCATCACATTGTTTCACACAGATTGTCGAGTCAAAGTATGATCCCTATTGTCAATGGACTTTTCTGACTTCTGTTCCCAGTTTGCATTTGAATTTTTATTCAATTCTTTTCCCGGTCTTGTTTATGGAACCAATAGTCGGCCCTTATATAATCATTTTTACCTGCAGCCTACTCAGACATTAAAATATTTTTTTAAACCACTACAAACACGTTTTGTTGATGACTGGTCAGACACCCAACTTTATGGCAATAAAAACGATTTTGCAATAAGTCTGGTCAAAAGTATAGTTCAGCAGAAGATATTAAAACCTCTCGTATACAAATGATGCACTGAAAAGACAAAAGTTTTATGAATTTTTAAAGCAGACATAAACTTGTCATCTTACCTTGACCTATTTGTAAATGCAGAATGCCCCACAAGGCGCCTTCACAGAATAAAGTTAAAGGCAAACTCCGCTGTGCTCCTTGCCATATGACAGGATTGTGTGAAAACTGACACACAAGACTTTTCAAATTGGGGCCCGGGGAGCCGAAGCATAAAATAACTTCAATCTCAGCAGCTCTCCAAGGAATAGAGCAGAAGTGCGACCAACAACAGCACAACAACAGAGAGGCAGGAAGGGGTGAAGGTAGGAGTTATTAGAGAATAAAACATGCCTCTCCATCTCACTCCCTCTCTCTCAGGAAACCCAGGGATGATCAATGGATTTAGTCAGAGAGATATTCAAGCAGAAAATTGCTGCCTTTTTGCTTTTCTTTGAAGTATTTCCAGAATACATACCCAAGACCCTGTCCACCAAGGTTGAAAATAACAGCACAAGTGCAGTATCTACGAGTAATCCTGGAAAAGGGAGAAGAAGGTGGGGGAGGGTGTCGCAGCGGCCACCAAATGTTAAAGGACGCTAGGAGGGCCTAGATTGAAACTTTGCAGGTATAAAATTGAAGGCAGCCAGCTGAACAGACATAGTCAAACTATGGCTATTTTTCAAAAGGGAACCTCAGTGACCAGCATAGAAGCTTTTAAAAAAAAAGAAAAAGGGAACAGGACCAGGACACAGGGCAAGGCTATGCATATACTGTTGCATGATTTATTACATCCAGTTCACATCTAGTCGCTTTAAACATCCAGTTAACTTCACTGTACACATATTACCAGTAAAAGGAAGAAAAAAAAAAGGTGAACTATTTTATCAAACTGCAAACATAAGTGGTTCTTTATGAAATAACGAGTAGAAAAATTCTGAGGTTCACTGTGATGGTGAAGATTTTTCTAAATGAAGGAATGAGCCAAAACGCAGCAGAACTTGAGCGGTGGATTGAGCGGACCTTACGCTGCATCTAGTTGCACTGTGCAGATGTATGTGGCATGCTTGTGGCATTATGGATAGGACACAGCAATAGGGGACCAGACTCCTCAGCTCCCTGCTGTGTGGTGTGAAGGCCTCATCTGTTTTCCCATCGCCACTCTAATATATCTGCAGCACATCCCCCCCCCCCCCTAATTAAGATTCCACTGCTCTATTTGTCATAGGATGGAGAGGATATCACAGAGGGTAGTTTAGCCACAGTTTTTGAATTAATTGCCGGGCAAATCACCACACGCAAGAATGCTCAGTGAGCCTGAGCAAAAATACCAGTTACAAAAAGTCAGCTTTTTTTTTTCTTTGTTATTTTTACAAATAAGCCTCCGTGGGGAACTGGATCTGGAGACTGTTTATCGCAGCTTGTTCCCCACATACATTATTAATGCTTAACATTATGCAGTAATTGTCAAAATTAAGCATGTATTCGTCCAGAGAGAAGCAGATGCAGTTGTGCTCTGTGTCATGTGGCTTGCAGTGTCCCATATAATGTATGTCGCATTAGGATTTCACAAACTATGGAATTGATTCACACATGCACATTTACACAGGAATGGCAATGTCTTTGGATGGTTAATGCGATCACAACAAGATGTTTTTTGTCGCCTTTGTATCCAAATGCAAAGAGGCAGCTACATGAAGCAAGACGTCTCTAAAATATGAAATATGACATATAGATTTAATGTGATGAAGGTTGTTGCCATTGCATTGTTACTTCATTTTAGTGTTCAAAACCATATCAGACACTTTGGACTATAATATGAATTCTTAACATTCTACATTGTCTCAGGCATGCCAACATGTAAAGTGGCTAGTTAGTGAGCTTGCATTAGACATTGACTCATGGCCCAAATCATACTGCTATCCACAGAGTGATATCTTTTGCTAATTTTTTTGTCCGTCACTCCATACGATAGTTAAATTACAGTTTACCTCCATGTCTGTCCAGAGTATTACAATATACTGTGCGGTGACTGATAAGAGAGCTTCGTCAAACGGTGCAACAACAATCACCTGAAGCTCAACATTATTAAAAAGTAATGAGCTTGTGGTGGACTATAATGCTTCAAATATGGATATTGCAGTAAAGAAGCTACACATTTTAAAACGTGGATGCTTCACAAACATTCACACATCTTCGATCCAATAACACAGAAAACCCATACAATCACCACAGTTTCAAAATGGGAACCAAAGGTTAATGTCACCAATTCAGTATCTGACCAAATGTGAAATACAGTCACAGTCTCCCTTGTTTGTGGACAATATAACAATGTCCCAGTGAATTTGACCTTTGACCTTTTGTTTTTAAAATGTCATTAATATTCTCATTTTATTCTATGAGACATTTGTGTGAAGCTGTGTCTTAAATAGCAAATTTATTATTGAGTCATGAATTAGAAATGTGTTTTGTGAGGTCACAATGACCTTTGACCTCCGATGGCCAAATTCAGATCAGTTCTTCCCTGATTCCAGGTGGACACTTGTGCCAAATTTGAAAAAAAAATTCCCTCAAAGTGTTCCTGGGACATCGCCCTGGGGTCTCATTTATAAAACAGCGCAATGGATCCATAAAAGTGTGCACACAAAAAGTACATTTATGATATATGTTTAGTATTAGCTCTGTTCTACAGTTAAATGTTCCTTACAGCCCGGCTCTCTCATCTGCGCTTCAGGGTGGAGAATGTGATGCTGATACAATGCTGATGAAATACTGAGCAGACTTTAATGACAGATTTGAGTTGGTTGTTCTCAAACTGACACCTTTATAGAATAGTTATTACTCACTATAGGCTCAAGTGCAAATAACATTGCTAGTTTGAATTTTTTAGGATCTCTAATTAACATCTTCACCACCTCATCATCTGCATTGCCAAAAAATCCCTGTCTCCAAAATGTTCATACACGTGGGTCACAGTTTACTTACTGTGTGCACATTCTCCCATTAAGTTTGTTTTTACTCGTCACAACTCTTACCCCAAAAGTGGCATACACCTCTTTCAGGTCCTGTTTTGTGTGTATGGTTATAAATATGTGATCAGTTCATGCATGAGTCCAGGTGGAGATATGTGTAAATAGAGCTGCCACGATTAGTCAAGAATAGATAAATAGATCAAAAGAAAATTAGTTGTCAAATATTTTGATAATCAGGTAATCACAATTTTTTTTTTAAAAGTCATTGTCATATTTTGACAATTACAGACAATACAATTAATTGATTAAATGTAAATAATCAGTAGATACGTCAGTAATGCAAATATATTTTAGTAGCATACCTAGTGCTAAATTTAAAAAATTGCATCAAGGTGTTCCTGACATATTGCTTTCAAGAAAATGGGACAGATGGACGGACAGACAGATGGACAACCCAAAAAATATAATGCCTCCAGCAACGGCTGTCGTCGTCTCAGACGCATAAAAAGCGGCACAGAATTTGATGTAATTGCTTCTATATTCAACCTTCACAACTCTCTTTGAAACAGTGATTGTATTCAGGTTATTTTCTGAATGCATCACAATCGTAAGGTTCATAATGGTGTTATGTAGAAGTCAAGCTGGCAGAGCTTCAAATGAATGCATGTGTTGAAAAAGAAGATTAATGGAAAGGGAACACTTCTATTTCATTTTTCATTTTTGAAAATATTTAGAAAAATTCACATTTGAAATATTTTATTTCAAGATTATCATAAATAAATAAAAATTCTACATTCAGTCTCTGCTCTTCAGTAGCTTCTGTACATCATGCAATCATAACATCATATGAAATCTTATTATAGTTGTCATGATTTTTGTAAAGTACAGCTGATATATCAATTGTGAATATTATAAATCAATTGTTTTTAACATGATACGCCTTCATGTTATAGTAACAGACATGAAAATAAACATATAATGCCATGTACTTTATGTTTCCTCTTTTTTGCATGCAGACATGGAAACACTGTTGTACATAAGCCAAAGTACTTCAGGTAAATCCTGGAGAGAATAAAAATATTCCTTCATTTTCGGTATTGTTCCTATCATGTCAAGGGGGAAGGATTTCTTTTTATGGTTTAATTCAACAATACCATTTGCGATTGGGGTTTTGGGCATCTCAAGGGCATTCCTGGTGAAATTACTGAGACTCTGCACCATTTATCACAGCCTGACATGTGTCATGTTCCAGATTCTGGTGCAGAAAGGTTACAGCTGAAGACAGCTCTCTCTTTGTTGAGCAGCCATCAAAGACAACATCTCGTATTTATCAAAAAAAAAAGGAAACCTGGCGAGAGGATAGGAGCTATAAAAGTGTTGTCACATGTTCTCCAATGACCTCATATTCAGACATATTAATCTGATACAATATGGGAGAAATTGCAGCACCAGTTATAGGAATGTATCTAAGCATAACCCCAGAAAAACATGAGTCTACTAGTATGTTTGCAATTGTCTATCCCATATAAGGTTTTATTTAGTTTTTATAATTGTTCTTTTCATTATTGTATGAAAAGAACATTTATACCTGTGTATTGTACAATACACAGGTAACACAAATAATAAATTAATTAATACATCTTATTGCTTTTCTAGGTGTTTTTACTTTTAGCTTTAGTGGAGAAAAGATTTAATTCCTTTAATAATTTTAATATTTTTAACAATTTTACATTAATGCATGACAAATAATAATTTAATTATTATTTGTGTACATTTTCCTGACTATACTAACGTACATACTTACATACTATTACTTGAGTAACATTGTCAAAGCAGGACCTTTACTTGTAACAGAGTATTTTTACCGTGTGGTATTAGTACTTATACTTCACAAATGTCAGCATTTTCTTTGATTTTTACATATCCTCTTAAATTTATCTTTTTACAGAGCTTGCACACAACAAATTAAGCAAGTGTTTTATATCAAAATTTACAGCATGATCTCAGTTTACTGTAAAATAAGGCTCTCGTTTGTCCTGGAGCAAAGAGATAATTTTGTCAAATCCTGCAAAGATGAATTCTCATTTTTGAAATTCTTCAAATCTCTTATGAAAACATACATGCAAATAAACATCTGGTGCTTGAAATGGGTTTAATGAAGTCTGAAGTTCACAGAAGCAGGAGAACATTTGAATCAAATAGTAGATAAATGTGCAATAAATCTCTATGATGACATTTTTAATATAGTTTTTGGAGTGTTTTCTTTCACCCTACTTACACCAAACATTAAAAAAATAGGACGGATTAAATGCTTCATACGTTATTTCATATTGTGCATGTTTGAGATTGCTCTTGACTTGGCAGAAACAAGGTGGTGGTTGCTTGTGTAGCATAGGGCCGTGGCAGCTGTGAATCCTCTCTGGAAAAAAAAAAAGAAAGACATTTGTTATTACTACATTTATTGAAAGAAAGTCGTAACTCCTTTTCTACTTTTTTCCTCCACAAACCCATGACACAACAATTCACACCTAGGGCTGTGACTGCTTCTCTTGTCCCCAAAGGCAGCGAATCCCTCCCATTTCTCAAAACCACACTTGAACAGACATTTACAGTCAATTTATATTCAGTATAAAAATCCCACACATAAAAAAGAGGCCATGACTGCACCGAACAGTATGATAAAGTGGGCAATGGTCAGGACCCTTTCAATTATGAGTTGAAGCTCACTTTTACACAAGGAAATAACTTGAACACAGCAGAAACCTTTTCTAACGGACAGATAATTTTGTCAAACACTCATAACTATCGATAAAGAAATCAAATTTGTTTGTTGCAGACAGAAAAAGCATTTAGCCAAAATGGTCACATTTACACACAAAGTGCACTATTCCTGTGATATTACAAAACAAATAATTTTGTAAAATACACTTACCCACATTCAAATGGATCCTGAGTCTGTATATATTCCTCTTCATCCCACTTCTGCTGGTGTAATTGTGGCCTCTCGGATGCTGACTGCACGACAGCTGCAATGTTTGTGAGGCGACGGGTTGGTCCCTTAGTGACTTCCTGTGTGTCCATTGGCTTCACACAAGATCAAATGAACACATGAATCTAGCTCGCTTCTTGGTGTCATGTAAGTTGATGTGAGTCGTGTACAATCTCTGTAGATTCCAGCAATTTTTAAACCATATTTCTGGGCCGTTTTATCACAGATATTAATTTTTTTTTAAACATTGCACATGCATGTCCATAGACCTCAAAGGGCTATTACCTTCCCTGCTCCATGATGGTTGATCTCATCGCTCTAATCTGATGATAAGGAGTTCCCAAATGTTGGCCTGTCTCCCCAATTTGAAGACCTTTTCAGTTGATTTTCTTCTTCTTTGAGTTTAGCTACAAACTGCCACTGGCTGCTTTCTTAGTCTTCTGGTTTGTGCATGCATGGTAGGCTACATCGTCAAAACGTCACAGCACTGTCCTGCCGTTCCACCTCACCTTCACACAGATGTGTGATTGGGCCTCCACAGCTGTCACAGAGGTGGAACAAAGTGACACCCCATTGCGCCTTCACTGCGTTCACAAAGAAGGTCGGGGCCAAATAAAGGCGCATTGAAAATGCTGTGTGAACGGGGTTCTTCCATCCTTGGTGGCAAACTATGCGCAGTATCCTATAAAATGTCTTCTTATCCCTTTCCCAGACTGGGTCTGTCACTCAAGTACTGCACATCATTTCTGCATTTAACTGCTGAACACTGAAATTAAGTACGTTAAGCTAGCTGTAACCATGAACCAATGACCTTAACCTTAAGAAGGAAATAAAACATGCTACATGGTGTTAGCCAGAGACAGGAATATAATGGCATGCAGTGCAAGCACAATTAATGACAATATGAAACTGTTTGCTATACTCCTGAAGTCAACTCCTCAGGATATTTCTAAAGAAATTTTATCAACACCATCAGTGTCTCCCAAAGTAGCTCCCTTTAAAAGGCATGTAAACTGTCATTGTTTAAAGAGTGCATCAATAACTGCTGACATTGTTAAATGTAAAGTACTACGTAAGGGGGAGGGGTGTGTATAAAATTAATTAATTCTACTGGCACGTTATTTATGACTTAATATGATATACTGCTGTGCTTTACAATAACACTGAATGTGCATATTTCTGGAGGAGACAGTGGAGTAATTATGCAGAATGCCTTTTACCATGAACGTACAATATTAATTACAGGCACAGTTGTTTATCAATTGTGAAACACTGTTTAAAAGCTGTTTGGAAAATTACAATGATGACCCAGGCTTGTCTCATATATTTTACTTTCAATTGTTTATAAGTGTGTGCTTATATGTTTATGTGACACAAGGCATCCAGAGCATTGATATCCAGGTAGACAGACGAGAAAGTGATGAAGGAGAACCAAAGGTTGAAAATCATAACATAACCTGGCTGTTTGTTGACTGGCACCACTGTAGCAAAAGGGCAGTGAGTTTACCATGAAATACTCTAAACCCTGTAATCTACTAAGTATGCAGCTTCTATCTGTCACTTAATTTGCCGTATTTTCCTCTTCAAAACTGCCAGGTCAGGAAGCCATTTGGACCATGTGTCACTGATGTGCCATCACATTACTTGCCTAATCCTCTACATTATGCTGGATGAAAATCTGCACTCAAAATCTGCACCAAGGAGGATTTGATCCTGGGACTGTCGGCCTCAGAGTGGCGTGTAATAATAATCTGATATAAGTGGCCAAGTGGCGATAAGAACACTGGTAGAATTGTTTGCCTTCATATATGCAGTGCCTACTGAGGCCTGATATTTAAACAGCAGAATGTGGTGCGAGTTTGGAGAACATGGGCTGTGGTTTAGAGGAAAAAGACCTTTGAATGAAAATCTTCTCGGACTGAAGTCAAGTCAAGTCAAGTCAAGTCAAGTCAAGTCAAGCCAAGTCAAGCAAGTCAAGTCAAGTCAAGTCAAGTCAAGTCAAGTCAAGTCAAGTTAAGCCAAGTCAAGCAAGTCAAGTCAAGTCAAGTCAAGTCAAGTTAAGCCAAGTCAAGCAAGTCAAGTCAAGTCAAGTCAAGTCAAGTCAAGTCAAGCCAAGCCAAGTCAAGTCAAGTCAAGTCAAGCCAAGCCAAGTCAAGTCAAGTTAAGCCAAGTCAAGCCAAGTCAAGTCAAGTTAAGCCAAGCCAAGTCAAGTCAAGTCAAGTCAGGTCAAGTTAAGCAAAGTCAAGTCAAGTCAAGTCAAGTCAAGTTAAGCCAAGTCAAGCCAAGTCAAGTCAAGTCAAGTTAAGCCAAGCCAAGTCAAGTCAAGTCAAGTCAAGTCAGGTCAAGTTAAGCAAAGTCAAGTCAAGTCAAGTCAAGTCAAAACAAGTCAAGTCAAGTCAAAACAAGTCAAGTCAAAACAAGTCAAAACAAGTCAAGTCAAGTCAAAACAAGTCAAGTCAAGTCAAGTCAAGTCAAGTCAAGTCAAGTCAAGTCAAGTCAAGTCAAGTTAAGTCAAGTTAAGTTAAATTAAGTTAAGTTGCAGACATAACATTGGAACTTTTTTCCCATGGTGGTGATTCATAAACTCAGACTATAATAGGGCACATATCTAAATTAAATAATCAGACAACCAAGATTATATTGTAACAAAGAAATGAAGCAAACAGTCATAATGAAAACAGCCATTGTCTGTCCTGGTATCGCATTAGGCATTGAGGCCCATTCAATATGACAACATCTTGGGGGAAAAAATTGACCTTAGACATTTGCATTTTTCATCATTTCCTCTTACTCACTGTTTTTTTTCTTACCCATTGTTAGCCAATAAAGCAGAAAGAATATGAGGATTTAACTAGATTTTTCCAAAAAGCTCATGCAGCATACAGTAATCAAAGTGTTTTAAAGTGAAACAACAACAACAACAATCCAAAAGATCAATATTTACATGATTATGTCCCCCCCCCAAACATGGCCTCAAACATGCATGAGTGCAATATTTTTTTAATTCCTTCAAATTAACATAATGACTTCAGAGCAGAAACAATAAGGAAACAAGCGCACCAAACAACTCTCATAGGAGAAAATGTGTCAGAGGCTGAAAAATATTAATTTCTTACAGTAAAGAGAGGATAAATACATTGGTGGCTGAGGTACGATTTGTAATTTCTCATTATGTGGTATCTAAAATATAATCTAGTCATTTAAAGAATATTTTACTACTCAGCTACATTATATTACTGATCAAGAGGGTCTGTAAGTCTCCAAAAAGTTATATTTCTAAAGCATGTTACTGCATTTATTGCGAAAGGGTTCGTATTACTGCTGAAGCTACTGAAAATTAGCAACCCGTTTGCAGCTTTAAGACATTTTTAAGCCACTTACTGATGAGGTTGAGTTTTAATCAAAAGCAGTACAGCTCAACGTGTGAAAACAGATATGTAACGTATTATGTGGCTCTGTACAGAGCTTTCTGAAGCCTGGGAGAATAACACTGATGATGTCATCATCATGCTCTCGAATGCACTGAGACTTTGAATCTTTAAAAGGAAACCTGCATTATGAAGTGGTGGCATAGAGATTGAAAGACCTGAATGTCTAATAAAGATGCTATCCAGTTGCATTCCAGAGTTTATAGGAGCTCACCACGTATTTATAGGAGCTCACCACGTACTACAGACAAAAAAACAGGATATTTCAACAGTGGGTGCTTCGATTTTGACAACACCTTTTTGAAATCTGTCTCTCAGGAGGCCCCAACCCCTTCCGGAAATTAATTAGTAAATTACTGGAGAACTCCTCTAAAAGCTGCACTCCTAACACAATATGAAATCAGGATTGAGTGGGTCTACTGAGTACAGAAAAGATAATTATTCAACATGTTGACCTTCACTTCAAATACAACTAAAATAAATCACATGTAACTTAATAATAAAATAACAATTTTCATGACTAGGTTTTACACCAAGATAACCTTGATTAGAAAGAAAAATAACTACCAATCAAATTTATACAAAATAATTTCTTCTACTTTGGTTTCAGATATTTTTCTCAGCCAACTATAGCAGGATTATTCCCGGCAGTCTCATGCTGCAGATCAGTGACTCGAAAGGTTTCATTTATTACATGTCATGACTGCATGTATGTGTTGTGTTGCTGTTAGAGATGCCATGCTTGGAGAACATTACATGTACTGCTTTGAGAGACAGAGACAGGACAGAGCCCAGGCTTCCACTGTGCCACGAGTCTTCGCTGCCCTCTACAGGATGAAGAGTACCTTGTGATCTGTGATATAACCTTGTGGCCCCCCCCAACATCACTTTTATAATGACACCTTGCAGCACTGACTGAAGAGCCTTTGCTTTGCTTTTAACACATGGGTTCCACTACACAGAACAGGAAATATGCATGGATATAAAATAATTAAAGAGAGTTCATTAAGGTGTTGGGAAATGATGCCTCGTGTGACTGCACAAGTTAGCATCATGAACGATTTGTTTACTCTCACTCTTACTCATTTAGAAGTGACGGCTTTTATCCTGCGTCTTAGTGGACCAGATTACTTTTAGGGTAGATGCTGTGTTGTCAGTCACTTGCTGTACTTCTCAAAGAGTGCAGAGTAAAGATTATCTGGAGCTAAGGTCAATGAACTGAGCGGCTGAGAGCTTAACCATCAGAGCAATTAACTCACATACAAATCCGTAACAGCCAGTGGTCCGGGTAAATCTATACGAACCTACTTATTCTAAGAGCCTAGTTTGTCTGCATATTTGTGAGAATCATAGTAATCTCGTCTTGAAAGTTACATATTAGGAAAGGTGTGAGTAAAAAATTTAAATACACACTGGTTGATAGACCGTGTCTCATCGCCAGGGTTTTCAAATGATATGACAATCTCATATTATAAGTTAGTAAGTTGCCTTACACTCATCACATTTAAATGAGTAAAGAACTGAAAATGTTACAGTTTTGATTGGTGGACTATAATTTCCACTAGATTCACTTCAGTTAGGCTACATTTTGGTAAATATTTCAAAGCGGTGGCACGCACAACACATGTTTCAAATGTACACATTTAAGGCAGCTACTATTGCATCACCAGGAAAATATTTGATTATATATTACAACCCCATGGAGCACAGCCATGATGTCACTGAAGTGACCATGTTGACATATTTCATGGTCTTGCTTATGATTAAGTATTACAGTATTTGGGGAAAAAAGCAACATTGCACAGTGCTTCCAGTAATACATGACAGCTGGAAGTGGCCATCAACAGTAATCTAATAATTGTTTAGGTGTTGCAGCATCAGTATATAGTATAATGTAGTAAAATGCATGACTGTAAGGCATTAACATATTAGTGCATGTGCCTCTTATCACATATCTGCACACATGCAATGTTGTTGTTGTTCTAGAAAACAATTGTTACTTGATTTTTTTAAATAAAGGGATCTATCGACTTCATTATCACGGTTTTAATCTTTGAATTTTATCCTACCTGTCCTTGAAAAATGTAAGAATAACAGGAGACTTTGAACACAACATCCAGAGAATGCCTGATGCACATTTCCTTGCATGCCAAATGCTGAGTGGTTTAAACCCTGAAGTGATGTCAGAACAATACTAATCCCTGTGTCACAATTTAATAAGGCTATACAACCGCTAAACAATGTGTCCTGCAATACTCCAACAGTTACAAGTACTGATTACTTAGAGCAAGTGTAGACCTATAAGAAATCACAAAACATGATTTGTTCTACCACGTTATTGATCCGTCCTTTGCACGAACACAATAGTACCTTGTTTATCAAATGAGTTATTAAAGCTACATCTTTGACAATAAATCATGCCCTATCAGCTTCAGAGTTCAAATAGGTTATTACTATGATCAATTTAGAATCTTACACAAAACAGTATCTGATGTTGAGTTTGTGATGTATTTTCTTTTAAAAGCGATGTCCTTAAGTTACCTCCTCACAGCATCTGCCTTACTGTATGCATGTGCGTGCTCTCACAGCTTGTTGAGCCCTCTCTCTCTCTCTCTCTTTCCATCTCTCCCTCTCACTGCCTCTCCTCTCTCGACCTCATGTCTCCTCTGCGCTCTCTCCCCTTCTTCTGGCTCTATGAGGGGCAACTGAGGTAAATGTGACAAACTGCCCTATTTAGGTCACACTAACAAGAGTAGCACCGTTCACTTGGGATTCAACCGGACCAACTTTGACTGCACGCCAGTAGGACAAGTCAGGGCATGGCGTACTATACGTGAACTCATCACCACAGGACTGCGTGACAAACACAGCTGTGTTAACTGCAAGACAAAAAATGATCCAGCGGATTTACAATGCCGCTATCCATCTTCATGATTCCAAGAGGCATTCATAAAAGCAGGCGATTATGTTGCCTCTGAGCACTCTTCACAAAGGTATAAAGGCTGTGAGGTCAATAGGGGTAAAAGTGACCTGGCTCCTTAAGAAGTGGCAGAAGGAATTACTGATACTGTGCACAAGGACAGACACAGCAGCTGCTGTCACTTTTAATGCCATCATAGATTGCTTCAGAGGCACCACCGCTGGCTTTGGGTTCTATTGCGATTTTAAGAGCAGGAAGGAGGAGAGCAAGTCTCACTGCTTCAATGCATTTCTGCACAAGTCGGCATCAGCCTCTCTAACGATTAGGATGTTATTTTATAAATCTTTATCTCACTGTGGGCCGTCTCATGTCGCTTCACCATTCTTGTAGTTTATTGCTAGAATTTGATAGAAACCTAATCCTTACTAAAAAAAAAAACCATGCATGGCATTTGATGAGCACAGCCAGCTAAGTCACGTCACGTGTATACACTCATCGTGCATATATTTTTAGCATGGGTGAACACAGTAGTGACTGAAGCTTGAGCTGCGCCACATCAGCCACAAACGTGATCCCTGAAATCTCAGAATACGTTGTTTCCTCTTCGATTAAACCAGTTTGTATTCGATCAAAAAAAAAAGATGGCTTCTTAAAAATATTAAGGGCTATGGTCTGACTGTCATATCTCACACTCATCACTATAACATATACGACTAGAGATGTGCTGTCTCCTCCTGCCACTCATTCTTTATCTGTCAAAATATGCTTGCTTCTACATTAAGAGGGCAGCAGTGACAAGCTGGCAGCAAGTGTGGTTGTGTGTGTGTGTGTGTGTGTGTGTGTGTGTGTGTGTGTGTGTGTGTGTGTGTGTGTGTGTGTGTGTGTGTGTGTGTTTGAGAGAGGCATGGGGGCTCCAACTGCCAACAAGCGGCACTAATCTGGCATGATCTGTGACTCCCCCTCATCATCTCATTGGGTGTGAGGTCTTGGGTGTGGTTATTAAGGACACTGATCTTAGATGGGCCTTCTGTTTGTTCACTGATTATTACTCACTGGGCAGCTGTGGACTGAATCACTGAGCTGGTAGACCTTGTTAAAGTGATGCAGGTTTAAATATTGCATTGGCAAATCTGCATGCAAAGAGAAACAAAATGCAAATGCTTTAAAAAAAATGCATAGGCCATGGCAAACAAAGATTTTGACAGAGGCAATATGTGCTGAAGCCCAAAGTTCAACAGACAGCAGGAACATTTATCCTTTAAAAAAAAATTCTTTTTATCACAGGTTAAAGAAAGTGTCTCATATAACAGCAAAATAATGGTTTGTGTAGGTTGGGGTAGAGAGAATCTTACAATGAGGTTGTAGGTTGTAAGGGTCAGTTGTGTGTGTGTGTGGAGAGTACAGTGACAAGTTATTAAGATGATGCTTGAGGGAGGCGCACATACTTGATCTGAGTGTCAGAACCTGTTAGAGGTTTAGAGGTCATATCCACAGTTTTAACCCATTGTCCACGGGTGCCTTAAGTCCCACCCCCAACCTACCCTTCTAACAACCTTTGGCCTATCCAGTTTAGCTGCTCTGGGTTAATTCCATGTCCTGGAGCTGAAACAACAGGATCACAGACGCAGCACTAATACTCAATAGACACTGACCTACTTTGTTGGTTTATACGGGGGAAAAAAACTGATCCACTGCCCTAATGCCAGCAATGAAAACGATCTAATGGTCCAAACTGTTCTGAAAGCATGCTCATGTTATTAATTTCTCATTACGGGAATGCAGCTCTGCTGATGGGATTAAATGCCCTACTCTGGCTCTCTTTCATTCTGTGACCTCTCCAAAGAAACACAAAGGCTAAAAAAAAACGTCTGCTTGAACACTCCCTGTGCCCCTTGTTTGTTTGTTTGTGTCTGTCATGTGTTTGTATGTGCGTGTGTATGCGAGAGTCATTGGGTTACTCATCCAAGACTCAAAACAATTTGAATCCAAGACAACACGGAGGCTGAATCGTTGTGACCCTGCTATGAAAATGAAACAAAAAGTGTGACTGCATGATAAATCTGTAAATTCTATAATTGTTTTGCATATTAAAATAATCTTCCTTTTTCCATCTTGTGATACTAAATCACTAATATAAAACATGGTATTGTTTAAGGCTTGCATAAATGGCTTTATAAATTGTTTCTTTCTGTGTAAATTAATGCTCAAATGGATGTAGAGTGCCCTTGGCTGGTTGTACATCCAATTTGAACAATCAGAATCTATTTTTCTGGTCCATTACATCACCACCAGGGGGCACTTGATTCCTCAAGCATGCAGTGTTATGTTTGACAAATTGCCATAGAGGTAACACATGTATTCAGCAAGGGAATTAGGGAAAAAGGGCTGGATATACAACCAGACTGAAACCCACCCACCCACCCCTGATTTGTGTAGAATCTGCTATATTATGACAACGAGCAGCTGCAGAGGAAGAGCTTTAACAATATTATCCCTGGTCCATAACTCTGTAATAACATGTTATTGGCCAGGGAGGTAACAGACAGTAAAGTCACATGAGCTACAATTTAAGACAATTATTTGGATGTGAATTTACAGTTTATATACTAAATTAAGCATGAAATCAGCATTTCTCAAATGCACTGTGTCCAATGGTCAAATAAAACATAAATGCTTTTCTTGAAACACAGACCAATATTTGTTTTATCTACAGCTATATAATTGGGAGTAAACCTTAATATAATGATGATATAATATTTACTTTCATCTTAATCTGCCATAAAAAAAAACAACTTTGATAAGCATGTGCAGAGAAGCTTAGAGTCTTTGCATTTTCCCCAATCTATCACCGCAAATTTGGATACAAAAGGCAACAATTCAAATGGCTGAATAAGCATAAAATATGTCTAAACCTGAGGCTTTCAGTACACCTAATAATACAAACACGACATGTAATATATCATATCACCCATTACCAGTTAGCATATAAAACAAGATAAAAATATGCAGTAGTAAAATGTAGTAGTTGACGGATCAGAGGAGGTATCTTAATAACACTGTGGTATTTCCTATTCGGGCATTCCCCTGGCAGTGCATGGAAGAGATTTTGAAACACAATGTTTTAATGGTAATCTTACTTTACTTGTACTTTAAAAGAAGAAGAATTTTGGTGTGAGTTTCTGAGTAATGGAAATATCGGTGACAACTCACTTCACAGAGGTACAAAATTTTGAAACAACTCAATAGTAATGTCTCTTTCTAGAAATCTTGACCCGGTTTCTAAAAATAATCCACAGATCTTATTATGAGCAGTTTCGTTTAGGAACTATTTGCTTTATAAAGAATTGTATCCCTGCTCAGAGTTTAACGTACAGCTACTGATGGACAGGAGGCTCATGCACATGGCAGAGCAGGATATAAACATGAATGGTCTCCTCAGCTGAGCGGTAAAGTAAGCTAGCTTAATTACCATAATCAGCCAGTAGGCCTGGCTAATATTCACTTCTGAACTGATGCTCGTACCAGTAGCAGTAGCTGGAATTCAGAACTTGTAATTACCGTACCTTTCTTCTGCAATTTATGCTATCTGTAATAACAGGAATGTCATTTCTGTTGCAAATAAGTCAACAAATTTCTTGTAAAACTACCATTGGTATTAGATACCATTAGATATTGGTAGGAAGCTTTGGACATAATCAGTGGCTAGTTGTATAGTTGGTTAACACTAGTAAAAATGCTCAGCGAACATCACCTAGAAAGTGAAAAAGCCTAGTTATTTCCAAAAACAAGTTATCCATCTAGCTAGTTAATTACATGATCATATCATAATGTGCTGATGCATCATTTAAAGTTTTGTTGCTGGCTGCAGACACACTGCGGCTGATGGAGGAGGCTTGACTTTCAGGCTATCAAGCACTGTACACTCTTCAACTTTTAGACACCCTGTTAGCTTGTCTCTCATCCATGAGTAAAATTCTGTCCGCGCAGTGAAAGCGCTCACAGTCAGGTGCGAGGATTATCTGTGGTTCCGTGGTTCTGTGGTTCTGTGGGTCGTGAAATTGCTGTTGAGTTTTTCAAATTGTTTCTTGTGCCATTTGGTTTCATTATAATCTAGAAAAGGCAGCAACTCACTCTAAAATAATCTAGATGAACACAGAGCACAACAGTTTTGAGGCAAAATGTGTATTTTTAATTTTGAGGTGAACAGTCCCTTTAAACGGTTTCCTCTCCTAAACACAAAATATACACTTTTGACAATATGCCGTAAAAAACTCTGAATGTGACATTCTTAAAAGCGCAGCTAACACAACTATATTTAATGCTTGTACCTTTAAGTTCAAAGAGTAAAACCCTGGGGAAGAGTGCTATAAATTATTTGCAAGGGAAAAGGCATGATGCATCTTTTAACATGTGCAGTCATTTCAGAGTGCAAAGCCTACAAATGTCATGTCCTCTTAAGATCAAAAGTAATTGGTCAGGCTGCACAACAAGGCACAGGGGTAACGAGGCAGTTTGCCACTGTAACAGACTCAAATGACATACTGTGTAGCATGTTGGTGAGCTAATAGACCTCATCGCACCAGGAGAGACCGCAGTTTCCCTCTGTCTTATCACATTAAGCTAAAGAGGGCTAGTTCTTTTTTCACCCACTAGCGGCATTATTTCCCTGTAGCACCTGATTTTTCAAAGCTACAGTGGCTTAACATCAATTAGTAAAACCTAACATTAAATCTGTCAGCATGTGTTAAAAGTATTAATGACTGCTATTTACAACGAGGCGGTGTTATTCATCCCATTAAAATCGCTAACAGACTCATACTAAAACACAACTGCATTACTGTCAACAAAAGGGGGATCTATGAGAATGACTTGGAACGATTTTTACTGACCAAAAGAGATTTCTAATTCCACTCAAGTGCTCTAAGTGAGCCACTGAGTGACACTGAAGTGTGAAGGCCATCAAAAGGGCACAGAGGGGGATGGTGTGCATTAACTCACGGAGCAGTGACCAGGACTTCTGATGCCTCACAGCTAAAAGGAAGAGGGTGACGACAAGGGAAGCAGGTGATGTGCTTCAAGTTGGCCCTCCACCAACTGTGCCGCCTGCAGTGGGCTCCTTCACACCCCGAAGATATCAGATGTCAGATCTGATGAATATGGATTAGATAGCATTAGGTCTCTATACCCAGCATACTGTAACACTGTGGTTTAAAGCAGAAATGGAAAAAAAAACATTTTTAAATACAGTAATGTGACAGCATTTTATAAATGGCATTTAAGATATAGTAATATACCATTATATCCTGTTTATTCATATTTTAAAATTAAGACAATTTACAGGCATGGATACCAGATTGCATCTTTTTAACTCTTCTGTACCTGAAGTGGGCACTGAGTAGCTGGATTATGGCAGAAGGTAAACATGTTCTATTTGAACTCTATCAGCAGATGCTAAATACCCACTTGATTCCATTTGAAATTAAAGGTAGACACACCTGAACACTGAAAATAGCTATGAGGTCTGGAAAGAAGGGCAATGACCTTTATACTAGAATGAATAGTATATACTCCGTAATACATACGGTTAAGACCTTGTGCTGGGATTCTCAAACATCAACTTTAAAGAGGTCAAAAACATTTTTACAGAACTTAATTAAGTAACTTTTCCATAGATATTTCCAAGAATAACTTCTCTAGAGGCCATATTTTTCACTTTCCGTTCTTAGAGCATCAAAAAAAATATATATATGGGCAATTTAATGACATCTGTCAAAGAAGTCATTGTATTCAATGCATACAATGGAACTGCTGTTTGAAGGTGAAGTTGATGCCATCATACGAAAGAACACGACTCTCCCCCTCCCATCATATGGTAAGTGGGTCACAGGGCTGTACATGACCCAGACATGGGTCTCGCCCCGCAGGATCTTGGGCCAGTCAGGCATGAGGTGCCAACTGAGCGCCTCTGATTTGACCCCCAGTTAGGTGGCCTGAGCTGAGCCCCTGAGTTGAGCCCCTGGCTCGCTCTATTGACACAAGGCTCCGTCTGAATGGAACCCCGGGGTGCAGTCACAGTCACATGTCTTCAACTGGACACTGCTGTGGTGTGCCAGGACTGACACCACAAACCTCTGTTACTCCCAGTCTCTCTTTGTCAGTGGATAGACTTGATTTCAAAGTACGTTTTAATCAACATGTAACATATTCACTTAAACATATCCCTACAAGATGTTGCTTTGGAAAGGGTAATACAGTAACATATGGAGAAAGTAAAAGAGAATCTCTGCTTCTTTGTTATGTTTTACATGCAAGATGAATAGAGGAATTAGGTAATTCAGCAACTAGACTAAAGTGAGTGTTCTGTAATGTTGTAATGTTGTAATGTTTTGCAAAACTTGAAAGGGGTCAACTTGATGTTAACTCTATGTAGCAGAACTTAGGCGCATGTCTTTCTGTATGTCTTTGCTTGTATTGTTTGACACAGAAATCTTGTTTTACTAGTCTACCGGCCAACAGAATATAATAAAACAGAGAGGATCCGCCCTGATAAGGTTCTTCTCAGACAATACCGAAGGATGTTGCAGGCACAAAGAACATTTTCTTCAGCATAGACCACTTTTATGTGACCCAAAAAATGTTCTTTCAGCTAGGAAAAGTTTTTTTCTCAAAGGCAATTCATTTTTTCCCATCCAAAACCTGCTGATTGAAATCCCAGTTTTACAAAAAAGGACAGACATCAGTCTGTCAGTAAGGCCCCCCCGCTGTGACAAAAAAGCTTTTTCGGGAACTGGTTGATGGACATGATTTATAAAGCTGTTACTTGTTGTAGAAAAAAGAAATTGGGCCAAAATGGACAACATAAATAGCATCCAGAATACGGTCAAGAAGGCTGGAAAATTTTTGTACAGAATAAAACGGGATTTTTAACACTATTCACGTTTATGTGTAGCAATAAAAAACATGGCAGATTAATCTATTCGTGAAGCCACTCAACAGCAAATAAAATTAGAGTTAGAGGTTAGACAAATCCAGCACCCAAGGAAATGCTGCTTGGTCAGAAAGTTTGAGGAGGGGATATTAGAATGCAATTCTAATTAATTCAGATGGCCTATCTAACCCTAAGGCAAGTCGTACTCCAGACTGCAACATCTTTATTGATCTTGGGAATGCTTCAGTGGACTTTCTGTGCTTATCTGCCCATTAAAAGCATCTCTTGTGACGAACCATGATTTAATTAGATGACAATCACTGTTAACAATAAGTGGCTAACATCACAAAATTTGCACATTAGTGCTGGCAGTGATAAATTTCAGTAGCCCAGCAGGGACAACTCGCGTCTTTCACCAAGCCTGCCCTTTACAAGATAGTGTAGTTTTATTACTATGTAATAGAGAATAACAAAAGGGAAGATATAATAATACACAAATATCAACATATTTGTGCATATCACCAGTATGTTGTTACTGTGCTGTGAAACTGAAAATCACTTTCAATTCGAAAATAACGAGGCTCCTGTAAGGATACCAGCATTTATTCATGGGTTACATCTCAAAACATGGGTGTGAATGCGTTCTGACAATTTGAGTAGTGCATGAAAACAACCACTGGAGGGCAGTGTGCAATTTAAACGCCCCAAAACCTGTACAGTATATTGTAAGTCAGAAACACAGGCTTTCTGGAAATTGAAATTGTCCCTCTGGTGAAATATAAAACTACACTTTATTGAATCTTTGGACAGAGCAACAATAGATGTAATTCAGGGAGTTATAAGTCGAGCACATTGGATATTTACTAGATGTTTTCATCAATATGACTGGTGTCACTTCACAGTTAAGAATAGAGATATTTCACCTGCTCACATTTAATACAAACCCAGACAATAGTGGGAAGACAAAGCATTTTTGGGGGAATAGGTGGAGGCCAGAGGCTAATAGCGATGAAGGATTTGTCAGTCATCCCTGTATTTAATAATCCCTAGCTCTCCATTTTCTGCTGTTTGTTTATATTAACCTCTGGTTGAACCCTCTTTAGTGGCAGCCTCTTTTGCCAGAAAGTTCAGTGAACATTCAGCTCGGAAGCGCAGAGCATGTCATCTCGAATCTATTAGCCCACAGGGGAGACTGCAGCGTCTCTCTCACTATCTCTCCCTCACTCTCTGTTTAACTCTCTCTCTCTCTCACGCTCTCTCTCTCTCAAACATACACATGCACTCAATAACGTACACTAGGTGAGCTCCTAACCCACACATTTTCTGTGGCGATGTAACTGAGATTATTACATACGATGACCTGCTTCTGACCTCACCTCTTCACTCATGCTTAATAATCTCATCACACTATGCACTATATAACTGCACCACAGAGCTACTGTATACAAAGGTAAGAGACTAAGGTACAGATCAAGCAAATAAAGTTCAGAATTGCTGATTGTGTTCATAATTCTTATTTTATTCAGAATACTGCTTAAACTGAAAGAAAAAAAAACGGCATCTGTGGTTCACAAGCTAGATTTAAATATCTGATGTTGTGCATATGATGTTTAACATATTATGCTGTGTCAGGAGGAGCCCTACTGCTTTTAAAGCTATTACCAGGGCTAACTGGCCTCAAGAAAAAGTAACATTTTAAATAATTCAATTTAATATATAGGGATGGTGCATGAATATCTGCCAACCAGTAAGATATTCACATTTTTTATTTAGGTATAAGCAGGAATACTACTAAGCACTACTACTACTTTTTTTTTTCTTTCTTTTTTTAATGGAATTTATGGAATTTATATGTGCACTCGTTTCATTTCGGCAGGCCACGAACGTCTTTCATGCGTTTCGCTGTCTGGATCAACGATTCGACTCTCCTCTGCTCTCGTCTGATGTTCCTACTGATGGTGTTGTTTATCTGTGCTTCAAACTCAGACAAGCCGAGCGAAGGAGAGGAGACAGACTGAGTGAGAGTAACCCCAGTTGAGGACAGCGATACATGCAACAAACATGCAATAAAAACTTTCCCAAGACCAAAAGAGGGACAGACATCAAACCTAACGTGCAAACCAGGCCAAAATATCTGCGTTTTTCCAATGCGCCACTACGCTACCTGTCACTACCTAACCATAACCTGGTACCAGTGGCGAGGATGCTAATAGCTCATCCGCTGCTGAAGGGAGGGAGGCTAGCCCTGGCCCAGCGCAACACAGGAAGACAGGCTTTGACCCATCTTGGCTGTCAGAGAGGAAATACTCCTCCTGGTTCGACAAGACAGATATAGATAAGGTCTAGTGTAAAAGTAAATAAAAATGTACATTAATTACACCATACATCTTGAGGCACTCACCACAATTAGTCATGGCAACGGCTACACTATGTGGCCAGGATGATAGTTATTCCTAGGACTAGATGACTCAATCCCTTGGAAGTTACACTATCCTGATGGCATCTTAGCTTGTCGGAGACTTTGTGGGAGACTTGTGGGTGACGGTGGAGCCGGTTGTGTAGGGGGGGCGGCCGATGGATGAGGGCCTGGTTGTAGTTGGTTACTTCATCTGGATTCATTGAGGTCTTCAGGAGGTGCCCAACCTTTATTGAGTGTTTCAACCTTTATCCTCAACGCTCTCTGGTTGGCAGGCCGGCAGCGGTGGCCAGGTCACTGCCCCTCTCGTTCGATTCTACAGATATATCGGTGTATGATATCGGTGTGAAAGAAGCATAAGATTTGAGTCTCGACTTTGGCACTGCCATAATGGCCCCATCTGAAGATCGGAGGGCTCAAGCTGGCTCATAAGGGCTTATCATTTCTGTTAAATAGCTTGGATCCAGACCCAGTCATGGATTAAAAGTGCTGTTTTTAATGATATAATTTCCTTCTACCCATGCTATCAATCAACAGAAAATGTCTTCAAATTGGGGAGACAGCACAAGGTTCGGAAGCTCCTTACCCTCCGAGCAGAGGACGAGATCAACCACCATGTAACAGGGATGGTAAATAGTCAATTTTGCCATGTGATAGATTCTTTACAAAGCATCGCTCGACGTATGTAAAACATCACACTAGACGCCGACACTGCTGATTTATACATCACGCCATGTTTGCTTGTGGTACGCCGGCCTACTATTTAAAATTACACACCAGAGCTGCATTGTTCAGCCATTGTTTTGTTGGCTGTAAATAAATAAAAATGCATAGAATAGACACAATCTCTGTGTAAAAAGGGCTATAGTGTCAACTAGAATGACAGTAGAGTGTATACCTCCACCAAGGCTCAATAATCCTACATGTCTTTTAGTTTACCTGAACCATGCCCTACCCGTCGATAAAAAATTTGTGAAAATCGGTTCATTGGTTTTTGTGTAATTAGGGAATATGTAGGAAAAAAAAGACCAATCTTGCAATTGTATAGAACAGTATATTAAATTCCTGCATCTACCCCTCTATCCAGATCTGAATCAAAATTTAACGGGTTCTTTCCTGGCCCATGTCCCATCCTTTAACTAAGTATAGTGTAAATCTGTCCAGTAGTTTTTGAATAAAAAATAAACCAACCATCAAAAACAAACAATGGGCATTCAGAAAGTGCATACTTCAGCCAAGACTGAAAATATTTTTTTTAGATCCACACTGCATAATAGTCATTAAAAAGCAAATGCACAGTTGATGTTTCCTAAAAATATTTTTAAAGACTTTATTCATGAGAACTTTTAAATTTTCACCGTTGCCAACATTAAAAATGTTTCGTCCCCCTTCACGGATTTTTACGAGCAAACTGTAGCAGTGAAACCATGGACACCTGAGTAAACAATACAAGCTATTTCTATGTCATCTGTGGAAAAAATCCTCAAACTTCCTTAAAAATCTTTGAGTGAGAAGAAACTACACAATCTTTGTGAAACACTGTCTACAACTATAATTTCTTAATTATTCTGGCCCTCTTGTAAATTTGGCAAATGTTATACATTAAGTTACTTTTTTCTTTATGTAAAAAGAATGTGTCTGTTTTTCCCTGTGTGTTTGTTACTACTGTTGCGAACGCCCTACTGTTTCCATATAACACAAGGAAATGAGATCCAATTTCAAGTGGTTACTTGAGGCGGATGTGTAGATGCATTGTAATACCAGGTGAGAATTGACATACTGCTGCAAACAAACATCCACCTACACTCTCAAAGTACTTTCTGAGAGTACAGAAACATCTGACAATCTTATTCTTACAAATTCACAACTTCGCAAGACTGTTCTTTCAATTCTCCTCTTGGGGTTGGGGGTAAAACTCATTAGGCATGAGTACATCCTTATGGGAGAAGTCGATTTCATCCTCATTAAATACATTTCAGTGTCCCCATTTATCTTGCTGGCCCATTTTCCTCAAAAACATGCTGCTTAACCTGGGTCAGCTTCTGAACATGAGATAACCCCCAGCAAATACCCAGAGCATCACTGTGCTTGATCATATTTAAACAGCCAATTCTCTCTCTTAATTTCCAGAGGCATGTTCAGATTAGTATCCCACCAACTGCTTAGACAGTCACACTCTGAGACACTAGAGATTTAATAAAGCACCTTTTATAAGAACAGCATTAAGATTCATGAGGGTGGAGCAGACAACACTATAGTTCCACACACACTCCGTTAACATACACCCTCCAAGGCTTGAGAAAGTAATTAGAAGAACTTCCAAGGCATCTTCAGGTAAAAAGGTAAATGTGATTTCCAAGGGCGCTGCTCTAAGAAAAAGGTGACAGAAAGATGAGAATGATGTTAAATCTATCATATCTTCCCTTTAAACCACTGGGGAGAAGGAAAACTTTCAAATACACTGACAGACACAAAGCCTCCTCTACCATTCACTACTGCACATCATCAGAACATAAATCAAAATTAGTGTTCATTTGGAATCACGAGTCTGGCTACCAGCAAATGTAACTAAACTTAATTTGAATACTCAAATTCATAGTACTGAGTGATTAGTTCAAGCTACAGCAGCTTTGCAATAATAGTAATTTTTGGCAACCTGGTGGAAAAGTGATGGGGAGAGCTGATACAGCTCATATTGATGTGAACTTGTGATCAAACTGTTGCCTATTTCACATCCAGCAGACATGAAGTGACATAAGCTACAAAGACTAGCAATCTAGCACGTTCTTGCATCAAATTATGCTGTATCTACTAAGTCACTGAGATGAAACAGAGATGGTATATATATATATATTTGATCACTAACTAACATTACATAAAATCTTGTCTGACAACATCCCACAAACAGTAGTAGCAATAAAAAGATAATAAGTTTAACAAGAGCATGAATGAAGTTTGCCATTATATCTCACGGACATACAGTATAACCTGTGGTCAATGGTCACACCCTCATGCTTGTAAGAATTCATTCTGAAATCTTTTGAGATGAGAGTCCTCTGCAAAACCCAAGGGGGGATGTTACATGTTTTGAGGCAAGTATTTACCCTGTACTTGTATGAGGGGTTCAGCAAAGGCTGTGAAGGTTTGTTTGCTTCCATATTGCTCCTTGCCGTCAGCAGTAAGCAGTAACAATGTGTCTTGAAAGTCAACTTATAAAAGTTTTATGGAACTCGGAGAGCTTAAGTGATCTTCCAAAGCTCTGCAGTAGCCTGCAGCATGCAGGATGTCTGCTTATATTAATTTCATAGAGTTTAAGAGGTCACTAAACTCATTTGGAGATTCTTACTCATTTATGAACTCTGCACCCCTTCTGTTCTGCTCTAAGCTATACTGGTCTTGAGATGCTTACATTCACATGGAATATTATATGGCTAGGTGACAAAAAAGTATGGTGCATGTGGAGTTTAAGGTAGGACTGAATGAAAATGCACTTTTGAAAGGCGTTTACCTGTGTTTTAATGAAAAGCAAGGGGAACAACCTGGGTTTTTGTTGTTGTTGTTGTTGTTTGTTTTTTATCTGCCTTGTGTGATGGGATTTGGGCAGCTGGAACAGGGGAGGAACAGGTAGGAATAGGGTCTTTGGGGGAAATTGGTTTATCTAATATTCAGAAGATTTCAAATAAGACAATGGACTTCTCATAAAGCAGCTTAACAGGAAATCAGCGAAACCCCAAGGATGAAACTCAGTAAATTAGCTCACCAGCTGGTCTTAACTATAAAAAAAAAAACATACACACAATAAAACAGAAAAATAGAGCATTCCTTTCAATTAAAAATCCAGTTAAGATACCAAAGCAGGACTATAAGAAGGAAGTGGTTAAGGCTCAGCTTAAAAGTTAATTTGATGCTGCTCTCTTTCACTGACCTCCCCTCAGAGCAGCAGACTCTCATATTGCAAACGGCGTCACTGTCCACAGAAGTCTGTAGACGAGCCAGTTTGTGGCAGTCTTTCTTCTTCACCAGATCTCCCAGTGAGTGTTTAAAACCAATGAGGCCTCTCATCTGTGCAGGGACCAAGCTTGGTCAGGGGGGTAGCGGGTGATTAATTGATGGTCACATCTCACTGACTGCTGCCCACACTGCTTTGATGAAGAGGGATTAGGTTGTGCACCGCAGGCTCAGCTGATAATAGGAGAACAGAAAGGAAATGCTCATGTCACGCTCCATGGCAAGGATTTCAATCAAAGAACCACATCATTCAGAGATCCAGAGGTTTTAAAAAGAAATAAAACCCTCAGCTTCCTGCAGCCTTTTACTTAGAAAGTAACTGTGTCACAATTAAAGGTTGGCCCCTTTTTAATTGGCTGCATGATTTGGAGCAAACTGGGTTTTTTTTTAAATAAGAAATTAAACCCTTGTTCTGCTTGAAAAACAGTCTTTAAAGTATCTAAATGAATCTAAACACTGACATTAGTTTGTTTTCCTTAAGATCTACAGAAACGATTGTTACATTAACACCGTAATTACAAGGCAACTATAAATTAGTCCACGCTTAATTGCGAAAAACATTTACGTTCATATAAAGGACTTTTTTTCCAGTATTGTTATTGTTCATCTGATGAACACGGACATCATAAAGTGACGAGGGAAATGATTGTCTTGGGGTTGTAAGGTCGAGATACGGTTTCATCTATCTGAGCCTTTATTTAGCCTCCGATCCTGTCTGGGTATACTTGCTGAACTAAGATCAGTCTGCAGTTTTCCCTAGAGACAACACTAATGTCACATACTGACTTGGCACACTAATATTTCACATCCAAACCAACCTATTAGGGATGACTACTTACCATAGACGAGATATGTCCTTCACAGCGGCAACCTTCACATTCAGTGTTTTCTCAATCTACACACACACACACAGAAACATGTTTGTGGGGACACACACACACACACACACACACACACACACACACACACACACACACACACACACACACACACACACACACACACACACACACACACACACACACACACACACACACACACTCATATAAAATGCTGTGCATATTTTTTGTGTTATATTTCATCCACTGCCACATGTGCTGGTGTACTTTCCTACGAATACCCTTATAATACCCTTGAAATCTTTAAAACCACAGGCTGTATCTGAACCAATATTTTTATTTTTAATAAAAATGAGGCACACATTATGAACATTACATTACCTTGTCATATCTACCTTGTTATCTTACATTACTGAGCCAGAATTAATGGTGTTTGGACAAATTATTACTTTTGCTCTCAATTACTTTATTCATACTCTTAGATAAATAATATACTGGTTGCATTCAAGACTGTTTGATTGTTTTTATGGTGCCTATTACTGTTTGCAAACTGTATTGTGAGGTCCACCTCATTTTAGTAATTATTTCAGATTTTGGTGACTCCTAGTGGTAGTAAATAAAAGTAAACAGGCACCGTACAGCATCTGAATTGTTACTATAACATGTAAAATATACAAACAGTGTCTTAAAAGTCAGTGTGGAGTTTCAGTTGAACAAGTTTTAAGGTTAAATGGTGCACAATGCTGTCTGCTACAGCATCTTTGATATTTACTGCAGGTAAGAAAATTACTGCATTTGCAGTAACAGGTGGTTTGAGCAGAGGAAATGGAAAAAAAGCTGTTACTCCATTCACCAAAATGCAATCCGGTTCACTTGGGGCCAGTGCTGAGACAGAGCTAGTGGTCAGGCAACTTTAGCAACTCACATGGCAAGTGGTAAAAAAAAAAGAAAAAGAGAAGAAACATATCAAGAGGAATGGCAGTGAGTAAATACATTTATCAGCTAAAGCGCAAGTGAACATAAATATCTAATATCTTGGAAACAGTGGGTTAGTGAGAGGTTGTGAGCGACACTCCAAATGTGTATTGTGCAGTTTGCCAAATGTTTAACAGCAAGGGGAATAAAAATAACAGGTACCTTAAGTCCTTGCTACAACTGATAATAAATAAAAACAAGAAATTTGTGTCCAAGGACACATACAGTCTGGCCCCCGCTACAGGAAAAAGTGAATTTGTGCTGATATAGACCATTCTCCCTGTCATAGGGTAGCAGAAAAATAGCAGAATGACATAAAAATAGTTCAAAAGTGCGTTAAAATGAACAAATGAACAAATTGAAGAGACCAATTATGAGATGCACACCTTTACAAAGCATGTGTGACATTTCTTTTAAATCCGTCCATCGGTTTTTGAGGCGATTTCGATAGACCATACCCCCTATCAAACCTTTGCCAATGGCGGGGCCATACAAATGCACAGGGGCAATGCAAAAGGGACCTTGGGCAAGTGAACAAGAGATCTACTAGTCCAACCGGTTAAGTGACAAAAACATGAATGCTGAACCTTGCTCAGAGTTTGGTTTCCACCGACCCTTTAGTTGCTAAATCCTCCACCACGGTCAGTGTCCATTTGTCTCTTGGTGTTGGACATCTTTCAAATAGTGAGCTTTTAGAGCTTCTTTGCTTAACACACCTGTCTGCTGTGACTCATAATGCAATGAGAGTGTTGAGAGTAAACTAAAGATTAAGTTGCAGACAGAAAACAAAAGCATTGAGCAGAAAATATACTATGAAGCTCTGTGTGTGTGTGTGTGTGTATATATATATATATATAAATATATATATGATGTATGATATATGATCTCCCCTATTTTACTGAACTATACAAAGGAACACCACCTTGACCACTCTATTAAAGTATGAAGCCAAAGTTATCAATCGAGGTAGTGAAAGGAAGTCTTCTGAACAAGCTATGCTTTCTCGAGCTAATGGATCACACTACGCTGCAGAGAGCAAGAGAGAGAGAGAGAGAGACAGGGTGAGTGAGATGGAGAGAGCAAGATGTTGCTTCTACTGTGCGCTTTTGACTGATTATGCATTTTTTTCTTAAGCTATTCATAGAAGATAGATTCATCATTCCAATTTGTCAAGCTAGCAAAGATTTCAATTAATTATGTGCAGCGAAAGACTGGGTGTATTAGGGTTCTCTGTCAGCACAAGTCTGAGTCCCCATTTACCGGACTCAAAATAAAGAGGTATCAGAGAGGTGCTTGGAACCACCAGTAATTAATTTGATGAATGCCTTAGTGGCACAAATAGTGGCAGTCGTGCATCTTTTCATCAGACACCAGCAGAAGTCTCCGCGTTGGGTGCTAATTTGAAGGGGGCAGCTCATCTGTTTAGTGGATGCGTTTGTGGCTGGGTCTATTCTTCAACCCGATGTGCTCTCAGCCTCCTGCTGTCCAGACAGTGTGTGGGGGCCTTATGTTTTCTGTCAACTTTGTCCTTGTGCCAGGCAACTTGCTCCACTTAGTGCCCAGTTTTTTTACTTTGTGGCCTGAACTTGATAATGGGGGGGCTACTGGATTAATGGAAGGTCCAGTCATGTTTCCAGGCTGCTGAGCTCCTGTTTTCAAGACACGGTGTTGCATTGATGAGGATCCTATCATATACTCCACCTGGCAGGTGTGAAATTGATAAACATTTGGATAAAGACTCCAAACTGATGAACTACCAATAATCCATTCAAGGAAATGGCTAATTACAATCTTTAGGGATGATGCTGCATCCACACCATGATAGATGAAGTAGGCAACATGGTGAGAGGTATGACTGGGCCAATCTAAAATGATGGATCATATTACTGTTATTAGGTGAAAGCTTCAATGGCAGCTATTTGTGATGCACACCGTCAAAGTCGACAGGAGCCTTAGCCAAACAAAGAAATAATTGGACTGGTGCCACGTAATTCAGGATCATATTTTCACAAGTGGGGGAACCTCATTATAAATCAGGTCAGCCACTGATACAAGACCATAAATCAAAGAAAGACATAGCTCGAACAATTAGATAATTACTAGACCACCGTGTCACCTCTGCTGAGATGCTTTGCTGTGCCACTGAGACGGAGAGAGGAAGGGAAGTAACTAATGGCGCTAAAAACCTACAACTGCACTGTATGCATCAAATGAGACAGTGGAAAAATGATGGAAATTTAAAAAACAAAAAGGTCATAAACAGAAATGTAGGAATAAAAGCTGTGCTCTGAATGATGGTTTAATAATTAACCATTTTTCAGCCATTGCTTTAGTAGTATTAATAAAAGATTATTAATATTGCAACCATTCAAGTGTGCATAAATGAATCAACAGTCACCTTTGGTCAGCTACTAAAAATGCTCCTCTCTGTTCATACCTAAAAGAGATCATATACATGTTAGAAAGGGTCTCTTCACTACATGATTACATGGCCTGCCACTGACCCCTAGTGTCGTGCCACTGCCTGAACCACAGTATGAGAGCCTCTTACTCTTATTATATCTACATTCTGATTGCCCCTCGGCCGAGAAGCTGCCTAAAATCCAGAGGCAGGGTTCCAATTGACCCCGATTGAAAGTGTCATTTCACAGGATCGTCAAGTAAGAGATGCTCTTGCAGCCCAGGATAAGCAGATGTTTCATTCCATGTTCCTCATCAGCTTCATTGTTTGATATCAGAGCAGTTCTTCCACTCTGCCGACCTCTGTGAGGCTGGGCGGGTGTAGAGCTGTCTGTGCTCTTTCTTGTGTCAAACCAGAGTGCAAGGAAGCTCCAACAGCAGTCAAAAATTGAGGTCACAACACAAGAGTGAACCAACTGGAACAGATTGTTGTGGAACCTCCAGGCTGTTGCAGACACGTGTTGATCCCAGCACAGCATGGCCCAGCTTTTACCTTTGCCGGCTCCTCCTTCGCAACTCCCTTGGCTGCAGCTTATGGCGGGCAAGAATGTCCAGGCCTTTCTACTTTACAGTAACCTCTTGTCATCGTTTGCATCAAACGGACCCATCCATGTAATTTCAAATATTTAAATGATAGATTCAATGTTTTTTCGATGGTATGAAATGACATGCAGTCTTAGATTAGCAGTCATTATTTTCATTTTTCTTTGAAATATAGAAATCTGGGAATGATTGTCTGCAATTAGAGCCAACAACCTTGGATTTTTTTGGTCTCCATTTTTCTTCACTTAGCATTTATTGAGCAAGAAGTGTAAAAACATCTACTTTTGACAGAAAAAGACTAACCTTTTGACATGTGGGAACACAAGATCCAGGTGGAAATCTGTTTAGTTTTGCATATTTTTTGATGAAAAAATACTTTATGATAAGAACTGGGGGGGGGAAATTGCCTGTATTTGAATTTTTGTTAACAGTGTATGTGTATCAGCAAAATTTAAGGACATTTATGCTGGTAATATCTGATGACAGTTGCTTTAGTCTAAGGTTTTTCAACCCAGTTAACATAAATGTAAATGTCTCATTAGGTCATTGTCTCAAAAGCACTTTACATAGACATGAAAGCCGCTCTGCATATAAGCCCCATCTGTTCTACTACGTACATATCCCCATGGAGGACCGGCAGCGTTTTAAGGCACAATTGATTCTTTTATAATGTCACGACCATTGTGTGACCCATAGCAGGGGGTGTGTTTGTGGTGGGTGGGGTGGCGTGGGGGTTAAATTCAGACACACACACACACACACACACACACACATCATGATGAGAGAAGCAAAAAGAGTGTGTTCAAGGTCTGGTGATGTATGATGGAAGGGGGACAGGTAAGACGTCTCTGTGTCATTCCGTGTTAACTGCCTACATTTGCCAATATTTCTGACATTCTGTCATTATTGTCGCTTTGCATGAGAGGTGGGACAGCAAATAGAGAGCACTGACAGCAGATTGACCCCCAGATGCTGTTCATTTGATTGATATCTCTACAGACAATGATCCCTCTCTGCACTGCAGTAGTGGTTACATTGGGAGGCGTTGGGAGGGGGCAAATACAGGAGAAATGTCACACCAGAGAAGTCGGTGAGGCGTAAAGTTCTGCCTGAACAGCACAGGGTCAGTGGTTCCTCTCTGCCCCCTTTGTGCCCCGGGTAAAATGATCTAAGTGGCTCTGGACCTCTGCCACCGATATGTTGGAGTGCAAGAGTCAACCGCGTAGGCATAGCCGAGTGAAGGCTGGCAAAGGAGTTGCTGGTTAAACTGCACATGGTTTGCTTATGCCTAGAGGACAGACTCCTTCCTTTTTGGTGGTTTCATAGTATATGTTTTTCCATAACTAGGACAATGCATAATAAGACACACATTATTTATAGGATTCTGTCAAAATATTAAGCATGTAACTTGAAGATACTAATGGGCATCACTTCTATTAAATTATGTTGTAAGGCTTTTAAAGTGAATAATCCGTTTCACATCATATCCACATAAATCCTTCCGAAGATGACAGTGTTTATTTTTAGCTATAGTTGAGCCTCCCAGATGATGAATAAAGGGGGAGAGGTTAAGACTATATTGTTCTGGTAAATTACTTGCACAGTTTTGCTGCAAGGCATGGAGTATATCAGTGGATACATCCTTAAAGAGTGCAGAATAGAATATTCCATATGTCTGAGCTAGCTTTCAGTTATAAGATGTCTGTGTTTGATGATTGTGATCAACCTCAAGGACTATAAATGTACGATTAATCTTTGTCTCAGTTCATTAAGGCAAGTGAGCAAACGCGTACCCACCTAACAGCTTTGTCTTCTCCCTACTGACATGCTCCATGATGATATCCATACATTTAACAAAATCTAGTAGTCATGTCATGAAAATGTTTTGTCATGGTTTATATTAGCATTAAATGTAGGATGTATGTAGCGGGAAGTTTTTTTTTGCAGCCTTGGTGGAAAGTATACGCTGTCTGAATGTACTCCTAGTTTACCGTGTGATATGCAATATATGAGCCTTGAATTAATGTGGATATACTGTATGTGGTCGTTTCACAAATATCTTACAGATTTGGTGAAGTACCTGCACCTACATGTGTTTGTGTGTTAAAGAGTCAGCGGGAGCAAATTATGTGGCAAGCTTGTCACTGTGCAGGGTAATAAGGTCAATGCAAAAAATAACCCAGGGGCACATTTCCCAGCAAATGTGCAAAAACACACACACACACACACACACACACACACACACACACACACACACACACACACACACACACACACACACACACACACACACACACACACACACACACACACACACACACACACACACACACACACACACACACACACCACTGTCCCGGCCTTATGTTGCAGAATCCAAACCAATCGAGTCAATTGCCAGAAAACATGACATGACCTTTCAGATTCACTGAGCATCAACCATGAGTGGGACTGGCGTGCTTTCCGTTTCAGCGCACCCTCTGCCCCTCCCGCCCACTCCATCACCCCCAGGGCCCTAAACCCTCCACAAATAATTACTCTCGGTGGAGTCTGTACTCCACAAGACAGAGCCAAAAAAATTTGACTCTGATCTTGACCCATACTTAGGGTACTCTCACTATTAAATCATCCCTCACAGGGGTTTTACTGTTTGAACAATTCAGTCACCATAAATTGAAGATGAGTAAGGTCAAGTTCATGTTTAGATTGTTCCAAATATATGTTATGAGCTATAAAGCTTCTTTTTTTTTTTCCAAAGGTACACTGTGCAAGATTTCCATTAATTGTAATTTTTAAGCCATAGGTGAAAAGGCCACGTGCTCCTCTATTGACATGATGGATGACCTTCACTTAACAATAATAGCTTTTTCTATCTCCCAAACTGCTCGCAAGAAAAACAAGAACCAAGTGTTCATTCTTTGGTTATGCCATAAGTTATACAACGCTTAGGAACGAGGCCATGTACAGTATATATTTATATTTTAGCAAGTTGAAGTACCACAAAACAAGAAGTAGCATACAGCAGTATATTGACTCTGTCAATAAGCTGTACATAATCAGAATTGATCAATTACCATTGAATGAATACACATCACTGATGTAATATGACTACCACCTACTGGTTGAGCGACAGACTCAATCCCTCCTGTCTTCCAAACAGTACTTTTACAGGTCGCTGCCAAATAGTGCCATGAACAACTACAGAACTACAGCCTCGCCAATACTGGCTTTTTGAGGCCGATACTGGCATTGATACATGGAGGGTTAAAAATAATATACACTGTATATATGTGTATATACGTGTATAGGTCTATTTGTTTAAACACAAAGACACAACATACACAATCCTGATACACATCCTTTCAGTTTGCTTTTGCTATTAGTGTCTTTTCAACCAAGGCACTTTGTATATTGTACATTGTTACATTTCAAGTGTGCATCCATTACAGGGTAAGAACAATAATGCAGTAAAATTAAGGATGATGTCAGCTACATCAATCTCAATCAATTATTGATTCAATGCACCACCCAGTAAGCACACTAAGTGTCACAAACTAATCCAAATGTGACATGACTAACAGGTCATAATGGGTTTGGTGCGACTGCTTACTAAATGCTAAAACTGCATTCCATGGTGAATTCAACATTTAGTTTAGAACTTCTACCTTCAGTGAGGTGTGTGAGGATTTTCTGCACTTTCTGTCTATGACTGTCAAAAGTGTGACTGGGAGCCTCTTTTAGCTCAAAATGTTTAAAAACTTGAGTGCAGTGGGGCAGAGAGGCTGAGTGGACTGGTTATGTTGGGACAGTCAGAGATGCTAAGTGGACTGGTTATGTTGGGACAGTCAGAGATGCTAAGTGGACTGGCTGTATTGGGACAGTCAAGAGATGCTAAGTGGACCGGTTACAGTCGGACAAACAGAAGCAATCCAGAACCAAACCAAAGAAGTTAAATCAAGGGCAGACTGAGGACTTCATGGTGCATAAGGTTCATGGACTGAATTATCAGGCAATGTAGGGAATCATTTACTGTCAAGTTGGGACATTTCATAGCATTGGTAACTTATCAGTAGCGCTGGTACCATCTCATACTCAGGGGACACTTAGAAAAAACTAACACATTGCTCCTCTTACAAATAAAATGTTTAATTCAAAGGCAATAAAATACACAACTGCCCACTTCAGTGCACTAAGGGCTTCTGCTATTGGTATAAACACCAGCTTATAGTGGCAAATGATTGCTAACTTGGATAAATATTGATTTATACTCACATTACTAAGTAATCTGACTTAATCGTCAGTGCACGACATTTTTATTAACTGCTGCTCTTGCCCACTGCCACTTAAAAACTCTGTTTTTAAGGCTGTGATGTCTCGCAATTCTTCTTGTTCACATGCAAGAAATGTAGAAGCAGTAGGCTACATGGCACAGATGCACACACACAGAGATCTGCAAGATGCACATAAAATCCCGCTTCATGTGAACAAAGCAATAGTTGGTTGGAGACAACTGAGCTATTTCCATTGCCCTGGATGACTTTAGCTGAGAATGTTTACTAGCATTAGCCAACGCTCAGCTTCAACACATAGCCAGGCACTGCCTCTGTCTGAAATTTGTTACCAACATGCTATTTAGTGCACTAAACCAGTATGTGAAACCAACAGTATGTAAACTGCATACTATCTATGGAGAAATATCACAGCAATCACTGTGGTATTGACAGCAACCACACTGCAGACAGATGATGTAAGTGTTTCTTTTTCTTTGGATATGGCAGATGAGACACTATAATGATATTGCTGCCCTTTACTTTGTAAAGGTTTCTTATTATGTTCATTTCGACTGTTCATTCTAATTTGTATTAAGTCCAATATTGTGTTGATATTCCCCCATCAGTTTCTTCCTTTTGGTCGAGTTAACCAGGTTGAGCAAAGAGAGAAACTGTAAAATACTAAAATTAAAATTAAAAAAAGTTACTCCAGCTGCTCCCTGGTCAGAAACAATAATAATGTTACAACAAATTTGATAACATTTATTTACAACTGAAATAAAATTTGTAACTACAGAGAAAGTAAAGAACAGGAAAAAGCCACCGTTGGGTACCAGGACCGAATTCCAGGCAACACCTACATGGTTTTCATTCATTCACTTAAAATCTGCACACAAGGATCAAGGATATCTTTATTATCCCCAAGGGGAAACTAAACTTCAGAGCAGTTAGACATGACTGATGAAGAACAGCAAGAATCAAGATTGAATTGTCTTATTTCTAGTGCATTGTTGTTTTTATTTTATTTACATTTTCCCACAACAAAAGACTATTAAAAAACATGCTTACACTAACACATGTCACATGTTTTTGTATATCTTTATTACATATTTCAGAATAATTGGTCAAAATAAGAGGAAAAGAGGTTACCTAATATTTTGCCCTAAAAAAACTCAAACTAAACTTGTATTTGTGTCAAATTCTGTAATGTTTGAATTTTAGCAGACAATGTCAAAATGTCAGGGGTGTTGAGGCAGTGACTGGACTAATTCCTGGTTTGCACAACCGTTCTGCCTGGCAGCACCTGATGAAGTCATGGATCAATGAGGATTGTAGCTACTGACACTCAAAACTGAACCTAAACAATGGTTAGTCGCTGAGTTGTAACCAAGAGAGCACCACTCACCAAGGCACAAAACGTATAACTTCATAATTCAGCGGGGCAAATTTAATTCTCCAGGTATGTTCGAGATGTTTAAAGTAGTAGAGTTCATTAAGATTACTGGTATAAAAAAACAAACTTTAACTGCATCAGTAAACTGAGTCTATGGTTTTTCTGTTTAGTCAATTGAAAGAAAATGAGTTGCCAACTATTTTTACAACTGATGCTACTTTTCTTATTTGTAATAGTAAATAAGGAGTCTTTGGAATATTTGTGGAACCGAAGATAATTATTTCACAACTTTTTGATAGAATAGGAGAATAATCGATTAACCGTGTAAATAATAGTCAAATTAATCAATAAATTAAAATAATCGTTGGTGGAATTAACACTTTCTGAGCTGACACTAAGGTTCCTCTGAAGAAGCGTTTGTCTCTCCCATTTATCTGACTTTTGCTACTAAAACAATAGCATAACGGTGAGACAAGTATTAAGAACAGTGTTATTCAGGCAACAGAGTGCATAAGTTTGAACATTCATTATCATGTAATTAATGAACAAAGCTAAATACCTTACTGAATGAAAGAGGTGCTTTTGCTTTCATCATAGATAAAATATAGTGTAAATATAGCAAAATGATGTGAAGGTGGAGGATTTTGTTCACTTGTTTCTGTTTGGCCTTTGATTGCGACCGGCTCCACTGTTACCATGTTTCTCACTCAATAGATGTAAAGTCTCCTACAATGCAAGATCAAGAACATTTTGACCCTAAACATTTAGCTTATTGTACTGTCACATCTGCATCATCAAATTAGTGTGAAGCTACAACAAGCCTTTGTGACACACAGCAGCGACAATCCAAGTCTCTTTTCATTTACATCAAAAAGAGAACGGAAGACTCATGTGGGGCCAAAAGTCTTAATACAACAATCTTATTTCATGGATGATACTGCCCTTTCCCCTTTCTGTGTGCCTGTGAAGTTGATTTGAAGTCAGGGCTAGTCCTTTTGATATTAGGCTGGGTCAGACCAATTTGCCACCTGGTGAGGAAGGGGAAGTAGGGAGGTACATTTTTTAATTGTCAGGTCACTTGGTGCAGGGACATAAGATCCTTTGGGCATATTGTCTGTCTTTGTGTGAAGGACCAGCCATGTGAAATCCCCTACCTCATTATGAGAGAGGGAAGATTAATTGACCAGTTCACTAACTGGCAGCCTCAAGACTAGATCAACTTAGCAAGGGAACTCACCAATTAAGACTGGACTACAGCACCTTTCCATACACCAAGAGTAATCCTTTTTTATTATCATCGGTCTCTGTAGTCCTGTGAGGAAGATCAAGGCTAAGTTGCCCTTTGTCAAAGGCACAAAAAAAAGACTATAGGCTGTGACAGCCTGATTTAATGTTGGTGATAGCATGGGTTACTCCAAGTACTAAAGCACAGCTCAATAAGGTTGCAATAAAGATGCAAAGAGTTAATCAATTTAATTTAACAACACTCTAATGAAAATGGTCCACATCAGTTGTAAATGTCAATAGAGGGTTGCTAAGTTTTCCTAGAAGAGTTTCAACAATACCTATACCCAAAAAAAAACTTTTAACTAAGATGTAGCTAAATAACAGATATAGATCGTAGTGTACATCAGATTGATTCAGGTCACAGAAATTGTTAACCCATAACAAACATAACTATGTGTAAAACTGTGTATGTTTAAAAATATACCTTACAGTTTTCTCTATAGACTTCTGATTTAACAATTTGGCTTAGAATAAACATAAAATAATGCATCCTTTATTTACTTTTCCCGAAAGCTTTTAAAGATCCTTATCAACATTTCTGTTGAGACTTCAATTTCAGTGAAGGATGCTGTCACAATCGTTGAAACACACACAACCAGCTGAATTGACATCTGTCATTTTTCAAAAGCTGTCGTGATGGAAACTTTCCAGAACAGCTTTAAATGTCTTGAGAAAACACAACAAAGGACATTTTCTATCATTTTTGGGGGGATTTGTGCTGTTATTTCCTGTATTTTAAAGGTTTATTTCCCCTCGTTGTGTGTTTTACTTTACATTCGCTCCCATGTTCTGGTGAATTAATGATTGACTCTTATGTGATTCTCTGAGTTAGTGCACTCCTTTGTCAGATTGTGTGTGTTGTGTTTAATAGTTTGTGATCTTTCCCTCTGATTTTTTTTATGCTTTTCAGTTTCTGACTGTTTTCCGTGTACGTTGATGCATTTTATTGTACATTAAATCCCTGAACTACACTCCCTGCCTCTTGTGTTGTCTGCATTTGAGTGTTGGATTTGGAACCACGTCACATTCTCTTTTCACTTATATTTGTTATATTTATAATACACGCAATACACCTCTACATTCTTCAGCACAAAGGTTGCTGTTGTTAAACCACCATGTGTGAACAGTAAAATTAACCTGAAAGGATGGATATGCCATGACCATAGAGGTGTCACAGATCTAGCGTCAACACTTGCGTCTTCAATAACAATACCGACTTTGACATGAAGCATATAACACATCCTTACATACACACATACTTGAAAACACGCCCACTCACACACTTTGTCTTCTGTGCACACAGACATGCTTTGAGGGGGAATGGAGTGCTGAAAAGATGTCATCATCACTCTCTTCAGGAGGCCATTATGAATAGGAGGCTAATGTACTCTGCGGATATTCCAGCATCTTTTTCACCAGGGGCTACATATCCCTAGTGGGTGATCAGTAAAATTGGTTGACATTTCCCTGGCTCCAATTAACCTTCGATTTGACTCTCAGTTTTGCCTGTCTTCTTTTATTGTCTTCTTGAAAAAGTGGTAAAGGGATAGCACAGCTGAAAACAGAATCATTGTTTCCTGATGTTGACCGTTTTTTTTAGCTAATTGTCCTCTTTCCCTGTGGATGACCATCAAATGGAGAGAAGATGTACTTCATCAGTAGGTCATGGCATTCTCTACTGAAGGTCAATACAGTATTGCTCTTTATTGAAATGTATGAAATACCTTTTCAAATTAAAGATGAGTGCCACTGTGTTTTGTTCATGATACAACTGGCAAATACTATCTAGTAATACCACGTAATCGTTTTGTTTTCTTGTTGTTCATCATTTAAATATTGGAGTCTGCTCTAATCTCTAACTACGAATTCTGTTTGGGGGGTTTTTCTGGAGCAATTGTGGTTTTAAGGATCAGTGATTTGTCTTTATTGGGATTACAGTCAGTCCAATCATGTGCTTACAGCACCCCTCGCACATATAGCTTTTTCTGTCCTTTACTGTGGTTCATTCAGAGGCCATTGGTTAGCCAGGATGTCCTCATGTAAAAAACAATTTGACAATTCACACAATGAGATCAAATGAGATAAAAGCCCTTTAAGTTCCTTATGGTGTTCAGTTTTCTAGAGTAGCTCAACTTACATCAACTGATAAAACAGTCAAATAGCCTATAAAAAAAACCCAACTGATATAGAATAACTTTATCCAGTTGAGTACAATTCTTTTCATTCTAGGTCAGGCATATTAGCGTGACAGAAACACACTCCAGAAATCATTAAGGACATTTTTTCCGTACATCTGTCCGTGCTACATAAAACTGAAAAGAATCTCTTTATTATAAATAAAAAGAATAATTAAAAAAAATCATTCAATTAGTTCCACCTCCAAATTATTTATTTATTGTAACAGTGGAGCAAATAAAACACGGTCCTCTTCTTACCCATGACTCTCTCCATTGCTGTTGTACTGACTTGCACACCTACTGTATCAGCTAGTTGTGCTAACAGTAACACATTTTTCTAGGAGCATGTGGGTTGTTGAGAAGTTTCCTTACCGTGAGAGTTTGGCATACATATATGAACTGTTGCAACCCTGCAGCAATATGACTCCACTTAGCAACCGCTGTCACATGAAGGCAACTTTTTGGTATTTATTTCAATATTTTCTATGTTTTGCTTTCTTTATTTTTGTTATTTAATAAAAAAGCAGACTATCAACTGATGTCCACTCCTTGTTTTGACATGTAGAGAACTTAATCAGTCAATAAAGTGTTTTGTATCTTCAATTTTCTGTATCAATGCTCTTGCTTAATCTGACAACTATCCATCAGATCCATGATGGCATATTTATACTTTTTACTCTATACAGTCCTCAGTGCAATAATACTTCAGTGCATCTCATTCTGCTCATTAGTGATGATTTAAAAGCAGGAAAGCTGAGGTTATGAAGTGGTTCAACTACAGTAAGACATAAAACCACAGTCCAGCGCCTGAACACAGCTTAGATACATTATTAAAATCCCTCAGTCACAAGGAAGCTCACAGTCTATCCAGCAACATAGCAAAGGTAGTGAAGCTCGTGACTGGAGTTTGAACTCACACTGAGAAATACCTGTTACAAGATAGTCCCATCTCTGATTGGGAGCTATATTCCTTCATAGACATGAAGCCTTTCAACTCAGTCTTTCCTTTGGGGTATACAGCATGCACGCAGGTGAAGTTAAAACAAAAATTACCATGACAGGCATGACTTAACAATCTACCCAGTTAAAGATTAGTTAGTTAGTTCGTTAGTTAGTTATTAAAGCTTGTGCTCTGGATTAACAGCAGCTGAGGCTACAAAAACATTAGCTTTGTGATCCAGTACCATGCCTCAAATGTCCTAGCCCTGCTACCCAGCTAGGGCGAGGTTATCCAGAGCCCCAGATCTCATTGGGCTGGAGTGTTGGCTCACCGTCAATCACAGTAATGTTAGCTGACACATTGGTGAGGGTGGAGACAGGGCAAGGTTATGTGTCACTGTGTGCTCATGGCCTGCATGAAGACCAGGACTGCCAGAGCTCTGTCTCACGCAAGGAGTCACCCTTAGGGTTTTGGATCCAAAACCTATGAGCCAATTTCTCTGCAATCCCCAGGCTGAAGGCCTTGCAATGCTTGAAACTGCACCCATAGCAGCCTGAAATCACTCTGCCATTATAATAAAAGGACGTTTGATTTTTTTTTTTTTTTTAACCAGCATCTCATTCTCAATAGCTGTGCTCGCAGAGACATATATCAAATTACACTATTATGACACTATTATAATATGACTATTATTAATAATAATAACAGCTGTAATTGAGCAATTGATGACCACTGCAGGTTCAGTTAATGACCTGAGCTTATCAATACTTCTGAAAACGAAATGAAGGAAGTGGAAAATGCACATTGGTCAACCTAAAATCCAATCTGTGAAGATTGACTTTAAATCCTCAGAATATACAACATGTGCTCATATGTTCTTTCACCTGACTCAACATTACGTCTCTTCAACAATAAATGAAGCATGGCGAAATTTCAAGCATGTAGACCTCTTTGTGCATGCCGTCTCTAATACAAGCAGTTTCCTGCTGTCTTCATGCTTCACTAGCTGATTTCCCTTTTCATTCAGTCACAACCTGTCATGTTTCTGCTTTAGCCAATCATTATTATGCTGTCGTATTTTAAATATAGTCTCTCTCTAGCTGTCACTCATTTTAGCACGGCAAGATTGGCAACCCACCTCCACCCCTTCACCGCCTCAGCCCTGGACACCAGGAAATCCATTAAAATCGTCTGATCAGAAGTTTTCCTCTCACAAAATCAACCCAACATCGAGCTCCACTCCTCACCACCACCACCAGTGTCTGGGCTCCAGGTGGAAGTCTCTTTCATACTGGAGGCACCTAATTCGTCAGACGGCTTCCCTTGGTGATCTACCTCCTGCCGGGGTCTAAGCGCCGAAGGCTATACCTTTTTGTTTAGAATAAATTTGTAAATATTTTGTTTAATATAAATGTGTTCGTGTAATTAGTCTCTCCTGATTGAACTAATTTATAGACAGCATAATTGGTGACCCAACCGTTTCAGAACAAAACCCATCCCCACTTTTGCAGTTTTGTAGAGTTATAATTCAGATATGAAGTGATGATATATTGGTCTGAATGTTGCTCTCATGGTGATGGATTGTTGAATAAGGCCCCTGTGAGTTGTGAATCATGTTCACTTGGGCAGTTGACATTTAATCGATAAACATTTGAACTGTTGCCATGACCCCGAGCCATGGGAATTTAATTTGGTTTCCCCACACCAACTGCTGTTGCAGGACTCCTGCGGACTTCCGAGACAAACCTCCAGTCACCTGAGGTTTATTTCAACGTCCACCCAGCAGATGAAAACAGAAATCTTACGCTCTATTTTTCGCAAGATTGATAATCGTGTGTCTCTGACGGTGTATGGCAATAGGAAGTAATCAAGGCCTGAGTCAATACTATGACAATATCAATGAAATAACATTGAAAATAATTATTGTGATATGCTAATAGTGACATAAAAGATTTAGCCTTGATGTGTAAGTACATTTTTAATTCAGTTGCCCTCAGTACTACCCTTACCACCAGACTCCCTGTAAAAAGTCATGATTTGATGACAGTCTGAGCTCTCCAACCTGGCTCAGGCCTAAAGTTTGGGGAGAAAGGGTAGCAGTGTTTCCCCTCCCATTCATTTGGAGACCTATCTTAGCTGTCTTAGAGGAAATACTCCTCCTGGCTCTACAAGACAGATATAGGTAGGGTTTTGGTTTAAAAAGAAAATAAAAACCTACATTAATTACACCATACATCTTGAAGCACACAGAATGATATTTCAGAATTATATATACATATATATGTATATACGCCTTAATTTTGAAGCTGCCCCCCCCCCCAGCCAATAAACCTTGGGGAAACACTGGGTAGAGATATTTACATATTTCCCATAATGATGAATTTCATTGATATTTGTAACTGGACTTTTGCCTCACATTCATCACAAGTGAAGCTATAGAATCAGAATGTTGCATTTAAAAAAAAGAATGGCACTCAGTAGAGGGCCTGCCTCTCTCAAGGCCTAACAATGCTACACATGTCTGTTTAGCTTGCCTAGCCCATGCCCCACCCCTCCACAGAGTTTCCTGGAATTCATTTGAACAAAGTTATTAAAAATTCCTGGATGTGCCAACATTTTTGGACCTGCTCCAAACTTTAATGGGTTTTATAGGTTCATGCCCTTCCACCAAATTTCATTGAAATTAGTTGAGAGTTTTGTGAAATCCTGCAAATTAACACACAGACAAACAAACTAAACATAACCTCCTTGGCGGAGGTAATAGAAGGTTGTAAATACATAATGCAACATCAAGTGTTGCTTTTTAGGAGCAGCAGTTCAGGTATTTGGCTTTCAAAATGCTCATAAAGGAGGAATGTCTCACAATTTTTAGTAATTTAACACAAGATGCTGGAACATGATATAATGTGGCCACGCAGCAATGAGTTCATAGATGTGGCATACATGAATCTTTCACCTCAATAAATATTTAATCTTTGTTCTGAATCATTTAAAGCAAAGCCCTTTCTGTTGTTCTTCGGGCAACATGTGCATGCAGTGCAAACGGTTTTATTCCCACTTCTCGATCCCTGCCCCCCCTCTCCATTTCCATCCTCTCTCACTCTCTCTCTCTCACTCTCTCTCTCTCTCACTCTCTCGCTCTACGCAGTCTCTTCATATCTCTCTGCCAGTTGGACAAGCTGCTAAGTGGCCCAGAAATATGGCACATTATGCCGCTGTGCTGATCATAGTTCAGTGTTACACGCGGAGTCTGAAGGCAATGTAAATGATATGATGATTCTCTGAAAGGCAACATTAAGTTTACTATCATCACGCCTAGGATGGAGTAAACAGTGAGGTTAACTTTAACTCAAAGCAGCACTTGTGCTGACAAATGAACGTACAATAAGGGAGCAATTTCTGAGCAATCGGGATTTAAAAGGGGCAACTATGAGATCAATGACTACTCAGTTATGATTTTAATGAACAGACTGGTTTGTATCCTTAAACACAAAATCTCATTTGGCAGTGAGAGAACTATGTTGTCTAGTTAAAGGAGTCAACTGGAGGTCATTTGTGGTTTCCGGCTGAATGGGTTTGAATATGGTGAGAGAAACACTAGAATATGCATGACTGCTATTAACTTCATGTTTAAACAGTCTTGCTTGTAGCTTGGCCCTACATTATATGTGCCTTAAAATAATGTAAACATTCTTTATTTAATAAAAGAAAAGACTCCAAGCACTGAATATAAGAATTATACTCCGTCCTTTGCTGTTTAACCGAGAATTATTTACACAAGTTAAAGTAGTCAAAGCATTTTTTCTCCTGCTGGGAGAATATTGTATGTCAATAAAGAGGTCGACTACAAAGATTTAAGCATGCATTTTTAGAATGTAAATGCACAGTTTTACTCATGAAAATAATCTTACAGTTTTCCTAATCTTGAACACTTCAGCGCAAACTCTATAATTTGTTGTCAGAAATATTCACTTCATCAATTTCAGCTCACAGACCTGAGAATGGTGCTGTTTATGATGTCTCTGTAGACTGTTACCCCATTATATTTTCAGCAGCTCAATATGCTAATATCTCCATTAATGTTCCATTTCACAAAACATGTTAATCGTGCTACTGTTTGTACGACATTTGTTTCGGTGAGAGGAAATCCTACAATCCCATTGTACATCCCAGCTGTATGAGTAATACATTAATAAATAAGGAAGATAACCAATTTTTTAGGTATATTTTGTTGGTGGACCTTCCTCCTCATCCATTTAAATTCTATTTGACATTTCCACATCAGATCATCATTTGCTTTGGACAGTCGACTTAACTATTTGAATGGGTCAATATATGAACTAGAAGTTGTTAGGTAGCTGCCAAAAAAGGCAGAAGAAGTTTTGCATTTGATCAGTTTAGTTACAATTACAGTTATCAATAACAGCTAACTACGATCCAGAAAGTAACATATACACAAGGGTGAATTACATTCGTGTACAACGAGTGAGACAAAAGTTTAATTGTCTCCCTGGGCTCTCGTTCTCCGTTGTCCACTCAAATCATTCAATAGTGTAACTGATCAGAGATCAGGAAAATGCTACAACAGTGCACCATTTGCAGGAGTTATGTGTTGAAATGTTTCATGCAAGAGCATGGTTTTTTTTTTGTGTGTCTCAAGTGACCCATCACACATCAGAATATTACTTCTTTCCTTAATTATCATTTATAGTTGTTACATATTAGTGACTAAAAACACCAATAAAATGTGGAAGAAATTAATACTTATAGTTAATTTTGCTCAAGATGAAAAACAACAGAATTAAGAGAAGCAATACCAATACCGATAACACATTCCATTACCAATGAAGTACTTCATTTGTTACCCCAGAACACTGAGCTGCCAACTCTGTCAAATGCACTATGCCTGACTTCATCCCACCACAGACTGTAGATGCTGCAGGAGAAAACATGTGGCCAGTCATGTCGAAGAATGTTTGTAGTGATTGTCTAAAACTAGTATTATTTTTCTGAATCTTAATGCTAAAGAATCAAATGCAGGGATCGTATGACTGAAGATGATTCGATAAGACTCGGTAGTACAACTTGTATTTCGGTCACACCCCTAATGGTGTTGACTGCCAGCCCTAGAATTTACAAACATAGAACTTGAGAAAATTTCTGTGTCGGTCTCAGTCTTTGTACTGAGGTTTAAAAACTAACATATCATTAACTCTCCTGCTGATACAAATAAGTCAATACGAATTAGTCGTACCCTCTTGGTTTAACATCACCAACGTATTTGTGAGGTTCTGCAAACAAGCCATTTGTGACTTTTGAGATGGATAGACCGGTACATTGGGAACATTTCAGGATCTACGTATTTTTTAGTAGCCAGCCAGCCAGTGAGAGTAACTACAGTAAGGGCATGAAAAGACGCTCTCGTGGTAAGTATTTGGTTCAGGTTGTCATTACTCTGTTCGTCCCAAACACATTTTCACCTTCAGGACACCGTTCAAGCCCTACAGTATTCTATGGCATTTAAACGGCACATAGAGAAAATGTGTTTATCAGGATCAGCTCTTGTGATTTGCCTTCACAGAGACAAAAGTTCAAACTAATGGCTGAATATCGAATATCGGCCAATAACAATCGGTGGCTGATCAATCAGAGCACCCTTAACTTACAGGAAATACACACATTGCAGCGCCATCATTACAGCTTCCCAGTTCAGTCAAACTTTTTACCTGTTCATCCTTATCTCTCTGCTTGGTTTGGGCCATCTCTGCATCACCTTCCCTCTGATACTGCACCTGTGTTGACCATAGGCGAGTATCAATATCAAAGTTAGGCTTTGTTGGCAACAGCTCGAAAAACGAATACATTGAGTCACACATCTTTGGAAATACAGTTGTATAGCCATGGTCAATCTTTCATGTTTGAAACTGCTGTTCCAAAGTTAACCACCAATTAACCAGCAGCACACACCTTGTATAATTAAATTACTATCAGGTCACCATTGTCACATAAAAAAAAAAAAATTAGCACAATCTTAACAATGCAATGAGCCTAACCAGATTGGCTACAAAAAAGTAAACTCTTCTAAATAAGGCCTTGCACATAGTGCAATGCGAGTCTCTACATATAATGTGATAAAGAACTATACAGAATTCCTATAAATTTTCCATTTCAAAATTCCATAGTTTTCCAGATTTCTGCACAGATTTTTCAGACCATTATTTGGCATCTGAATTGACACAGCTAGATGTTAATTGTGTGAATAAACAGTTCTAAAATCCAACTGTCCAACAATCCAACATGTATGTTACGTATGTGGTTATGTTGCTAAATAATTGTCAGAGGATTGTAGCCACAGTATATACTGTACCATGCCCCTGACCCTCCCCATGTGGGAGATGTCAAACTGTTTTACACAAGCATCTAGCTTTCTTTCACATTTAGTCAATCAGGCCATATATTTGGAATCGTCAAGCCGTCCCATGAAAACTCCTGCATAGTCCACACTCCTGCATTGAAAGTTCTGCTGTCAAACATCACTGGCCAAAGAGGAAGTTCACTATCCTGCGCTATCTATAAATAAGAAAAGAAAAATTAATTAATTTAATTTTAACGCCAACTCTTCAGCCTTGTTTATTCTCTGTGTCCAGGGAAGCTATCATGAAAACAACCATAATGGTAACATTTCCTTACACAGAAAAGAAGGTGTGTTTACTTCCCTTATCACTACATCACTGCATAATGTGGCAAGAATCTTGAAATACAATGCATATAACAATACGGGGATACGATTCCATATTTTGCAATGCAAGCAATGTTGTTTAATAGGTCTGCATTCTTTGAATTTATGTTAGCTATATGTGCTCTCTTCTCTCCATCTCAGTTGATGTTGTTACCTTGGATCTCTGTTCAAATGGCTGGGCATAGATTACAACCCTGTCATCTAGCGATTTAAAACAACACAAAATGAACTACAGCCACAAATTTGTGCATCTAATTTTTGCATCTGTTTTTAAGAATCGACACAGTATCATAAAACATAATATTATTATACTTAAGCCAAGGCTACTCTGACCTGTTGAGCCATGGACACAGGGACTCTGGGAGTGTCATTCAGGATGTCTGGGTTTGGTACAGTTATAAGGTACTTGAGGCAGAGCTGTTTTGCAGGCTGCGACACGCAGGCATGAGTTCTGTGTAGGGGTGTGTGTTCAGTCGCAAAGCACACTTCTCGCCTTGCTTTAGACAACATCAAACTGGGTCTGGTCCCGTCTCTCTCACACAGCGGTTATTGTGGCTACACTACAAATTTTTTACAAGAAATCTGAGATCTGGGAACATGAGATTAATTATCTTGTTTTAAAAGTTATTTCCCTTTTTTCTTTTTATCTCGGTCTACTTATTTCTATACTGAACCAATCTTGCTGCATGGACAGATCATTTCACCAGTGTTAGGCCATATTCCTCCTCAAATTCAGTGTTTATTTCTTACATTTTAGTCACTCTTTTTTGCGATGTGCACAAGCCGACTGCTTCAAATGTCATGAAAAATACTGCAAGTTTCTATGATTCATTCATTTTTAGAAACTCTGAATTTTATATTTTAGAAAATAGGGAAATAATCTGGACACATCGATATTTTACAATAATATTTTATAATAGCCTGAATATTGTATAAAGCAATAACAGTGAATGGGTGTTAAATTGGTTGAATGTATATGGGGCATTACATAATAATTAAGAAGATATGTGGACACAGACTATCAACCTATAAACCTTACTAAACAGTCGGGTAAACACTGGTGTTATCAATAATACTAATTAAGGTTTTGTTCCATTCAGGTCAGAGTCAGTGTGTTGCTTTGCATGTTGACTTAATAATACGGCTCTGTTACACTAAATACAATAGAACCATAATTAATTTGATTAATTAAACCAGTGTTTATCTGCTATTTCATGTCAACATGGCTGCCGTGAAAAAGATCCATTGGAAAGCATTGTTCTACATGATGTGTGTGTGTAAATGATGTGGTTCAGCTCCACCAGATTGTGATGAAGGCATATTTAGATGGATCAATACTAGCTTTAACAACCCCGATCTATCTCTAATCCATTGTTTGCTGCGGTGCATTGACTGTCAAAAATGCCCCACTGTGTTCTATTAAGGCACAGTAAACACAGACACAGCATAGTGATATACCACCCTGCCAAAAGCAACATAGTATACTACAAAATACTGTAGGACACTATTATAAATATGTCAGGAAACTATCAGGGATTAATTTCATGTATGCCTACTGGAGGCCAGGTGTACACTGTGTAATGACAGAAATAAATGGAGAATCAGACTTCATAACCTATAAGTCAGTATGAAAGGACTTGGGCAAGGAAACAAAATGTTATCAAGACAATACTTTGCTCCATATCCATAACTTCAGGAAAAATCTTGCTTCATGAGTATTTTTGACAGGGTTTCAATCGTCTGAAAATATCAACTTGCTTACCAGTAATTCTATTCATCTCAGTGGTGGGAAAGAGTCTGTGCAAACTTCAATTAGAACTTCTGCTATCAATTTAGAAAATATACAAGTTTCATAATAAGTTGCTTTGAATTACTAAAGCAAACAGCTTTATGATTTTGTAGGCCCTGAGCCCTGGTGCACCCAAAACAAATTATAATTAATTTTAAAAAATTATACTTTACTTTTGCTGCATTTTCATAACATAATCCCCATAATGGCACAAGTAACACATTACCTGTACATTACCATAACATAAGCTACCAGTGATAAAATATTACTTTTTTGACTACATGTAAGCTAACCATAGCTAAAGTTAGTCTAGGTTAATTTACCTTGGCTAGCTCCTCATTTCGCTTTAGCTAACCAACTATGAAGTATGGTAAAAAAAAAAATCATGTTTCTATTATATATTATATCTTAGATTAACAGTTTTGGCAATAACTAAGATTGCTTTTTCAGGTCAAACTTTATGACTATGGACAATACACAACACAATACAATTACAGTGATATTAGCTAGCATAAAAATATCTCACCATAATCGTCTTTGTTTTTCCCAAGATGGCGAAAGTAAGTCATAAACATTTGATGAGCGTGAAAAAGAAATGTTCCTGAATTTGACTTGTTAGCAAGGCGACGGGTTAGACCCTGCCTCAAGCTGTATCAGATACACCTGAACGTGCTGCTAATGTTCATGTCAGTTTCATGTTTTAAGTACAGAGGCCCCCTAGTGTCACATGAGAAAAAGAGCCGTGCGTAAACAAGTGCGCACGGATTCATAATCAGTTCTCATGGATTTGCAATCCGTGCGCACGGACGACTTAATAATCATTGTTTAAATTAAAAGGTTATAATCTGGGCCAGACATGTAGTCATAGGAAAAGCAATGCACTTGCACATCTTCTCTATTAGGACAAACACAAATAATCGCAATTTGCTGTATTACACTGTTAAAAAAAGGGCAGCAGGAGCTCTGACAATTATGTAATAATCCTAGACTAGCCCGCTGTCATCCCCCATCAGATAATGACCAAATCTAAGCCTTGGCTTTAATTTGTCTCACTGGTGTAGTAGCCAACCATCACAGTGCCTTTTGACTGAATGAGTGGACAAGGAAGAGTCTTTGTGCGCATGCGTAAATGCGTGCGCTCGGTTTACTAATCCGTGGGCACGCATTTACGCATGTTTTTTTTTTATCATGTGACACTGGGGGGGCTCCCTGTTAAAACTGCTAATATATGGCTGCGTTATACTGAATGTTCAAGGCTGACCAATCAGGTTCCTTGTAGGTATGACGTTTATCATGGCTCCCTTTCGCCGCCAAACCGAGGGATTTGATTCATATTCATAGCAATAGTTACGAAGAGTATTTGGGACAGTTTAAAGGGTTATTTTACGATGTAGCCGATCTATCCATACATGTACTGTATGTACTGTATATTGTATTAACAGTGTAAATGAAAAACAGTGACAACTTCGCTAATTGCAACCTTTTTTAACTGGATGCTCATCATATTATTTGTAGCCTAGATTTACTAATACTATTTTGAATCGATTTCAATCTATTTGTTCATACTTTTTATTAATAGTGGATTCGATGCTCATAAATAGCTTCTCCTTTATTTATTACAGTTGTGATAGGTACAGTGGTTGCAATGAGTAGGCCTAATGGCATGTACAGTATAATACGTTAAAGTATGCATAATTGTTTGGATTATTCATGGTTTTACCCAGAATGACTTGAGTTACAGTAGCAACTGAAAATCTAAAATTAATTCCAGCTGCATACAATCACTGCTGAATTGTCAGTTTGTTAAGAACACTTTTTGCAAAACATTGAAATAAATGAATCTAAGAATGTCCTTGAGTAGCACATGGAGCGGAGGAGATTGCTGTACTGTTCATTCATTTGTTAAGTGGAGTGTCGTCAAAACCATAATCTCTGAAATCCTGTTTAAGAGTTTTTCGTTTTTCATGAGCTGGACACTGGATCTGTACTTTTCCTGTAGAAAAATGTCATTTTTATTGCTTCTGTTTTATGAAACTTCTATGAAACTTTAGGATATTGTGGTGGGAATTTTACTTGTCAAATTTCTTCACAGTCAAAGACATGGATAGCAGTATGGAACCATATCATGCTGATGGTGGTTTAATCATCCTGGTGCTGTAGCTGAGCTGATAATTTGATTTTTCTTCATTAATCATATCCCTTTCTTCCTGATAGCACTCACCTTGAAAGATGTGGGGCAGAATGCAGGCTATCTTTTCAGCTCTGCTTAGAAATTGATCCTACAGTACATAATGTGGTGGCAGTTCTACTCTATTTTTGTCACGCCATGCACCAGTTGAATTGCTGCAATATTTTCAGATAACCTACACAACTGAATATTCCACACCTTTGATCAATAGCATTCAATAGCAGAATGAAATGAAAAAATTGTGTCGCCCCTATAAAAAAAAACAACCTTTTATTTGAATGGCAGATGAGCAGCTGTAAACAAATGGCAAGAGATGAGACAGATCAATAGCCCCATCTAGTGGTCAAAGGAGGCACCACCACGAACCCTCTGTCCAGTTCTGCCACAGACCCAGGATCTGATTCACTTTGACGCATCCTCTCAGCCCCAGACTGAGTTCTGCTGCTGTCCTCACCCCCAGTTGTCTTACACTTGTAAACTTACAGATGGATAAGATGGGGGGAAAATTCACATGCTTCTGTGGCTTTGATAAGATATAATAATTACTTAATAACAAGAGATGTTAGAATAGATGTTAGGAGGAGCTCATAGTTGATGAGACCATGGTTATACCAACCTCTTCATGAAAATATATTATTATCATTATTATTATTATTGTTGTTGTTACTGTTGTTGTTGTTGTTGATGATGATGTAAAAAAAAAAAACTTTTTGGGGGAGCATAAAAATGTATTTTATTGCCAATGTGATTTCCAGCGCAGTAGGTGGCGGTAGTGAGTCAATTTTGCTAACTTCCCCTATTGAATATACGTAGAAGAAGTAGGCTAACTAGCTAGCCGGTGACACCAGTTGCTGTCGTGTTATTGGCAAGTCAAGTTGGAGAGGACTACCTTGGTAGGTGGCGGATTGCGTTATTGTTGCCTAAATATTTGGATAAGGTAACAGTATGGAACCAGTTCAGTCTGAGTGTATAAAGTCTGCATTTCTTGCACATAGTATTATCCTTTTGGTCTGATTCAGACGAGCTTTCTAGACTGTAACTTAACCAGGTTCAATAAGACAGTTCGCTGACTAGCTTTCTGTCATGGTGCCGTTAGAACACACGCCAAACGCTTAAGCTAACCTGCTATCTTTAGCTGTCGTTATCATGTCAGCTAGCTAATGTTAATGCTGCTCTGTAGTGCTCAGAGTTTAGTTCATGGACCCACATGGTTTGAAAATACGTCCATATTAAGGCGTCAACATTAACTGTTTGGTTGAATAGATTAGTAACTTTAACAGTAACTTCTTCATGTATTATTGTTGATTGATGAGGTGCTTACATTTTACACTCTAGAGTCTTTAAATAAAAGACAGATGAGAGAAACTATCCATGAGACAACCCCGATCAGATTTAAAACTTGCACGCCAGGGGGGCAGATTCTTCCTAGATGAAAGTGTGTGTGAACAAGTCAAGGGATTTTAAAAATGCACCACTCCTTTTTTTTTTTCCAATTTGAGAAATACTTGCCTGTACTTTTAAATTGGTTGTACATGTAGGGCAGGTTTTGTGATAATTATCAACATACAGGTTTGGTCACATTGAAGTGTGTATGTGCGAGAGTAGTCTTGAGTCTGAAATAGAAAAATAGCCACAGGTCTTTACCTTGCTAATCCCAAATGTCCACTCCCTTTATAAACTAACCCAGCCCTATTAAAAGGCACGGCCGGACCTACATGAGAGAGATCCTGCTATTGCCATGCTGGAGGCGGGGCAGTCCACCACACAAGTTGCCAGGGCAGCAAATCCTCAATAATGCATCTACACCAGCATTATGAAGCCAGAGGAACAAATACAGATTGTCCACACCCTGGTCGACCACATGAAAAGACCCAGTGTAAGGATGGAGATATCCGGCCACTGCTCCTCAGAAACAGGTTCCAGCCAGCCACCTCTACAGCAGCAGAGACCATTGGGATCCATAATAGTGTAGATCTGTACATGCCAAAACAATCGGAATCTGAGGCATGATGGAGCCCATCCGTCATTGTTTGGCCTGTGTGTTTGCACAGTTTCTGGAGGAAAATAACATGACAGTTCTGGACAAGCTAGCAGTGAGCCTTGAACTAAACTCCCATTAAAAAACCAGTGGGGTCAGCGGAGTGAAAGAGTGTAACAGTGTGAACGTCTTCCACAGACACAGCAGCAACTCCGGGCAGCTCTGACTGAAGGGTGGGCCGCCATCCCACAGGATGACATCATCTAGGCGGGTGTGTCAGTCCATAAGGCGGAAGATTGCTGCTGTAGCCAATGCTGATGGGGGACTCACAAATGACTGATTGTGCCAAATGTTGCATACTCCAGTTGTGTCACCTGAGAAAATTATGGTGTCTTTTTTTTGTTACTGATTAAATAAACATTGCAAGTTAATAAGGAACAAAATGTTGTTATTTTCATATGACCCAAACCACTCAAGCAAAATGTGTCTATTAATACAGTGGTGCCTCTTTAAATCCCTCGGGTATTGAGTTGGGAACTACATTTTTAAAAGCTCTCTCATATGATTTTCGTATCTTTGCTTTAATGTTGGATGTTACTCACAGGCTGGTGTTTCGTTATGCGGCGAGGGGAGAACGGCCCGGGGGCTTTTCAGGCTCCGGTGGATGTCCACGCCAGTGCAGATGGCAAGGTGTACATGTTCAAGAGGAGGCCAAATGAGTCCACTGTATCTTCAGATGATGAGGAGCTCAATGTTCTGGAGATGAGACCACAGGTTTACCAAGAGCAGGAGCATGACAGACTGAGGAATGTCCAGCTGCTGGAGCGGGAGGTGTTAGATGATGACAATCTCAACAAGCTCGCGCTGCAATATGGCTGCAAGGTAAAGATTTTAGATTTGTCACAAAAAGGTTTTTTTTTAATAACTTCTGGTGTTAATCTCCTCAGTGGAATGTAAAGTGTTTTGACGTTTTGTCTTCATGATGTTTCTTTCAACAGGTGGCAGATATAAAGCGGGTGAACAACCTTATGCAGGAACAAGATTTTTTTGCGCTGAAATCTATCAAAATACCTGTTCAGAAGCACAGCTTTTTAACTGAGACTTACGCCGACCGAAGCGACCCTCAAGAAGAAAAATCACATTCATCTGCCTCAGCAACGAAGCCTCGGGACAGAGCCCGAGCCCACACATGTGTAGAGGAGGTCACAGACTTTCTAATGGAGGTGGACCATGATATTGAGAAACTAATTCAAAATACAGATGATCAAGACGACGATCTTTTGGATGATCCAGAAAAAATGAAAAGGAAACGGGGCCCGAGCAGTCACGGTGCCGACTGGGGCATCCAGTGGTGGAATGCTGTTGTTGCCATGCTCCTGATAGGCATCGTCCTGCCATTATTTTATGTAATTTATTTCAAAACAAAAGATAATGGATTAGTTCCAACCACAGATAGTATTAATGCCTCACAGTCATCTATTACCTCTTCAAACGCCTCAGGTGCAGACCATCATACAAGATGACTGGATAGTGCAGGCGCCTATGTGAGATAAGCTAGAATCATTATGGAAAACGGAGGTGTCAATCAAGAAGCTAAATTTCTTAACATCACAGTGCAACACCACCACGTGTCTAGTTTCCACCGGTTTTTACCTTTCATATGGTAATGGCACACTGTCATGCTTGAGGCAAGTATTTTAATTATCTTGAAGTGAATGAGCTGCACACTATTCTCATTTTTGTGTACAGTTTAGGACACTAAGACGTGATAAAACAGTTTTCATAGAGTACAGCTTTCCTGAATATGATATTGTTATTTACTATACTATGCAAACATTATGCCAATATTCATCGGTAGATAATTGTTTTTCGGGGTTTAGCACCACCTGCCTTTCCACTAGTGCCTGTTGTCCCTATCAATAAATGAAGTCACACCCATATCCGTCCCAATACAGTCATGTATTTTTTTAAACTTTAACCTAAAAATGATGAAATGGGAGATGCATTGCCCTGTCGCCAAAACTGTGTGAGGTTACACTGTAATTCATATGCGAGTATTCTTTTTTGTGCCTTTGTTTTATTTATAATTTTTTGTCTCCGTCTTCACTGTTAAGTTATTGTCGTGCACCTTTTTTTCTGCGTCTGTGCCAAATGTGTGAAAATTGAGTTTACAGTCAGAATTTGGTGCAGTATGATGAATTTATCATGTTGGATGGTTTGAGCTCATTTGACATCTTGCAATTTTAAAATACAACATTTACTTAGTAAAAGTTCACTGTATGACATTTGAGATACAGGAAAGTGCCTTAAACCATTTATCGGGTTTATATAGTATTGCACACACTCTTGTATTGTTTGATGGGTACTTGTGTCCACCACGAATCGGTGGTAAATTTATGTGACTCAACAAATGCACTTTCTAACGTCTGAATTATTTTAATGTTAAGAAACTGGAATTTTGTTGACATTTTTCAGATGTTAAAGTCAAATTGTAAACTATTTACATAAAACTTTGACATAAAGGATGCAACAATGTTTTCTTCAGCATGTTCCTATTTAAATACAAACGTCCTGGTTTGAATATGTCTGAGTTATTCTGACATGTTGATGTCTTGATTTGTGTTACTTGATGCTTTTCCTCTAAGATTATTTTATCACACTTGTGTGTTAGTTTTGTACACACATTGTACTGGGATAAGATTTACTACTAACAACAAATATATAAAATATTAAAATTAGCTAAATATACATAGAAATATTCAGGAGCTATAGATATATGTTGGCAGTACCCTTTAATGCAAAGTTTATTCACTTTGATTCGTTGCAGTCCCCACTTTTACCAAGTGATGGCAGCATGTGCAATGTGTCAGTTGTGCATGTTTGTGTTTGAACAATGGAGTCAGACAACTTGACATGTCCTCAGTAAAACTACATGGCGGCTAGTTTGGAACAGATTTTGTTATACAAATAATTAAAATAGTCAAAATAATAATAATGCAGATTAACATGACCAGCTACACTTCAGCCTTGCCCGAGTAGCCCATGATAAGGTCTAGTGAGCAAACACTTCACAAGCCAATTATAGCTGAGTTGAGCTTGCTTCCTGCAGCCATGAGCTTGTTATATGATTTCTTGTCGGTCTCAATGATGTGGAATTCTGATAAGAGTTTGTGAATGTAATCAATGTATTTTTATATTCACAGTAAATCTAAACTATACAAATATTTGAGGAAGAACTGCAAAGTGAGAGTTACGTGACCCAAACACCCTAAAACAAATATACATTGATGCAATCGTCCAGGTTTTGATTCATTTGACAATGAGAGAAAAAGAAATCGTCTTCCTAACCTTTTAGCCAGCAAACCATTCAGCGCTCTTATCTTTCCAGGTTAGATGGTAAAGTTTCATTGTGTTGCCCCCATGTGTCTCTCGTATCTAAAAATGTACTAATTAGCTCATCTGAATCAGACGTATGTCTCATACATGGTTACGGTTGTCATTGTGACAGCTGCTGATGCTACTAACTGTCTCATAGAGTGAGAAGAGACTCCGAGGAACACCGTAGGTCATATTGTTGAAATGATTTCACTATGAGCATCCCAAGAAGTTGCTGAACGAGTCAAAACACAATTTGTCTGAATTAAGTTAAAAAAATATCAACTTTAAGACAAGTATATTAAAAAGATTGAACTTTCTGCTTTTTCCCAAAAATGTTTTTGTCATTTGTCATAGTTTACAGAATCGTATTTCAAATTTTCAAGTTTAACCTCTCATTGTATGAAAATGTTGAATGATATGGAAAAGTCGAATTATCCTGAGAAAGTTCAAGGTCTTGTGAACATTTTCAAGTTTAAATGGAGTCTGAAGGCATGAATGCATAGAGAATCATTCAAACTGTGAAAATTGGGGATTTTTGAACATTTTGTCACTATGTTTGAATGGGAAATGTTCACTGAAAATATGAAAATTCCAAATAGCAAAGGCATCACTCCAGCATATGTGTGATGTGTTAGGAAAGTTTCATGAATAAATATTGAATGGTTTTTGAGTTACGCCCATGGACAGAACAATAGCTATAGCACCCCACATTTTAAGCAAATATAAGTGTAATGGCTTGAAGTGGATGTGAACCCAAAAGCACAACACCAAAATGCAATCAGATGCAATAAATTCCTTTTATTTTAATAAAATCAAACAGGGGTCAAAAATCCAAAAATCAGTCCAACAAGCAAATGTATCTGAGAAGGAGACGAAGGAGACAAACGTCTGGGTGATCAGGCAAAGGCCCAAACAGGCATCTCAGGCAAACATTATACAGAAACCATGGAGAGCTATAGGCAAAACACACAAGACAATCTGGCAGGGAATAAATGAAACCAGGCCAGTATAGATATTAAGAGACTAATGAGGGCTTGAGGTGAGGAGACAGATGGGGACATCAAGGTAAAGGGAATGAGATGATTGCAGGAGTGGTAGAATATGATATAACAGGAGAAATAGTCATATGACATGAAGAGTGGGGGGGGGGGGGGGGGGGGGGAATCAACAACACTACAAGCTAGGCAAAAAAAAAAAAAATCCAAATTTTTGATATATATTAAAAAGAGATAGTTTTCGCTGTCAACAAAACTATGTGAGGTTAAACTAACATTATTGTTTGACAAAACTTATTTTTGTCCTCATTATTAAGTTAGCGCCATGCACCCATGCCTTCTCTCTGGGTCTGAATGCAGGGCCAAATGTGTACATTGTGTTTACAGTACGATATACTTTATCATGTTATATTGTTTGTATTCATTTGACACTTTGCAATCTTTAAAACAGTCCTCATATCTTCATCCTCCTCTAGTGGCAGGGTGACCTTAGGTTTCGACTGAATTCAAGAAGTGTCATTTATAACAGGACTGATCCTCAATATTCTGGTTGAGTTTCACTCCACATTTAAAGCCAAATATAACTCAGGAGGACGGGGACAGCAGAATAGATCAGGAAGTTTGTAAATGTCCAAAACCTACAAGTGAGGGGGAAACAAGCTGTAGAACTTTTTTACGCTATAGAGAACAAAAGTTGTAGTTTAGCTCTCTTGCTGCAGAGGCTCTATCCCTTTTATTATTCCATGACCTGAGACCCTCGCCTCATAACCGCTGCTCACGAACCCTGCTCTGATCTAGCTCCAGGCCGCAGAGCTCTGGCATCCTGCCACCTCCCAGGCTGAGTCTTATCCTATAGTGTTGGTGGCCCCCTCCCTCAACCCCAACCCCCTTTGTTTTACCTCCAACCTGGACACTTTCTAGTCCCATGAAGAGGACATATTCTTACCATAACCCGTCCAGTATTAATATTCATGTCTTCAGATTTTTTATCTCATAAAATGCATTAAGTGATCTTTAAAAATAAATGAGTATACTTGAAATATATTTTTTACACTCCCTGTGTATTGGTGTATTTTTTATTTTTGGGGGGGGGGGGACAGAAAGGCTGGTTTTGGATTCAGCACAGCTTTCGGGGTAGAGCATGCTTTTCTGGAGGGAAGGGCTGAAGCGGAGGGGGCTTTCCCGTTGAAAAAAGCACAACCATCCTCATGGTGATGGGTGGAAAGATTCATGACCAACTCAGAGCTCTGCAGCTTTAAGAAGTTTGCACACTTGAGCAGCTGGCAGTGGGCCACTTGGCCAACATAAACAGCCCTAATCCTTTTTCCAAAGAACTTTCAACACTCATCTCTCTGGCACATCAGCCACTGACTCACACACCCGCTCCCTGACATTCCTGTCTGTTTGCAGTTCTGCAGAGCTGTCACCAGAAGGCACTGTGGTCCTTGCGATGTAAATTCTGTTGGTGTTCTGCAGCTGATCATTATTCACTGCTGAGGTATGTGCCTTCCTTTGATTTTCCCCTGAAGCGAAACAGGTCTCAGTTTTCACTCTTTCTTAGCTGAGGCTTAGTTTCACGATGTCACGTTGACCTGAAGCCACAGAAGTATGGGTTGTTCACAAAATTGGTGTAGACAAAAGCGAACCGGGGACTTTCATATGGTTTTCTCGACACTTTCATATAAATTGGCTCTTTGGTGAAATGTTAACAGTGTTCTTAGGCTTGTCTCTTGTTATAATGACAAATAAAAATTCAGTCCAACAAATTAAGTTTCTTAAGTACAAAAAAACATAATTATTAGGATTATAAACACAAATTCAATCTACATGATTCCGGCTTGACTGACAATAATGTTTTTCGTGGGGGCAGGGCGATCCAGGGTTTTGATTTCCTATGCTCCCTGGGGGAGTTGGCAGACACAGGGTAATTTGTAGTGAAATCTCCAGCACAGTTTGTTTTGCAGGTGGCTGAGAATGAAGGCAGGGTGTGGTGGGGAATGAGAGAAGCAATTTGCTGTCTGTGGACTGTGAATGTGTGTATTGTTGCACAGTAGTAGGTTTAGTGTTGGTATGTTCTATGGCCAGGGATGGACTTATGGAAGGGAGGCAGCAACAGTAGACTGGAGGTATAGGTTGAAAAAGTGTCTTTAAAAATGGCCTTTAGATTTTGGGCATTTAACCATACTTTGACAGCAATTTTAAATAATTCAAAGTAACTATCTTTGTGTGTCATCCTGGAAAAGAAATCCACTCTAATGAAAAGAGTGTGTCGGTTTTGATGCATGAGTCACAAACAGGGGGAAAAAACTATTTCAATCTGTGAAAGAGGTCACATGACAAAACAACATGAGTATATATTCGACACTTCTTGCCAAAAGACGTTTCAGTCTCACAGTGTTTGAAGTGGATTCAATTAAAAACTCATCTCTTTGAATCCCCAGCCAGGATTTCAATGTATAAATCCATGCCAGATGTTGAGGCAGCACTTGAAGAACACACAAGGTGTAAAAGCAAGAGCTCATATAGTTTATTTAGTTTTTATCAGCATATCTGTATTCTTGCAAGAAACATATGCATATGCATGCTATCAAAACGAATCCACCAGTAAAAGAAAAAGAAGAAGAAATAATCAGTTTAAAATGAGATTTTTATAAATATAAAGCACACTGCATGTGAATAATGAAGAATGTATAATATATGCATACAGCATGTTATCCCCTAAGTCTGACCTTGTACGGATGGGATCATCTGGAGACGCAGCTGGCTGGAGAATGTGATGTTCTGTCAGTCATGTTCCTGCAGGGGCGGCTGTTTTTCTTTCACCCCCGCTGTGGAGGAACCAATTGTTCAGCACCTGTTTTACATTCCACCCGAGGTTTTAGGGGTTTTCACTCAAGGGAAGGTTCTAGGCAAACTACACAGAGTGTATGAGGAGCGCAAAGTTATCTGGTTTTCATCATTGTGGTCTCATGAATCCTTGAGACGACACTTAGACATCAGCATGAGCTGTACTCACCACATAATAGAGATCTTCACAGACTGGTATACACTATTTGTTTATACATGCACGCATGCATTTAAATATATATGAAATTTAACAATACATTTAGCAGCATTTAGCATAAGTTGATCAATGATGTATTATAAGAACTCTCGTTAATCTAATTATGACTGAAATCAGGTTATACGTTACAGTAGCATCTGTTGAAGCTAAAGCTGTAGATATCTGCATGTTTCAACAACTCATACTCCTCCTAGTCATTCCCATGTGATACTGTCAAACACATGACTGAAATAATGTAATTTAATGAAATATTTATCTTGGTCCTTTTTTTTCAACACGGTCTAATTTATAGAAATTGATATTCACAAAATAAATATTCACTTAGTGTTTCTTCTTCTATATTTACTACCATTGTACTTGTTCATTGTTTTTTATCCCCTATTTTGTGAAGACCATGCACTGGATAAAAATTAATTGTTTTTTATTTTACTTAATTTTACTGTTTCAAGTGATTGTACAAAAATATTTTTTTTATCTAGATCCAAATATATTTTTTCAAGTTGAGTTCACTTGTAATTTTTAAGTTGAATGTGCTTATTATTACCTTAATAATAATTATATATATATATATATATATATATATATATATATATATATATATATATATATATATAATTAAATATATATATACTGTATATCCACACAGAAAGGCCCCAGTTCTGGATTCAAACCCACAACCATCTTGCTGTGAGGCAACAGTGCTAACCACCACTCCTACGTGCTGCCCAGCTTTAAACCAAAAGGAGTTTAAAAAAAATCCCCCTCTCCAGAGCGAAGTGGCAACATGTGTCTGCACATGCACAGACAGGACAGTCTGTGGAAAGTGCACATCATTTCTCCTTCTTCTTAGCTGAGTGAAATTAACTTGTTTTAATTAAGGGCAGTACATTTTGAAATTAATTAAAAAAGGTAAGTAGGATTCAATAACACAATAAAATTGATTAAAATAAACCACATTAAAGCATGTAACATTCTAAGGGGTCAGAGTCCGTTTTATAAGTGTACTAGTACTGCTGACTCAGAAATTAGCACTTTATTTTCACTTTTGAGTACTACTCAAATTTATGGCATTATTCACAAAATACAGTTTCTATTTAAATAATTTATACAATCTCTTAAACACAATTTTGATGTATTCAGTGTTACCAAGTCCACTTATTATATGTGACTTTGGGTTTGTTTTCCAATGAAGTTTCTTACAAATATTGGTAATGGCAGTTTGTGTTTTTTGGCCTTATTTCTGAAGTATAGTTGTGTATTTGGACTTGCTCCTTATCTCCAGCCTCTTTTCACTAGTTCATTATTTATGCTTGGACATAGAATCTGTGCAGAGCCGACACTGTTGTGAGCATTCAGCGTATTTGGTTCTGCGTGGAATCTATGCAGAGTCTACACCATAGCCTGTGGAAGTGACCTGTATGCCGTTGACCCACTTCTGGACCCTCTGCAGTTCACCAGCAGAACCAACAGGTCTGCAAACGGTGCAGTAAACATGGCCCTCCACTTCATCCTGCAACAGCTGGACTCCCCAGGAACCTATGCCAGGATCTTGTTTGTGGACTTCACTTCTGTTTTTAATACAATCATCCCAGCTCTGCTTCAGGACAAGCTCTCCCAGCTGAACGTACCTGACTCCACCTGCAGGTGGATCATAGACTTCCTGTCTGACAGGAAGCAACATGTGAAGCTGGGTAAACAGGTCTCTGATTCTCAGACCATAAGCACCAGTTCCCCTCAAGGCTGTGTTCTTTTCCCCCCTAAGTGTACACCAACAGCTGTACCTCCAGTCACCAGTCTGTCAAGGACCTGACACCACCCTCATTGGACTCATCTCTGATGGGGAGTCCCCCTACAGGGGGGGGAGATTGACCATCTGGTGACATGATGCAGTCAGAACAACCTGGTGCTCAACTGTACTGACAGTGGAGATGGTTGTAGCATAAAAAAATTTAAAAAACCTGGCTGCCCCCATCATCCTATGTGACTCACCAGCTCAAACAGTGGAGTCCTTTGGTTTCCTGGGAACCCTCATCTCCCGGGACCTCAAATGTTCAGCTCCCTCACCAAAAGATCACAACAGAGGATGTGCTTCCTGCAAGAAGTTTAAACCTGCCAAAAGTTAATGATGGTGCACTACTACACCTCCATCACTGAGTCAATGCTCACCTCCTCCATCACCACCTGGTAAGCTGCTGTCACTGCCAAGGATATCCGTTCAGCTGAGAAGGCGATTGGCTGCAATCTGCCATCCCTCCAGAACCTGTACACCTCCATGACGCTTAATCGAATTCCTTGTAGGTGTAAATTTACTTGGCATTAAAACGTTATTGACTCTGATTCCTTGTAAGTTCTAGTTGCCCTACTGTGCCACAATACATGGAATTTTCTGTCATCCACTCCAAGCACAAATAAATTCTGGAGTCAGAAGCATTGGACGTAGAATCACTTAATGAATGAATCTGATAGCCATAACATTTATACAATAACTTAGATCATTGATGAAAGAAGAACAGGACCACTGATCTATAGGTCTGAGGACATTTGGGAGATGTCTGCCAGCTCAACGTTAACACAGCATTCCTACAGTATAGATTTGACACAGATCCATAAATCAGGTCACACGTTCCTTCGACCAGCATACATTTATTCACTCTTCATTTTTTGTTAGCGAGTCAGTTTGGTTCAACATCTTACTTAAAAAAGAGAAAATGTAGAATTACATGTTTGTGTTTATTCTAATTGTTGCTTATGAACTGCAAAATAAATTCACATATATAGATCAATGTGAATGTAATTTATATGGTAAGGTTGTCTGTTTTCAGAGTCACTTCTTTTGGGCTTGTTTTTTTCCCATCGACCTGGTTGCTTGTTTCTCTTGTGAGATCTGGCAACACTGATGCAATTTTGCAGAACTGAGTTAAGGTTCCTGTTCCTGTGTGTCAACACTTTATGACATAAAAGTCCAACTGTATCTTATCCTAAGTGGTGTTGCTCAGGCTCTCGTATCAACTTGCACTCCATTGTGTCCCTGTTAGCTGCAAGGGACAATGTAAAATGTTGGCAGGAAGAAGAAATTCACTGAGACAGCCATGGATGAGGAGAGAATAATGGGTTGGACATGCTTCTCCAAATTACTGGATGAAAATCAACTGAGCACCTGCTTGGCTTGAAGGAGCACAACAAGACATAAAGAGGAGGTGAACTGTAGGCTCTCAGCGGTCTGATATTATATATAAACTGTAGTGCTGATGAAATGAACAATTTCATTTTCTTTATTTAACCAGGTAAAAAAACTCATTGAGATTTAAAACCTCTTTTCCAAGAGTGACCTGGCCAAGACGGCAGCACAAACGCAGAATAGTTACACCAAACAATGAACCCTTTACCTGTGGTGACTAAATGTAAGCCTCAGAACTGACACTGGCATCACTTTTGCAACATAGCAACATTATTGGGAACCTTAAAAAAACACATTTAAAATCACAACATTATCATAAGAGTCAATCGGGTGTAAATTGATTCAAAATATACTGAGTGAATGAAGATTTTCATTTTCTCTTTGAAATGAGTGTGTGATTTTCGTACATTCTTCTCCTCCACCAGCCTGTAGATAGCAAATGAACTTTAAACTTGATGGTTTTTGAATTACTGGCCAAAGAAACCATTTTCCCTTTCTATTTTCAGCCCTTGAGACATTTTCAAGGCCCCAACACAAAATCAGGCCTCTTGATCTAAACTGCAGATCTGTGTGTGAAACAGCTGTGTCAGACCAGGTGCAGTCTGCTCAGCGCTCCAGTCTCAGGCACAATTTATTCCATAATTCCTGGCGGATAATTCGTAGCTCCCCACTGCCAGAAGAACACTCAAAGTGGACGGTTTTTACTAAAACTGGAGGGGCCCTCACACTGGTGGGGGACGGCTTTTATTCAAAGACAGTTCTTGTTCTGTTATTACGCACAAGGACTTTTGTGAAATAAAAGGGCGGATAATGCAAGTATGTACGCACTATAATGAGCATTAATGATATGAAAATCCTCCGCTGTCACCTTCATTCAAATCAAGTTGCATAGCAACGAGTGGTCCAATGCTGTGGACATATTGTGAAAACAGTCATATAACAGTAATTATGCCAGGAAACAAATCACCCCAGCACCACAGTTGTGAGCCCAACACAGCAATTTGTTTGGAAGATGACATGGGTAATGAGAACCACTTGCCCCTGGACTCCATAAATTCTGTCATGGTTTGGAGGTCGCAGGGCTCGATACTCTGCTCATCCCTCTGAAGTACTTGAAAAACATTTGTCCCACGTCACGCTGAGAGATGCCGAATTTCCTGCCATTCCCAGATGTTCCTCTGCAGATGTTCTCTGAGGAGTCTCTCAAAGGTAAAGTCATTTTCTTGCAAAAGTTGCGCTCATTTTGCTGTTGCTCATACGTCTGAAAGTTGGCATTTATAAATCAGTAACTTTAAGTCTTGTCTAGAGCACACCAAAAACTCCACTATAATTCTAAATATAGAGAGATTTGCCTGCAGGTGTGGAGCTTTGGCAGCATTGTGCGAACTCTTTTGGCAAGGGCTTGAATGTCACAGATGTTCATTTATACATTATAGTCCTGCATGTTTGAAGTAGACATTTTCTATTTCCATTTCATCTAAATAAGAAGATGCGCGTGGTAAAGAAATGTTTCATTTTAACATGTGTTCGTATGTCTGAATAGAATTGAGAATAATAGACATTTTGCATTAATAGATTGAACAGATATGACTTAAACAAATGGCTCCTAAATAAATATTTTACAATAGTTTTTAGTTTGTCTCCAGTACTGGATCAGTACTGGACCATATCTTACCCTGCAGCTGCATTTTACACTTTACTGACTGGTTGGTTGTGACGGTCAAGTGAAGCACCACTGAATGGTGAGGTCAAAGGAAAGCTGATCAGAACATGATAGAAGACTTGGACAACAATGAGAACAGACACAGGGAACAAGCCTCTATCTCTCATCACAAGGCTCACAAACCTGCCATACATAGGCTACAGGAGTACCCGTCAAAGTGTTCCCTTTGGCGAGAGGCTCCTGATCCAAGGTCAGATAAAAACACAGTAACAGATCCTTTATTCTTAAAGATGAATAGTAGCCTTGAAGATTATTTGGCATTGGAGAGACATGCAGGAAAAATTGGCCGGGGAGAGACTGATGTGAGCCCTGACACCAATTCACTGTTCTTATTCTGAAATGCTGTATTTATGCCAGAATATGCAGACTTGAGAGATGCAAACTGATCTGTGTTTGTGTTAACCGTCAATCATTAATTGTGCATGCAGTCTATAAATGCTAGCAGAGCTTTCAGCAGATTACAACAATCAAAAGCCAGTGAATAAAATGAAGCCGATGGGTTCATTGTTGTGCACTCTTCTGCACAAGAAACGGGAAACTAAAACTGTAAGGGAACAATGAGAAAACTAGAGGTCAAGGATGTGGCTTATCACACCTCTGCAAATCTAGCTTAGCCTTTCTAGGGGTCAGTGTAAACAAGAGCAGAGCGTCACCGACTGGATATTGATCTCAGTTCTGACACTTGATTTGGAGGGAGGTGCGGCAGGAACATAGGCTTTGTTGTTCTGAATGACAGGCAGCCGTTGTTCAGCCATGAACAACATCATGGTTTAATAGGGTTTAAGAAACCTACATTATTTTCTGCCGAAAAATCTTAAACGTCTTCATCTGTCCTTGATTCCACATCCATGTTAGCAGGTCGGTGCTGTATTTCAGGACAGGGATCGTCAGAATGCTAATGTTGCTTATAGTGAAAATGATCACATTCTATGCTCACATGCTACTGTATGCTCAACATACACACCATGCTCATAGGTTTAGTAGGCAGATAGTTAAGTTTAGTTTACGTTTTTCTCACAGTTTAGTGTGTTAGCCTGCTAACATTTGCTAACTGGCACTAAATTCAACATGCAGATAAGGCTGATGGGAATGCCAGTAATTTTGCAGGTGTTTAAACTTTGAACTTTAAACTTTCATGGCTGCGTGAACTGAATAGTGGATGTTGTTGCTGTATATTTTACTCAGATTTTGTAGTTTTCTGCTGCTTGACATGTCTTGTGCACATGTGTTTATGTTTATGTGTTTAGTGTTTATTTTGTTGTTGTCAGCTCACCTTGTTGTCTTCTATGTGTAATTTTGGTCATCTCCTCATTCTGTTCAAAGCAGGTATTTTTTTGTTTTGATTGGCTTATTATTATTTTTCATGATATTTGCAAAAAAAAATTTTTTTAAGTCCTGAAGAATGTTAAAAAGTAAGCCAGAATCTGCATCTCTACCTGAACCAGTCGGAAAATTTTATGAACTCTTCTACGGCAAAAGTTCGACCCCTCCACAGTATTTTATTAGAATCCGTTGACAATTCTTCGAGATATCCAGGGGACAAACAAACAAGCAAACAAACATGAGCGATACCTATACCTCCTTTACAACTCTATACCTGCTCCATCTCTTTTCGGTGGTGGTACAGTATAGATAACCAATGTGCCAGGAGAATCTAAGTGAACTGTCAGACTGAGCTTCAAAAATATTTTAAGTAGGTCACTACTGTGCAGCCTGTCAAACATTTCTTTAGCTTGTTATTATGGGATGATAATATCCCTTTCTCATTGCTTCAAGGACTCAAGCACCTTGAGTCAACATTCTTGGAGTATTTTATCTGTAATGAAGACTGCCACATAGACACTTTAGCATGATTGAAAAAGTTTGAAACTGAGCTAATCCACACTTTTCAACAGTGCTCACAGATGTGCACCACTTCAATAGTACCAGGCTAGCTATCAGGATGAGTGGAATATGCCTCTTGAGAAATGTAAGTGCACTCTTTTCCCTGCGCCTCTCAGCACTGTGACAAACATACAAGCATCCTGCACAGACGAGGGTACAGACAGAGATCATAGACTTTTGAGCAGGTTCATTGTGGTCTGTCTTAATCTTGTAAATGCTGCTTAATTATCTCAAGTATGCACAGACTTCTTTTTTTTTAAGAGCAAATGAAAGTTTCACAAACTGGCAAATCATTTTTACAGGATACAGTAATACAGGCATACTTACACCTAAACACAAGCATACAGGGCTATACAGCTAATTACACAGTGATTAACAAGGGCTGCTATGGTAGATAGGAAAAAATGTATGTAAGTACTATAAACAACATATTACAACTAAATAGTCTGATTCACTCTGAATGTGGCAGCAGTTACACTGTATGCATGCACTGAAATCTGTTTATAGTTATAATTGTGGTTACTTTAGAACGCTTGACTTGCATGTCTCGAAAACTAGATTTTGATGTTATGACTTGCTTTATAAATGCACTATAAAAGTCAGACTTACTCATTTTCTCCTCACTCTGGAACTGATATGATTTTCCTTACGTCGATATGTTTTTCTGACATTATTTGTGCTCCCATGGTTACAGCTGCAGTGGAGAAAAAGTGGGGGAATGGAAGAAAAAAAAATCCTTTCTATGCTTGGAGGTACATAGTACACAGAGTGTATGCATGTCAAAATGATGACAACAAAGCCCAGCTCACTGCAACCTGATGCAAAAGGTCAGACTTTGTTCTACGCATGAAAACATGGTAAGCCACTCAGATCGATGGATAGGTGTGCTTTTAGCTCTTAGCTCCATGTAACTACAACCCTGTAGGGCTTTTTTTCTAGGGAGGACAATATTGGTTGGTTCAGTCCATGCATCATCCAAATTTAAATATCTGAATAAAAACAGGATATACGGATGCTTATGGTCCCCAGAAGATGAATCCCAGCGACTTTGGTCATCCTCTGACTTTTTCCTCCGGCACCACCAGGAGGTTGATATTTTTTTATAATATATTTTTATATATCTTTGTTATTTCATCATGTTCTCATCCAGGTTCATCATAAACGCGTGATCTGACACATCCACACACATGGTATACCTTTGGTGTCTGTGGCCACCATGCATTCCCATTCTTCCTGACACATACTTAACATGAAACAGCGCTTTGGTTTAGTTAGTTTAATGTAAGCTTAAAAATTACCTGGTTCGGTTTGCTGTTTGCTTTCACACAGTATGCAAATCAGTCTCCTGGGTGGAAGTCTAACGTCTGAACCATTAAAATTATGTATTTCTTGAATGTTTGTTTTAAGTTCGCATCTCAACAAAATATATAACAAAGGTCTGGTTGTTTTAAGACTTTTTAATGCACAAATCTCTGATAGACTATAAGGGACTATCAAAAAATAACATACAGCATGTCATCAAATATTTAATCCTATCAAACACAGCACATAATTGAGCCCCTAAAACATTTGGTTTTGAAAAAAAAGGTGTCTACAACCATCCAGAATAAACAGAGCTTTCTGTTCACAACTTGTTTGAGCGGTGAACAGAAGAGGTGCTGAGTGGCTCCTGGTCCCGTAGCCTCTTCATTGTCACCATCTGATTCTGAGGTGTTCTCTAAGCCTCATCAGGTGAGATCATTGAAGCGTCTCTCAGCATAGCAATGAGTGAGTGACAACAGGCTCCCGGAGATAAGAGGGGAGTGAAAGAAAGACCTCTGGATGGCGGTTCCTCAGGGTGTGTGTGGGTGTGGGTGTGGGTGTGTGCACACATCCCTGTATCTGTGGCGATGATGAGTGAGAACCAGCCCCAAGGGGGATCACGTCATCACAGAGATAGCCACCATCGCCTAGCAACCCCAGCCCTCAGGCCCACTGACGGAAGTGTAAAGTGATAGCTGGTCCTCTTAAAATGTGCTCATAATAGATCTTTTCAAGAAGGCAAAAACCTGAAATGTCAGAAACATTCTGTCTTTGTCCTTAATATAATTCTGGTTACATTCATTCAGCCACACCATTGCATAAATTATTCCTTCATTATGATAAACATGGGTGCTGCAGTTTTATTTCAAGTAAATTACATTTACACTGTTTGATGACGTTCTTTTAAGAAGTACAGATTACAGCTGTTATTGGAAACTACTGAGTCTTTGTCTTTGACAAAATTTACATTTTTTGATAATGATATTTGTGATTTATGGCTTCTGTAGGAAAAAACATAGAGAGGTAGGGGCCACTGGAAACTTCAGAGAGACTAATGCATTGTTTCAGCCTTTTTATGTCATTTGTTAAAACCATCAAATCTATAAAATACTGCCAATTTTATTCTGTAATGAAAACTTATTTCTTATCCTAGTGTTTTAAATTATAGAAGTTGTAATTGATTTGTATGATTGACGATCAATTTTCGACCAACTATCCAAAAAAAATTACAATCTCAAAATCAATACCACATTAATCTTAAAGCTGTGTACAGTAATCAGACAAATGCAGGTTTGCGTGTATTTCTAAATGACTGTTTAATGTGAGGTGTCCTTTGTAAAGTGAGCCAGTTACTAGCTGTCACTCGGGCCCCAGCCAGCAGCGTCCAGACTCTGAGCTCATTTCAATGGTGTTACTAGACAAATTATTGTCTTCCTGCTAGACGCCCCTGACGAGGCGCGTCGATGCTGCAGGTGCAGTTGGGCCTGAAATTGCTTTGTTTAAACTTGTCAGGTTGGAATGAGGATTTTAAAGACGGATCTGTCCTCATTTGTTCAGCTAAGACATTGTGCAAACCTACAGATATTTACACCTCAAATGGATGTTGTTGTTTTTTTTTAAATTAACATTTTTACAATTGGAAACTTCATAAGGTGAAAACTGTTTTTAATCAATTTGTCCTTGATTAAATGTTTGTTGGATTTTCCTTTGAATAAGCTTCAGGTTTTGAAAGTATTGTGTTTATTTCTCTTTTCTCCCCGTTGTAACTGTTAAAAGTAAAAGTGGAATGTGAAGGAAAACGTCATCATATCATATAAATATGTGAAGTATTCACATATTTCTTGACTTTATTCATGTTTGTCTCTTTGTCCATTTTCTAGTTACTATTTTTGTTTTTATTGAACCTTTAATTTTCTATTTTTCATATTTCATATAATAATTAATGCTCATAATTAATATTGCATTTTTTGATTTTGCTCCTCTATGGATCTGTTCTTGTAGATTTAGCTGCCTGGTTTTACACACCAACTGATACACTATTTCAACACCATGCAGTGCGTACACAAGAGCTTTCACTTCGACTTCAAACACGTTCGCACCTTTCTTTTCAACATTTCAACTCCCTTCAGTGCTCACACTGTGACTGACATTTCACAACCTCTCAGGTCTTCACCTTTTAGCAGCAACAGAAAAGCACCTCCTGCTCCTCTACCTCACACAACTTTCAATATTGATACCTGATTTACTTCATCTGGTTACTGTGGTTACAGTTCAGCAGTTTAAGTGACATCAACATAATTTTCTACTGTTGAACTTCCCCTAATATCACCAATACATCGACTGAACCCTTGTCAGTGCTTTCAATTGAACTTTCAATTTACTCTCATTTCTTTATTATCTTAAAGTGGGTCAAACCTAACAAATATACTTTCAGATTTTCAGCCATGTAAAAATGCAACTTGGGGTTTTGGCATTTACACAGGTGTCAAGATTTGTATAAGGCGAAAGAATGTAAAGTATGACGGCTTTAAAGCACGTCTAATGCACAGATTATGCTGCTTTCAATAGTCTTTTCTCCCCAATTTGTTCGGAGGACAAAGGGCGACGATGCACATTCCTGAGAGCAGCAATGGAGAGGCATTCCATCCACTGTTTGTAATTGTTCACAGCTGTAAGCAGAGCCTGCTTCTTATTTGTCACATTCACGGGTCAACTTTGACCATATTTTTCATAATCACTCGAAAAATAGAAGCGAAGCTCCAGAAGGAAAAGATTGTTTATCTACGCTTACTGCAGAAGGTGATGCAGAGTGGCTGTTAGCCTCCCTGCGCCGCCGCTACTTGTTCATCTCATGTGCTTTGTTATTGTAGGATGTACCCACCATTTATCTGTTGGAGAAGGCGTCTATAAATAAGACCTTGTCAAGTGTTCATGTAGGATATGCCTGTCATGTCACACCATGAGGTTTTCGTTGTAAGAAAAGTGCCTTCAAGATGTTGGTATTGAACGACGAGGCTGGAAGAAAATTTCTCAAAGCCGCTGCTGATTTGACTCTGCAATATATCACTGTCCTCACATTGCATCATTCTCTTTTCCTTATCATTATTCAAGGATTCAAGGATATCAGGGTTTAGGTGTATTAGTATTATTTTTTTTATTACAAACAGATTTTTTTTTAAAGCAGAAATTAGAGGATCACAAACTGTCTTTTCCAGTCACAGTGCTTTTCACGTTTGAGCTGCTGCAGAGCTACAGTCTTAAAAATAGGTGTTATGACTTTGTACGTGTGTGTAAGAGTGTGTGCCGCATGTGTGTTTGAACAGGTGCCAAAAAATTCAGCTCTGTATACAATATGTGCTTGTGCTGTGAGTGAATGCGAGTGTTTCTCCACTTGAGAACAGAGCAGCACCACAGTTGGATTTATTGTTTCTAATCACAGTCTGGAACAAAGTGGGGATCATGCAGAAGACAGCTTGTATCTTGAGGTAGTCATTAGTCAGACATCGACTGAGGCCAACTATCCAGAGCAAATTGTGTTTAACACATTGAGCCTGAACCGTTTGTGTCCATTGTTTCAAAGTCCAGCAAAAAACACAATAGATTCATGCCATGGAACTGACATCAGCTGGAGCAGAAAACCCTCAGTCATCTGGTCCAAGACAATTTCTCAGCCCAAGCCACAAAATTATAGTATCTAAGCTTGTGGGCAAGGGAATGTGAGGGACGGTTTTTCTTGTGGACCTTGGGTATGTTTTCAGCAACCACAGACCAGATATCTGCAGGCAGTAGAGGGCGCTGCAGCTCCTGAAGTCTCCTAGAAAAATTCTGGGCTCTGTTTCCTACATATACTGTCTGTTTTCTCCAGCTTGAGGAAGAGAAAATGCAACAAAATCTGTGCAGAACAACATGCAGAGTTATGTTGCATTTGAATTTAATATTTATCTCATCTGTCATGAGCTTTATCATCACTGATGGGTGATAATGGCTTCAACAGACAGTGATCCAAAGTCCAAACAATGTGATGGTTGTGTGGCGTTTTCTTGCTTTGCCCTTGAGGCTCATCTTCTCCACATTAGGCCCTGAATCAAACTCAGATAGACATTTGTGACCATCTCACCTTTGTTTTTTTAAAGATGCAGTTTTACTTTTTTTGTGTGTGTGATGTGTGTTCATAGTTATGTCTTGGGTTCATGAGTTCATGTGTGCTCACACTATGATGAGCTCTATGCAAATCCAGTGCTGTGGCTGTCAGTGATCCCCTCCTCTGCTGGTCTGAACTGAAACAGCTGCCTCAGCTGCTTTGCCTCCAGCTGCCTCCAAATTGTTCTATCATTAAGTTATTATATGTTTACAACCATAGCACCAAGTTAGCCCACTGTAGGTGCTGGAAATCCTGATGATCCTCCTCTGTTGTAATGGCTCATTATCCCAGTTTCTTATTACACAGCTTTTTGCCACAGCTGTTATTAGCTGTGATACAATTAGGCGCACTATCTTAACTGAGTCATAAAGGTATCAGGCAATACTTAGTACGATCCTAACGGCCTGAATATGTCACTTTGACAAGATATAAGGGGGGAAAATTAAATGAATTTGAATCATGCATATCTCCACAATGGAGAGGTTTTTATATCCTGGCATTTAATTGATGGGATACGTCTGAATATGTCCCTTGATAATGTGAAGGTGTGATTTTACATAAACAAGATTTTTACGCTTTAACGTTTGAGTAATATAAGCTAACTCTCTTTTATTCTTACTTTCAGGCCCTGCAGCTGTGGGACAGCACCCAGTCAGAGGAGAGGTGCATGGACACATTGATCCTATTTGGACAGGCTTTTGTCTGAGACACATCCAAACCCAAACAGCCAGGGGAAGTACCACAACAGGGTGAAAGTAATTCCCTGGCAAACCAGACACACTTTGCATAGGCTACAGACAGAGCAGAGCCACTTGTATCTTTCAAAACAGTGTTGTTTCTTAATAAAGCGTGTAATAATGTATTTACACTCCCCCGTGAATTTCTTTAAAAAGTAGTTATGCTGATATATAACATGCTCCATCTATGCTACTTCAAACTGAGCTAAGAGGTGTTTTTCTGTTAGAAAATGCAGCCTGAAAATACATCTGGTTTGTGTTACAATGCTCTAGGACATAGCTAGCTTGTATACAACTAAACCAGTGAGCAGCTTTCAAGAATTTACTGTATGCATGTTTCTCATTAACTATTAATGCAGAATAATACTTCATGATATTGCACATCCTCATGAAACACTTATTTCACAATAACTCAAGTCTCTTGACCAAATAGAATCTATAGGTAAACTAAAACAGACTGTTTAACAGTAAGCTTTCATGGTTTTTCATTTAGATCTATTGCCTTCCATTTCTATGATGATGTCACTTATATTGATTTCTTGCCTGATGTAAACACAATCATATTACCACATACATTGCATGGGCATTAGTAGGCTGTATATTTTGTGTTTGTGTTAGCCTTTTCCAAGAGAAATATTTCCATTTCTGCAGTAAAAAAAAAAAAAAAAAAGCAAATGGTGCTGAAGAATAGAAATACTGCTTCAGGTAAAATCATGGTGACCTGGTAAGGCACTGTCAGAAACAGATAAGCAACTAAATGCAATCTGTATACACTTACTACACACTATAAACAAAGATTTATAGTGTTTACAGTTATAAATCTGCCAGATTTATTCTCAGTTAACTGATTTATATCTTGTAGAAAAAGTCAGAAAACCGTAAAAAAAAATAAAAAGTCATTACTTTAACACCCAATATGACATCTTCATCTCCTTTTGTCCAACTAACAGATGTTAAATTTACAATGACTAAAACAGAGAAAATTAGCAAAAATTTACATCTTAAAAACTGGAAGAAAAAATGTTAACTATAAATGGATTATTTAAAAAAGTTGCTGATTAATTTTCTTTTGATTTACTATAATAGAGGTCATTGTCATTGACATAGACAGAAAAAGCTAATTTCATTAAAACCTCACAAAAGTAATTAATGGAACTCAATTAGTGGCCTTTTTGCTTGTCTTATCAGCAGAAAGGTTAAAAAACAAAGTTACATCAATCTAGAGGCTGGTGCTGGAGGAAAGGGTAGGGAGTCAGTGAAATCAGGAGGGGTCAGTCCCCATGGTAACATGACTGTGGTCAGAAGATATGGAAGTCTGCCTCTGCCTGAGGGTGGCGCTAGTGTTTAAAAAGGGGTTCATCCTCTAGGTGTCATGAACATCCTCAATAAAGTCATAGTGTGTTGTCATATTAATATTTTATTGTGTGTAAGTAAGTCTGGCCTGATTCTGGTACTAGATAAAAAACTCAAGAGGTGTTTTATCTTATGGGGACCATGAGTCTACAATAAATATCAAATTTCATGGCCTGTAGTAGTTAATGTATGTCCCAGGGTAGAAGACAGACACATGTTATTATTTAGCAACAAAACATTTACAAACAATTATCTCTGCATACTTTATTGTGACCCTGCATCCTGTTTGTATTGTGATCATCTTGTGGGGACAAGATGCTTCTGCTCTAAGAAGTGTAAGGGGGAATCATTTAGTCGGCACACTGTTCAAGGTTTACTCCTCAAAGGCATTTCAATTCCTCTGGTCAAATAAAAAATCAAACATTTTTTTGAGGGAATTGTCTTCCCATGTGTTTGTCTCACTCCGTGGAACGACTGTGAAGCAACAGGTCCCTGCCTTTATCTGCCATCTGTTCAAAAGGAGGCGGCAGGAAATTAGAGTCTGACTCACAGAGCCAAGTTTTTACTCAACTGGTTGCACTGATATGCTGTGCTGCAGCTTTGTGGCTTATTGGCTGCCTTTGGTTTGACTGGATCGCTATATTTAGCTGCATCAGATAAGGACTTACTGGGGCGAGAAATAATTTTACACCTCATAAAAGCTAATTCATGCTTTAAAATTATTCAAAGATAATATCAGTCATTAGTTTTTAGTGTAAAAGAGACAGAAATTACATAAAATAGTTGCCGTTGTATTAACTCACTTATTGCACACAAACAAATTCTTATATGGAGAGTTTTGAAAAGCTGCAATAGTTCATGCTTCACATTGAAATATGCATAGATGAAGGTCAACATACGTAGAATATTATCGAACCTGAGTCATGTATCACACAGGTGGCTCATCAGCGTGAGTTTGCAGAAATCCTCTCTTTATTACAGCCTCCTTCTTTTTCACAGGTGTCTTGAAAGAGGATCAACATGCTCAGAGTAAATTGCCTTTGGTGCTGTGCTGTAGGATGTGACTGGTCATAGATCAGACTGCATTAGGTAACAAAATAAAGAAAGAGCTGGCTGTCTAATCAATACCTGCATCCTTCTCTTTCTTCCAGTGTCTGTCTCATTCACTCACTGTGTATTGGAAAACAAACTCGTGGAAAAGAAAAACACAGTTCATGGTCGACTATTATAGCAAATTAGAACTGTACAAGTTACACACATAATTTATAGGACAACTCGATGGTCAGGACAGTCAAAAGGCATTACCAGGATTAACCAGACTGAAAAAAAAACATTTTACCTTCAGTGGCTTTGGAGAATTCTGTGGCTGACAACTGATGATGGGTTACAAGTAGACCATGTTTCCTGTCTCAGGTCCACAAGTCAAAATGATGTAATAACTGAAGACCAGTTGTAAGAGGGATGGCTTTATACCGTATGTGGTCCTTCCGTCTTGAATGCAACACTGGTAAACCTTAAATCTAACATTCATAATATAAATATGCATCTATTGTGACTTATTGTAAAAAAAATCCCACCACGTGTGAATTACTGGAGCCCAGGGTTTAGTCAATGCCTTTTGAAAGGTGTACTGAAGAAAGCAGCAAGTCCTTTGTGATGCTACCAGCTACGAATGAACATAAGATAAACACATCGACTTCTTAAACAAATAGGTCAAACAAGGAACGACAGTTTCTTGTTGCACTTGTAGATTTCCTTTAAAAACAGGGTGGTCGCCACACTAATTTGAAAATTTGCAGGATCTGCTGTACCCTTGGATCACCCCTGTGCTTTCTTCAAAACGTGTTTCATTTTGCAAAACTGATGACTGTTTTAGAAAACTGGATGAAAGGCCAAATGACTCTCTCTGCTGACGTGTACAGGCTAACAGGGACATATTAACATTTTCCTTTTTGACATTACACAATAACCACAATATTTTCTGTGGCCACGCATGCGATCCATGCAGAAAAACACATGACAGCCATTTCTGTGTGTCTATTTCCTTGCTCTTGATCTGGGTGTATGACAGGTAATGTGTGAGTGTGGATGCGTGTTCAGTTTGTGCATTGAGCGTGTATCTGTGTGCCTGTCATTGTGTGTTAGCGTCTGTTTCTTAAGGTAAGAACCGTCCCGCTTATTTTAGTCGATAGTCTGTTTGGTGTGACAAATAATATGGAGCTCTCAGTCTCTCTGTTGAGCTTTAAAATGTTTATGACCTTGTTAGAAAACAGATTTTTCTCATTTTGATGTGAAGGCACATCTAGTTTATTAAAAAAAAACTGTCATTCAGGGTTCATAGATTATATCTTATTAGGATAAATTATTTTCTATACTATATACTCTATAATTATCCTGTATAAAAGTGGTTAAGGACACTCTGGGGACAAAAACATCACAAAGCATGAAACAGTTTAAAAACCATGAGAACAATGAAAAACTTTATTTATATATCGCACTTTTCTGAACAAGGTTACAAAGCGCTTCACATAAAAAGGAAAAGACATCAGCTAAAAACAACAGAGATAGCAAATAAAGCAGATCGCAGATAAAATAGCAGATAAAAACAAATATGACACAATGGACCTATGGAAGAAATAAAGTTATAAAGAAAGAAGTGTTAAATGTCAGTAGAATGGTTTTAAAAAAAAATTAAATTATACCAGAGAATTCAGAAACAAGAAGTTTTGAGGGAAGATTTAAAAGTTGTTGCAGATGTAGCCTGCCTTATTTCAAGGTTCTGTCAGGATCATGGAAGAACCAGCAGAGCTGCATCCAGTGATCTCAGAGAACGCCCAGGCACATTGGGGATCAATTAATATTTCATACGATATGGGGCGAGGCCATTTAAAACTTTAAAAGTGATGAATACATTCTTCAGTTAGCCAGAACAGGAGTAATGTGCTCGTATTTCTTGGTGTCTGTTAAATGATGTGCAGCAGCGTTCTGCACCAGTTGGAGCTGGTAGTGGGAGCTCTGGCTGATACCAGTGTGTAACGCTGAGTCAGCTATCTGTACTGACCAAAAGACAAACATGACATCAGAGAAACACACCTGACTGCTTTTCAAACATTTTCTGCACTGGTTAAACCTCAGATATAGGAAGTCCAAGCAATTATCAGGTGTGAGATGAGCCAATCGGAGCTCATTTGTGATGATCTGTCACTCTGAAAATGACTCACATCTGTCATGTGAAGTGTCAGAGACCACTTAACCACACTAAATTAAGGAGGGGAGTTTAATCTCAATATATGTATGGTTCATAAACTGTATTTTACAAGAATAAATGATAGTGTGATCTAGCTTTTACTCACAGTATGGCTGAATTAGGATGCTGTGGTGTATATGAAGAATCAAGTGATTGTCATTCCAAGACTTATGTACTAATTTTATGTGCCTCAACATGGTGAAAAGATATCATGTAATAAAACAGCATTAACATTAAACAAACTATTTCATAATTTTTTTTAAAAAGATAGTTTTCCAGTCAATTCAGATTTGGAATCTTAATTAAGAGAAACAAAATGATACTATTTGTTTTGTTTTTGAGATGCTGAGCAGAATATTTATAAAATGATAGTGTAACCATTTGTTGCATATTCTTCCTTTTTCAGACTTATCTGTCTCAAAAGTAACATATTCACAGAAATTATTGAAACACCTGGACGGAAAACTGAGCATCAAGGCCAGATAGTTGTTCCTCTCACCCAGCCTAGTGATTCCACTGATTTCACACAGCTGTTAGTAAGGCCCAGGTGTTCCTTGTTATCCACCTGAACCCCTCCTAGTTTCTACAAAAGTCAACCTGAGCCCTGTTCGCCACAGACTTCATATCGCCTCTGCGTGGATCTCCTGACGTAGCTGGGAGATATCTAGAATACCTGAGTCATATTGTCATATTGTAGGCATGAGTCCATCACTGTCGAACCGTACATTGTCACTGTAACAGTCATGGCCTCAACAGTAGAGATCATGTTCATCCAACTATATTATAAAATGAGGCATCAAGTGCAAATACATTTTGCCGACAAGCCACATAAGAAGTTTATAGGTTCAAAATGTGTTGCAGTGCAGCGTGCCTCTGTTAGCAGAAATCCTAGAGTTAAAGCTTTTCTGAGGTACATTATTAATGATAAAGTCTTAATTTCACAATGTGATAAATATGATTAATTGGCGCTTTGGCGGTAGCTCTCCTTAGAGGGCAGAATGACATTTTACTCTCATTTCTGTGTTACAGCCCTCCCATAAGGCAATTACAGTCACCATGCATGGCGAGAATATTAAGCTGTTAGAGCAACAGGTATTGTATGATGGGATATATATATATATATATATATATATATATATATATATATATATATATATATATATATATACATATACATATGTATATATATATTTTTTTTTTTTTATGCAAGGTAAGTGAAGTGAAGATAAGTGGAAAAAAGAAGGTAATAAAAATGTATCAGTGTATGACTTCAGACTATTGGCATCAGCAGCTCTGCACACTTTAGGAGATGAGAGCAGAGGCGGACAGACAGGGAGAGCAGCTGTACAAATGAGCGGTCCATTTGATGGCGGTGATGTCAATATTCAGAGGAGTCTCCTGCCAGCAAATGTCCTCTGGATAATTCAGCTACACACAACACAAAGATATTCACACCTCTGATTTAATACAAAGAAAGGCAGCATACGAGGTATATTCTCCTCCACTACTGGCTTAATGAAATATTTAATGTGCTCTTGACTGACAGCAATGCTGGAATAGTTTGACATTTTTGGGAGTATGCTTGTTCCAGTTTGAGCTGATAGATGAGAAGATCAATACCAATCTCTTGTAAACACTAAATGAGAAACTATGGCCTACAGGCAGTTAGCTTGGCTTAGTCTATGACCCCTTTGTAAAACTACAAATTGTTTTTACACTTGTGTTTTTGTACGAACTAAACAAATTAGATATAACATGTTAATTAGTGAGGGATTGGCTAGCTGTTTCCATTTGTTTCCAGTCTGTCTTTATGCTAAGCTAAACTAAACATGTGCCTGGTGTAGCCTTATATCTACCATTCAGAGAGTGGTATCGGCCTTTTCATATGATTCTCGTCGAGAAAGCGAATAAGCAGATTTCTAATCTCTCATACCAATAAAGATGAATGATTAATGACAAAAATGAGCAGGACTTGAAGCTGGATAAAGTGTGCAGTAACGCTGTTAACAGATCCAGTGTTGCAGTCTGCCTTTTACATTTGGCAGCCTCTTTATGGTTTGACATGTGTGTGGTATTTATGACTCCTTTCAGACTAGACGATCTATATTGACTGCATTTCTTAAATCTCTGACACAGGGTGTTTTCAAGTTTTTCCAACTTTTTTTCCCTCATTTTCCCCCCTTCTAGCTTTCATGCTTGTGTTCAACTAGGTGCCAAAATGTGGCTGTGTGCAGCTGTACTGGATACGGGAGTATGGTGGGAAAGCAGAAGGACTCTGTGTGTGGCAGAGGATTACTCTTGGATTAATTTGTGTGTTGTGAATTAATGGATCCCTGGAGTGTGGTTGACGCCCTTAGTATCGCCCACAAACTACCAGCGCAGCTCAAGATCATATCCCAGCAGCATTAGATCACCTATCAAGCTGCAGAGAGACAATAGGTGCAGATCAGTCAGATGAAATCTTCTCAAGGAGAGTAGTAACAACCTCTGCTCCTCTTGATTGGACTGGAAATAGTCTCATCACTCATGATTAAGCCGAGTTCAAGTTATGAAAAATACCCAGAAATATGAGACTCGGCACCAGTATCCCTCTCATCTGGCCAAAAATATGCAATTCTGGGTGCCTTCTATCTTTTTCTGTCACAAACTATAACCTGCAAGCTTTTTCTTGCAGAGAAAAAAAAAATTACCCTGGAGAATAGAGACAGAAGAATAAATTGCTCAGTGTGTGTGTGAGTGTGTATTTTAAAACGATGGTGTTTTTTCCTGAATTAGATGAATACATTCTATTGGTTTCAGGCTTGCAGTGACATTAAAACCACACTTTGCCCTGAACACAAGTATGGGTTCCGTTCAGAAAGCCACTGTGGTCAAGTAGCACATGTCTTATTTTAAAGCGGTGAGCCGTGTCCCTTGGTGGAGAGTGAGAAATCAATCATGCTTTTATTTCTGTACTTACAGGTTTACTCCACTAAAGGAGCAGCTCTGTATGAGCACCAGGCAGTGAGATGGTACCATGCTTACATATTGATTTCCAGCTTTATGTTGTTGGCTGTGGTATATTTTCAAATCATTCTTCTTCTGTGCTTCGGCCTCTGGTAGGGGCACCAACAAAGAATATGTAACAGACTGCCTTAATGGTATTAGAGGGACTAGAAAGTGTCATGTGACTGGTGCCATGTTTAAAATCTGTGGAACCACAGAAAAACCAAACTTCATCTGATTTTTAGGATGACAGAAGTCAAATAGTGAAGGGCTTTCAGTATTTTAACCTGCAGAGGTGCTGATTAAGTAACATTGCTTTTGTCAGTGCTTACACGTGCTACTTGGAGCATTCTGGCATCATTAAAACAAAAACAGGCAAGGTTTCCTTTATATGCCACCTGGTTGAATGTTGTGTGAAATCTGCTCGATGCTTTACAACATCAGACAGAAGGAGGAGGATGTTCCTCCAGCTCTAATGAAGCATTCAGGTTCTCTCACAGTGGCAGATGGCAGATGGAATAATTATGTTTATCCCTTTAACGGAAGCAGACGTAATAATTCAAACGGGTAACAACAACGAAATAAATAATTAAGAATAATTGAGACGAACGGGATTTTATGAGGTGTTAATGCTGTCAACTGCCAAGTACAATATCTCAGCAGAGCCAAAGGATCTTCTCAACTTAGCTCTAATGAATTTATGGCGAGTCTGCCCTTGAATGTGAACCTGTTTAATCATTAGAGAGGTTGGAGAGACTCTCAAGGAATGCAGGCTTGAATCATTTTATGAGTGCTAATTTGACATTTATGTTTCGATGCTTTAAAGGCACATAACAAGCTGCAGGCTACCCGTTTGTCTTTCATGTGTTAGCTTCTAACTTCTAACCACCTGCTACGTGATTTTTAAAACATTTTTAGAGTGTATTGCATGTCACCCCTGTGTTTCAGAGTCACAACAGAAATGGATTACCTGGATAGCAGAGAGTTTGTTGAAGGGAAAATAACAAAACTTAAAGTGGTAAGACGCACATTAATTCATTCAGCCTGCCTGCCTCCCAATAATTCTCCATATATAATAAATACACTGCAACAGCAAAAATGTCTTGTAGAAAATGTTACGTTTACTGAACGTAGTAAGGAAATGTTTGTTAATTAAACTGGAAAAATGTTGATTTATGGCTGGATGCAAACAACAGTGAATAACACTGAATCTAATATTAACAAAACAATTGTGCCAATACAGTTTTTCCAAAAGAATACTTGAGGTCTACCAAAGGTTGAGCCAAACTTTAATATTATCTAATGTCACTGATTCAGCAATAAGCGAGGACTAATGCAACATTGTGGGGTATTGCATTGACATGTTCATAAAGGCCCTTTTCACCTGTGATTATGATGCTGCAACACGTCATCGTCTTAAAGGTGAAAAGGCTATCGATGTCTAATTATTTGTGTGATTGAACTGAACAAACTGTGATGCATTCTTTTTTTTTTTTCAGTTTCTTACTATATTTGAGAATTACATTATATACCTATAAATGCACATTTCGTCACTGTATTTTTGGAACTTTACAACACAATACTGGTCCCAGTTCTGTATATTTACAGAATGTAAACTGTATTTGAATCTACAGCATGTATCCTGTATTTCACGATAATTAAAGAATGCTACTGTAGTACTGCTCAGATGGCAGATGGTCTGTACTGTCTGCACCTTTTCTGGTATGACGGTCACTCAAAGTGCTTTACACAAGCCAGCATTCTCCCATTCACACACAGACTACCATGCAAGACACCACATGCACATCAGGAGCAGGAATCATTCACACACACCAATGGAACATGTTGACTGCAGGGGCAGTGTAGGGAAAATGTCAAAAAAGAAAAGGAAGAAATGCGTACTTTCCTCGCCCATGTCCCATCCTTCCACCGTTTGGTGGAAATCTGTCTTGTTGGTTTTGCCTAATCAATCAATCAAACAAATGGACACATGTGAAAATATAACCCCCTTGGTGGAGGTAACAGATAAATATAGATATACTGAGATATACCTATTCTGCTACCAACACTTCAACATTCTCTTGTTATTGTAACCACTACTGCTGTGGCCAAGCAGACCTGCACACGCATCATTTATCTATGCCACAAAAGCCCTAATTGGAGCATCACATACAGGTCCTCTTAATTTTGTGGTTACTTTGGGGTTTTTTCTGTGTTTATTTATTCAATTAATTACTTAATTACCTTTGGACTAATTCCTGCTGAGGACATCTCCTTGTATTCTGATTTTTACGGACAATCATTGAAATTGTTGTCCCGTGCTGTTTTCAAAGTTTCACAGTTGATTCCAGGTGGTTAGCGCTGTCGCCTCACAGCAAGATGCTTCTGGGTTCCAATCCTAACCTGGGGCCTTTCTATGTTTGCATGTTCTCCCCGTGTCTACGCGGGTTCCCTCCGGCTTGGCAGTTTGTCTTTCTATGTACTTGTTGGTCCTGTGATGAACTGGTGATCCTTTTGCCCAATATCCACTGGGATAGGGTCCAGCCCCCCGGCGACCCTGTGAAGGATAAGCGGTTATAGACGATGGATGTTGCCTTCAGTAAACGCCCTCCCGTCTTCATCCTTTATTGGAGGCATGTTTAACTTGCTGCAAAGCTGTGCACTTACACTCATATTGTACGTATATGTTTATCTTTCAGCCATGACTGTTTCCACCTGCTCCACTGCCTTCCATCTGAAGTTGACATAAATCAATATGGCTGCCATTTGAATAGGAAAATGACACACCGAGCAACTAGCAACAGGAAATTAACTCTTAAATCATATTTAAAACATAATATCAAATAACTATTGAACCCTTTAAGACATTGAAAATAACTTTGGGAGCATCATAAAGGAAGCTCATGCCTGACAGCAGTCACTTCACATTTAGCAACAAAGCAGTGACCTTGAAACAAGGGGGGGGGGCTGTGTAGTCTGAGCTCCGGACAATTTGTCTCTCCAGTTTCTCTGCAATTCCTGCAGTCCATCACTGTCATAAGCTCATTATTGATCAGAGACTGATGCGTCTCATGTTCACAGATAGTTGTCTCCTACTGTATCCCGATCAGCTTTGCACAGTGATATGTGCAACATCAGAACTGTAAAAAAAAAACAACAGGATCTTCAAGTGTGATTTCCAGTAACAATAACAACAGTAGTACTGTTATATTGAGCGCAATCTGAATTTCAAACGTCTCTGTTTACGGGTATTTGTGAGAAGGAACAGATAAGTGATTTTTATTCAAGTCCAGTGGTTCATATAGACAGAAGAAATATGTTCTCAGGGTGGTCAGGGTTGTGGCCAAAGAGGTGGCTTAGGGTGGCACAGGCCCCTTGAAATCTGCCCCTGGATTTATTGTTGGAAAGTCAATCAAAATACTCCAAAGAAATACAAAAAGACCATAAAGAGGACAAAAAATGACCACAAGAGACTAAATATTTTGTGTCTGGGTGTTTCGCTCCCATGTAGGAGGGTTGGGGGGTCTTTGCCCATTGTTTCATGATCTGTCCATGGCTATTGTCTCGTGATAAATTTTGCATTCTGTTACTACACTGATAGAAACAATGTACTTTATTATTGCCAAGAACCAGGGCTGTGAATGTTTTACACACTTTGACTCATTTTACAAATTCCTTACATGCGTTCTGCAGTCTTTAAATGTAAAAATTCAAAAATGTCTAAGCCTGCCGCTGACAGGGTTTGAAAGTTTAATATATAAGCTGAATGTTGTGGCAGTAATGGTACCCAGCTCCCACTCAAGATAGAAGAAATGTAAGCTTTCCACAAAAAAAAAAACACACAGCCTGAAGCGCTTTACTGTACAAACAGCAGGAAATGACTCCAAATCGTACCCAGAAATGTGAGCATGTGAACAAAATGCCTCATGCGAAGTGTCTCAAATCATCCTGCAAATATCTAAGGACTGCTGGGTAGCAGGAACGAAACATCCATCTCATTTAAATAAGCCAACAACTCAAGAGTATTTAGATTTCAGGCTCAGTAGACACGGGGAGGCCTCCACAGGAGACGCCCACCGGCATGTTAGCTTTCCGCTGATTGACTCAGCGGGCTATCATTATCACGAGGAGAATGAGCCGTAAATGCTCTCACTCCCTCTCCTGTATATTTTCAGGTTACATCGTGGCTGGGGAATGTCACTTCAATGCCACATTTGTTTTTCTCTCAAACTAAGAGGAGCTGTTACCACATTATTTACAGCATGACATGCTTTATTTAGAGTTCCCATTAAAATAATCACTAAACCTCTTTGTTGGTACAGAGAGAGAAACACTTGCAAACTCTCCAAAGCTGTGGCTTCACAGTGTATACACTAGCCTTCCCATTTCGTTATCTACACCTCACAGGATGTAAGAGTACACATTGGTTTTTATTATGTTTGTCTTCTGGGTACAGGTAGAGTGAGATACCACAACTCTCAGTAATGTCAGGAGCCCAGTGAACGGCTGAGGGGCGAAAGAGGTTTGAAGCTAAAGAAAAGCCACGAATGGTTTCACACATCAAAGAGCTGGAAAAAAAAAAATTTCTCATCTCGACTCAAGCAGGAATAAACACAAGCTCGCCTCTACTTAACACAAGTAGAGCCGAGCACAGGTGGCATGTAAAGAATACAACCTCTGGCTCTGCTGAGGATTATCTGCTGATCCAGTTTCACATATTTATCTGACATTATGTGTCGACAGTGATGAAGAAATAAGCAGCTCACAGTTGTGTTTGTGTTTGACTGCTTTAAGAAGGTAATTGGTCAGCAGTTTCACTGATGGATTGAACAAAAGCTTCAGAGGATTGTGATTTGTTCACATAATACTATAATAATACACTGATTGCAATCTTGTGATTCTTGAGGCGTTTCTTGCACCGCAGACAAGAAGCGACTTAATTTAGCATAACACATTAAGGGGATGGCGAGGAATGCGAATGTCTCTAATGCGCAGGGTATAAGTGACGCATTGCATCTATAGCATATCAGTAAATGCTTGAACGTATCTACACTCTGCTCCTTTCTTTTTTCTTTCTTTCTTATTTTCTATTTTATTCCAGGGCATTGATAACAATTTATAACAAATGTCCTCTGACGGCTTCGTCGAGAGCTGTGGAGTGCTATAACGTTCAGACAGATTTATGTTAGCCGACAAACTGCTTACTTGGTAAATGTGTGACAAAATGGGACAAGGAAATACAGAATTTCAACCCTTTGCAGAGCAGTTTAAGCTTCCAGCAGTTTACACTAATCAATGTGCCATGCAGCCAAGCTTGCTTCTTGAATGACAATGTTTTCCTCATTTGCTTCAGAAGCTCTTATCAAAAGGGTTAAACCTGGCAAGATCAAAGTGGTTTCCCCTCTGGCACTTTTTGACTGGATGAGTGAAATTTTAAAGGGCTTGTGACAAGCACATTGCCTTTGAAGGGGATTGGTATTGTTACCGTCTCATGTTGCACAATGATGTACGCAGAATACAGTCCCCAGAAGTCAGTGGTTTAACTGGCTGAGAGAACCCCACATAAAATGTGCTTCCAAGATGTGCAATATTTGTTCTCATATTTTCAGATCAGCCCCTGGAGCCCTATAATGCTGCACTATAATCATAATGAACAGAACCTTTATGAGCCTCCAAAAAGCTGCTGCTGATAAAAACTTATTAAGCTTCTTTTTCATGTCCCACAGGAAAGATTGATTGCACTGAGAGCCTTTTAATATAAATATATTATCTCCCAACAGTGATATGAAATCTCATCCTGTAAAATGCTGCTCTAACACTTTGTAAATGGAAACATGATCAGAAGCAATCCAAGACTGCAGTGCATTTTAAATCTTGCAGCGATACAGCTGAATAATTGCCTCAGTATTATTTGTGTCAATAGAAAAAAAGAAATGATTGTGGGTTTTTTTTTTCATGGAGTCATCACATTATCTGCTGTAGCTCCTTGGGTTCCTTTAACTTTAGATAGAGCTCTGTCATTCAGGAACACTTACTCTGCACACTTAGGCACAAAGTTGGGACCTGAACCCCATTGAGATGCTGTGGTGTGACCAGAAAAGAGCAGTGCATGCTCACAAACCCTCCAATGTGGCTGCACTAAAGCAGTTCTGCAAAGAAGAGTGGGCCAAAATTCCACCAAAGCGATGACAGAAACTGATCTCCAGTTATTGGAAGCTATGAATTGCAATTTGCTGCTAAAGATGGCCCAACTAGCAGCAAAGTTTAACAGGGACAATACCGTTTCACACCAATGTAGACGTTAAAATTTGGGCATTCTATAGAAATTGTTTAGACATGGACTTACATTTTAAAAAGAGGATAGATGTGCATCTCTTATCAGTGTGATGAGTATGGGACTGGAGCCAGATGATGATGAGCTTACCTTAAAGCCCTGAAACAAGAAGAAACTGCCAGCATGTCCAAAGTTAACAACGTCAGACTACCAGCATCTCTAGCTGAAGCTCACTAATGTTTTGCTTATGTTATACATTTTTGTAAGAAAAAAAAAAATCAAGGTAAAACCTTCTTGGAATTATTCCCACATACAACCCACAGTAAAAGAAAAAGCTAAGCCTGGCAGCCTGTTCTCTCTCCCAACATGTCAGATATGTCAACCTGGTCACTGGTCCTCCATTTCCAACTATGACACTGTTAGTTAATGTCCTTTCTTGTGGCGCACCTCTAGCGCGCAGTCGGATAAAGAGCGAGAAATGTCTGAGTCAGGAGGAAGAGGATGAAGAGGAGGTGGTTAAATAGTGGAATTCCCATCAAATGTCTATGATGACTTGTTTTTTAACTTATGTAAGTGACATAACTTCAGTTACAGACGTGACATGGCAAAACTAACATCACTAATATACTCATTTTGACCCAAAGCCTTGTCTATTAAATGTAACCATGTAGTTTGATACTTCATATCCAAACTGCAACAGTTTCACATTAACAGTCCAAAACTAGTACTATGATATGTGAAATGTTTTTAGCATGCTTTATTTTGAAAGTCTAACCAGATACAGCAGATTTACTTGCTGACCTGACCGTGGGGGCCCTACACATAATGCCCGAGGGGTAAGTAGAGCATCACTTGGAAACTTACGACCGCTGAGCAAGCTGCCGAATTTGACAAGTTGAGAGTGAGCTCCAACGTTGCCCCTGGCTGCAGGCACATATTTAACAGACAGACATGAGAGGCTTATTTTCCCTTCTAACTCTTGGGAAGAAAGCGAATGAGCACATTTCCCAAAATGTCAAACTACTCCTTTAAGGACTTCTCAGCTATGTTGGCTTAAAAGTTCAGACTGAAAGTTCATTCTTGACCTAGAAAACAAAAGTTGACGAAAAAGAAATCTCACTGCAAGATTCATTTAGCTGCGGAGATTTATTCACTTCATATTGAACTGCACCCCAAACTCAATTTGTAACGATGTGGCTGTGCTATCTTGTGTTATTTGTGTTTGTTATACATGAGTTGCTTAAATTCTGAGGTGAATCTGGGTTCGGATGTAGATTCTCCATCACTTTTTCACCCTCCTCAACAGTGGGCCTTTTGAACTTTTTGAAAATATCATGAAAAAATAAATGAATGTACAAAGGAATCTTAAAATTCAGAAAGGTTGTTCTTGCAATATTCAGCTTTTCTTTGCAGATACAAACTTATAAATAAATCTGTTTTAATTTGAATAAATATTTTTAAATTGTGCAATTTTTGTTGTTTTCATCAATGACGATACACCTCTGATAAACAATTGGTGCAGGATTTTGTTTTAACATAGCCTGGAAACTATTTCCTGCAATATGCAATATTTCAGTACTTTCTAGTTTAACCTGTCATAGGTCCGAAACAAACAACTATTACTATATTTGCAATGCCAAGAATTTACTCTCAATCACAACATTTTTGGAAGTGACTGTTAACTAATGACTGATAATGTTTTGTATTACAAAGGGAAGTTGAAAAAAATATATTTTTCCAGTCCCCTGATATTCTGTATATTCACAGACAGATATTATTCAGTCTAGAATTCCAAATCATATTAAGGAGGCTTTCAAGTTACAATAACAATTACTGACTCCCATCAATCATTCTGATGCAATGGTACAAAACTCCCTTCTCAAATATGTTTAACTGACTGCACTTAAGAGCTGCTAACGTTCCAGTGACAAATGCGATTTCAATGGAGTTGAAATTGATGAATAAACAGTTGCTACTTGTCTCACTTCTTGTCTTTTAAGTCGTGTGAGTGAAGCAGAGTCTAGGATTAACAAGGACAGGTTGAATTACAGCTTGAGTTTGGGGGCAATTCAATAGGAAGTGAATCAATCTGAGGATTAATTGTTGCACCACATCCTGAGCAGCAGACACTCGATACAGCCAGAGGGAGTCTGCTATAATGGAAGTGAAACACAAACAGCACACAGCTATAACAGTTTAACCCTTTGCAGCTCTTAATACTTCTTTTATGTTTTATTATAAGGCTGAGAAAAGAGTGACAGTATTATATGGGTAAACATTATCACTGGTTTCTTTTCCCTAGAATGTGATGATATTTTAAACAAATATATCGATCAAAAATATGAAAATATATCAATTGAATATCAATACTTGTATGTGATGTTTTCAGGTAAATGGGATGTAGTTATTTTAATGTGAAGTATGAGGGTCATTTTGAGGCTCAAGGATATGTTAAACATGCATATGAAGGATGGTAAAGATGGTTCCTCAGAGGCTAAAGCATTTAGGTAGTCAATGATGTGTGGAGTTGCATTTTAGACATCAGATCCACTTTATGAAGTGATGGATGTTGTAAAAATGTGGAGTTGAAATTCCACTTTTTTTTCTCTTTTTGTTATTTGCCTTGTACCTCCTGAATCGAATGTTTTATAAATAAAAAAAATTGAAAAATATGCATACTGCAAATACTGTAGTATTGATAGACATGGATATTCTACTATTCTATTCTTATTTTGCTACCATGCAAAATATTTTTCTGGTATTTTTGTCCAAAAGACTGCTGGAAAAAAAACCTAGAGTTTATAGGCAAAGCAGCTTAACTTCATTGATTACTCAAATCTCCTGACACACAGACAGGATCAGTCCAGATCTAACGTGGATTAATGTCCTGTGTTCTTCTGCACATCCAAAATGGTCACACACACATACAGTCTGCATTCATATATTGAAATTCATTCATTCATTTCTGCAACCACTTTTCCTGTGTAGGGTTGTGGGGGGGTTGGAGCCTCCATCTGAACTGCCACAAATGATTTATTTCAGAACCTTAAAGTTTTTGTTTTGCTGCCTAAATATGCCACAATATTTGCTGCAGAGACATTTCAGAGAGCAAGGAAGCATTCAAAATCCTGAGAGCAGCCTCTCTCCCCATTAAAGTAAATTGTTTAAATGTAACTTTAACCAAAACACATCAATACATCACAAAATAAAGAAATCACCTGCTCAACATAATTTAAAAGTTAATATAGTCTACAGAGGTCAGCACAGAGTGAAAAGTCCATGTGGGTGGAGGTTTCTAAATCAGACACAAAAATTCAGTTTGGGTGTACCTGCAGATTTGGATGAAAGATACAATCATTGCATCACATGAAGTGGATGCACTTGCAGATTTGCACATATCATGTAAGTTTGGATTATTGGCCTTTCCAGAGGTATTCATTCTGAGTGTTTTAGTGAAAGTCTTTCTCTATTATATCTAAACACTATTTTATTGAACAATATTATCTGACCCATAATTATTGTTGCACATACTACATTCTATGGCTGACATCTTGTAAAACCATTTTTTTTAAACCATCTAGCAGATTTTTGTCTCGGTTGAGATTCTTCACATGAAATGGATTCCTCTCGGACATTCTTCTTTCAGGAGATGCTGCTCCGATCTGAGGCAGGTGTACGTGGTCATTTGTCAGGCGTCTGTGTGAGCGCTCTTACGCTTTGACTCATTGCATCTGGGTTAGCTGGAGAGAAGATAGGCTCTTAAACAAATGGCTGCTGTCACACAAGAGGAGGCAGCCTTTAATGAGCCTGTCTACACAATTGGCACAGACCATGTCAGGCTCCAAAGCAGCTCTGAATCAAAGCCTTACACACTGGAACACTTGTTATAAACTGGGTTATAAACAGTAAATGAAGAGTGGAGTTTATGATGGTAACATATATAGGTATATTTAATCCTAAATTAGGAAATTACTGACATTCCTGAAACTTTGCTCTTTTGAATACATGAAATGAACAAGACTAATTCAAGCTGTTTGTGACCCCCAGGAAGAAATCAGTATTTTTGTATAGTTTATGCTAACAGTATTTTATGCTTCACTAAAATGTGAATAATGACATTTGAAATAGATCATAAGTTCATTTGTATCCACAATTTGGGAAAACACCAAAGGGACTTTTAATGATTTGTTTAGCTTAGCTTAGCACCAACACCAGAAGTAGGTCACACACAAAAAAAACCTTGGTAAACGTGTTTTTTTTTATGAATTCACCTGGTCTGAATGTAGTTTAGCAATTATGGGCTAGCAGTTGTTTCTCTGCATTTGAATTTGATTTTAAATACAGCAAATATAAGCATAGTACATTGAACTGGAAATGTAAAGGAAAATAATCCTTTTATTGTCCAGTGAATGGCCTCCTTTGCAATTTCACCCTGTCAATCATCACCACATCAAACATCATCTAAGATGCTTCATGGCTTCATTCTTTACACTTATTTTGATCAGATTTGAACAAAATACTGGAAACAAAAAAGACCAAATATTCATACAACAAGTCATTTATTATGTTGATGTTTGACAGCTGCACTGAGCACTGAGCATGTGCAGGTTAAGGTCTATATGGATTGTCTCGTCATGCTTTAATCTCACACAATTATTCTGTGCTGTCAAGGTGGATCCATGCATTGTCCGTCTGTAACAAAGGATGTAGCTGTCTTATCTTCAAGTCCTTCAGATTAAGATAAATGGGTCAATTTGAAAAGTAATTAGTGAACCTAAAGCCAGTGCATGTTTTTGAATACCTGCTCTTTATCACAGTGTGTACCAAATGTGCGATGGGCTCCCATTGCATTTGTTCTTTGGAAAGTGAATCTATTTTGAGACAAAAGAAATGACTGATTTGCAATATTGCATCCTCTCTTTTCTTGACATTAATAAAATACCCGTTCAGTGTAACGTCAGATTAAGACAATGAGGGTATTTGACTATAAAGGCTACAGGATATTCAGCCATAAGAATCTCAATCACTTTATCACACACAGGTTAGAGGAACAATTAAGCACACTGAGTCAATAAGACAAAGCCTCTCTGACACATAGAGGCTCTGTCTATGTCACACTGACTGAATATGTTCCATAGAGACTCTATTGTCTCTTTGTCAAAGGAGTATAAAAAGCTGGCTTCCTCTAAGAGATAAATATCTCCATCTATTTCTCCTCTATGAGAGAGAAGAACCCGAGCTGATGATTCTGCCTTGTATTTAGACAGAACAAGTTTTGAATATTCCCAGTGGTTATCCGCACCAAAAGGCTCTTTCTCTATGCCTCTTAATCATTTTAATTATGCAAAAGATAAGCTGATATGGAGTGGACAGAATCAGAATGAACTTTACTCTGATCACTTCATGCACACGGAGTTTGACTTACTGGCCCTGATGACAAGATATGTGCAACTGAGGCACAAGAGGACCAAACAAGACAGGATGTCTTGTGCAAGAGGAAAAATACCGACATTTAGACGTCTGCATGATTTATTAAAACCATAATAAAGTAGCTTTTCCACTACGTGGTACCGACTCAACTCAACTCAACTCAACTCTACTCACCTTCTAGGGTTTTCCATTAGGTAAAAGTACCTGGTAACTGCTATGTTGTTGTTTTTTGTCCATTGAGGCTCCTAAAAAAGCTGAGCAGGCACTAAAAGGTGACGTGAAGACTCTGCAGCCATCTGATTGGTCAGAGAGAATCATCACATGCGTCACTGTGTCATCGATGTGTGGCACGCACAGAAGATCCTGCACAGCACAAACACAAGCCCGCCATTTTTAAACAGCCAATAATACTTAGCAGCTGCAATTTTTGCATTGAATTGAGTCGTGTTGAGTAGAGTTGGTACCAAGAAGTAGATACAGCTCCACGAGTAAGGGACAGCACCTGTTCAGCTACATGCTAACATGCTGGATTATTGCCTATCATCAGGCTGTCCCAATAAGTCTCTAAAAAACTCTCCATCTGATCCAAAATGCTGCTGTATGTGTATTGACCAGAACTATAGTATAACAGATCACATTTCTAAGCTTCCCTGCACTGGCTCCCTTTAAAATCCAGAGTAGAATTTAAAATCCTTCTCCTCATGCAGAAAGCCTTTAATGGTGAGCCACCAGCACATCTCAAAGAGCTCATAGTGTGAGGACAGGGACCTCGGGGATACACTGGTTTGAGTGGGACTTCTATGGAATGAATGATTCCAGCCAGAGAATCATTTCAGAGGTTTTTAATCTTCAATGCAGGAAGGTTACAATGACTCGAGGAATACGTGTGAGTTCATTGGGGAATGTTGAGTGTCTGTAAAATATGGAGATCTTGTCTTTCTTTTTTGGAAGGTGTCATGAGGTAACATTTGATGTGTTTTTTGCGCTATATGAATAATAAAAATTGACTTGACTTGATTGGGAAGAAGACTGTATTAAGTAGTTACTTCCTTTTTAAAGTGTTTTATGAGTAAACTGAGATTTGCAAGTCAAAGTCGAGTGTCAGCAGAATAATAAGCCCCTGTGTTCTTTCAGAGTTCACAAGAAGTCACAAACACAGAGGAATGCTTGGGGTTGATTTTCCCAATATAAACTATACAGTATTATTCACAAGTCCACAATATACGTTTCTTATATCCATCATCATTATTGGCTTTTGGGGTTTAGTCGAGGCAATCAATTTTTCCGTGGTATAGTAATCTACTTATTTTGTTGCTGTAAGAGATGAAAAATAAATTGACTTTGTACAAGTCTGGGTTTTGTGAACAGAAGAGTTTACAATGTTACTAAATAACCCTTGAAGCGAGCAATTACCAAAGCAATTTTGTGCAACTGATTGCAATTACCTTTGACTGCACTCTAAAGAGCAGAAGTCGCAGAATGATTTGGTTTGTATTTGCTATTATTTGTACTCTCCAGTAATGATGGAGGGAGCACAGAATCCACTGATTACACTTCAGTAAGTGACAAGTAGCGTTCGAGCGATGATTGATCTGTTGCTATACTGGCCTGTCGCTGGCATTCAGTTGTGTTGCTGTGTTGTGTTACTGTCAGCTAATATGGACCAATCATGAAATACATAGGATCCCCCACCAAAATACAAAAGTCTATTGCTGAATTGATGATGATAGAGGGACACACAGTTATGATCATATGTGTCTTGACCCTATGTTTATGAGCATTCAGCAAAACTATACTTATTCAAGTATTATCATGAAAAAAATCCTACACCATAGTGAAGCAGCATAAAACACAACCCCTTTTCAGTGTTTTTGGAGGTTTCTGTTTTGAGCTATGCCCCAGAAACCCTTGCCAGAGACAAACGCCACTCACAGAATGAAAGTTCAACTTGTCAACATGGAAATGGAAATAATGAAACGTCCCTAAAGCAAAAGGCTCCACTTCAGTACTTGGTTGATGTGTTTAGAATATTTAATAGTATTTGAGATCTGCTCAAGAAAAGAAAGATGATGGACCGACAGACACTTTGTTTGTGCTGGAGGAAAATAATGAGCACTGATGACTATTTAGCCCATATGTGAAGGAATAGTGCATGAATGGCTTGCTTTTGTAAAATGTGATACTAGGTGGTGTGTTCAAATGGTTCAGATAAACTGATAAATAACATGTTTATGATTTAATCATCACATCCAAACATGAGAGGTTTGGTGAACTGTAGATTTTTAATGGTTGCTTCCCTTTTACTCTGAGGACAAAGGAAGAGAACAGGAGGAGAAAGTGTGACAGACAGATGAGAAAACCAACAGAGCTGCTGCAAAGGTGAAGAATGAGACATATCTGACAGAGAGGCCGTGTAGTTTGTCACAGTTCAAATGCATCAGTTTGTCACACAGTAGAAGCAGAAGCTATGAGACCATGTTCAAAACTGAACAAAGCACTGGCAACATACAATCTAACATACTGTATATCTGCTTCTTTATTACTTCTTCTTCAGGCTTCACTTCTGCTAAAAAATAAAAAATAATAACAAAGCTGATGAGATCTCAGAGTGGTGTGGAGTGTTTTATGTCACGGACGTGGCTAGATCGCCATGGTAACGTACGCTGCACACCTAACCTTGTCTGGAGGAACGTTAAGAGTTTCTGATTAAAATCGCTATAAAAAGCAATTCCCTTTCTCTAACTGCGATCCTGACAATATACTCTTAGACTCTCATCTAAGGGAATATGTTCTATAGTCAAACCTGCTGCGCTTTACTTTAATAGTTTCACCAAATGAAGCAGTAAAATTACAATAGAGCAGCACAAGCCGTATACAATGTTGCATTTTTAATTTTTTTTTTTTTATGGAAGCCTATATGCATTTAGTCAGGTATTAACTGTTGTATTTTTTCCATATGCAGGATGTGACTTTAACACACTTAAGACATGCTGAGAACATTAATAATATGTCGAAAAATCTTTTTCCGAAAGACTTATATTTCAACATGTTTACCTTTACCAGTAGTTGTTACAGTTTCAGATGCAGCAGTAATAGTGGGCAACACAAGGGTAGCTTGTGCAGTGCATTGATTAGCACATTTCATACACAGAGAATAGGTGAAAAAAATTGTGATCTGACTCATTGGGGCCTGTGCACCGTAGAGCTTTGTGCCTCACAAGCGCGTCCCTGTGTAAGACTGGTATTTGTGATAAGCATCATTCAGACCAAGTGCCACTGTAAATCATCTCTCACAGATATCAGCAGCTTTTCCTCCTATTTTCCCAGTATCCAAGATGAAAGTGTGGGGTTATTAAGAATTTTATGACTGCCTTGACTGGCTTCAAAGTGGTCATTCTGACATTTTGTTATGCTCTTGGTCACATGATGTTAATTTAAAACAATAGGATACATATAGATTCATACATATATGTTGTTTTTTTTTGTTTTCCTCTTGAGTGGCCCTCTGGCTCTGCCTGCTGGAGCAGAGCTGTACATAATAGTCGACTGTTCCTGACTGGCGCGCTCTTAAAAGTCAAGCACAGATTTGAAGGGCACTTCAAATAGATTAAAAGAGATGTTCCGTTGTTGATGCTGGCACAGACAATGGTGCCGATGAAAGACACTAGATGTTTCAGTTCATCTACATTCACATCATCTGGGGGATCATTTTATCGCATGCTCAAATGCATTTGATGCTTCACTGGATGTAATGGGAAAGGCAGAACATCCATTGTCTGAGGGCTCCTGTGCAACATCCAGCACATCTACTCTTTGTCACATTGGTCGTATTTCCTGAGGAATGATGACTTCATCTCACTGAAGCTGTTTTAGAAGTCTGTGAATACGGCAATTATCCTCACTTTCATGCACTTTCAATTCACTAATTTTCCAAGATCGAATGTATTGATATTAAAGAGAATCATCTAAAATGTAACATGCACTTCATTCTGGAGCCTGTTTTGTGATCAACTTGTTATTGCTTTAACTATGTCCTTTAAATTTACACACTATAACCCTAACAAAAAAAAAACCTTCATAATGCCAGATACCAACACACCAACACACACACACAACCTCTACATTTTCATATCCACTTTTCTCCCCAAAACCACAAAATAAAATAGAAAATATCGATATTGTGGGAGAAATTACATCATAAATACTAATCAAATAAATACAAACAACATATTAATATATGATTATATTCTAAAATGGTATTATTACAATAAGATATAATAAAAGAATGAGGAAGGAATCAAGACCAGCCTGATAATCAATGAAGTAGCTACTAAATAACTGAATGGAGGACTAATAGATAATGATGAAAGAACTATTCGGTAATGATTATTTCATAAATATTTGTAAATCAACACACTGCCTTGTTAAAGTCATGTCTGTGTTAACTGTGAGCCAGCTGCTGAAGGCCATTCAAGACCATTCATGACTCATTAATTACTCATTACTTCAACATGAGTTACTCTTCTTTGCACCCACCCTTTGTAAACTGGTGCATCATGAAGTTACTTGTGAGCCTTTGTTACTTCGTTATTTCAATCAGGAAAGACATTTTGAGTTCTTTTAGTGACTACTAAGGACATATTACCTATGATTAAGTTATTAATTACACATTTCATTGGAAAGTGTTAGAAGTAAATGCCTCACAACGCACTCTGGTGGACCCCCCCCACCCCCACCCCCACATGCACACACTGTACATATGCCTGTGTCAGCACATTACACAGACATATTTTTGCACGTTTTTTTGCACGTTCTCACACAAATGCATGTTATTTTAAAACAAATTGTTTGCATAATTTTGTTCAGTATATTGAAGATGTGTCCACCTATGCTTATAGATCTATGTCGACTTTTATGTAAGCACCAGAATACCAAGTCATAGTCACTGTATGTGTACACGTACAGGCAATAAAACTTTTCTGATCCTGATTCTGAGTGCGATGTTTGACAAAACAATCTCAACTCAAGGTCAGTTTACTTGCATTTTGTGGTTCTTTCCACCATATGACACTATCCACATCAGTGGATGGATTTAACTCCAATAAAGAGTGTGCATACTTCGTCCAACTCAAACAACTGAACAAACTCTGCATACTGATGAATACATCTTCTTTTGTTCTACTTATTTCATGTATCCTTTGAAATCATTCTCAACCGAATCTCCAACTCAAGGCTCCATCATCCTTCCCTTAAAAGTAATATAATTCAGATATTTTCTGATTAAAAATGGTAAATTATTCCGCTGAATGGTCACCCTGGAGAGAACAGTTTTGTTTTTTTTAAAGCATTAGTTATGGGTTGTGGAAGAATTACCATACCAACTGTCACTTGCTTTACAGCATAATCCACATAACAGTCCATTTTTTAACCATTTAGGTTAAACGTTTCTGCATATATTATGCAAAAATGCTTCTTAACATGCAGTCTACTGAGCAGTTTGACCAGAAATGGCAACAAAAGTGTAAGCATTTATTTGCCGTCAGGTTCACCTCAACATCACGACAAGAGTCACATTCACTACCCCAGCTTATGAGAGACTGAATGAATGACAGCTCATGTGATTATCTGTTCCTGGTTTCAGAAGCAGGTTTATTTCTCCCCATTTCACTGTATTATTAATCTGCTAAGATAAAGCTGTTTCCCTCTGCTGCCACAACTGTTGATATTGAATCCTTTAAGCCACAATCATTTCATAAATTAAATCAAACTCATAAGATGGCCGTGAAGGCACCACTAGTTCAGCTGAAGATGCTGAACTCATTAACATGGCTAAGAGCTGCAACACTTCTCTCCAAGGCACTGCTCTCGGGTATTAATTAGGTCACAGTGAAGCTGACAAGCTCCACTGAAAGTAGGTTTATTTCTTACTATAATGATGTGAGGGCAGATGAGTAATGGTTCAGACTCTCCGTATAATCCTCTGCTCTTTGATTGGCTGCAGTTTGAATATGAGGGCGACGGTGTGTAGTAATATATTCAAATCCCAGCCTCTTGTTTCAACACTTCAGTCAGTGATACTGATTCAGACCTCTACATGATTATCTGTCTGCTATAGACACTATGCATGACTCAAAGTACCTTCTTTTTGAACAATTTCAACATTTCTTTAAATTGTAAAAAAAACAAAAAAAACAACCCACACACACACACACACACACACACACACACACACACACACACACACACACACACACAAAGCTATTTCCAACTGGACAGGTTGTGGATGTGTGGGAATATGCACCTAATGCTCGTGAAGTATTCATGTAAAATCAAATGTCTGTCAAATGTCTCACCAGAGACACAGGATCAGCCTCATTGCCTTCTCAGGACCCCGTCAATACAGTGAAATGAACACCACTTTAAGTATCTTTAGGGTAATCTTTCTTTTTCAGAGACAATGAGATTACATGTATCTCTATTGACTTGGTGTTACATAGTATGTAAGCGATCTGATTTAATTGGATTAAAGCATGTTGTGTGTGTAGCAGGACTCTTAATGTGCCATCAACAGTGTGTCCGCTGAGTTTTCACGTCGGAACCTTCGGCTGAAGAGCTAATGTTGTCTACCCAGGATAATCTGAGCTCTGTGTGCCGCACAGCAACGCCAGACAGCCAATTGAATCACGCGGCACAAATTAACTTTCATGTCTATGCAGAGTCATTTCATTACAAATGCCATTTCCCTTCATCATATCTCCTCTGCTGTGTTTCAGTCTTTCTGTCTTTGCAAGATTGGAAAGTAAATTGACTTTGTGTGTAGTACAGCTCAGCCTGGATAAGCAAATGCTCAACACACACAAAAACACTACCTGTGCTTCAGGCTGTAGAGCAGCAATGATATGAATATCATTCTTATTGTATAAAACCAACACTGGTTCGATACGCATATCAGATCACAACTATATTTATAATTTGAAACATTTATAATATATATATATATATATATGACAATATAATATATATATATATATATATATATAGAATAATATAAACATAATTCCTCGGACAGGAGTCTTGTGATCCTCAGTAAAAGCCGGTTTTGTGTCCGTTTGGAGGTGCTGGACAGGGTGACTGAGCATCCTGACCGCTGGTCAAGTAGCTGAGCCTGATGACTTAATTAAGGTCACAGGCCGAGTGCCCAGTTAGCCCCTCGTCTACCTCATTAACATATCTCTTTGTTTCAATATGTTGATGTCAGGCAATGATTTACAGTTAACCAGCTTCACAGCATACCACCTCTGATAATGTCAGATGTATTGTAGGCTTTCTTCGGATTTCATTTAATTGGATTTTTTTTTTTTTATGTTTCAAAAGGGTTTACACTGTGACAAATTTGCCATCCAAAATGCCAAGCATAACATTTGGTGAAGACGCTCAGCTTACACTCTCTGTCGCCGCTGCATCGAGTGCATTTACCCAGCACTGAGAGGCAGGTGATAGCTGACAGCGTGAAGTAATCTACTCTATTGATCATGCTGTCAGAGAGTTCAGTAACTGTAAAAGCAAACACAGCAAACATGAACCCTTTAATCGCCGGGGAGAGAGGCGTACAAACAAAGCCAGACGGATTCACTGATGATACGAAACATTTTAAGAATTGTATAGTTTGCTTTTATAACATAACACTCCCCTTTCTGTGTGTGTGTGTGTGTGTGTGTGTGTGTGTGTGTGTGTGTGTGTGTGTGTGCGTGTGTGTGTGTGTGTGTGTGTGTGTGTGTGAATTTGGGTTGGTCCTGCAGCATGCTTTTACCTGTAAGGAGAGGAGTGTGCTATGGGGATCGTTTACTGACACTGGCGTCTACGGTTTTGGAGATCAGAGGGTGAATCCCGAGGGGGTGTTGATGCAGACTTGCACGTTGGTTTGAAGATCTGTATTACGTTGCTCCGTCATCCCCTCTTCCATCAAGTTCAGGGAAACAGAGACCGTTGTTACCCATAAGCCCATGTGTCATTGAATATTTATCATGTATCTGATTTGAGGGGGAGAGATTCCTGAGATGTGGCAGTCCCCCCTGAGGCCTGCAACTCAACACTCTGTAATAGAAAACCGAAAATGTGGCTGTCATTTTCTGCCTCTGGGACATGGTTAATTAATTACATGTTGGCCTCTACACTTAACTCTCTGAGCAAACCTCTCCGTATGATTTCACAACTTTCTCCAAGCTCTGCCGGCGTGGTACAGTATAATGTTGTATTCATCTGTAAGAATATGAAATGCAGTCCAAAACCTTAGAGGCCACACACAGAAGCTGGGACATTTCCTCTGCCTGTCAGCCAATGTACAGGGTCTCTCTGTGACAATATTAATGTCAATAAATCCATCAAATGACGGAGACTCCGGAAAAACTGACACCAAAGAAAAAGACATAAGCATATATATGGCGTTTAGCTTTAGTTATTTTACAGCACCAGCTCTTCAATAGGCTACATTTAGCATAACAAGTGAAGTGAACTCATGCTAACATCCTGATGTAAGATAAGATAAGATAAGATAAGATATCCCTTTATGTGTAGCATGATGTGTAGCAGGCAACACAAATTATAGACTTATAAATAGCCTATCAATAGTTTCCCATGTTCACATCAGAAGTCCTTGTTAGCCTGTTCAAGGTGGGACTCACCCAAATATGTATTTAATTTGGGGAGATAGCACGAGGTCCAGGAGCTCCTTACCCTGCAATCAGATATGACATCAATTGTTTGTGCCATGTCATGGTGTTGTTTACAAAGTAGAGAAGTAAACAAGTAGAGAATGGTCTTCGGCGAAGCATTATTGCGCAATCTCTTGGTAAAAAGGAATTTGCTGGTATCTGTTAAGAAAATAGAGTTCTCAACAAATAGAATCTAGACTGAAAATGTTGAGACATTTCAGTCAAAACCAATAAAAATGTCAACCTCACAGTGGCACTAGTGGAGGAATGAGGAACCATGGAGTGATCAGGATTCATCATCTGGGAACCATGAGTGTGCTAATCCATCCACCAGATGTTTAGATATTTCAATGGATGATTGAAAATGTCTGCTTGTTGGTGACGCTAGATGAAGTTAGGGGTCATCAAAATCCTCTGTATTAAGGGATCCAAGACGTACCAGTCAGGACCAAAGTGGTGGACCACCAGTCATGCCACTAGTGTAGCTAAAAACAACAGGACCGATTGAGGAACAACTGTGAGTATGTGTATGGGTGTGAGCATATACGGCCATACAAGTGGAGCTATTCAAATTCATTAAATGTAGACATCTCGGTTGTTTTTTAAGCCATTATTTGAATTGTGTAACTCAAATGTAAAAGCAGGACATGTCTGATCAAATTAAAACTACAAACAAACATAACCTGACCCAAAATGTTTTGACCTGGTGAAAACACCAACTGGAATTCCACAAATTCTATCATACCAGAGATACTTTGTTCAGTTTATTTATTCTGTTTCACAGCATGACTACTAGTACACACAAAATAACAGTGTGTAGTGCTTACTGCATAGCTCACTGTTACCGCTGCATGTGTTTGACGTACGTTCACTCCTCACTGCTCTGTACGTTTCAGTTAGAGCCGCTCCAACGTGGAGGAGATCGATTTTCTGCAACAGGAACATTAGTGATTCTTGAGCCAAGGGTATTAAACTCAAATCATTGTGTTCTATTGTTTGGCATGTCATATTGATTATCTCCTAGGTTTCACTGGGCAGAGTGAAATATTGTAGCCTCAACAGCCTTGCACACCAAGTATTGGAACCATTTGAAAGCAAATAGGCTAAGTTGTGCTAAGTACTGCAAATATCTGTTTGGATTGATTCTCTTTAGAAAATGTAAGTGGCAGAACCTGAAACTCCGTATAATACCAGGTTTGTAGGTGGAGTAAGTAACGGCTCCATTAATGGAAATGTAGTCATCCCATGTGTTGCTGCCTGCGGCTGCCCTGTGGTCAGATTTACAGTGGGAGGAACAAACTGACAGCAGCATCAGTGCATGTTAATACAGCTACATTTTGCAGACGAAGGATGACGGAACAAAAGAAGGAAAAGTGTTCAATTATTGATCTGTTTGCTCAGATCCCTTATTATTTTTTATAGTACCTGTTACAAGGCAGTCCCTGAAGACGACTGAGTCAGTCGGCTCACGTGCATCATGCATGATAACGGTGTTGAAACCCTGTTCAGCTAAAATCCATATTCTGATCCATGAGTCACTTTTGCTGTTCTCTCGCTTGAATAAGTCACAGCAGGCACTGAGAGAAAGCGTCCTTTTCTGAGGTGCAGTCAGTCTCACTGAGAGCAAAGATTTTTCCAAATATCATGTCATTGCAACATAATGGTGAATTCGATTGAACTGAACCTTGTCCAAAACAGAAATCAGAAGAGAGCACACTTTGTAGTCATTTTAAATTGTACAATTGTCACCTCCTTAAAATACTGTAATGTGTCATGTTTTTTTTTTAAGCCATGTATTTATTCAGATTTTATTGCAGAAAACAGCAGTTTTATCCCAACTCATCACCAATTCATTGTTTTGTTTTTTATGAATGTTAAATGTCAATCCGTCAATACTGTGTGAACCTTCTGGGAGGAAAGATAAGCAAACAGGCTCTGTCTCTGCTGTAGCACAAAAAAACCCAACATTATTCAGGACAAAAGGAAAACAATAAACTTCAAATAAAATGTACAGAATTTTTTTTTCTTGGCTCCATTACCTGATGTTCTTTGCTTTCCTATCGGTGTGACATTTACTATATCGACCTCATTGAATGTGTCATTCAAAGACATTGTTTCGGTGACTGATGAGTTTTGAGTCAAGAGGAAACATGAATTCATTACCCAAGTGCTGATATTACAGCATGGGTAGCACTTATATTCGACAGTTTACACAGGCTCTTCTTGGGTGGATGTGACCCAGGGGAGTGTGGAGCGAAAAATTTGGTCATTTGCCCCCAATTCAAATGCGTCACTAAGCCTTGTTTTGATGCCCATTGGATCCTGCATTGAAGGCTGAAACCTACCATTATCCTCTGTTCCCTGGCTGAGTTATTCATCTGGGTCTCCTGTTGTGTCTCCTAAATAAAAAGCATGCAGTGCCTGGCTAACCTCCCACTCTTTAAGCACCGTAGGGTCTCTCACAAAGCTAATGATCACACCGGGGCCTGTCAGCCCATTCCAAAGCCTATTCTTTGTACCCATCCTCCTTCAGCCTCACCCCTGCTACCCTGCACCTTACTATAAATGTCAAAGAATATTGATTTTGCTCAGAGTGACAAAGCCTTAACTGAGATAGCTGTCTTTATATGCAATAAAGAAAGATTCTGGTCCTTCGTACATGATGCAGCTTGACACTATCAGTGTTATATCTATTATAATTTTAAATTGTAAAGCTTTTATGAATGATATCAAGGCCAACTCAAACACCATGGTGGTACTGTAATTGCAAAAAATGTTGCATGCAAAAGCAAACAAAGACACCAACAAGTGGATGTTGGAAAGGTGCACATATATAACTTTCACTTCCACAAGATTTGTAACATATCTCATCACCAAACTGATGGATATAGAGCTGTGATCTCATAGATGCCGGCCAATATTAATATCTTAATGTGCTTTGTGTATAGGATGCAAAAAAGCAACATAATGTCCGATAAACCAATAAATTGTCAGCCTGAACCATATGAATGACTTTTATCAGAAATGTAATGAGTTGCTGCTCTGAATCTGTGGCGTAACGCCAAGTTTCTGATGTCTTGCATGGCTGATGGCTAATTGTTTCTGCACAAAACTCATTAGGAGTCAGTTGACTGGAAATTCTCACAGGAGAATCACTGCAGTCATCTGATAACCTCCACGCTCCCATTCAGAGGAGTTTATTCGAAATCCTCTTACACAGACTGCGACAACAAAAAGCCTCTGATTTCCCCAATGTGTAATTGATATTAGTTCACCTGTAGGAAGTCGCATACAAAATACACTTAAGAGCAGTGCTGTATGTTCTATGACATCTAGGTGCAAACAATGACTAATCCATTACCATTTACCTCAAATGAATCATGCAGGAAAATTAAGTAAGTGCGTATGTGAAATTAAAAATCACAATCAGTCTCTGTAATTCTCTGATGAACGTGAACGCCTGAATGCCTCATCAGTTTTATCCTGCAGTAATCAGTCTGAGTTCAGGGGCAGTTTGCCCTCTGCCTGTACTTGTACATGTCCTGGTCCCGCTTCTCTTGCCCTGCCTGCTCAGGGGACCACTTCTCTGAAATGCTAGATGCATCCGTTGCATCTTCATCCCTCATTATTTTACCCCTCAAAGACCTTTGCTGGAAACAGGAGATGCTGCAATCTGAAGGAACGGTTTAACTCTTTGTTATGTCACACTGAGATGTGTTGTCTAATTTTCTGTCTAGACATGCTTTTAAAAATTTGCCTGATGCTCAACAAAGGAAATGCACTCACCTTCAGATGGGGAAAACAGATGTTGTAGCACAGGTAAGTGTAAATGAAATAGAAATTTTTATGCAAAGGTGCCACTAAAATGCTCAATGAAATATATTTGTTTTTTCTCAATTACATGATAATCTTTTAATTATAATCAATAATTTCATTTAAAAACAATAGGTTATTGTATGTAAAAGATGTCACTCGTAGGGGTGAAGCCACAGAGAATTACCACCTGACTGCAGGTCTCCTTTCATATGCGGTGCATTGTCAAGTCTTTCATCATCATGGTTTTGGTTTCCACCCACAACTTGACTGGTTAACGGCCATCTGGAGCACAGTGCAGCATTCAGATGGCAGATATCTCCCTCTGGAGTCAGTGGAGACAGACAACTGATTTCAGAGAGACTGAATATCAGACATACAGTGGCCAAAAAAGTAATAATCATTTTGAAATTAACACACAGTTCTGCTCACCGAAGGTTCATTATATTCAAATAAAGTGAAACATTTCCTGCCATTAGCATCATTAAGGCCAACAGGGTACTTAACCATTATTTTAAAAATGTATTCCAATACAAAGGGCTGAGCGAGTACTCAGATGAAATAAGCAAGTAACATTTGCCAATATCAATATTTGTGATGAAGGAAAGTTGTCATTGGGCAGCTGACTGATGTTTATCCATTCAAATTTAAGTAAATAAAATAAAACTGTGAATACTTGAATAGTTCTCTAATAAATATAGAAATTCTGATCCCCGTATCAGTATAAATTAATCCAGAAAATGGGGTGGATCCAGGAATTCTTTTTCACTCTCTCTGTTCTTTATTGCCTGATCTGTTTCACTTTTCAAGACTCGGCTTGTGTGTCCCCAGACGCTTTCACTCTGCTACACAATGATTGATTGCAATTTCTATTTCATTTAGCAGTCGGGTTATAGAACAGGTAAATGAATTATGTGTGTGGGCATCTATTGAGTGGGGTGTTGACTAAGGCCTAAATTATCACTGTTTGACTGACATTAAATACGGGGGCATTATTTTAACTGACAGTCCAGAATTACCAGTGTCACTCTTCAGCATCTCAGCTCAGTTTTATTTTGTCACAGACGACAAGTACAATCACCTAATGAACAATAGAAATAGAAATGGACGTGTAAATTCTTGTAAGGTAAACACTGCTTTGTCATTTTTCAATTATTTGGAGCATGTGCAGAGGTCCTTTTTATTTCTTTCAATATAATTGGAAAGCGAATGAATCAAGAAAAGGCTCCTCAATGCCACACAGGGAATAAGCATAATATATAAGAGAAAAGACATTTACCACTATTGGATTCATCTGTGGAGCTTTTCATTTGTTTTGTTGTATCTTAGGCCATTCCAGGTTGAATGCCAAAGAAATCCATCAAATGATCATGTTGTGGGCTAAAATCAATGGTGTGTTAAATAAATTATGTCAAGTCAAAAGTGCATTAAATAAATTAGTTAGGTGTGATGTGGGAAATAGTTCTAATGCAATCTGACAAGGAGCTACTGTTGCAGCTTGTTGCTCTAAACTGATCCTGATTCCAGTTGAGTCTTTAAATTGCACCTGAATATAGGAAGTGCACATTTTTCAACAAAACATTCATTCAACAATCATGAGGTTCATTTGTGAAGAAATACAAAGAAGATGCAAATGAGACAGGAACACTTATCGTTGACCAGTGTGAAAATAAAGGTAAATGTACTAAGCCTGAATCTGCTGCTAGAAATCTGGTGTGGAATCGCAATTTGCAGTCACTCTTGTATGTCTCTAAAGAAGTCTTCAGTCTGTAGGAGGAAGTCGGTGAGGAAATAAAAACCGCAGCCATTATTAACCATCAGACATCGCATGCATGTAGGTGCAATATAACAGTCAGGGAGTAAGGCGGTAACAATCTGGGGATAATACTGTACTGTAGATATTTTCTAACTATACCCGGTACCTATTCTAATGTTACAGGTATACAGAATGACCATACAGTAACAAAGCTGGACAAAGTGATAATGCCTCTGTAGCATGTTATATATCTGCTGTGATTTATTTAAATTGCTTTATGCTACTTACCAACAGTGGAGGGGTCCAGGTGATAACAGGGGATGGGAAACTACGTAGTTCCATTTTTTTTGGCTGGGGCACAAATAAATTTATTTGTGTTTTTATTAATATATTCAACATGTAAACATTGTATATGAACATTATTTCCTCTACTGTGTTTCTATGTATTTCATTTAAATTACATTCAAATGATATGACCATGAGAGTTCCCACTCATCCCCATAAAAATAGCTGTTTGAGTTTGATGAATGAGTTGTAAGGTGCACAACCTCTTTGGCAATCTTCTAGTGAGCTAACCTCTAACAAAATGAAAATGGGCTGGTTGAGATGGTTCATCCTAACCAGATGCCTCCCTCCCACCAGGGTGGACCCAGAGCTCACTGGAGGAATTACATATCTCATCAGGGGGGTAGGACTTCTAGTATACCCTGGTTAGTCAGCTGCCACCGGAACCTGATCCTTGGTAAGCGGAGGAAAATGGATGGATGGATGGATGGATGTCATCAATATCAGGGTTAAACTGAACAGACAATACTGATTGGTAGGATTGCCTGTAATAATAAAAATATAGAGGATTGCCAACCTCATCCTTTTCATTTTTTAATGTGATGTAATTTGTACCATTGATGCCAATGATTGACTGCAAAGTATCTGTGGAGCAAAATTGGATGGTGCAACACAGCCAGCTCTCCATTCTTTCAAAGGTCAGTGCTGTCAATAACATCTGTAATTAGTTAATGGGACAAATTAGCATGTTGAATTTCAATCAAAATGTCACTCTATACAAAAGCTCTGCTTTTTACTTTACTGTTAGTTTTTTTTTTATCTCTGCAAATGCTGGTGTGAAAAAGTAACATAATATTAAATCTCTATTAAAATGACAATCGAGAGAAAAAAACATTAAAATTATGCAGAATGCTAATTATCTCGATGTCGGGGGGGGCAGCAGTGGCTGCAGGCAGAAGGTGTTTCTCCCTTTCTGACCAAATGAGAACATTTTGGTCATCTGCCCTGGACTGAGCTATGGTTGGCAGTTTGGACCGCTCTGGTTGGTTTGTGGGCTTCGTTCCACAAGGCACAAGGTCAGCGTACCAGTGTGCCCTAATTACGTTTGGCTGCTATTCCCACAACAGGATTAGGTGACTTGTGGCCAAGAGGCCTTTATAATTGCCCCTGATTACCAGTTGCCGGTTCAGTGTAGAGAAAGGTCAGGTTAGGTCTGCTGTTCAGACACCATTTTGGGCTCATAATCTCCAAATACCCTGTGTCTGTGTTGTCCCCTCCCCTCCCTCCACACCTCTGAGCATGGAGAGCGATCTGGATCATCAGTTTTGTCTATTATTGTCTGAATCGTAATTGTTGCTATTTTCCTTTCACTGTTCAGTGGATAGAAAACAAAGAAATACTGCATTTGATGTCAAGCATTACCTCAGTGAATGTGGTCTATGTTCCTCTTTTCAGCAGAGCTACGGATAGCACATTATCTGGAACTGGAAATATGCAGCTCTGTTTGGTACTATAGGAAAATAGACGTAACAATGTTGCATTGTCTGAAACCAACTGTGTCTTTCTCATTTTCACCTGTCCTTGAGCTTCATAAGGGCTTTAAAAATTGCCTAAGCCTCTTCAGTATTTCCCCTAATGGATGTATTCCTCTTTTATTTAATTCCAGCTTTTGTTTGCCAGCTGAAAAGGAGCCACTTGTATAGAAATAATTAGCTTTTCTGTGTGTAGAGATACAGGAATCTCCCTCCTGAGGTTAAAATGCTTCTATTTGGCTTACTTCATGAAAGTCCAGTGTATCCCTATACTTGTTAGCTTGTTAGCACTGAAAGCTTTATTAGAGGGTGAAATCAATGAAGAGTGTGAGACAAACTGAGATAGTCTGATAATATTGCACTGGCATTGCTCAGAAAATTTTGCATATGTGCTATCTACTGCATATCTTCTGAATATCGTGGAAGTGTTTTTGTGGTGTCTTCTGGAATGAGTTCACGAAACTGGCTACAGGTGAAAAGTTGCTGATGTTTCTGTATCATCTGTGTGTTTTATACTAACTGAAAGCTATATTGTGCCAAAGATAAACATACTCTTGAAGACTTTAACATTGGTTAATCCATCTGAATACCCAACACAGATACCAGTGACCTATACTGGAAAACAAACAACGACTAAAAGATGTGGGCAGGGGTCAGGGCATTTTTTAATAGACTTGGCTGAGGTCGCATTTAACCTCTGTCATTTCATTATGTCCATACGTGTGCAGAGCACAGACAGGCCACTGTATGAAATATATATATATATATATTGATTTTATGATAAATGTATATGCTTGCATTACATGCATTTTTGTTGTTGATGTACAACGGTTCAGTTGACCATGCACAGCATCAGGAAGAAGCATATGGGGAGTCAACACAGTTAACATCAAATACAGGTGGATGGTAAATCTATATTTCCTCATTTGCTGCTGCTGGATCACTTTTCTTTACTCCACTTCTCTCAGTCTGTATCAATATCTGTGGGCATAACTGATGATGGCACTGACACTGTTATTTTTCACTCCTACAAATCTCTTGTGTGTTTTTAGGAGTCTATACCCTAAATGCCCCGGCCAAAGGTATCATATCGGGTTACTCTTGTCCGTCCATACTTAACAGGTTTGACAGGGGGTATGGTCTGTCCGCATCTCCTCGAGAACCAATGGACAGAATGAAATAAAATTTCACACAGGCTTTGTATGAGTCCTAAAGGTTTGCATCTGATAATTGGTTTCTTCGTTCTGCTTATTTTTACATTGTTCTGGTACATTTGAACCAATTTTCATGTCAGTTTGGTTTTTGTGTCATTCTGCTATTAAAGTGCTGTGGTAGAGGTTATGGCCTATCCACATCAGCACAAATGAGTTTCCCAGTCGCAGGTGCATCTGTGTCCTCGATCAAGAATTTTCTCGTTTTGTTTTGTGAGTGTGACTGTGTTCTTTGTTTATGAATTTATCAGACTGAAAAAGCTAAGAGAGCTTATTTTATGTGGCAAACTCACTGCTCACACATACGTCCCAGCTGGAGTTATGGAGCAGTCAGTGAAGTCGGGCAGTGCACATTTATAGGTTTTCAAGAAATGGCTTCGGAGGAAGGCCTTAAGGAAGGGGGTGAGATTTTTTTTACGGTTGGGTGCTTTCAAAAGCTTTTTTCCCTTTTTCACTTCACTTCTTTTTTTCCAACTTTGTTTTGTTCGTACACATCTGTTGGGCCTTGCTTAAATTGATTGCAGCTACTCTGCCCTCAACCATTTCGGGTGGTATTGCTCTGTTTCTCATCCGTATCCGTAAGCTCTGCGAAAATGTACCCAATTATGTACGGAATGAAAGCAGAGACGCATGGAAGGCTCCGTCTGTCTCTGTGTCCGTCTTTAACGTAGAGCATAAATGGGCCTTAACAAGGGAAAAGGCCTTGTCCTAACTGCACCTACGCCATGGACTTCAGGCACCCTGCTATAGATCATTTAAACAAGGCCTCAACTGTTGTGAAGTAGAGTACTTGGGAATTAGGTGGCAAGTGTGATGACCCCTCTGCGTGGGTCACTCTGCTGTTGCCATGCATTCTCTCTGCAGGGCTCCACTCAAAATGAGCAACTTAAAATAATGAATACTTGGTTAAAATCTTCTACTTCTCCAATAGAACAAAGGAGGAAGAGTTAATCCATAGACAGTTCCCCTCAATCATTTGTATGAATTCACATGTGCAGCAGTGGGAAGTTTTACTGAACAATTCAATGGAGGCTGTCCCATTTATTGAAGGGGTAAGACAAAGTGGTGCTGTGGCTCATCTGATTGGGCTGTGGGTGTAGAGAAGACAGAGCAGGTCAGGAACCTTTAGAAACATCTTTTTTTGCAGCACAACCAAAGACATTTGGAAAATGTCTTCTGCTCTCACTGAGGCTGGGCTGATATTGGCAGTCAGAAAGCCTTTGATTTGTCTATTTATCTTTCATGATGACTTTGTCCTCTGTAAAAACCCTTTATCTACCCCTGGATGGAGGGCATATAAAAGATTTTTGTGAGCAATACCATTTATAAAAGTGTCAGTGAGGAGCACGACATGTATGTTGTTCATTGTTGGGTGCAGGCAAGCCTACCTCCGGAGGTCCTTGGCTTTTCAGATAAAGGATGATGTGAATGACCCAGTGAGACTGTTTGTTCTCCAATTTGTTTTGCAGTTTCTCCGGATACCTCTGGCTTGAAGCAGTGCTGTTTCTGAAATGACTGAATTGCTTAACCGGCTTGAGAAGTGAAGATTGATGTGCACATCTGCAAGACAATCTGGGCTCTCAGTCATACAGTGTATCTGAATGCCTCACTCTTACGCTAACTGAAGAGAAGTTTTTGTTCGAGCACAAGTTAAAGTCTATAAAGATATATATCTTTATCCAATCCTCATCGTTTTAGGTGTCATACTCACAGTGATAATAGTGACTGAAATTATTGTGTGTTTATTATTAGGACTATTTTATTTATTCAGGCTCCAGCTTTTATTATCGCCCAAACTGCCACTTCACCTTCATTTCCTGCCAGGCCCCAGCACGGGCTCTCCCTCATCTGACCTCTCACACACTGAACCCCATGAATGGACAATAGTACCCTTCAGTGGGGCCCCATGACCATAGCAAAAGCCTGCAGCTGGAGCACATAGCAAGGCTGCCCTGGCCCGAGGGTATGCTAACAGCTGAGAGAGATCACAGAACTGCCTAGGGGATTTTTGGAAATGCTCAGGGAAATCACAGATGTGAGAGATGAAAAGCGGCCTTGACGCAATGCAAGAGGATCAAGCGTTGGAGCTGTTTATTAGATGCCGTAGAGAAGCAGCCTTTAACAGGTGCTCAGGGGATGGATGGCAGGATCTGGAGCTGAACTGCATGAGGATGAACCTCTGGACAACCCTGGGCTATTTTTCATCAAACAAAGGAAGCAGGGGATTAGGGCAGTTGCTACAAAGTCCACTGGATTTCTTACTGGATGTCAAAAATAATAAAAGAAGTTATGTTTAGGGATGAAACAATGAAAAACTAATTTAGTATTCCCCAGCCACATGAAAAAATGCATTCACTCAAATACCTGATTTGATGTATTCAGAGGCATTTTATATTACATTACATTTGTATTTAAAATCAGACAGATCAATAGAGAGCACTGCAGAAACACAAACTGCAGCATGTGATGGGTTTCAATGTTGAACATCTGATCCCACCCACCATGGTTTGCTTAACTTTTGAATTTTGGTGGGAGGTGAAACGTCAATTGTGATTGGATACTAGCTGTGAGCATTGAGCATCATCGTTGGCCTATGAGGAACACAACATACTGTTACATCATGTTTTTGTCTAATGTTCAGCTTAATATAGGCTAACTGCATTTAAAGCTAGTTCACACCACTTATTACGCTGTGAGCTAAGCAGTATACCTGTTGAGCCTATAGTGACCGCATGTGTCAAACATAATGAAACACTGTGAGCTAATATGATCCATTAATTTTCATTGTAAAGGCAGGTCAAGTATTTTGATTTGTTTGACTGGATTTCATGCTCCGTGTGACTAAAGGACAGATGGTGGTGGGTTTAATGGTGTTATGGTGTCACTGATGGAGTTCTGACCTTTACATTGCTTGTGTGATGATGATCAATATCTCTTAGTGTCTGTCTGTCACGTCTGTAACATGCTATCATGTGTGTTTTGAAATGGGCTTGCTTGGTTTGATTTTGGTGCCTTGTTCTTTCCCTTGAAGGTTTTCTAATTAGATGAGAAAATCAGTCAAGACTAAAACAAGCCAAATGTGTCTTATCTTCATTTGCCAGGGAGTTATTTGGTGGTTTGTGCCACAGGGCAACTGCAAGCAAAAAATATATATGCTAATGAGAAGCAGAGAGGAAACAAAAGTCAGGGAAGGAATAAATCCATCAATCCTTTGGACAAGTTTGCATAATTACAATTTTGCCATCATCATCACCATCATAAGACTTTCTTCTCCTCCAGTCTTATAATAATATTCTGTCCAAGAAGCCATTTACTCCAGCCAACCCTGCTGCACAGTGAAGTCGTCCAAATACTTTCCGGCGCCCCCACTCTGCCTCTCCAAATGAGTTTTCATTAGCATAATGGTGTGTGCTGCTGCTTGGTGATTTCTTTTAATCAACCCTGAAGTCACTGGTAATTAGTAACAGACGACTAATGGATTCTGATGGACGTTCTTGGCATCCTTTGACTTACCATCGGATTATTTAATTTGAAGTGGAATCTCAATGGCAGCTGTGACTGACAAATGTACTCCTATCATGGGATTGTAGTCAAATTGAAATAAGTAGACATTGATTTTAAATCAGCTGTCTAGTGGTGAATTCAGCACATTTTGATTTTCACTCCTACCTCAGCCATTGTCACTTAGCACAGGTTATTGCAGAACATTTGAGGTTTTGACATCAGCCTAATCTTTAACCACAGGGGAGAAGAAAAAAAAAAGCCATCCCCTGAGCCAAGTGGAGAAAATTGTCATTCCCTTCACTGTTTCCATCTTTGACTGTGTCTCGCAGCTTTGTTTCTCCACAGGACATGTGGCGATTGCAGTTCTGAAAGGTGATAGGAGGAATAATATCCTGCAGTGCAGAGACACAAAGTAAAAGACTCAATGCTTCTGCTGAGAGGAGAAAAAAAGTTGTTAAAATTCATAGGATGAGAAAAGGAATCAACTGCAGAATATATTACACAGCATCAACTGTTCCAAGGACGGGAAAGGTCAGACGGCTCGTCTGGAATGCTGTCTAGCACTCAATGGGACTGTGGGGACTACATCGAACAAGAAAAATTGAGGATTAAAGCTGCACAATGGCAAGCTCCAAGTCTGTACACCTAATCTGTGATAGCTTCCCTACATCCACATATATGTGTCCCCTGACAGCATGTGTGGGCTTGTGTTTGTGGCACAAGTGAGACCATGCACAGCAGCCACTGACCCATTTCTGTTTTTGAATTTACCAGCCGTGCAACGCCCCAATGCTCTGCCTTCACACGGCAGCTCTGACCTTTGATAGAGAAGACTCAAAGATCATGTGCTCTGTAGTCAAAGAGTTTGTCTCCAACCTAATCTGTCTTGAGGATGAGGTTGATGCCGTCCAGGGCTTAGAGAAGTTCAATACAGACATGTTCTTTCAACAGAAATACACCAGGATGTGTTACAGCAGGACTGCAAAGTTGTTTAATCGCGGATTGATCAGAACAATAGTTTCCCAGGAGACTAGACTGCCATGCTTTTTTCTCCCAGACATACAACCTCCCAAACATCATTCTTTGTCAGTCTGTTTGCTTATGGTCCTACTGTTTCTTAATTATACACCGATCACTCGTGCCTACAAACATAGAAACACAGAGTGCCCAAACTTGAGTGTACAACTAAGAATAATGTGCTTTCCCCTCATTTCCTCATGAGTTCTCCTTCTATCTCCATCTGACACTCAGCTCCACATATACACCCATCCTCAAAGTTCCTTGAACAAGTTATGAAGAAATGAAATATACGCAGAAACCCCACCCAGCCCTCTCCCTTCTTCCCAAGGACTCAGTATTTCAACACAGGCCGAGAGGCTGATTGTGAGCCACACCCTGCAGCTGTGCACCTGGAACTGCTCCCATTCCAGCCTTGCAGTGAACCCACACACCTGTTCACACCTGAGGCCTGCGCTTTTGGACCGCCACCTCTTCGCCTGTCTTGGTGTCATCCATCAACTAATGAGACTGACACAAGCAGTCAGCAGGTGGTGTAAAAACAGAAACTCTATCAGGACTTTTCAAGCCTCTTCAGAGTAATGTTTGGTATGTACCAGTTTGAGCTTAAGGAACCAACCAAGAAGCCGCCGATGTCTTGTTTGATTGTATACTGTATATGAACTATTTTTCTATTGTGCAGTCTCACCCAACCAGTTAAACTAGTGCTTAACTCTCCCTCCCTCCCATGTCTCTCTCTAGCCCTTTTTACACAGAGATCATGCAAAAGCACTGCATACAACACAGCAGCGTTGGCATCTAGTGGCATCTAGTGTCATGTTTTACATGTCCATTGAGCAATGCTTTGTGACAAAATAACATGGCATTAACAATAATTAACCTGTAGTACATTCCCTTACATGAAGGTTCATCTTGTTCTCTTTGGACCTTACATTGTCTCTCCAATTTGCAGACACTGTGGCCTGATTTTCTTCTTCTTTGAGGCAGCTGCTAAATGCGACTAGCTGCTTTTTAAGTCTCCCGGTTTTAGGTCGCACACATGACACCATGACAAAACGTCATATCCCCGTCCTGTCCTAGTGTCCTAGAATCCTAGAGTTTCCTGTCCTAGAGTTTCCCATCTCTCCCTCTGCCTGTCAGTACTGCTGCTGCTCCACATGCATTGCTGCTGCACTTTCAGCTGCACCACCACCCCAGCATCCACCTGTCGGCTCCGATTAGGGGGTTCAATAAGTTTTCTCATCACTCCCCAATATATTCATGTAAACATATCTACAGGGAGTGATGAGTTCAGAGCCTAGATGCCAAATTTAAAGTCTATATGTCCTGTGAAATTAGTGCATTGACCTGTAACCTGAAGAATCCCCAGTGTTTTCTATTAAACACTATTGTTTTGTCTTAGTCAAATCTTTTGACATAATGTCACATTGGGGGGAAAAATTATTGCAAAAAAAAAAAATCACAGTGCATCACTAATATGTTTCATATTTAACAAATTGTTCTAAATTTAGAATAAAGAATAAAGCAGTGTGCCTGAGAAACCAATGGTGCCAAACGCACTGGAATGTCTCAACAATGAGCGCTGTTTGAATGTCAGCCATGCTTCTGCTGATGGGAACGGATGTATCTCTACTCCTGTTGGCATAAATCCCATTGAGGTACCTCCAAATGAAAGCTACCTTTCATTCTCCTCACTCTCTAAGAAGAATAATAAACTTTCTCTCTCCTCATTTGTATCTGACCAGTCTCTGCTGAGAGCCCAATTAGAGGTCTGGGACCGCCCTGAGGGCTTATTTTCTGCTCTGTGTTTTGGATACTCAGTTGCCAGGCACTGCCATGTGCAGAGAAATCATTAACTGCTCTCTGGCCCATCATTCTAGGACTCTAAATACTTTAATTCTCGATGGTTGTCTCTGCATTGATTAATTGGTTATCCACAAATAACACAGGGTTCTTTATCTGCACAAGCATCCAGTGGGTCAATATCAAGGTCTGATTTTCTGTTGGTGTTAGTGTTTAAGAGACATTATGTGCTTACACTAAATGCAAAACTGGGGTGGGGTTCGATGGGGTTACATCTTGAAATGTTTGTATTGTTATGTACTGGATTCAAGAAAGTTTTTTAAATCCAAGTTGGGCTGAGCTAAAACAGTGTTAAAGCAGTTAGTAATAGAACAATCACATCACATCATCTGGCATAAATACCATGGCACAGTCTACTAACTAAGATGGTGTAATTAATCAAGGCATGTACCAAACAAAACCTCCGCCAAGGCCCAACAATCCATGACATAATTGTTAGGGCCTGTGTCCACCAATGCATTTTTTCCTGAGGCCAGCGTATTTTCTTTAATTAATTGCAATGGGAGCGCCGTGTATTAACACCATGCTACAAACGGCAGTAGCGTGACGAGGCGCTGGGCGTCTTTTCTGCACTGAGCGCTGCATGTTTGCCGTTTTTTTTTTTTGTGTGGTCGCTGAGTGTTGAAAAATGTTCAACTTTGGGTGAAACGCTGCACTCGTCACTGTCACTTTTTACACAGCCATCCAATCACAATGGAGAAGGGGTGGGACAAATACCACAAAATCTCATGAACCCACATAGACCTGCAGATTAATCCTCTCTCCCTACTTCCTCCAGCCACCCGTACATCCAGACCCAGGGCCAGAGCAAGTACTCTACCTTGTGCTGCCATTTTTACACTCAGTATTTGTTGATAGAACAACCTATCGGCAAAATTCGGTACTTGCAACACAAATTACTTCCAGGGATATTCCGTATCATAGCCAAAGCTGAAAAATGTTGCGCATCCAAAGCGCTCTCAAGCTCTCCCAGCTGGCATTTCAGAAAAGCACCTGGTATTTTCAGCTGGGAAAAAAACGCTTTGGTGGACACAGACCCTAATCCCAGCAGTACCAGTCCCATCTCTCATCGGATCATCACCAAATTTTAATCACCTCCAGGATATGCTAAGGTCCATCTTTGGTGAAATTATCACGCAAATCCATCCTGTAGTTTTTGCGTAATCCCACTAACTAACAAATAACAAACAACCAGACAAACAAACCAAACCAATCACATAACCTCCTCGGTGGACGTAACAATAAAATGTCAGTGATTGAATTCAACAGGAGATGGTTACCTCAGTATATCAGTGACTGACAGTGAGCTGCTGGACTGTTGAAAATAGACCAAAAACACTTGTGGTCTCCTGCAACAAGTGTCAACAGTGCAAGACCACACACATACACACTATGACAGAATCAAACTTTTCTTATTATTTCAGCCAAACGTTCCAAACCTGAAACAGTTCGTCACTGGAAGATTTTGCTTTCTGAGGTCAGAATTTAGGATGAATGTAAAATGTGTTAAGTTAAACCATAATATGAGTTCATACCCAAAGTATCACACCTATTTGTAACCTTAAATTATACTCCTATCACCACCACATCAAATACATGTGTCAGAACTTAGTAGACAAAGAGACAGAAAGCTAGTGTTCCATTGTGGAATAAATTGAAGTGTTACAGTAGCTAAAAGCTAATATGGGCATCCCACATCCAGTGAATATTGTGTTCCACTGTTATACACAAAACGTTTTCACTAACTATATCTATTCAAAATAACAATATGTGCATGAGAGGATTAGTTTGTGTCAGGGCTCTATGTCACTTTTTGTCATAGGGCTTTTGCTTGTTCTACTGTGGCTTGATTTGTCGTTCCAATGAAATTCTTGCTCTCACACTCTCCTATAAGGGTTTTCCACCCACTCCCAGACTTGCCTGTGGAGTTTCAACAGACACAATCTGACACATGCAGAGGATTGATGCAGAGAGTGTGATGAACAACAAAAACAACAGTAAACAAATTAAGGTAGAATTGCATTATAAAAATTCGAGGCTGACCGATGGGATTTTAAAAGGCTGATACTTTACTATTGGTAGATTGGAGCAGGAAAAAGTGAATGAATAATAATACTAAGCTTTCTCTATTGGCAGATGCCCAGTCTGAATTTTCATTGCATTATATAAAAAGTTTTAAATGCGGTCATTGCAAAGATCAATTTTATATTTAATGTAACTGGACTTCAGCTACAGCAAAACTGAGACAGCATGCTTTCAGCAGAGCAGCATTTATCTTCAGTCTAGTGCATTAACAATGTCATACTATTAACAACAACCTGTGTTAAATGAAATTAACATTGATTTAAATACATCACCTCAGGTACACACTGACATTATCTTGATTTGGCATTAAGGCTGCCTGATTCCACTAATAACTATAGTTTGTAAAAATGTCATATTGGTGCAGATTAATCAGCCGAAAAGATTAATCAGCCAAAACCAATTAATGAGTTGACCTCTAAAAGAAATATATGTATGTGTGTGTTAATAGCATTTAACACATTAACAGCATGGAGGTCCACTAAGTGCAAATTCCATATGGCCTCAGCACAGTCTGAGAGGAGGGGGAGGAAGAAAAGCCCTGACCTTTGGCTGTCTACAAAGCATCCCCCAGACTGTGGACTCATTGAACTGAGGTTCTTCAGAGGTTTTATATAAAGAGCATCTCTGATGTGACCGCCGTGCTCAACTCACCGCAAACACCAATATCACCCAGGAAACTAATTCTATAGCAATGAGCTGTCATTACTCTTCAAGCAGAATACAGGATGAGTATGCTGCATTCACTGCCTTGTTGTTTAGGTGCTTTGTTCATATGTAAAACATGTGCTCTGTATTTTCTCTCTTTGTCTCTCTCTCTCTCACACACACACACACACACACACACACACACAGACACACACACACAAACCAACGGTGTCATGTGTCCATCAGTGCAGATTGTAAATCCCGTTGATATTCTTGGCTTCACTCTGTTGAGGATATCTGTCTCCAATTCAACATCTGTTTAGCGGTCCTGTCAGCTGCAGCAGCGGATAATCTCTGATTCTTCCAAATGTGGCACAAGTTGTGCGTAACGCTGGCTTCAATCAGGGAATATAAGAGAATACGAGCAGCTCTGCCAGAATAAGTGCAACGGGCTGTTTTGTTGTTCCTATCTGAATATTACAGCATCACTGTGCCTCTTGTACTGCACAAATATTAACAGAGAAGCTCATTCTTAATTTACTGGCTGATATGTTTATTTTAAGAGAGACCATGTTATGTTTTTTTGAAGCCACAAGGCTGTCACTTGCTTCAGATGTTGTAGAAACTTGTCAACACTTCAAGGCTCTTATCTGCTCATTGTGTTTTCCCAGCCTGTATACTGTAGTTTGGATTTGGTTGGTGTTTTTCAATGCTTATCGGGTGTGACAGCTCTTTGTCGTGATGTCTTCATGCTTCATAATGTCTTCAGTGTAATCTACCGCAGGGGAAAAAAGAAGATGAAAGGAAACATATCTGCAAAATATGTGGGAACAAAAAAATGATATCCCACCCGTGCCTCTTGTGAATGGCTTGATTAAGATCAAGCAACAGTGCATTTCCACGCTTTCAGCCAGGACTTATGTTGTTATTCCTTCGCTCCACTGGGAAAGCAGAGGAGGGCTTGGTGTAAACACCTCAAGAGGGCTTTCACTCTCTGTCTGTGCAGGTGAGAAGTAGCGGCAGCGGCACTTGCACCACAATGCACCTCTGCAGCGAGAGCCCCCTACACTGCAGCTATCTTTTCAACAGGTTCGGGGGGTCACTATTTTCCCACCAGGGAAACTCTTTTTCAGCTCATATACGATGGATGCATTATGGCTCTGAATGAGAATCATAGCTTTCAGAGTGCATCCCTCTGGGTTTCTGTTCTTACAGAGGGCCACTGAATAAGAAATCAGCATCTCTATGAAACGCTCTTTTTGGCACACAGTCCCCTCACCCCCACCGCACTCACTAACTCCATCTACCCCTGCCTCCCCTCCCCCCCTACTGCCATTCTGTGAAGTTAGGAATCCATAGGAGGTTTATTTGAGATGCAAGCACAAGTGTGAGAACACTGGGCTTGGGAAAAATCCCTTCCTTTGGCTTGAATGGGGGCATTTAAAAAAACGGACATTTTTTCAGGAACTCCTTCACCAACAGGCTTCGTCCTCTGTCAGCTGAACAAAACACTGCTGGCACTCAGGAACAATAAAGCTTCATTACTGGCTAATTTGATTGAGTCTCATTTAAAGTCTTTCCTCCTCTGTTGTTTCTGTTTTGTCATATCAGGAAATAACTGTAACAACTCTATTTAGTAAAAATTGTTTGAAGCCTGAGAATGTTTTTAGGCCACAGATCAGATGCTTTATCCATAGCTGAGGCTCTGCTTAGCTACTGGTATTCAGAAATGAAAAGAAAAGTCAGTCACATAGTGATACCCAGCCGCTTCATTCAACCCTGCTCCCATTTACACTCTCTGAAAACATCAAAGTTGGTCACAGTCGGAGTTGGTTCACAGAAAAACAGCCACAGAAGGGGAAAAAACCCAGAAGTCTCTTTAAACTCAACATCAAATTGGCTTTCATGAGGACCAGTTCAACTGTCACAGACATGAATAATGTATTGCATCCAAGGGTTATTGGGTTAATTTGCTCATCTAAAAACATCATTTGTGGGGCGTTTTTCTATTCCATTGGTGGAGAATATATTTTATCATATAAATCTCTTATGCAAACTTACATGCATCCTCTCTGCATCTGATTTGCACACATTTTCATGAGCAACTGAACCACTGAACAACTGTTGGCTGCTATCGAAGTCCATATTTTGCTAAAAAAAAAAAAAAGCTCCACACACTCATAAGACAGGAAAGCAGTTTTCTTCTCAAACCCCAATTATACTTTCAGTATGGAATTAGCACCAAGAAATGGGTCAAAGGATGATATTTAAAGAGGAATTCCAGAATAATGAGCTGAATCCAATAACATTTTTGTAAAAGAAAAAAAAGAAGGAAAAAAACTGCCATCATGTTGACTAATGCGCAGATATGGAGTCTGGCTTTGAATACTAACTCTATCTTGGCTCACCATCCTACTGGCATTTCTTCTATTTTGTTCTGGACCCAACTTAAAAAAAGAGTGCTGAGGTTTTCAGTAACCCTGTTGCTGGACAATGGTAATGCAGCTATTTTTAATATATATTTTGAGACATTTCCTTCACAAATCTTCATTTTGTTGCCTGGTGAAATTACAATGAGAAGCAAATGGTTTAGAAAATGATCTACAAAAATTGTGGTTAGGTTTATTTCCAAAAGAGCCTTTAGTGCCTGGATGAAATGAATCAGTGCATCCTAAATGATGTCTCATTGTGCTGAATATTACAGCTTTCTGGGAACAAAAGTCCCTGGAGATGAGGTTGACACAAATCCAATTGTGCAGGAACATTGCACATTTGTGTTTCATTCAATCTGCTGTGGCTGATTTGTGCAACTGGAGCTTCAACACATTGAACTATCATCATGTAAGCTTTCAAAATAAAGCGTGTGAATTGTTTCTCCATCCAAAAATGATGAGATTCTGTTACGGCTTCAACTAATCATCGTTATCGATCAATCGGCTGATTATTTACACTGCTTTGTAGAGGCGATAAAGGGATGCATGTCATAATTAGTTTCTTCATTTTGCTTATTTTTACATTTATAGGCTCATTTTAATCAGATAATTTTCTGTCATTCTGCTATTATTCAGCTATGATAGAGGTTATTATGGTCTGTCCACATCAATACAGAGTTTCTTCAGCACCGGAGGCATCTGTATCCTTGGACTCAAACTTTCTAGTTTTCTCTCTCAGTGTTAAAATGTTAGGAAATGGCATTCCATCATCCTTGTCAAAGTGTTATTTTTTATTATTTAATTAATTTTTTAATAATTTATATTTCTATTATTATTATTTACTGTTTGTGAAAGTATTTGTTTATCATTGGTATTATTGGTATTATTTGGTATCATTATGAGTAGCAGTAGTTTATCATGATGGTGCTATACTGTAAGTACAGTCCATTTACTATTTTAGTAGTAGTATTACTTTAATTATCATTAAATAAAGGATACATACTGTAGATTCAAATATGGTTTACATACTGTAAATATACAGTAATTAGCTGACAAAACAATAACCAGTATTGTTGTAAATTCACAAAAATACAGTTATGATAATAATAATCGAGTAATATAGTATAATTCTAAATACATTTAGAAACTGTAAAAGAAAAAAATATAGTGCTTTGCATGTGTAGCTGCTGCCATTTAATTTCTGTAATTGTACAATGGAAAGTTTTACATGATGTAAAATCAGAAAATGGAGTCCCACACACATCCTAATGCATCACATGTTATTCCTTAATATTTGGTCTCCTAAATACGTCTAAAAAGCAGTTGGAATAAACAGCTTTTTGGGAGGTCCATCACATTAATTAACACTGTGGGTGAGCCTGACAGCTGTGGTGGCACTAGGCGAGCCAATCGCAGGTGCTGTGTGGGGCTCAGGGAGGTATGTGAGGGAGTGTTTGACAGAGGAGGCCATGTGCAGAAATAAGATGACAGGTGGTTGGTCTGATCCAACGCCAGGCTGCCAAAATGAGTTTGCCTTTGGGAGCTCCAGAGAAACATGACAGTGTTAGCGAAAATGGCAGCGTTTAAATGCTCCACAACAGCACAACGCAAGGCTTGGATTGTTCATAAAAAAAGTCTTACATTGCAAGAAATAGAAAGTCGTGAACGGTATGAGTGGAAAAAAAGAAAAAGGTTTTTCCAGTTGTCTTGTGGAATAAACTGAACCACAGAGTTTGAGAGTCTTAACTGGGTCATTTTACATCTGAATACGTTTTGTCAGTGATCTATTTCCAAACAGGATTTCAAATAATGTTAGATATATATCAAAAGTGATTAAATTGAATCTTGGGGTAGAGCAAAAGTTCTAAACTGCCAAACTTTTCACTGTATATTTACAGTAATATATATAGTTATATATATATAGTTATATATATATAACTATATATATATAACTATATATATAACCTCTGTCATAGCAGAATAACAGCAGAATGACATGAAAATCACTTAAGTTCAAATGTGCTTAAAAATGTATAAATAAGCAAAATGAAAATATCAATTATGAGAATCCCATAGGGCCCCTGCAAAGCATGTATGAAACTTCATTGAATTCTTGTCTTATCAATGCAGCTCTGGACGTCTGTGACAAAAGGCTGCGCAGGTTGTAGCATGTCTCAAAATTCAAATTTTTCCTCCCACACTTTTCTTTCACCTTCCCATGATGCTCTGCTGTCTACAGGTCAGTTTACAGTACATTCCTGTAAACAATGGATTTTTGGCATTCATGCTGTATTCATGTGTTATTTCTCCCAGATTGCATTGCAGTATACAGTATGTCACTGTATGACATTTATAAAGTAGAATATTGTCCAGATTCACTATAAATTTACAGTCAAGTTTTACAGTGTATGATTGCCGGGGGCGGCAAGGACAGCCTGCAGACCCGGATAAGAGGTTAGTGACCTGGCCACCGCTGCCGGCCTGCCAACCAGAGAGCGTTGAGAATAAAGACCGAAACACTCGGTGAAGGTTGGGCACCTCCTGATGACCTTGTCCGGGTCCAACGCATCCAGAGGAAGCAACCAGCTCCAACAAGGCCTTCACCCCGGCTCCACCATCTCCCACCCACAAGCCCAGGTGCCATTAGGATAGTGTAACTACCAAGGGATTGAAACAAATAGTTTTAGGAAAGAACTGGGTCTCTGTTGGAGCTGCTCTAAATACCTCTCAGCTCCCTGGAAGTAGAAGCAAACACCCCCAGGTGAAATACAAGACTGACACACATACAAGCACTGAAACATGCAGTTTTTTTAGTTTTTCTTTTTTTCTTTTTTAATAAAAAAACAACCTTTTTTGTGTGTCAAAATATGACATTGTATTAAACAATTTTGAGATAGAAGCATCAGTTAACAAAAATGCATCCAACAAAACACTCGTTGCCGTCAGTGTTGAGTTTATTCACTTAGGTTATATTGTTCAATCACAAGTAAAAGTATATGACTCACAAAACATAAGTAAATATGAATTTTGAACAATAAAAAAGTAGTCTCTATGCAAAAAATGGCCCCTGTGACCAATACATTATTACATTACTAGATTGCTAATGCACAAGAGGTGTGTTACTGCAGTCGATGGAGGTGGAATTAGAGGTAGTGGTGGAGTTTACATACAGTTTGATAGTATAGTCTAGTAATTCCTAATCTGAGCTAAGGGCCAGAGGATCACAAAATAAATCAGGGGGTCAGCATGTGATGGGGCATAGAGAAAAAAAAAGTTCTGCAACAGAAAATGTATTCATTTGAGGGATTTGCACTTACTTGTAACTTTGTAACTTTTATGTAACTACGCTACTTTCTACTTCTACTCCACTATAATTTGGAGGCAAATATTATACTTTCAATTCCCCAACATTTTTTGTAACTTGAGTTAGCAACAGTTTTATTTTTTTTTAAATATAATCAAAAAATAAATCCTGATGATTCTTATAGGTTAAGGTACCCCACAATATATAAAGTAATTCAACATATCTCCGCATTTACCAGTTGCAACATTAAAGTGATTTATTATAATCCAGTAATATATATTATTTTGAAATGCTCCATTCTGCCACATGAGGACTTTTTGTACTATTAATGCTGATTGTATTGTACTTGAAGTCATTTTAAGTCTAAAACCTCTGCATGTAACAGACCTGGACTACACTGCAGTATTTTTACAGATAGATGTGATAAACTGTCTTATAAATGTAGTGGAGTAAAAACTATAATATTTCCATATGAGATGTGGTCAGGAAAGATAAAGACAGTTGTAGAAAACTTGAAATACTCAGAAACATATCATGTAATCACAGAAGGTACTTAAGTACTTGAGTAGATCTACTTTGTTAATTTCCACCATTCCCCAGACAGTCTGTTTCAATAACCTGCCAGAGAGACTCACACAAATTCATGCTTTTTTTCACAAACATGAAGCAGTTTTGTTGTTTCTTCCAACCCAGTCATTTATTCCAGGTTCAGTGCCTGCGCTGAATTGAATGATCTGCGGGAGAAAACTACTGAGCACATACAAAAAGATTCTCAGTAGAAAGCAGACGGTGTACATTTGTCTTGTGGGCATATACTTTGGTGTAGGTAAGGACATGTCCTCATCTCTGCAAGTAATATTTCACTGTGTCACTGTTGATGTTCTCAGTATCAGATAAATTTCCATCATGTTGCTGCTGCACAAGGAGCTGCGCATGCTGGGGCCTGTTTCTTAAGCCTGCCATTCTGACACACACAAAGTGCTGCTCATCCAGGCTTTGTGTCAGAGATTAGGAGAGCAGATACGCTGCAGCCACAGAGACACATAATCAAAATTGCTGCTTCCGTTTTCTCACACATTTGAAACGATCGGTAAATTCCTGAAAATATGACACAGGAGTGTCCCAGGTGGACCAGTGAAAGTATCAGCAGCAGCCCATGATGTCAGATTTAAATAGTGAAATCTAACTGCAGTACATGGAATTAGTGAGTCCATGAGGGAAAACAGATAATCCAGAGTGTTATTAACAAACGAAGTAGACTGTCGGAAAAAAAAATTTAACTAGCCTGACAAGTTAAGGGTTTTATTGCTGAGCTCACAGCACAGCACAAAGAACTTCCAGTTGTTTCAAACTGGTTTTCTACCAAAGAACAGCACGAGCCATCAGGTTCAATTAGTGTTGCACTCTTATGTCACAGCCCAGAGGCTCAGGGAGCTGGACTGAGAGCAGCAGGAAAGGATTAATGGCCACTGAAGCATATTGAGGTAGTCAGAAATATACCTAAGAAACGGGTGAAATGAGTTGAATAGACTAAACCTTTTCTGTTCTTTTTTTCTTTTTCTTTATCAACGATCCAATCATTTTTGGGAACTAAATGGTGTTTGAATCTTGATCTTTGCTTTCGCAAGCTTTTATTTGTTCACTAAATAAACTGTTTGCAAATGATCTCGCAGTGCTATGGAAGATGCATCGTTCTCTGCTTATATCAGTCAATCTCTGATGTGTGTTGGCAAGAAAAACATAACTTAAAGTTAAAAAAAAGAGTTAAACATTGGATGAAAGCACTGATTAAGCGATAAATAAGACTGACGTTGCCCCTGCATGCATGGATGTCAAAATAATGGATGATTTTTAATGTCTGCACCAAATAAACCTTTCTCTCCGCTGTATTTGCTTTGCTTTCAGTTGGTGTTGATAAAAGCAAGAATCCAGCTGCATGGACGTCAGCTGTGCGGGAGATTGCTGTAAGGCCTGTCTCTGCTCATCTCGGGATCCTCCAGCTCCCTTTTCATACACCCTTCATGCTTTCTGTGCAAGTCTTCTCTGCCCGGTTCTATTTCAGCTGCAGGCCTGTGTGGTTCCAATTGGATTGACTTATATGACTTTTTTTCTTCCCCTCTTTTTGTTAACAGCTGCCTCTGTGGCATCAGTTCTTTGTTAGCCTGCTACATTGTGACAGAAAATTCACAGGTGCAAAATGAAGGACTGTGGTAAATGAATAGAAAAATGTGTGCAAAAGGTATGTGAGTCCACATGCCAAAGAAAGGCAGAGAGGCAGAGGGAAAACACAGGAGGAAATAATATACCATGCATAGAATAATAAGTCCTGTGGGTGTACATGATCGTATTGGATCTGTGGGAGTTATAGACGAAGATTTTTTGAAATATAAGGCTATTTTATAGAGAAAAAAAGCTAGAGTCTCCATTTTTGAACAGTTTCCTACTGTGACTGCTTTAAATCTAGTTGGAAATGCAGTCAATACCATCAATCAATACTCTTAAAATGCAACAGAGGACAAGCACGGGCAGATTCTGTAGCTCTGGGATCTAACAGAAATGGAGTCTTCTATCTAAAATGGCAGAGTAATTTCAACATATGCTGCATTGACCGAGATGTTTTTTCCGTTTCTTTATTTACTGACGGTGAAGCAAACATGTCCAAAAACACGTCCTAAACTAGGCTATAACTAAAGACACTAATGGTAAAATCCCCTCTGCCTTTGCATTTTTCTTCTCCTCATTTACATTCGTTTCAGTCACATCCATCTGCCCCACACTCTGTTATATTCTCTTGTGTGTTGCATGTGTAGTCGCAGTGTTTTCCAAATGGGTTAAAGTTGGATTTTAAATGAGAGACACTGAGTGTTTGACTGCTGATACGCTGGAATTCGCTGCAAAGATACAGCTGGGATCAAGAGTGCAGATCACCTTACTGTGAAAAAGAGACTGATAGCAGCTGGAAATCAAATGAGCATGTGTCAGCCATCTGGAAAAGTCACCCAAAACACTATGCATCCTCTGTGCTCAGACAAAGGAGTCATTTTACTTTATGGGAAGACTTGTTCCCCTTTTTCCACTGCAGATGAAGCAGAAAACCACAGTTCTTTTTGAGTCAGATATAACAAATTTAGGCATTAGCTCTCCCTTAAGTCTCTTACAAATTATTTCTCACATTTACATCATGTCCATTCACACATGTGATGTGCAGACTCCACTGTGCTTTGATTGTTCTGCAGTCCAAACATGAGCTGCCTCTGCTGCTGTTAAAGTCAAAAGCCATTAGCTACATTTGGCAGTAGATGTGATATATGTTCGTCGAGGACAGGCTCTTCCATGGACTTATCACGTGGCCCTGTGCACAACCACGAACAGCAACTCTTAAATGTCCTTGATGAGGTGCCTGGGCTGCTGACATCTTGTGTGGCAACCATCTGTTTCAGTCAGGACATGACTGCGGTTGAAGGCTCTCTCCAGGTGGGGCTAGAAAAAAAAAACAGTTAAATACATCCTAGCAAAAAGTAGTTCAAAGGAATGAAAAGAAAAAAATACAAATCAAGCTTATTTGCTTACTTTCACACAACAAATTGCTAAATGAAGTGGTCAATGCTTGATGGTGATGGAAAGGTTACTTTTGAAATGTAATATTTTACAGATTAATAGTTACCCTCTTAAAAGTTATGCAAATATCTCAATTACTTCATCAAAGTAATGTAACTGGCACACACAGGTTGCCTAGAGCAATTAGCATTTATTTGATTGGCGGATGAGAGGTGGAGCAAATTCAAATAGGAGAACCAATCAAAGACAGCATTAAAAATTTGAGCACACACTACTCAATGAATGGAACCTATCAAGACATGCAGACAGCTCCTTATAAGCCATCCAACTCTTGATGGTGTTGCACTTACATTTGTCCCAACACCATTGCTGAGCCACATTGTCCAGACATATGCCAAAAGAATGCATCCCTGCATGACAAAAAGATACAAAGCAACAGAATAAATGCAGCACTAGCAAACTTTCAGGCTACATGCTCAATTTTAATTTCCTGCTGTCATTGTCTGAGGCTGTCAACTGGCACATCTGCTGTTCTCATCAGCTGGTCACATCTATCCAACAGCACAGCGACACCCCTTCATTGTTAGCCTATCATCTTGCTGCTGTCTTTTTAAATATGATTCTCTCTGTACATCTAGTTCTTTCATGCTACTGTAATGCTCGGCCTCCACCTCCTCATCGCCACCCAGTCTTCACAGTTTCACCAACTTTATCATTTCATCAGTCTCATCGGTCTCAGCAGAGTCATCAGCCACCACCACCACCACCACCACCACTTCCTGAATGGTCCTAGCACCAAAGATTTTCTGACAGGCTAATCGTCATATATATATAAATCGTCATGCAATAACAATTACCTTTATTTCATTTAAGTGTCTATCCTGATTGAGATGTTATATTCAACATATAAAGTTTTTATCAAAAAGAATATATTTGAATGTAAACACTTTGTACTCACTAAGATTTTGAGTCACTGTAATCGAACAACATATTTTTGCTAAGTAGTTACATTATCTTTATATATACATCTAATTATGCAATGTTGTTACATGTAGTTGCTCCCCAACACTTTCAGAGTGATACAAAAGTTGTGCAGCCCTCCCTAAAGGTTTCAGACACTGTTAGATGATCCAACAAACACTGACTACATGACAGTAAACAGCTGCTAGCAAGAAACATGTCTCACAACAACAAGTAGATTATAAAACATAATATTTGAATTTTGTCTTCAAACTCTCCCCTGGACTGACTGCTTCACCGTGACCTTCAGAGAGACTTGAACAGGATATTTTAGATGTTCATGCTATTTTTCCATCTTAGTGGGGGAAAAAATAATGTCAGCTCTACAAGTTGTAATTCCTACAATAGGAAAACAATTGCAATAAACTACAATATCTGACAATTAAGCAAGAAACACTAATGCCAACATTCACTGGCAATATGGCTGTAAAGTCTTCATCATTGACAGTTACCACTAAATAACATCCAATATCAATACAATCAATTGAGCTCATTTGACAGGACATAAACAAAAGTTTTTGTGTGCCTGATTTTCTCTTGTTAATGAACTTGCTCAAATTACGTAAAAGAGTAAAAGAAACCAATAATACGAGGCTGCTTTTGGGTTGACCATTTTGAAATCATGCAGTGACACTGAAGTCTCAATAATGGGGGGTTTTCCTGGTCATTCTGTTTTGTAGATATTGTGTGAGTACAGTATTAAAAGTCACTCTTTAGATGAGGTCTGTAGGATGCTGATAAAATTTTATCTCAGACTAAGGTTGAAGATCACTTCCTTTGTAATGAAACTTTCACTCTGCCAAAACAACTCTTGGTGCCGTATGAGTGTTAGTGTGTTGCAGCAGGATACCACTAGATGAAGAAATCTGAATCTGCAAGTCAAGATTAAAGGTTTATCAAAAGCTTAAAACTTTATACCCTTTAAAGGCCAGACTGTGTAACTTGGGGAGGCGACTTAAAGCAGAGAAACTTCCCAGGCAATCTAAATGCAACACCTTGTTAGGTATTACCTGGTATTTTGGCTTGCTGGCATTTGATTAATAAGTGCAGTGTGTTGCACAATGGCACTGGATTGCACCACAGTCTCAGCTGTACCATCTTGTGTTTGTTGCCTGAGGCTTCTTCAGCATGAACTCCTGTTGTGCCAACACTGTGGTCTCATTAAAATGAATGAGGAAGCCCATGTTTTTTACAACACTATTATTACCTCTGCCAGGCGGGTCATTTTTTCAGTCTGCTTTGATTGTCTGTCAGGATAATGGAAAAACTAAAGGCCTGATTTTCATGAAACGTGGTGCAAGGGTGTGGCATGGGCCAAGGAAGAACCTATTGAATTTGGATCAGATTTGAACTACAGGGCAGATAAATTAATGATTTTTTTGTCTTCCAATGAGTAGGATTCAGTCACGGATTGGCCCCTCCTCCCACATTTAAGAGAGCAGTGGTGGTCGAGTGAGGTAGACAGTGAATAAAGAGAGGGAGAGCGACGTTAGCAGCAACAAGTCAGAGATATGAAAAAAATATTTTCTGATTGCTTCATGGTGGTTAAATTGTAAAGCACAAACAAACATGTTCACACCTCCACACAACCCTGCAGGAAGGTGCTGGATTTTGTGTAAATTTGGAAGATACACATGATCAACACACACACACACACCTGTAGCTCCTTACACATCCATGACATAGAGAGAGCAGAGGAGAGATAAGCCAATTTTAGTTAGACTGTAGCAGAAATTCTAAAAATAACAGCAACAAAAAACACAAGAATGGAACTTGGGTCCGTTGGGTGGGAGTCAACGGTCATAACCACTAGACCAGCTTGTGTGACATGACGAACTAAGCCTTTTTATCCTTTTGACAACACAGGGTTTTCCCTGGGTTTTCCTGTAAGAAATCTGTTGAAATTAGGGACTTTGAAAAGCAGAAAATACCTGTAAGACTTTCGGACGTTCTGCAAGGGTTGACATGTACTGTAAATTTCCCCACTGTGGGACTAATAAAGGGATATCTTATCTTATCTTATCTTATCTTATGCTTTCTTGCGCCTCATCAGTCTGTATAAACATTAAAAAGGCGTCATTGTTGTTCTGCCTCTGAGGCCGCAGCAGAATGCCAAATCCCTCTGTATAAATGGAACAAGCCATCAAGACGGCAGGTCAGGACGGTAGTGTGGTGTTTTGACAACATGTGCAACGCACAATCGGCAGATATAAGAATCAGGAAGTAGCAGTTAGCAGCTGACTTAATGAGGAAAATCAACCAAAAATGTCTTCAAACGGGAGTGACAGTGCAAGGTCCTGAAGCTCCTTACCCTCCAAGCAGAGGGCCATGATATTTGATTATTTACTAAGCACCATCACGCCTCTTTTGCTTGCAGAACACAGGCATGGTGTCTAAAATCACAAAATGGGGTGGTGCTATGCCACCATTAGTTTGTTCAGAGTAAATAGACAAAGGTGGGATAGAGAAGCAACTGTGTTGTGGTGCTATTGTGCAATCTGTTTATAAAAAAGCATTAGATAGCAATTTAATTTTGTCATTATGCTTTTACCCCATAGTCAGACCTCAAACCCGGCCAATGTTATTAGCTGGAAACAAAGACTCACTAACCAATGGCGGATGCTCATGAATGTCGCAAACGCTGCAAAAATACTAATAGAAAAAGGAAAATGCAGGCACACGCCGGGTCTCTGCAGATACTGCCACACACCTCAGATGGGTCATAACTGATGATTGAGAGGTGATGCTGATGCCTCAGTTATGTACATATTTTGACATAACTCTAATACTTCTGGAAATATATCCACACATATAGTGGTGCACATTATGACATGTTGGGTATATGCGGTTGCGGAAGTATGCTCTCTCCTAGTCTTTCTATTTGTCAGAGTGAAAAGATCCCTGAGGCTGTGGAAACCAGTTATACTTGGGCTGGCTCTTGAGCTCATCAAGGTGTGGTTTGATATTCAGTGGAGACTGGAAAGTCATGCATTTTCCTCCTTAGCTGGAATGAAGTTTAATCTGTCACCTTCTTAGAAACCCCCACCACTAATAAAAACACACAACTATGATCTCCTGCTCAACATAGAGAATATTATGGCAATATCTCCCCAGTCTTGTCTCATAAGGCTAAGATATTTAATTATAAAAGGAAGTTTGTTTTTATGTCCTTGTTTGGAGGGTGCACAAAAACAAAATCTGCAGCTCAGATGTACAAAAAGCTCTTTTTTTTCCCTCTCTAAATGGCTCCTCACACTTTCAGTAAAGTTGAGGAGGCAGCTCAGGCTCCTATCAGAGTGCTGGACATAATAGCCATGTGCTAAGTGGATGGCTGGGTGCTTCAATGTGAATGACACAAGCAGTGCATTTTTTTTGTCCAACACTAGATATCTACACCTGTATTACACATGCTACAGTATACCACACCCTTCAGAACAATTGGTTTTAAGTGGGTATTATCAATGTGTTGTCATTGAGATTCTCCTGGTTGTTTTTGCCGCCAAAGCTTTGGGGTATTTACATGCCCTGACAGTACAGTGGATGTCTGTCAGGACATGTGATAGCTCCTCATAAAAGGTAAATTATTTAACCTAATATGTCATTTGTATGCGTCTTCCTTGGTTTTGCTTTTATTGGCAAAAATGTGAGAAGATGTAGACAATGCAAAGGCAAGTAGAGGCACACCGACAGAACCAGACTTTCACAATATTAGTCATGAAAGCCATCATTCACTTTTCACAACAAAATGTAACTCCGCTGCCACATGACAAGGGGAGGGCGCAAATCATTTGCAATGTATTTTCATTTGTATTACAGAGCGGTGGCACCTTATCACATCGTGGTTGACAGTCACATAAATCGAAATCTTGAGTTATAACTCCTCACACTGTTTGGAAAAGCTGGCCATGGTTTCACGAAGGAAGTGGAAAACGACAGTTTCACAGACATATTACGACGAGGTTAAATATGCGGTGACTCCCCACTCTAGCTTTAATTAAAGTTACTGGTGAAAGGACCAGGCTGCGTGTTGAGACAGAGGAGATAAAGTCAATGTGCCCTGAAGGCAACTCTGACTCACTGATGTTATTTTGGCTCTGGCGTTGGGATTTTTTTCCTGAGGGGAGCTCGAGTCTCCTCCTGTTTCACAACTGTGCAGGAGAGCCGTGCTGTGTGAGGCGCTTGCCGTCAGTAAAACATCAACAGCCTCCATCGTCATTCCACTGTTCAGTAAACACCTGACCAAACACATCAGCTCCTCGTTGCAGGATTCCATGAGCTACAGGGGCAGGGCCAGACTGCAGTGCTGCAAAATCAATTCAACTCACTGTTTATTAATTAACCTCAATGCATATTAAGCATTAACCTGGAGCTACAACATCTACATAACACATCATAACTTTAAAGCTTCCTCAGCACCAATGCTTTTCTTTTTCTCCTTTTTGGGGTCTGATCCAATTAACCTGCTTCTATTGCAACGGACGAGACTGAGAAATTACAGTATCGTTTTACATATAACGATCAATAGCAGCATCATTTAGCCCAGGGGAAACGTCCACTGTCTCAGAGGGCTGGCGATGTCTGTAAGTCGTTTTCCTGTAATTAGAAAGTCTGTGGTCTCTTCAGTGAATCTGGACCTAAAGCGCTGACATTTCTGCAGCTCATTAATGAACATGAGCATTCTTCACGAAGATATAGCGGACTACAAGGATGACATATAGAAGTGGCAGTCTTGCTGTCTTTAGTGACAGTGCATCAAGCATTTCCAAGTGTTTGGGCCCAGAAATATAGTTCCTATTTGGCTTGCTGAGAAGGTGATAAATATCTGATTGAGTTTCAAATTATTCTGCTCCTTCAGACACCACTGGGTTCCACTCTTCAACAGTTTGAGGGAGACTATAAATATTTAAGCATGAAAATGATCTTTTTCTACTGCCCTAGAATTGCAGATTCATTTCCCTCCACTGGCTGAGGATAAAATTACTTCTGCTGGACTGAGTGTGCTTGGATTTTTTTGGAGCAATTGACCTGTGATAATGGATTAAAACTTGAATAGAACTGCCAAATTATTTTGCAAATATTGGAATTAACTCCAAACATCCAATAATGGTCATATTTGCTTGAAGCAAAGAAAATTTGAAGGAAATTAGGAGTATTAAAATGCAAAAAGAAGCTAGGAGTTGTGGAATTTGGAGGAGCAGCTATCCTGGCTGGGGACCCTGAGAGTACATGTGTGTTTAAAGTAATAAAGAGAGAGAACTATAATAAACAATGGAAAACTTTGCAAGCCAACTGTGCCTTAATGCTGAAAACTGGCTAGCGAGACTCTTAAGGAATTTGCATCTTATTGGATTTCAGTCTTGTGATGTTTTCTGAAAGTGAAATGTGGTTCATACAATTTGTTGAAGGAAACAACAAACACTACATGCATCGGATTCCCTGTGCAGCTTAAAGAATCAACCTGATTCCTGTTTCTCATGATCAGCAGAGCATGAAAGCTCCAAACTGATTTTGGGCTGCGGATAATTTGCTTGCACCTGCAAAAACTTGAGCTTTAAGCTGCAGCTATTGTGGCAAGATGGGACAAAAGGAAGGGCAGGATGTATCCCCTGCAGCTGTGCATACAGGACAACACTAGTAAAGTTCAACAACCAAGCAGAAATAGCCAAGACATAAAAGGAGCTGTGAAGAATTCAGACCGGTTGCTTATTTTCCAACATTGACAATATTCACCTCAGTAAAAATCTACATTTTGTCTGAGCTCATATTTCAGTGTTACCATCACTCTGCATTTACACAGATCAAGGAGTTTCTGTGAAGGGAAAATACTGGTTCTGATAGGCAGATATTTAAAGACACATAGAGTTGTATTGTGTTGTATCTTTGTGGCAGATAGATACACTATTTTAGCCTGAATCCTACAAGATAGGATGCTGCTAATACAATGGTGACAGGGGAAAGCCTAATATGTCTCCTTATACAAGAGTGTTAGCTTAAAAATTGTTCTATTAATCCATGTAGTCTGAAGAATAAATGTCATTTGTTCAATTTCAGAATTAATTTTTAGTTTGCTTGGAGTCAAACTGGATGCACCTAATTCCATTGTTTTTATAAAAATCCAATACAAGAAAAAAATGTATAGTTTTTAACAATAAAGACAAATTAAGGCCTAATGCCAAAATCACTTATTATTGTCTTATTATTATTATTTCTGAGACTGATTAGCTGTGCTCTAAATTAAATAGCAAGAAAGGCATCTCACACCATGTGGGGAAACACCTTATCTAATTTTGTTCTCATAAACTGATAGGCCTTTATTTTTGGCAGACACAGGAAATGAAAAAGGCAGCTGTTTTATTGAGATAAGCCTCTGTCTTGTTGCATGCATTTATGGCATCTTGCATGCTAATGGAGTCATGGCTGTTCACCAACATGTGTTTTTTAAACCCTGTCAGGTGCAAAATTGTGATGATCATTCATGGTCTAAAACGGTTACTCATTCACGAATGTTCCTCCTTAAAATTTGGCTTGATGTGTCTTCCATTGAGTTCTGCTTAGTGGCAGAGCTAATTATTTCTCTTGCAGTCTGAACACACTCTGTCTTGTTCTGTCCATGTCTGGAATTAAACAGTGTGCATAATTCTCACTGGATTGCATTCTGCTTGTAGGGAGAAAGAAAAATAGGGGGTGAAAAAGAAGAAATTCACTTTCTCTGCTTAAAAAATGAGATTCTGTAATGAGGACTTGCACATTCAAGCCCATTCCTCTGTGTGTATGAACAGGCCAATTTGCAAGCTTCCTGCATTCATATTGTTACTGACTGTGAGAGTAATTCCACGCAGTGTCTGAGCCTCACATGTCACCTCTTAATAGAGTTTTTTTTCTATTCATTCTCACACCTTAACAGCAAAGACAGCGCTACTGGAAAAACTCCAAACCCTCACCCTCTCTTTTTGAATGTCAGTCATATACGTGCAGCATACGTCTTAGTCTTTTTGTATGAATCACTGAATACCAAGGGATTCTCATTGTGTACGATTTTTCGCATTTAATAGCCTTTGGAGGAAGAGAAATCGTCAGCAGCAGCAGAAGGTCATTTTAACACTAAAAACAGATTTGATTTTTCAGTACAAAACATCATGTCAGCAGCAGCACAATAGTCCACACAGACGGATAATCTTATACAGTATACACCCCTTATGAGTCCATACATAAATGGATATTATCTCACACTGAGCTCAGATCAGAATGTGTGGAGAATATGATCAAATGTTTGTATCATGTCAAGCAGCAGCTATACATTAGCATTTGCTGCTGTTATTAGCAATCCTGTTTTAAGTGGCAATTTTTCTGATAAATGATACTGTATGATGTGCATAAGCTGTATGATGCACAGTTATGTATGCATACAGTATGACAATATATTTTATGCTGCCATATCTTCCATGTATTTTTCAATTTAAAAATTGTTCAACCTCATTAATCTGGCAGCATTGCCAAAAATGCATGAAGTTTCTAAAGACGAAACACATGACACAGCTTTTGTTTGTAACACAGCAGGTTTATTTCAAAAGAATTCTGAGGTATCTCTTTAAAGCTAAACGACTGATGTCCTTCTTTTAAGGCATACGTTTGAAGGAAACAGATTGATTTCATTTCAAATGTAATCACTGTTATTGCAGAATAATAAATCAATAAATGGATTTAATGTTTGGTCTGTAAATGTCAAAGGCCAGCACAATTTCTTAAAGCCCACTGTGATGTCATCAAATATACCTCCCTTAAAGATATTCAGGATATGATCACATATGGAAAAGGAAAACCTTGAAATTGAGAAGATGGAGCTATGGGGGAAATAATTACCATAATCTATTAATCAACTAATCACTTCTGCTCTAATATAAGTTAAGGGAATTTTTAATCAACTTCAAGTGACAAGAGACAATATTTTTTCATGGTGTACCGTTAAAAGAAAAAAGAACCTAGTCTTTCGGGGGACATACTGTAATGATCACAAGATGATGTGTCTGTATCTCAAACACCGGAATCTGAATACAGCAGGAACCCTCAGAAATAAGAGGCACAACCCACTGTGATGAGCTAAATGTCTCAGAGATAAAATAATCACTGACTAGGTTCCTGCATGCATCTTATAAAATCATTCACTCCCAGCATGTTGTTGAAAGGCATTTCTTATAAAGGTGCGTGCAATCACGTCAAGTCCTACATGATCATTATCTTTACCTGAAACGATCTTGATCTATATTCAAACCTTTGATTGAGAACAAAAACAAATTGAAAATGGGTCTGTAAGATGGTTTTAAATCTTTTGAGTGAGGAAGAACAGCATGTGATGATCACCAGAAAGTGAAGCGAGACTTTGATGACTCCTCTGTGTTTGTTAAATTTATTATTTGCTATTCATTGTGGAGACGTGTCAGAAAGTTTGAGTAAATCAGTGCTCTAGACTTTTCTGGATATATAATCCTCTCTATATCAAAAGGTTTAAATAATAAATGTTTCTGCCAGGATCGAGTTTGTCATCTTTTTTCCGAAGGTCTCACAGGAATATTCCGCTCTCCCATTTTTCGTGACTCTATCTCTCGCATCTGTTTTCTTTGCTGGGGCAGATTTGACAGATATTTGTATAATGGACTAAATCACAGGCTAAAAGTAAATTATGGAGGGCTCTGTTACTTAATGTGTCTATCATTTGGGCCTATATAAGTTATATGGCTGACTGTCACTGATTTGTCCTGTTAATGAAGCAGAAACTGGAGCAGACAAAAAAAAAATCAACGTGTTACATTAATCCAGTGATATGTAAAGCAGATCTGTTGAGTTAACTCAACACAATATCTCAGCACGGCAGTGTGTGCACCAGCTGTGTTTGAGTTTGGGCCGGCATCCGGCACCTCTAAAACCATTCTTTTCACACAGTGGTGTCACTCTTTCATGTTCTTATGTTACATCAATGCAAAATATGCTGCCTCTCAGTGGCCATCTGGAGAGGCCAGGTCTGGGCTGTGATAGTAAATGAGTGGATTACAGGGGTCAGTTTCTTTCTAGGTGCACAAAGGGATGATGTAATGTGTCGGCTCTGGCCCTGGTGGCTGCATGCAAATAACATCTGCAGACTCCGTACGAAAGGTTTTATCAGCTGTGGATGTCAGTTATCATCCTGGAATACTGTAAGACCACTGAAGTGGTCATTTTGCTGCTGCAGTCCTGTAATTGTCCTTCCTGGTGTGGTGGAAGAGAAACTGGAGCAGAGAGAGCATGTTACGTTGTAAGCAGTGGAGGCTAGGAAGGCTATATAGAGGAAAGGGGGTGGGAGTCTGAAGAGGGGGTTGTGGTGGTATTTTCCTGCATGCAGTCTGATCCTAAAACACAGGTGCACCCTTCATGCAGTCCTCTCTGCCTTTGAGTTCACCCCACCCCCTCCTGCCTGGCTGTAAAGTGTTTGTCCATCTGATCCTGCATTAAATCCCAATTATTGTGGATTTGCCTTTTTGCAACCTGGGATTTGCTTAGATGAGGGACTGCTAAAGGTTAACGGCGTAGATCTAACAGGGGGGGGATTTGCCGGGAACATCTCAAATTAATAAAACAATGTGTGCATGGAATAATCCAGGTTTACACTCTTATGTTTCTGCTGTAAACAGTGCGGGGACATATCCAAATCCTGCAGAAAGGCCACTCTGTATTCTTAAATAAGGCAGAAAATAGGCCACTGCCTATCATGAGAATGCCATTTGACAATGCCTGGGTTTTGTTTCACTTGCTTTCACAGAAAATAACACTGCACAACTCAATTTTGGCTTGTTTTTCGATGCAGCTGCGACCTCATCTGAGGATTCCTGTCTCCCAGAGCGTCTGAGAGAAGTTGGAAAGAAGAGGGGTTCACAGCTGAGATGTGGGGCTCCCAGCGACGTCATGCAGAGCCGATCATTGTCTCTCTCACACTTTCTAACGAGCCATTTCACAACATCCAGACAGCGGATCGGGCTGTGCGCAGGGGCAGCAGCAGCTTTGCCCTCAGGGCTTTTTTTCTCGACCATAACTAACAATTTTGATTCACCGCGCGGATGAGGCCAATTACAGGACTTAATCTATCATAATATCTCATTTCTGATCGACTTGATAGTCAAATGAGTTAAGCAATGGTTGGAGAGATCCGAGTCCCCGCCGGGTGCGAGAATTGGCAGTTCAAATGAACACCTAAGAAAAAGCTTTTAGATTTCACTGAGAAGCAGATCGGTGGACACCATGAACGCATCGGCGGGTTTTAGACTCAGAAAGCCACTGAGTGCGTTTGATTTCGGATTACTGTAACAGCGCGGCACGAGTTGTCTGAAGGAGGAGAATTTTTTAGGAGTCTGCTTCCTCTTGCTCCTGTTCGCTGTCCTCCGGGTTCCTGCAGGACTCCAGAGTCGGGGAGAGCTCATGCAGTCGGCAAGGTTTGTCTGTTAGTTGGAGACTTATTTTGAATTCTAACTATCATGATCGGAGTTTAATGAATGCGGGAGTCTTGTTATGCATCGCTTGCTGAGTTTTAAACTATAATTCAATGCTAAATATGTCTGTTTTCCAACCATCTGTACGGTCGGCAAAGCTGAATTTCTGCAATATTAACAACTTATTTGCAAGTGAAATAAATTATCATAAACAGTGGCGACGAATCTACCAACATATGCAGAACTGTTTTACTTATCTTATTATCAGCATTTAGAGCAGAAGCCTGCTGAGGCTATTTATATCTGTCATCTTCTCCACAGCAGAGCAACTGAACAAACACGCCTGCTGGCTCAAGATTTTCACCTCTTTAAACTCCTAATTGTATGACAGCTGTAATTAGAGCAATAACCGAGCTGTCCATAAAGCTCAGATTTAATGACAGGTTTTGGTTGTCCTCATAAAGCCATGTGCGTTTGTGTCATAATTTGAGGTTTCATATCAGACCTCTAAAACAGGCGCCATCTGTTGGAAAAGAGGATCAATCCCTTGTGAGCGTCAAGTATGGAAGAAATGCACACAATGGTGACACTTAGACCTATTTAGGATATGAAAATATTAACTGTGGTTGTTGTGATTCCGTTTATGAGAGGTTTGACAGGTGATGCTGTCACACGTTTAAAGCGGGACACCATAAAACGTGATTGGACCACACTGGATTCATGGAGATGTTTTATTCTTATATGATGTCACCTTTACCTGTTAGAGCACGTGGAGCGCATGATCTGGCTAGATTTGTATGTGGAGATATTTCCTGATTTATACAGTACGTATATGTTAAAACCCCAAACTCAGCCATTAAAAAAAGCATTAAAAGAATCTATCAAAAAGCCAGAATAGCTGATGAGAAAAGGCTGTTGAAGAGAGGAAGTCTTAACTTCATGTTGATCAGTGGTGGAGTAACTGAACTGGAACTTTGTGTCTAGAATTCTGTCTTTGTATCGGTAAAGAAATGAGTAAAAAATACATTCCTCTGAGCTCAAGGTGACATCATCAAACGGCGTTTTTGCCCTGAAACCTGATAAAAACTGTTAAAAAAACAACCAAAAAAACCAAAAATGGAATCCTTTCACTTTAAAAGAGTTTTAGGCATTTTTCTTAGTAAATGGCCTTGTTGGTTGACTATCTATTAATCTACCACTCATTTACACTCTGGAATAAATAGATATTTCTAATTGAGAATAAGGAACAGAGCTGTCCTGATGTATAACAAGTGGAATGTGGACTGCAAAATAAGTTGTTATCCATTGATATTAATTTATGTATGTTTCACCTTTGTAAGGTCGGTGCAACGGGTGAAGATTGGAAACACATCTATTTTGCAGACGTGATACACAGAAACGAGGATTTGAGCATCTTCTAACCAGCAGTTCAGTCACACTTAGTGTCATAGTGTTGCAGGACAACGTCATTCCTGAGTTTGCCTCGACATCCACAGTGTTGCTGTTACAAAAGCCAAAAATGTTCCACTATTCATCAAAACATATAACCAAACGGCTTATACCTTTCAGCTGCAGTCATTCATTTCAGATGTGAACGCCTGGTATATTAGAGTTGGAAATCAGTCTGTACAGGGCCACCCTTGTTGAAAACGTGTATAGGCTCAGACCTCATTGTGCACAGACCTATCTGTCATCCACAAGAGGACAGCAGTCACAAAGACGTTCACCGTTTCTATGGAAAAACACTGTACAACACAACCTGAATACCCAGCCATTATAATGGTTGTGATTTGGTTTAAAAGGCAGCAAAAGACACCATGTGTCACTGTGTCACTTTAAAGATAATTAAATGAGGTGATTTATATAGAGAGAGAGGGGGGGGGGGGTCATTGCTTGCTCTTCTTATCAGTATTAGAAATGTATTAAAATCCTTTAACCAACATGCTAAAAATCCTTAGTCGTCAAGCATTATCAGAAAAATGGATTTATGAATATCAAGTCAAATCCCTCATTGTTGTCCCTTTCCCTGTGCTGATTTGTTAATTTGTGAGGATGTACTTTGGATTTTATTTGAAATACCTCATGTACTGTTTGGCGGTAGTGAGGCCAAACATTTAATGATCTCATGGTTTGTTGTTTGTTGTTATATAGGATTACTTCATATCACATAATTACTAGCATATTACACAAAGTGGGTTTTTAAATGCTGACTTTAAATGTCTTTGCTTCCACCCTGTGATATTCAGTTTAGTTTAATTGGTAATCAGTTCCCCTCCTTTCATATTTCCCCAATCACATTGCTGACAGTATGTCTGACAGAATCATTAATAGAGAGGAAACTCTTTATAGACTATTCAATTTGTCAATAAACATCAAATGAATTGGCAACTATTTTGAGAGCTGAAGACTTTTTTAGGAAAAATATTCACTGGTTCCGCCCTGTCAAACATAAGGATTTGAGGCTTTTCTATGTCATGTATGATAGCAAGGTAAATATTTTAGGGATTTAGACAGGTGGTTGGATAAAACCAGTTTGGTTTTGTCAGCTTTGGGAACTATGTTGGGCAATGTTCACTATGGTCTGATGTCTCATTGTCAAAATGAGTAATTAAGAGAGCAATTAACAGATTCATTGATAAGAAAAATAAACTTGCGAAAACTTGACATTGCGATATTTTTCTTATCTGTGATTAATATCCCTTTCTGACACAATCCATGAAATTTCTCCAGATGTCTTGAATAGCTGTATTTGGAATGATCAACTTTTTGTAGCGTGTTTTACACTTTTAAATGAAGAGGGTTTGATAATAATGAAACAAAATAAAATACCGTCAGACTGGAATTATTCAAATCTAAGTAAAGATGTTATATCAGACAGACTTGTAGATCAGCCATAGAAAGTGAGAACTGTGAGAATTTTACTTTTATATCAGGCAGCAAAAAAGTTGCTGAATGACATGTTTGAGAGAATTTGTTTTAGCCTTACTTGACATTGTACAGCCTGCAGTGTGACTATTGCTCATGTGCACATTGCGATGTTGATACTGAAACGATATATATTGTGCGCTCCTAATATATATATTCCATAAAAACTTGCTCAAATTATATGTGACTGCTATGTTTTATGGATATTTTCTGCATTTCTGTGTCCCTATGGAAAGTCAATAATTTTCTTTACAGGAAAATGCAGTGGCCACCCTCATGTAAGATATAAAATGTTATTTCATCTCAGAAGGCTGTTATAGTGAAAATGACCATTGACTTCCACGCAGTCGACCAGAGTTTGTTTTTCACAGTTGTGTTTTTTTCTCTATTTAATACTTTGGTGAATTTTTGCTACTTTATGGTTTAATTCAAATTTTTCTGCATGAGCTTTTTTTTTGTTAGATTTTGAGAAAATTGTAAGGATTTTCAATACAAGTCTTAAATATTCAAACCCAATACACAATGTTTTTTTTTTATGGTTGGACATTTTCATCAAAGGGGAACATTTCTGATGTTTGTCATTTGTGCATATCCAACATTCAGACTGAAAAAATGGTGTCTGTAGACACTGGGATCTCAGCTTACATAAAAGTTGATTTGGCCTGCATTTTAGACCTGTAAGTGATGCAGGTGTACACTGACATAGGAGTTTTAAAATGATGTCGAGTAGGGAGAAATAGATCATTCACAACTCTCTGAGGTTAAACATGAGTGTTGGTTTTCCTCCTGTCCTCTGTGGAGGTGTTGCACTGATTTCCCTCTCGGGTTTTCCCTCCTTATTGTTGTGACCTTTCTCATATGGCGTTGTGGACTATCACTAGTGGGTTGTCGTCTAACAAATCTGCACATTGAGATGTAATTTGAAACTTTGAGTGGGGCGTTTAAGGGCAGGACCAGCCGCTGTGATTGGTTGAGGGTGTCCGCTGGCCCTCAGAGGCTGCACCTTCTCGACACGCCCCCTAAAGGAAGACGGATCGTCATGCTGCCTTCAGCCGTCGGTCCCTCACTGCTAGTTAGCAACACGGCCGTAGCTACTCACAATCTCTCGCACCGAGGAGGGCAAAAAATAAAATTATCTTACCACATAACCTAGTGATGAGAAGGGACGACTTCAGACCTTTTTTATGCAGTTTTATGTGTGTTCTCATCGAGGACGCGGTGGTTCTAACCCCTTTATACCTATTTAATCCGGTTTGACCAGGGAGAGGAGTGAAGTGCGACCCCGAGCTGGATGGATGGTTATGGGGAAAAGAGGAAGACCCTCGGCGCTAGACGTGTGGAGAGTCCTCGCCGTGTTTCTCTCACTGTTCCCTATCGGTAAGATGCTGCTTTTTACGTTTCAAATTCGTTTCACAACCCTCTGGTTTACACCGACACGGAGTAACCGACACCGATGTGTAAATTAGCTAACAAGTCTGTAGCGTTAACGAAACACTTTCTCACTTTGGGCTGTGAAGTTGCCAGGTTCGGTCTCTTTTTATCGGCCGAAATATTTGAGTGATGTTGTAATGGAACTAAAGTTACTCAGTAGACCTTAATAAAAATGTGCTGAAATAGTAATCCATTGCAAGTCAGTAGGAATCCCATCAAACTCCGTCCAAAAGTGATTAAAGTCTGCCAGATCAGAGATTTAAGTGCTTACATGCAGACGTCTGGAAAAGGCTGTATTATATTACTACTGGTTTGAAAGTAGAGGCAAAAAAAACAACCATGCCATTAAAGAGCCCGGTATGAGTAGTTTAAGAGTTTCATTTTACAATTGGAGAAAGTTAACCCGAAGTGAGTGAGAGGCATTATGCAGCCCTCAACCCTTGTTTCTTTTGGGGGGTGGGGATGGGGAATGCCTCCGTGTTAAACACGAGCTCCCTATAGTTTTGCTCCAGCGTTAACTTTGGATGTTGATTGTGCATTGAATTGCATTTTTGCAATGTTTAGTTGTTGAAATTTAAATGACTTTTGTGTTGAGGAAAGACTGGTGACATTATGGTTTAGAACCCTCCAAATCAACTATTTTTGAAAACGTTTGTAAAAAAAAAAAAAAAAAAGAAGCTCCTGTGACCAGCATTCCTATAAAATGTATTAGTGCATTAGCAGCGTGATATTTCATTAGATACCCACATTTTTTTGCATTTAAATTGATTCAAAATCCTTTTGATTTGACTATAGGGTGATTGCAGCGGGTCACTTTTTGCAGTGGGAATACCTTTCAGCTCACCTTGCACGTTTTCCAAACCCTTATCAGTTTCCCTCTTAAGTCACTTACCATCCAACAACAAGCTGATAATACACTGATAGTTGAGATCAAGATTAGTTTATTGCTATCTATCAAATGGGTGGTAAACAGAGGTGATGTGGGGGTTGGAGGGGGGGGGGGGGGGGTGCAGTGAAGCTTTCAGGAGGGATATATTGTTTTAAGTGTGACTTCAAAGTGTTGATAGGGCTTCCTCCCCTCCAGACACTGGTTGGAAATTCTCACAGCCTGTTCAAATAAATGCTTTATTAGTCTACGGTAATGTTAAGCAAACATGGTGTTGCAACGGGACATCCTGAGAAATCCTGGAAGAGCATTTGTGTAAAAGTTTGTTGGATGTGGTATTAAAACTGGAGACAACCTGTGTTCAAGTAGCATTAATCATCATTAGAGGTGGAGATTAGCATCCTGAAAGGTGTTTAAAAATCTAAAGTCACAGGGTGTGAAAGGCAAGTGCAGCAAAGTTATCTTGTATCCAGGTTGACCTGAGGGAGGTTCAGACCTGCTTTTTGCTTTTTTCTCATGGGGTTTTCTTCACTCTTTGAAAAATACAACGTTTCATGTTTTTTTAAACATTTCTACAGTTGTGTTATTTGTCATTTTTGCTGTTGCTGTCACACAATAATGCATGGCCTTTAACGTTGACACATCCCAACTAGATAATAGATACAATTCAGTCTGTGGAAAAAGATAAGAATCAATATTTTATTATGGATTATTTGTTGTATAGTATGCATAAAAAGCAAGGCACTGTAGCCTAACACCAATGGCTGCATCCTGGGGTTTTTGACATTAGTTGGAAAAGTTCTTGATGATTCATGTTTTAGATGGAGTATTTTTGTAAATCTGTGGTTTCAAACCATCAGCAATAAGAAATGTAAAGCTGCTATTTATATCAAAGTGAATTCATAGCTTTATCTGCGTCCGTGTCCTGTTTCTAAATGACATGGTGGCCTTTGGTCTGCTTCGTTTGTTCACACTGCATCTTGTTCCTCCCTAACAGTGAGTCTGCAGTGCAAGATCTTGAGGTGTAACTCTGAATTTTGGGCCTCCACCTCAAACTCTGGACCGGAGGAGGAATTCTGCACGGCTCTGCGAGCGTACAACACTTGTGTCCGCCGCACCGCACGCACCTGCAGGGGTGACTTGGCGTACCATTCCGCCCAACATGGCATAGAGGATCTAATGACCCAACACAACTGCTCCAAAGAGGGGCCGACATCCCAACCACGTATCCGCACACCGCTTCCTCCGCCGCCGCCGCCAATCCTTCCTGACAGCCAGGAACGGTCTGATGGCCCAGAAGTGTGCCACTATGAGCGCAGTCTGTCACGCAATACGGCGCCGCCTAACTACACCCACTGTGGCTTCTTCGGAGACCCACACCTCCGGACCTTTGGTGATGACTTCCAGACGTGTAAGGTGGAGGGAGCCTGGCCCCTCATTCACAACAAATACCTGTCTGTCCAGGTGACCAACACTCCTGTAGTGCCGGGTTCTTTGGCCACCGCCACAAGCAAGGTGGGATCATCTTTGTATGCCTGTTTAAAACTTACAACAATATCTCGTATAGTCAATCAGTGTCCATCAGAAAAGGGCTGCAACTTACAATTGTTTTCATTTGTCGATCCATCTGCTGATTATTTCCTTCTGCGATAAAGTAGCCCTTGTTTCCCAAAAACGTGATGTTCATCACAACTTCCCAGAATCTATGGTGACATCATCTCTTCTATTTTTCCACGAGATAAAAATGACAGGGATGCTGCCGTCTGTATGTCCGTCCATTTGGCAGGCCATACTCATTTTTTTTTTTGTCCAGAGCATATTTCACAAACAATACATATTAGCTTCACCAAAACTCAAACTTGCATTAACAATCATTTTTATATTGTGACTCTGACAGTTTGTTGTCTTCTCCAGAGCAAATATCCAAAACAATGTACCGTACACTACTCTAGGCTCACCAAAGGCATGGATATGTCTATACTGGTGCATTTGTTGTGCAAAATTTGGGGGGATGTCAGGGGTATATGTCATCTTCAGATGACTCTGGTTCTAGTTTCTAGTTTTTGTTTACTGTCCAAAACCCAAAAATATTTAGCTTCCTATCATGTTAAATAAAGAAAAGCAACACATTCTCTAAATGTAAAAGTTCTGAACAGAAAATTTTGAATTTTGCTTGAAATACAATTGATTTATTGACCAAATGTTTCAGCTCTACAATCAACAGAAAAGTAATTCAGTACCAATTGGGATAATTAATAAATCATTGATTGGACAACAAACTGGAACACAAAAAAAAGTTACACAAGCTTATAAATAAGATTTTGAATAAATTCTGACATTTTCCAGACTATGATTAAAAACAGTACTCAACAAATGAATATTCAATGAAAACAACACATCCGGGGCTGCATCAGTACATTTTGTGTGTGCGAGTCTCTTCTTTTTCAAGGTCTGATGGTGAGAGTTGCTGTGGAGCTGCTTTTTCTGTCAAACTGGGGACTCTGGTTAGTGTTTGGATGAGTTCCATAATAACAGATGAAGAAAGCCAAACCCAGCTCAACTGCAAAGATCTTGATAAGCTTTATAAATGATATGTTAGTATTATGAGAGCAGTGCTGCGTCAGATGTAACATGAGGCTCCATTTTCACTCTTCACAGTGGACAGCTCCAACTGATGTTTAGTCCACACTGAGCACATCAATTATACATTGTAGATATGGCCTCTATGTTAGATATTTTCTTTCACGGCCGTATCAGCAGTGAATTCTTGTTGTTTTGTTTAATGGTACATTGGTAGTTGGATCCCTAACGTGGATTTCATCAGAACTCAAGGTCAAAAACACAGAAGAGTATTTTTAGTTGGCAAAGCCACTCAAAACTTGGTCCAAAAAAAGTTTTGACAGTAATGACTGTGGACCTCAGCCACTTTGCAGAGTATCATAATTGAAGTATTTAAACTGAGGTATAAGAGGACTTTGTCCTTAATCACATTGGTACGAAGTAATTTTCTGTAATCAAGGTTTTTTAATGAGACACTATTAAGTATTTGTGTATTTTATAGCTTTTGAAGTAATAACATTTTTATGTTGCTGATCTTGGAAGCAAATGAGACAATTTTTTTTTTTTTTTTTTTTTTAAAAGATATACATTCTGGACAAAGGGAAAACAAGGCAGCAGCCAATTCCACCTGTGTAAACAAGGCCCCTCTGGTAAAAGACCTGCATTAGCAGAGCTCCGTCTTTGGAACATTGCTCTCGCTCGAGCAAATAAAACTGTCTGGTTATTTCCATCTTCATTCTGAGGGGAGGGATAATAGGGGCATTTTTCTTTTTCTTTTTTCATTAAAAGCTAAAGAAATGGCCCAGCACTGAATCAGACGTTAACGTTGGTGGGAACTGGTGCGACAGATGAGCTGTCAAACTAATAGCGTTCTGTAGAATCTGCTTGTCCTCTGTCCCATGCGAGCAGACATCGGAGGCACTAGGCTGTCCTGGTATCGCTGCTCTGACAATGGCTCATTGGTGTCCTGATGAAACCAAGCTCACAGAGTCCTGACCAGTCTCACTTAATTAGCTGCAGAGTATATTGCTCTGTCCTGGCCCGGCGCCACTCCCTGGAGCATAGTTCTGGGGTTCACAGGCAGGTTTTTCAGCGCTATGAATGGATCGTCTTTGTGTCTGCGAACTGAGGCCTGATTTTACATGGCCGAGACTCATGTTTTTTGAGGGCGTTTACCTTGGCCTCCCCCATGTTGAGCCAGTGCTGAAACATGACACTTATGTGGGGTGGTGGGATGGATGGCACATATTGCACAAACTTCTTCTCAATTCATAAGCATAAGCTCTTCCCTTTTTCTATATCAGATTTTTTGCAGTTCCTGTAGTGACCGTCCATTTGTGAGAATATTAAACGTATATGACCATACAGGCCGAATGTTCACACCATTTGTTTCTGTCTTCCTGCAGCTGACAATCATCTTTAAGAATTTCCAGGAATGCGTAGACCAGAAGATGTACCACGCAGAGACCGATGAGCTGCCAGCCGCATTCGCAGATGGCTCCAAGAACGGAGGGGATCGGCACGGAGCGAACACTCTGCGTGTAGTGGAGAAGGTTCCCGGGCAGCACGTGGAGATCCAGGCCAGGTACATTGGAACAACCATAGTGGTCCGGCAGGTAGGCCGTTACCTGACCTTTGCCGTGCGGATGCCAGAGGAAGTTGTGAATTCTGTGGAGGAAGGTGACAACCAGGACTTGTACCTGTGTCTCCACGGCTGTCCCGCCAACCAACGCATCGACTTCAGGAATTTCAGGGCTCGAGCAGCCGAGGCCCACATCGCAGGCAGGACCAGGAGTGGCAGCGGGGTACCAGGCTTTACCTACCAATCTGCTAAGGCCATGTGCAAAGAGCGGCTTCCGGTGGAGGACCTGTACTTCCAGTCCTGCGTGTTTGATCTCCTCTCCTCTGGAGACATTAACTTCACCATGGCAGCCTACTATGCCTTTGAGGATGTTAAAATGCTCCACTCAAACAGCAAGAGATACCACATCTTTGAAAAGGATGCTTTTATGAGAAATGCAGCACAGAGGGGCAGGGATTTATTTTCCCTCCTCCTCATCGACCTCCTTGCTGTCTTATTGTGGATCGAGTGTTGCACGGGTCATCTATAGTCCCTTTACAACAGTATCCTCATGGTGTATCTGTCAGTGAGTGTTAGAGTACCGTCGCTGCACCGGTTCTGTGATGTGACTGGTGACTTGCCAGTGGGGTCATCCCAGCTTTGAGTCTCATTTTAGTCGTGTTGTCATGTTTTGACTCCAGTCTTAATGACAAGGCGAGTTTCACCGTGCCCCCACCTATCATCACATGTATTTAACTGGTTCATGGGACTGGTCTTTGAAGAGAGTAGCGGTGAGAGACCAGCTACTCCAGAGCTCAGGATATCCACCTGGGATTAAATCCCACATTCTCACTGGGGCTGCATGCCTATGGGAAGCAGGACAAGATGATCTTTTGCAGAAAGAGGAGTTTGCTGATCCTCCCTCCCCGATCCCCACATCGGTGCCAAGCCAGTGAAGCTCTCTGTGGCTCATGCGGCGAAGCGAGAGGACCTGACAGGGGCTTTTGTTAACCTAAGGCCAGAAGCAGCTCTATGTTTGATTAGTTTCCAGCTTTGGAAAAGCCTAAGCCTTTTTGGAGGAAGCACTCAGCCAAAAGGATGTCAGAGCAACGTCTCCAGTTGTCTGCTGTGGAGATTAATGGGTCATATTGTTAGGTTTTGTGAGTGTGTGTGTGTGTGTGTGTGTGCTTTAGTAATAATATGTGTGCAGAATTCAGCATCTGTGGTTAATTTTGTGTTTTTTGTGGGTGCAGGAGTTCCCAGAAATTAAATAACAAACCTCCAATGGGAGAAATCTTCCCCACATCTTTATGTTGCACCCAAAAGTTTCAGAAATAGAAAAGACGAGATGCTCCACAGTCTGTTAAAATGGGTTCTATCAGCCAAGTAGCAGACTCTGATATGGAACTGATAAAAAAAAAATAGCCTCCTCTCATCTTTGTCATTTTCAGTGTCATCCAGCCTTTCTCTCCATTGTTTCACCGGACATTGATCAGACAGTGTTTGTATTTTACGTCTGTAAAGTGAATGTAGCTAAAAAGACAGCAAAAGAACCTTAACTAAAGGGCACTCGAGAGTGTTTACAGAATTTAGATCCAACTACGACACCTCTTTCATAGCAATTTGTGACTTCAACTCTCCGCTCTAGCCAGCAGTGGTGTAGCTAGTGTTAGTACTCGCTGTAAAGATGTCACCTCTAGTTGGTTTAGCATTTTATAGACTGCCAGCATGCTGACCTGACTGTGGCTTAGTGCGTAAATGATAAGCATATGTCTGTAGACGTGATTTCATGGCTTAAGTCATTGCCAAAGAACCCCTGTGCCAACATTTCCCCCCAACAACTGAAGTTTCATCTTTCAGTCTCTAACAGCTCACATCAGAGGGAGTCCTTGTATATAATTTGTGTTTGCGGGTGAATTTACGGTTTCGCAGGAATAATTACAATAACACACGATAAAAGCAGTTTCTGTTTTTGCACTTTCACCTTTTTTGCTCTCCCCCCCCCCTAGTGTTTCATGACAGCGCTCCTTGTTAAGAGAGGTTTCCATTTGAACTTTGGCTCTCAGCTGCAGTATCTGGTAATGTGTAAGTCATCCCTGTAGATAGGATTACTACTCGGGCACAGTTTTACATCATTTATCCTTTACACTGAAGTATTCAGCAGGCCTTACTACTGCTGTGTGGAACATGTGTTGGTGCAACAAAAAATACCGTACAAACAAATGATTGTAATGTTGAATCTTGTGTTAATAGATGTCATTTGTATGGTGAATTTTGCAGTATATGGTTTTACACGTTCAATGTGAGATTGTATATATGTTTTGTGAGTTGTTGAGTTTAAAGTTGTACATTACCAGTTGTGTTTTGGATTTATAACTCCAGTTTTTGTACATCAGATGTTTTTGGTGAATGTGAACCTTTATTTTTTTTATTTGAAAAGGGATTTTTACAAAAGCATGAACACCACAGAAATCTTTTTTTTTACTAAATACAGTATACTCACCGTGTCGTCGTAAATAAGTGATTACCTGACTGTAGATCAAATAAACGATCATCAGTTCAGCCCACCTTATCTAGAAAGGGCATTTAGGAACGCATTCTGGGGTGTTCGTGTTTTTGAGTTTAAAGCACTTTATGTTTTCTTTTTAATTTAGCTCTTATTTTGGTTTGAAATTCTGTTAGACTTTTACTGGTTCAAAACATTAGGAAAAAAAACTGAATGGAAAATGCCAGAAAGATCAAACTGTGTTTGTATGTAAAGCAAATGTTGTGCCACACGCCATCTGTTTATAATGTAAATTATTTATTGAATAAAAGAAAATGTCTTGTTAGTCATGTGTCCTCATGTCTCATTTGCCGTTTGCTGTGACCGCTGTTGTGCTTTGCCTCAATTTGTGGTGTTCCACTGCCCCCTGCTGTAGGTGAGCAGAGGGATTTGTGTAACGAGTGATCCCAAGTTTTGTACAAAGAATTTTTGTATAAAGAAGCTGAAAGTAACATTTAGCAAAGTTTACGTTTGATTCTTCAATGCAGACAAATGCACTAAATCAGCCAATAGCAGCCCTCGAAAGGTGTCCTCATTACAGCTTCATGCACACTTTGTCAGGATTAACACATTAAAGATTATACAAGGAAAGATTGTAGCAAGATCAAAGTTTATACGTGGATAAATTATGTCGACAGTTTCTGCGCGTACTATTTTTAGCTGTCATTCATGAACATCTTAAATTAAGATCAGTATTGTTAGTGAGAACCCTCTGTGGGGGTCACTGGAAAGTTTACATTTAGAAATTATTTCAATTTAATATTCTAAATTCTATATTTTTCAAAATAAAAATTCCCAGACAACAACAACTTATGAAGTTGAACTGCATTGGATCAAGTTCTGGATCATAACACAGATCTTGGAGTGTAAAATAGATATTTTGAGCATGGCAACATGACTTGGTTGCAGTATGGTAACAGAGGGATAGAGACATGACACAACTAACAAGGGCAAACTGATTTAAAAGTTTATAGATCATTGATGCAATAAGATTTGGACCCACTGATTTGCTAGAGCCAGGCTAGACACATGGAATAAAATGATACTGCCTACATACAAAATCAACGACTAGAGGGCAGCAAAAAACACCGCAAGCCTTTTCAATAAAAACTCTGAAAAGAAATAATCATTTCTATCTGCACCAATGTAGGTAAAATGACTAATACACAAACTCTCAAGTTTGAGACATGTTTGTTTATCGTTGCAGAAGCTCTTTGCACTACAGACTTGTCTGCCTTTCCCTGAGGGTGAAAAGGAAAGAAGCGCTCCAAAGCCTCTGCTTTTGACCTTGTAAAAATCCACATTTGAAGGGGCACTGACCTCCTGGTCCTGACCATCTCTGTCAACAACAGCAGGATTAGCCTGAGCCTGCAGTAGATGAGTAATTAGTATTAGAAATAGGATTATGTTATTTAAATAGAACTGTTGTGCTGCATTAGTACAGTGAGAAACCAACAGAGGGTGCTACAGCGCAGTAAGGGTGTGTACAGTACACGCAAGTGTACACAGGTGTATTCAGTGTTCTCATGATAGAATGTTCAGTGTTCTAATGAATTCTGCAACTATGAAATACCACATTTTAGCTGAAGAGAAAAAAGCCATTTCTCTACCTTTACCTACACCGTTCATGCCTTTCCCAGATGAGCCAGATATTTAATTCCCTAGTTGGTTAAAAATGTTTCAGAAGTACACGCTAGTCATCGGCGCTACAGATGATAGCTGGCCTACAATGGGAAACATGCTGTTCCTCTCCATGCACTTGGTACGGAGTTGTTTTATGCTGTACTTTGCCAAACACTGGAACTGCCTACACTTCTGCTGTGGAAGGTCTGTAAAAGCACTGTGTCACCAAGGTAAATGTGGTAGCAGAACACCACAGATTTTGCCAGAGACACACAGAGGTCACACGTTACAGGTGACTCAAAAGCACTATTACGGGTCATTGTCGTTGAAGAAACGAGTGATAGGTGGTTTGAATCAATTCCTTTAACTAGTGAGATAGTACGGAAGAGGATTTTTTTTTTTTGATTTCTGACATAAGAGTCAGAATTAATTCTGACTTTATTCTAAATACTGATTTTCTTGGATCTTGTTAGGTTAGAAACTGGAGTTTAGATAAGGGTTAAATTTAACTAAAAGGCACTGTTGGAGTGATGCACTGTACATCTAGTAATGAAGAGCATTTATCAAGAAGGAAAGAAAGGACAAATATTCATTGTGTAACAAAGTTTATTACATATGTCCAAACATATGTACAGCACATTTATTTTAAGAGTGGTTTTGTCACAAATATAAATTATTTAGACTTTCTTCAAGAACATATGGTACAGGAACTGTAGCTTGCTTAAGTGGAAGAAAAGATGTGCTGCTGGCTGTTCACGGTAGCAGGTCAGTTAAGTACCCTGGACGAAACACACACGATTTCTGAATAGTTATGTTTATATATTCCCCTCAAATCATCAACTTGTTTGGATACAACATTATAATTACCAGAATACATGGTCCCTTCACCTGTTCTCACTGAACGATGTAGTCATTGTGAGCAATTTCCTTAAAATGTAATACTACACATCCTGCCCGTGTCAGGCCCCAGTACTGTCCATGGTCTAATATACAATATGATAATACGCATATAAATAAGGCACAAATAGAGAAGCATACAGGACAAAAAACAGAACTGGGGGCCAGAGCAAGACCAGATTTGGCACAGGAAATATGTGATGGAAGGTAATAGAACGACGAAACATCAGCATGTTTCTAATAAACCTTTAAGCTACCAGCAACAGTAGGACATCTGTGAACCAGAGATATTGCCAAATAATAGACTAGGAAAGGAAGAGTTTTTTTTATCATGTAGTATTTTTAGACATGATTGAATACTTACATTAAGTAGGAGGAGAGATGGGCGACTTGCTGAGACTACACCGAAGCACTATAAGTGATCATCGTAATAGTGAAAGGCAAAAATAAAGTATATAATTTAAGTTATAGTGCTACGAAAATTTGCACAAGTTCATGTATTAAACACTGCAAGAACGCCTCCAATTCATTGGGCCTACTTAGAGGAAAGTGGTTAAAGTGAACACATCGAGGATTGCAATGATTCCTGAAGCTACACATTTACAGAAATAAAGTTCATACAAGTGAGAAATATGAATTTGCTAAAACCTTTTAGAACTTTTTGTTAAGTTCTTAGAGGACAAATACTGGCTTCAGTGATCATTTAAATTTCCAAAGAATTAGGCCCAATCACGCCACCACTTTACCCGATATGATGATACTCCATCATTCAGCTCTGCTACATGTTCAAGATAAACATTTTGAAGGTGCAGATGATAACACATTACACATTCTTATGTACTGAAATAATTCTAAGTGACATCATTTGCAAGACTAAACAAAAACAAAAAAATGTCCATGACATGCGTCCGCTGGGAATAATCCCATACATTTAGAATTCAAAAGGCCAAAACCTTCAGGCACTTTTAGGACTGAGATCAGTCATCAGTTCATGTATCCTAAATTCTTTTAGATAATAGTCCATGGGACTAAGCATTGATCAGCGTTACACTCAGTCTTAGTCATAGTTGACTGATCGAGTCAATTCACTTAAATAAAGAAGCTTGTTTTTTTTTTCCATCGTGAAGATGACAGGAGGAAACAAACTTTGTCCTTCAGGTTCAAATCAGTCACAGCCACGGTCACTGGGGGAAAAGAGCAAAACCGTTTTGCTCATAAAGAGGGTACAGGTTGATTCCCTTTCCGAATATGAGCTTATGATTGGCGAGTCGAGACTTGTCCATCAGCAGCATGCGGCTTTGACCCAGGAAAAAAAACAAAAAACCCACCCAGATCAATTAGACTTCGACAACACTGGCATACTTAATTTTTCCTGTTGTTCCAGTTTGGATCTGCTGTGGCGTTCGGCTCTATGGGCCGCTCCAGTGGAGAGCGGGAGTCCTGGGGAGACTTTTGAGCATGTGGGGAGCGAGGGTCCAGCAGCGGAGGTTTGTCAGGGTGGAAGGGTCGGCTATAGTGATCCGGCCCAGGTGGACCTGCCGGCCTGTGCTCTGGCATCCTCCTGTAGTCCTGAAGAGGGCCTTCTCTTCCCTGGTGGTAGTTTGGATGGAAGTCATCACGTCTTCTTTTGGGGTCTGGATGCCTGAAATATAATTTGAATTTTTTTAAAAACCACTGGCAAGACATAACAGTTCCCTGATATTTAAACCAGAAATAAAATGAGTATTTAGGCTTGAGTCACTCACCTGTCATAATAGGGCCTATGACCCCTGTGGTCCCTATCGTTGCTGTACTGGTCATACGGCCTTTTACGTGGGGAGTTGTTGTTGCGGTAACTGCCTGAGCTGCGGTACGGGTCTCCATGTGAACGTCGATCAACATAGTGATCCTTGTAGCGATGAGAGTCATAGGGATGATGTCGGTCTCCCTGCCATGATTGGTTGCTGTTACCTGGGTAGATGTATTTACGATCCCTCTGCCAGTCTCCCCTATCTGTAATTAAACATATAAAATATTTTAAAAGTGTTCCATTATTGTGAGAGAAGCTAAACTTAGCCACAGCTCTACCTCATTTAAATAAGTGAATTAAATAAAATAAAAATACACCCAAGGGATTTAAAAACAAATTGCTGTATTGGCAAATTTGCTTGGGTAGTTTGTGTCATATGAGAATAACAACCTGTATTTTGTTCCTTATTAACTTTTAATTATAATCGTGATGAAATTATTGACAAGAACAAAGAGACAGAACAAAAACAGCAGAAACATAAGCACCGCAAATTTCTCAGGTGACACAACTGGAGTCTACAACATTTAACACGATCAGTAATCAGTATTGATTACGGCAGTAATCCTCCTCCTCATGGTAGTGGTGGCCTATCAGAACCTGTTTTTCAGGTGCAGTAGGCAGATATAGTATGTGGCCCCTGATTCTAGTTTGTGACACTGGGTCATGCATGCAGTCTGTCAATGCTCCACTGGCTACGCATCACTGGTGTAGACACACTATTGTGGCATGGTGAGCATACACTATACTGGTGACTTGTTTAGTGGATTGCACTACCTCTTGCATGTACAATGCTTGCTTTGCAAAATATCCATATACAGGACAAGTGGTAAAGGACTACAGCTCACTAATCATATTTTGTTCAGTGTTTCCTGTGTCTTAAACTAAAATAATCCTATCAGCACATACCATCGTTACCAAAATGCCGCTTGTTAGACATGTTGTACGGTTCTCTGTGGTGTCCACCATGGGAGCCTGGCTGAGTCGAGTGAGATGCAGATTTGGAGGAAGTCTGAGTACTAGAGGAGTCCCGGCTGGAGCCAGACGGATCTCCCCTGAAAGTTTTGGCCCTCCCTGCACAGTCCTCCTTCTTCTTCTGCTCCTTCTGGAAATGTCACAGGATATTGATCAAGCGTTGGTTAAAGATCATGTTTACTTCGAAACACTTGACAAACCAGAGTGAACAACTTGCCTCCTCCTCATGTGATCGCTTCTTTTGTGCCATTTTGTAAAGCTTGTGAAGCTTCCTTGCTCCAAACTCTGTAAACTTCGACACAAATATCCAGAGGTTTCTGCCCAAAAAAAAGGCACAAAATAGCCATTAACGGAGAGGAAGAGGTCGCATCATGACAAATTTCACAAACATAATATCTCATTGCCTTACCTTCGCCATATTTTGACATGTTCAGGGTCACTGTAGGCTTTAAGGCACTCTGTGATTCGGTCTCCAATCTTCAGCAGGCATGTGCGAGTGTGCTGAAGCTGCTCCTGGTCAGATAGACCCTCATCTGGTTTATCCAGCTGCTTGAGGGCCTTTTTCACTGGCCTCATGCGCTCCTTGCACTACACACATGCACACATTAGTGTTGTAATAAACTGTTTACTGACAACTAACACATTATTTATCAAACTCCACTGGCTTAAGCTTTGCTTAAGAAACTTACAATACTGAAAGTGTCCTGGTCAAGTTCGTCATCCTCCTTTCCTTCGATGGGGACGGGGTCAGCCCCAGCCGTGATGTGGACTGGACCTTGAGTCTTCTTCCCTTTGGCGGCTTTAGCCTGGAACCAAAAACGCAACTCATCAGGACAATTAACTAAATTCACAGGATGGGGAAAGGCTATGTTTTTGAGCCACATGCTGCATTTTATTGGTTTAATAAGATATAAATCCAAAATGGATACATAAAAATAAGACTGAATACTTTGCTGTAGTACCTTTTCCTTTCTTGGCTTGGCACCCTTTTTTTCTTTGTCCCCATCCTTCTCCTTTTTGGGAGTTCCCTGTTTTTCTTTGTTCTCTTTGTTATCCTTCTTCTTTTGTCTTTTCTTGGTGGGGGACTTCTCTGTTCCATCATCCTGCTCAAACACGGGAAAGACAATTTAGGTCAAACTAATATAACAGAAAATCACAGAGCAAGAGAGGACAGGTGTCGTTGCACCTTAATCAGATGTACCATCACTCCATTTATCTACAACATAAAGCTGAATTACATCTCTCTGTTACGTTGTTGCAGTGGTTACTCTGTAGTTTCCTTTGCAGGGTCTTTTTTTTGGTCCAATTTGAGAAAACCTTTTCTCCATTTTAAAACTGGTAGTACATCTACAGGTATATATATATATATATATGTAGGTCAGGTTTTGTTGTAATTCTCGACATACAAGGTTTGGTCACGGAGATAATACTAAGCATAGCTGCATTTTTAGGAGCAGCACATCAGCTACAAAGAGCCCCAGACCATAAAAACATCACTTATGTACTTACTGTAGGCAGTAAAAAAAAACATAACCTATACCCTGCAGACAAGCATGTGACTGCAGTGGTGACTGACCTTGACCTCGCCCTCCTCAGACGGGTTGTCCGACAGGCGGGGGGAAGTGATGGCGTTGCCCTGCTCATCCTTGAGAATTTTGTCTTTTTTCACCCGAGGCTTCCTCTTCTTCACTTTGACCTTAACAGGAGGAGACTGGTGAGTTGTGAGGATCGCTTTGTGCAGATCAAAGGTAGACTTAATGTGGTGAAAACAGTATGGATGAGTCACTCTGTGATTAATAGAAGCGTACCTCCTCCCCAGTTTTACTCAGGTCTGTGCTGTCTTGCTCTTTTTTCAGCAGCTTGAGGAGATACTCTGCTCTCGCCTGCAACTGCTTGGCCTGAGGCTTCTTGCTTGGATCATCGGGGAGGATCTGTGTGGGGAGAAGTAAATGTTAGACCCCTAACATGAAAAAGGCATTTTTCAAAACTTTAAGAATATCCTAATAGGCTAATTCTGGTCAGAATTCATGCAATTAATGTATTCAATGAAGCTGTATGCATATTTTTCCTTAATTATTCCCCTTTACACAACAACATTCTCCAACTTAGAGCTAGAAGTAGAAATTAGACATTTGCCTTATCAGCCAGTTTAAGGTCAGGATCCGTCTTGATCAGATCCCAGTTGGCAAAGCCGTGTTCATAAATGCCAAGTAAGAGTTGAATGTCATCCTGCAGATCCCAGTCTACATCATAGTGGGCTACCTTGACCCTGCATGTCAGTTTGAACCTGTAGGATACAAAGCTCCGTCATATTTCATCTACAACACAGATATAATTTCCTAAACATCATGCATTGAACACAATAAAAGGATGTGCTTCTAATTATCTGCAGTAACGTCTTACTTATTTCTCTCAGCAGGGTTTGCAGGCACTGCTTTGTGCAGAGGCTCAAACTCTTCCTCATGCTGGATGATAGACTTGGCGTTTACTTGCACTCCTGAGATCTTGATGTTAATTCCTCGCCTTTTTCCAGGACCTTTGGCTGGAATGGTAACGTGCATAATTTTTGTTACCAGGAATGAGCTTTCATTTTCAAGAACTCTACACACATTTAAACCAGCAATACCTTCAACTGGGTTCTCTTTAAGGTGTTCCTCGTGTTCCTGCACCGCAGTCACACAGCTAGTATGAATTAGTTCACCGAGCCTCTTCAGGTCCGCTATGGATTTGTCAACCAGCTCAGAGTCTCTGGCGATGGCCTCCAACCTGGATACAGAACAGAGCACCTGACTGCATGATCTGTCTTCATTGCTCATACTTAAGGAATCAAATGTAGACATACATTCATTATTAATACCAGTTAATAATATGCTTACCTTTCAAGTGGAGATCCAAATTTCTTGTATGCCTTAATGAACCTGTTAATGATATTATAATGAATATATTTTCATTTCAACACATTAAAAAAGACAAAAAACACACGATCACTCAATACTTCACCTGCGAATCTCAGGGTCAGCAAAACCCTCCACGTTGTTTTTTCGGGCTCTTGGTCTTCCTCTCTTCTTCGGCTTCTTGTCGTCATCACTATCCTCAGTCTCGCTGTCAGAGGCTGAGGAGCGGTGCTTCAGCTTGGAGCCCGCATCACTGTCACTGTCATTGGCCTGAGCCTGAAAGAATAAGATTAACAGTTCATATTAAGCGATGAGAGAGAATCCAAGAGCTGTTAGTGCTGGAAATGGACAAACAACCACTTTTGCTCTTTTCTTACCCTCTTGTTAGAGCTCCTGCTTCTGGGAAGCATGAAGATGTCCTCCATCTCCCGCTGCTTCGCCTCCTCCTCAACCTTGCGACGTTGATCTTCAGGGATGATATCGTCCCATTCTCTTATGGGCTTCCCCTCAAACTCTGGAGTGCTCTCTTCCATGCTGGAGAAATTGGCCACCTGATGCAACATGCAGAGAGGGGAAATAAAGAATTATGAGTTAAAGAAGATGAATGCTGGACAATGACGTGACATGATTTAAGATCATTTTCAGAAGGGTGGGTCCTAAGACACAAAAATGCAACGATACCAACAATAACAACTTCCAGATACCTTAAACTGAGACAGAAGCTCATCGGTGGCGCTTGAGCCCTGATCGCTTTCTCTTGTTTCAGCCAACCTCAGGATCTCTTCGATATCCATCTCCTATAGATACAAAGAAATTCTGGTTTAACATTAATAAATAGGGAACACAACTGCACTTATGCCAATTAGATGTTATAATACCTGTGGTTCAGACTCTTCTCCTTCAGCCTCCTTGAAAAGCTCCTCTGCACCAAACTTGAGGATGGCAGTCAGTTCTTCTTTGTTGAAAGGGTTGGAACTGAAAGATAAAAGCAGCAATGTTAAACACACAGAATAGTTTAGCTATCGCAATATTTTTTTAAAAACAAAAAAACTCAATCAGTACAAAACCTGTCGCTCATTTTTGACAACTTACTTTGTGTTTCTGGAGTTGCTGTCCAGTACAGTTCGACCAGTGGTGTCCATTCTCTGAATGACGAGATGGTCCAAAACCATCTTCTTCTTTGCTCTCTCAATGATGTCCTCCTCCACCGTTCCTTTGGTGACCAGACGATAAATATTTACCTATAAAGGGAAAGCATAGAAAGAATTTTCTTACTTACTGAACAATAGTCTTAACCAATTCTGTCAGAGTGACAGTCGTCAATTGGGACCATGGATTACCTGTTTCTTCTGGCCGATCCTGTGAGCCCGGGCTTGTGCCTGCAGGTCGTTTTGAGGGTTCCAGTCAGAGTCGAAGATGACTACAGTGTCCGCCGAGGCCAGGTTGATCCCTAAACCTCCGGCTCTCGTGGACAACAGGAAACAGAAATCCTAGACAGATGACAGATGACACCCTTAATATCGATTTCATCAAACAATACACCCAAACTTTTTTAATATATCCTGCATTATGATCACAAAAACAAAGTGAGGAAACGGCCAATATGAATCAAATTTACTGCAACCTCAGACGTTTTTGAAGTAATCATGTATACTTTTGCATCATGCATCAAATATATTCTTCATCTGCTTCTACTGTTTAGAAGTAGAAGTCTGCAGTAAATGTATCATTTGTTTAAATCATTCATTATCCAAATATGCGCATTTGAAAATAAATGTATTGCTTTAAAAAGTAATAATAAACTGAAACATCTTATTTATTACAGTTTAATTAGATGCTGAATGCCAGATTAGGCTTTCAGACTTGGAATATCCCTGTGCATCAGTTCATAGCATCAAATCTTTAGTACACACCTCTGAGCCTTCAGCATTGAAGTGGTCAAGTGCCTGCTTTCGGATTTCTCCCTTTATGGAACCATCCAAGCGCTGGAGAGGAAACAGGCAAACAAAGAGGATTAACCTTTAAAGATTTCCTAACGCTGGCATCACTTTACATGCCATAGTCCATACGCTCAGGCTGATCACAACAGTCTACACCAAAGTCTCAGTAAGCATAAACAACCAGAGTCGAGTGACTTGTAGGAGTTCAGCTGGTCGTCAGCAGAAAATAACTTGTTGATATAAATAACCACATGAAGGCTCGGCCTGGCGGAGTATGTGTGCAAAACAACTGATATCCAATCCTCAGAGTCTTAGCCACCCCGTGCAACCTCCCCAAAAGTCCTGTCCCTTTAAACAGCAATGCAACAGTGAGAAACTGTCTAGAAACTGCCAGTTAAGACACAGGTTTCAGACATATCGGTGAAGCAGCGTCAGAACTTTTGGTGAGCATTATGTTAATATAATTATCATAGACACTGACAGGGTGAGAGCCCAATATGTACATGGTTTTATGTTCACAAATGAACATTTTGCAAATTATTGGGACACCCAAAGCACAATCCAGTTACTTTTCTTTTGCAACAAACACTTTTGGCAGAGAAAAAAACAAAACATTTCCCTTCAAATGATGAAAAGCAAATGACCAGAGAATTGTGAGCATGTGCACTGCCTACCTTTAAATAGCCACAGACTCTCAGCAGGTGGAATTAGTTTTCCTACACCCATACAAATTAAGAATCTCCCAGAATGAATGGAGCACCGTTCAGAGGAACTCAGTGTTCAGTGCAGAGTGGTTTGTGCATGAAACTGAGGTCCTGTGTTGTGTAGAAATACAGAACAAGGCTCAGAGAATGTGCAAAGCTTACCTGGAATGGGTAGCGTTTCCTGGTGAGGTATTCAGCCAGGATGTCTAACATCCTGACCATCTGGGAGAAGATCAGGACTCGGTTGCCTCTCTCTCTGAGTCTGGTCAGCAGCTTGTCCAGCAGCACCAGCTTACCGCTGCCCTTTACTAGACCCTAAATGTACAAAAATTAGGGTGTGAACACTAGAATTTGAGGAAAATTGAGAAGCGCTGAGCCCTCAGTTGACACCGTCATGTGTTCATCTTTGTTATGTCACAACTAGTCTCCTTTGCAGAGCAGAGATATCCTGAGGTGTTGCTGGTAGCTAAAGAGGGTTCACGAGGAGACATACCTGCAGGTGTTCCTCTTGTGTTTCAGTTTCTCCATCCTCAGGCTGTTTAATGAGAAAACAGTGGTTGCAGCTCTTTTTAAGCTCCATAACAATATTCAGGAAGCCGAAGGAGCTGCCTCTGGTGCCTTTAGTAAGGGCTCTGTAATTCCTCGTTAAAATCCACCTAGAAATATTGAGGAACAAATTAAAGTAATCGAAATGAGGAATACAGCGAACGGAAGAGAGGCTTATGCAACAGAGGCAATAACTAGGTAACAAAATAGAGAAATAAAGCCATACTTGTAGAATTGCTTCTGCTGTGCAGTCATGTCTACACGGAGGATCTGCTCCACCTTGGCTGGGAGAGATTTTTCCACATCCTTCTTGACACGCCGCAGCAGGAAGGGCTCGAGGACTTTGTGAAGACTCTGATAACCATTATCCCTTCCTTTCCCATGTTCATCCTCAAAAACCTCCCAGGAATGAAACCTGCAGACAGATGACACCCTTAATATCAGAGAAAAAAACAAAAGTAATTCATATCTGTATGGGATTCAAATTGATGGATGTTTTCTCTGCTTTAGTTCAATGTAACGCTAAACATCTACACCAGGACGTACTTGTCAGGCATGAGGAAGTGCAGCAGTGACCAGAGCTCTTTGAGGGAGTTCTGCAGTGGAGTGCCAGTAATGAGGAGTCTGTGGTTGGACCTGAACTCCATTAATGTTTTGTACAGCAAGGAGTCATCATTCTTGAGCCTGTGAGCTTCGTCCACACCCAGGAACGCCCAGTTGATGTTACCAAGCACTCCCTGCAACAAATGTTAAGCCCTTGTAAACCAAAGTGATCCGTCTTCTTCATGCACAGCCAAGAAGAAATACTGATCGTTTTCTCTACCTTGTCTTTAAGTAGAATTTCGTAAGTGGTTAGTAGTGCATTGAAACGGATTCTCTTCGTTTGATGGTTCACCCACTCATAGTCACGGATCTATGCAAAAACAGGAGCAAAAACATACATTTATATGAGCAGGTCTACCACCAGACAGTAGGAGAAAACCTCTGCAAATTCAACCCACTGTTTTCCTGCTCATGACGTCACCGAGGTAGACCACCACGTTCGTGTCCGGGGACCAGTTCTCAAACTCCCTCTGCCAGGAGCTGAGCGTGGACAGAGGCACAACCAGCAGGAACGGCCCATACAGCTGATGCTGGTTGAACAGGTAGGACAGGAAGGAGATGGTCTGGATGGTCTTTCCGAGCCCCATCTCATCAGCGAGGATAACACTGTTGCACCTGAGGACGAAGGAAAAGAAAAATACATGGTTTCACCCATTTTCCACATTATTTTTCAGATGACGGCATCATAACCAACATTTTTTTCTTATATTCAATTTTCACAGTACCTGCACCAGGAGTGAGCCAACCAGTTCAACCCATCCAGCTGATAATCTCTCAGTATAAGGTTCTCATCCCCGATATATGATGGCTGCTTCTTCAGAGCAACAAACCTTGGTCTTTGCTTTAACACCTGAGACGACAGAAAAAATAATTCTACAACTATCAGGAGAAAAATTGTTGAAAGATGTTTCAACATCTTAAAGGGAAGTGAATGAAGACTAGACCATTTTGGGTGAAAATGGATTTGACTCTTACCTTGCACTCTTTAGAGGGGACGGTTTTACTGGAGTTTCGGTGCATGAAGCTGTCAATGCAGGGCTGAAACTTCTTTCTAATCAAAGCTCCATCTTCCCAGCTGCACTCTGAATAGGGCAGGCCCATCCACTTGCATAGATACTCTGGCTCGTTGGACGATGGCGTCTTATGACTATGAGCTGTTTTTAAAAAACACAAGTATCATTTAACAACTCGATACTGGATGGAAATTCACAGGAGACCAATATAAAGGCAGCAGATAGAAAGAAACGATGATGGTGAAATGTTTGAAAAGAAGCTTACAGGGGAAGTCAGTAGATCCTGGTGTCTTTCCTGTTCTTGTTGCTGGCAACAGGTAAAATGAATAGTTTAATATAGTTGTATATTTCATCGGATTGTTTGCAGCACTGCCTGAATTCTTACCAATAATTCGCTCCACAAACTGAAACTGCTTGCTCAATTCAGCAGTGAGCTCCTGCTGGCAGTTATGAAATTCTACGTCCTCTGGGGACGCCTTCCTCAGCCTACAAACAAGGACAGAATAAACCGTGAAAACGCTTGAAAGACATGCATTTATAAATTCAGTGTTAATGCAAAGACAACGATCTTCACCATGAATTCAGCTCGTCGTGTTTCCTTTTATAGTTGTCCAGTTTCTTTAGCCCTTTGACCTTTTGCTGCGTCAGAGAGTCCATGCTCTCCCACGTGCTGTGGATGTAGGACCAGCCCTTCCACTTAATCAGATGCTGTTCCTCCCCTTCATCAGTGTCGATGTTGAAACCTTCACACGGGTCCCCGTTTTCCTCCACAGCGTACACAGTAGTGGAAGCCCCAGTGGCTACAGGAACGAGACAGAAAACTTTTAGACTGCCTACATGAGGCAAATAGTTTGATGAGAAGCAAAAGTGTCTCGATTAAGTGGGATACAAGTAAAAATGCATCACCTCCTTTTTTGGCTGTCCTGGTATCCATAACCCTCTCAATGGTCTCACTGTCATCATCCTGCTGTTCCTCGCCTGCGTCCCCCGTCATTTCAATCAGGTCATCAGAATCTGTTTCAAAGTCGTGTTGGTCCTCTTTATAACTGTAACACAATAGAACAGTTGATTAGGATGACGTGCAAAAGAAACTTATTAATGCCTCTTTTAATGGAAAGCATTCAGGAGTCCGTCTAATAACGCAGTGCAAGGAGAAACATCATCTCTGGGATCAGAAAAGCACCTTTTAACTTTTGTTGCACCCCTTCTTCGGGTCTGTCTCTTAGGAGTGTCTTCCTCATCATCATCATCCTCATCTTCATCGTCGTCGTCGTCATCCTCTTCGGCTGACGAGTCCTGTTTCCTGGACTTCCTTCCTTTTTGGGACAGCTGCTTTTTGGCTGTGGACTTGGTCTGAGGTCTGTAAAACACACAAACCACTTTACAAAATTTACAAAACCAACCTCCTGGATCAGCATCACAAATGATTTGGGTCTCTGGCTAATGGACAAACTGCAGCAAATGGCCAATCTGTTCACATTATTTTTTTGCAATGTGAAATTTTTTTTGGGATAGATTACATTAATTTTAAATTTGAGATATTTGTAATGTATTTTACACTGAATTATAAGAAGATCGGGCTGCAGCGTATCATATCAGTCTTAGACAAAGGAAGTAAGTAAAGGAAAAAATGTAATCAAACTACAGCTCACACAGTATGGAATGATATGACCAGTGGGTAGCTGTCTGGTGGCGAGGCCTCGCTACACTCTTACCTTCTAGCAGGAAGACGTCTGGATCTAACTTTTTTCTCTTCCTGCTCACTGTCTGTAATGTCGGAAGATTCCTCCTCCTCTTCACCAATTGAGTCATCATCTTTCCAGATATTTCTTACAACAAAGAAATGCCACAAGTTCACCTTTTAGGCCCACCACTGCTGTAACCAATTTAAATTTCATGAAATACCAGCATGGGGTGTTTGCCACAATCCAGTTTGATCAGACCAATCAAAATTGATGTAAATGTAGAACATCACCTGGCTGACTGAAACTATCTTAGCCAATTTGAAGCCAACAGACACCCAGTTACAAACATGCTTAAAATGATAAGAAGCACAATGAGAACACACACTGGCAACACAGTGACAAAAGACAGACATGGACTGAGTGTTAAATGACAAAAATTGAGTTAAGTATGTCTCAACGTGGCAGAGTTGAAAGAATATGATGTTGCATTATCAAAACATTCTAAATAAATCAAATAGTAATAATACAGATCCTTTAATAATTGTTCAGTCTTCACACTTACTCTTTTTTCTTTGCTCGAGATGTTTTTCTCTTGGGACTTTCACTCTCTGAGTCACTGCTCCCCTGAAAATGCAGGCGGCACAGCAGGCACACATTTCAATATGTAGAAGATCCACTAGATGGCACTAGTGGCCTGCTTAGAAGAGCCGTCCCCAATAGAGATACATGAGCAGAGCCGAGCCAAGCCATGAAGCATATCTGTATTGTTCATCATTTATTGCCTCTTGACCATCTTCAAACTTTCATTCACATCTGCTTACCCCAGCTCCAATGTTTAAACGAGCCGGCTCTTGTCTACTGCGGTTTGACCTCCTGACCCCATACACATCTGGATGTTCGTCCCACATCTGTAAACAGAGAGCACCGGCCATCACAGAGCCACTGATTTCCCCCATCACTTCACAACTATATCACGTCTCAATTCCATTACACAATGTGATTTAAAAGTGTACGAGCATTCAGGCTGCAATTAAGGAGTATTTTCATGATCGATTCATCTGCTATGCTAGGTGACAAGTCTTACTTTGTCCAACAGACAGTCCAAAACCAACAGATGTTCAATTTACAACAAAATTAAATATATAAGCAAATAGTTACAAATCAGAGCATTTTTTTCTTTGAGATACTGCATTCATCCCACAGGGGGAAATTCTTTCTCTGCATTAGACCCATACCTGCCACTACATGCGGCACCCGGGGAGCAAATTGGGGTTCAGTATCTTGTTCAAGGATGCTTTAACTTGTAGACTTGCAGGGGCTGAGGATTGAACCGCTGACCTTTCATTCCGTGAACCCCCTGAGCCACAGCTCTCCCCTTTGATTATTTTAAGTGCTTCAGTTCTCATGTGCTTTATGCTAGATGTCATACTGTTTAATATAAAACAATGAACACACTTTTAAGTTTAGGAATTGAAGTAAATTATAGAAGTTTTAGAGAAGGTCGCTCAAAAGTGCAACTTAAGACAGTCAAAGCTCAGGCTTTTATAAAGATTTTTTTGTTTTCCTGTGCTTTTGTGGCTGTTGGCGGTGACGTGCCTCCATTTCCTATGTGCATTGCATTGTGGGACAAGAGCACATTAAAGTGTGCAAAGCATCTTCCAGTATACATTTTTACCATTATAAACATACTTTTTGTAGCTTTTAGACTGTGAACACACTACAAACTGGACACACACTTAGAATTAAAATGTAGGATGCACTTGGGAAAAGTTCATCGCAAAAACAAACTACAAAAGTTTCCACTTAGCTGGCTATTTATCCATCTAGATTGTTTTGGTGTGAGTTGACCAGTTGAGGAGATGTCAACTGTATCTATGTCTGGCTTCTCTGGATAGAACCAGAACTAAATGGCCCTTCACTTGTAGTGCTCAAAGCATACAAAAATTTGATTTTAAAGACTCAACAGCGATGGGTGTTTCCAGAAATCATGACCCAGTTACTTACGATCTCTTTCTGCATCACTGCCGAGAAAGGAGCGTGCATGTGTGAGAGGCTAGCTAATGGCCAGCAACTTTTTATAGGAAGGTCTGTGGAGTTTGAGTAACTGGGTGACGATTTTTTGAAAGTGACAATGCTGCTGAGTTTTTTCCCCAGCACCAAAATATATATTTTTGATTTGGGGTTGAACGGTCACTTAAACTTCGGCTGCAACTACAACTGCCTTCCATGTCAAACCTACATAATCATATTAAAAGCCTGATTACACAAAGTTAACTCAATCTTCATTATGAGAGGACAGGAATCTTAATCTGCTTTAGAAGCAGTAGGTCAACGCAGAAGACTTAAGCACCTCTCTTGGTTCAGTGACCTTTACCTTTTTCACATCTGCCAGTCTTTCCTTCTTTCTAACCGGCTTGTCCTTGACTTCTGATGTGGTTTGCTGTGATTTGGACTCTGCAGACTCGCTCTCTGACTCAGAGTGACTCTCGGACGCTGAGGAGCTGTTAGACTCAGAGTTGTGTGATCTCCTCTGTTCACTGCCATGCTCGCTCTCTGACTGACTTCCCGACTCCGACGCAGAGCGGTTGGATTCTTCTGAAGCTGAATTGCTACAGGAACAAGAATATGTTCATTCTTTCGATCTTGTAGTGCATATGCATTTGTGTACATATTTCTCTGCAACATGACAAAAAAGCAAGTAGAGTTGAAGCAACTTAAAATGTCAAACTATTGGTCATACTTGCACTAGGACATGGAGAACCTGCAAAAGCTGCATGAGTAAGTTGTGACCATCAGCTGACAGTGAACAAAGACCTCATGACATCATGTCCTTACTCAGCTAACAGTCTTGTAATAACTGCATTCTCTCTAGGACATTCAAATCCTCTTAAAGGTATTATCAGAAGCCCAAGATCAGCTTTCACCACTAAAATAAAACCAAGCCAAACTGTAGTGCTGAAATCCTTCCTTCCTGCTAACCTACAGTATAGCAGTAATATAATCAAAAATACTACAGTGGCCATGATTACTTTTATGGAAAAATATCAAAATTCTCCCAGGTTGTATTTTTGAGGCTTGAAGAGGTGAACACCAAAAAAGGGAAATGTTGGAGAAATGTGCCTTTAAAAAAATAGCTCCAGTCTCCTTTAGAGATCCAAACATGAGTTGATAACCACAAGCCAAACATGGTATTTATTCAGAAATAAAATGCCTCATAATAGAGGAGCATCTTACACAAGGAGCTTCAAATGTTTTTGGTAACACTTTAAAAATAGGATATTGCATCTCAAGGGGTACATCCTGGTTCAATTACATTCAAACGTGATCAAAATATATCTATTTTGAATAAAATAATTGCCATCAGTGGATAAAATTGACCTTTCCTGTTTGGCTTTCTCTTTCTCTCATGCTATGCCTTCACTGGACATTGGGAGGCGCTACACCCACTCAAATGAAATCTCCAGGTCTCACAGCCTACATGGATTACTTTGGAAAGACACAAAGGTTTACGAAAATTAAAATCTGAATATATGCTTAAATGATTATTTCATATATTGGTCGTTTTAAAAGAAATGCTATTTTGAATTTTAAGGGTCTTCTATTTGTATTCTATTTATCATACTACTTTTTCTGTATTCGGTCGTTTTTAAAATTATAAGAATAGAACTGTGGGGGAACAAGAATTTATTTTTTCAAACAAAATATTTACAATCAGGAGTTAAAATGACTCCGTTGATACATTACTCGTCCTGGTCCTTGTGCATCTTGGTTACAACTACTATAACCGGATGCGCACTGCTCCTTCCGCTTTAAGAGAGTCAAAATTGGGCGGGGCATGAAAAAATCTCGAATTCTCATTGGCTGTCGTGTTGCTAGGTGGAAATCTAGCCTATAGAAACGCACTGTGCAGGATTTTCAAGGTCTGAACTCTTCCTGTTCCTCCTCCATGTAGTTCTGAGCTGAGTTTTAATACAGATAAGTGAGCAAGCTGGCCACACAAAGCCAGGGCCATTTTGTGATTCAGTGGCGCATGTATGTAGTACTTTAGTAACATGAAATATTATGCAAAATCACCTGTTGATTATGATTTATCTGTTGCTCATTCCGTTGTTGTGCATGTCAACAGGGCTCATCTGTGATTAAAAAGTTGGGCTGTCATCAGTAGCAGAGGACATTTTACTCACAGCTGAAAATACTAAAATGGCTGCCTCAGATCACACAGAAAAAACTACAAATGTGATGTAACCTGCTGCAGTGTGCTTGCAGTAAAATGCTGAGGGTGATACCCTGCATTTAGCATCAAAATTATCTGTCTTTAAAGTAGTTTAGGGAGATAAGAGGGTGCATTATTTGTTTTGACAACATAACAGATGTTCTAATACAAAAAATGTATGTTGGCTCAGGCATTTATGCAATAAATGCACACATTTGCATTTAAAATGACTAATGCTGTTTCTGTATTTCTGCATTGTTCCAACACCATGCAAATAACCTGGCATTAGTTTTAAAATCAAACTTTATTGTTCAAAGGAGAATGGTGTTTCCACCTGGTTTCATATTAGAGATTCAGATACCTGACAATGATACACAACTGCCCAAATATCATCTTTATATGATAATGTTTGTGAAAAGGAAACCAAACAATACTGTAAAAAATAATTTAGTGTTCAATTCTTGACCACAAGCTGTTAAATAGAATCTGACAATACACACAGAGCTTGATCTGAATAGAAAAGAACATTGTTTTGCAGTAGTATTGACAATCAAACATGTTAAAAAAAAGATGCTTCAATCAACACATCAATCTCCATATAGTCAATATTAATACAAAAGGTGCCCTTTTAAACTTGAATATTTAAAATGAAAGTAAATCTGTGTGATAAGCCATCAGTGGATAAAATATATTGCTTGAAGAATGAAGCAGTCAAATACATCTAATAATAAACAATAATTTCTTAATCATGGATTTAAAACTGTCTGTTGCAATAAGGCCTGAACAGAAAGTAAAAACAACCTTCTCCTGAAAACAAATAAAATTGGAGATTAAAGGTCCTGTTACAGAAGCAGGTGAAGACTGATATGACTGTCATAATAGTTAAGTTTTAAGATTACTAATCATATAAAAGCAGACAAAATTGTTTGCAAGATATAAACATCTTTTGGATGAGTAGCTTTAGTGAGCATAAATAACTAAGCTCGTGGTTACTTACATATCCTAAAACTCTATAACTTGGTCAAAACTATTTCAACAGATGTAGATATGAAATTACAGAATGAAATACAAATGAACACTGTAGTCACATGCAAACTGTAATCAAGAGCTATTGATAAGTATGTCATACATAATCCATCTATAAGACTAGATAAAGCAGGGTCCATAAGGAATAACAAATGCAATACATTGTTTCTAAAATATATAAAAACCTATCAACAGCGTTAATAAAATGGTGCAATGCAGTACCAAGTAGTAAGACAAGGTCATATTACTTTCTAGCGATGGGACATCATATTTGTGACACTTCATGTGCAACATAATACAGGACATGTTACTTTTACTGTCGTCTAACACACATCTTATGGGCAGTGGACTCAAAACAGGCCTGAAACCTCAGCATTGTGTAAGAAATGGTAGGAAAATCAGGGTGTGGCTATTAAACAATAGCAAGGTCATTCATGACAGTGGTGGACTTCAAGAAAAACAACGTAGCAAATGTATACACAGGTGATCAACCATGCTTGACAAGGTAAACAATCAAGGCAAATATGAAAAAGTTAAGTATAAGTATCATACCTTGATGCATTACTTTGAGTCGATCCTTCATCTTCTTGTTTTTTACTTTTATTCTTCATCATCGTATTATCCTTAAAATGTCTGATAGGATGATCCTTTGTCCTGGTATTTACTGTCAAAAAGTTGGAGGAAGCATGAACTATGATAGAAATCCCACAAGACCGTCTTTGCTCAGGTGGCAGTTAAAGCCCAGGCGGTGCGACAAGAGTTAAGAAAAAAAGCATCAAATCGACAGAATTGAAGATAATTATTTACATCGCTAATATAATTGAAGCGTAGAAAAAATGACAGGTGCTAATACATTGAGTTAAATATCCAACTTGTCTTTCAATATAGTCCACGGATCAAGACGCATGCAGTTAATTTAAACTGCGTCATCAGATGAAGGATTAGAAAAATAAGACTACATGATGAGAAAAACCAGTTAATTATGCACCACACAATGTAAACAATCTAATTCCATGTGAAGAAAGGTGGTAACCTATAAATGAAATATTAGATCCATGTTCGCTCTACGACAGGGTTTTCTGGCTCTAATGAGAATAATAACCTGTAAAAATAATAACTTACAAAATAAATTACAAAGAAGAGCCTTGTTTCAAAAAGCTAGAAGGCCTAGAAGGTCTTCATCTACTGTAAGAGTAAGAGCGACAGACGAGAGCAGCACACTAAAAATGGAGGCGCGCCATGGCTGCCATAGCCCAGTATGGAAAACAACGACAAGCACTCTGAGCACAGACGGCTCATTCGGCTCAAAAGATCAGCTGAAAAACTAAACAAAACGCCTAAATTCCCGTAGAAACCTCGATCGTATGATCAAATCTCTTAATTTTCAATCAGAAACGAGCGTTTTCGGTCGAAAAACAGGCACGAGAAACTGTCTGACGAAAGCCCATGTCTCCCTTCCCAAGGCTCAGCCGCCATCTAGAGCTCCTTCCTAGCTCTGAAAGCTTTGCCTTTGATTGACGTTATTTCCATTTACACCACACTCAGGTGATGTTGAAGTCCCACCCCTTTAATTAAGAATAAAAATTACTTTAATAAAAACGTGCATTAATGTTGAGCCAAATGACACTTAATTGAATATGAAACGTTTATCTCGTCTTCACAGAAGGTAAAAATATTGAGGCTGTAAAAGTGTATATTTATTTTGCACCAATTGCATCACTTCCTGCTCAGACAGGAAAGACAACCAGGAGCCATTTTAGAGAGCCTTTGGAAACCATTTCTGTTAACACCAGAACTTCTGACTACCTAAAATATATCTTAGAAAAAACAGTGTATTCAACCTGTTTTTGATGTATAACATTTATTAAATGCACATGGTGCATTTTCCTCGCCAATCGAATGATAATTTCCTTTGCATAACACCCACGACAAAGCATTACTTCAGAATATTCAACAACCCAGTACGAAGTTTACGACTTAGCTAGCTGTTCAATTAAATGGACAAACCTTGACGGTAAGTGACATTAAGTCAGTGCAAACCAAATTAATTTGTTGTATGGATTAGATGAAATATTAAAACCAACTGTCGAGCTAAGAGATTAACATTACCAAAATAGCACGCCAAAATATGCTCTTGTGACTTTGTAGTTAATTACCTAATGAAATAAAGCCAGTAAAATACCAGGACATACACTTTATTTAAAAACAGCATTTGAATATCAAATGTACAAAGGCGGATTTTGTGTTTCCCAAAAACAACAATTTCATTTTTCAACAAGTCCTCTATACAGCCAGCAACAGTTTTCCAGTGTCCATTTGTCGGAAAAAAATCCAAATGTTTAAGTGCAGTCAGAAAATGGTTTCATCTTGTCAAAATTTGGCTAACCGCCAAATCACTTGCAATCTTCATGTTAAACAACGCTGTCTCCACTTCAGCAATATCCAGTTGAATGGGGTCTTGATAGGATAAAAAAAGAAGGAAAAGTTGTAAGCCCATAATGCAACTGAAATGACTTATGATTCACTGTCCAGGAGTTAAAGACGGCATGCAAAACTATAAAAAAAAAAGAAGACACTTTAGCCACATACATAGCTAGCTTTCAGCTGTACTCGCTAGCATTGCGCAAGTCCGTGTGTTAACCTGAAATATGAGCGTTTGTAAGAACACACAATTGTTAAAAAGTTTAATTTAATTAAATTGCTATTCTTATTAAGTCGGACATAATGTGTAGAACACAAAACTACAAATTTGGGGATAACAATAATCATGACTGTAATTCAAGTTACGATCAAAGCCGTTCCAATATTGTTTTTTTTTATAATGCAAAGTTTGTGGTAATAAATTCCAATAAAGACATTCAGTCACATTGTTTTGGGATCACAGGAAATAAATTAATAGATCTGGCAGAAGCTCCCACATGGGAACTCTTAGTATTTAGTTTACATTGAGAAATGTAACAAACTATACCTACAATGAAAGCTCAATCAAGTTTTGATGTAACTCTGAATTGACATAGCGTTTGGTGAATTTAAGGTAATCGACAAAATACAGTCCAAGTAGAGTTAAGGCTCCAGTGATTTGCAAATAAACAACCACCAGGGGTAGAATGACTATGTGATGTTCAAACAAAGTGCGATCAAAACAAAACATTGTCATGTGAGCAAACATTACTATATGCTAATTAAAATCGTTCCACACACCTATTGTTAAAAATCTGAAATAAATGTCCCTCAAAATGTTGACGTATGGCCAGTTAAATAAAAACTAATTGGGATATGGTGTCATGTTTTCAATTGTAAGATCACAAACCTATTCAAATTCCTTAAATGGAGAAAATAGCAACTCTTGGGGAAATGCAACCTTTTTTGTAACAAACAGACAGAACGTTGCATAGTCAATACCCACAAAAAGCCACAGTAAAATACCTTATGTCATTTATAACAAAAATAGCCATGTGATAAAAAATGCACCAAACTACAATATAATTACCTTTACAAACTTGCCCTATGTATGTGGTAAAATCTTGGACTTGGCAGTAATAAATATTCCAGATAAATGTGGGTAGGTTCTGTTTAAAATAGGAGTGCGGTATCTTCAACTTCTCCATATTGCTCTGAGGAACATAGACTGTCTAGAGAGTGAAATTTTCTACTAATTAAATGAATGAGCTCAGTAGGTTGTAGAATAAATATTGAAATAAGAAAAACTTACAGAGCTGTCTTCTTTTTCTTCAAATTTCAGAAATCTTCACACCAGTGCAGAGCTCCACTGTGGAAGAGAGAAGGATTGATGAATGATACCCATATTAACATAGATCAGATCCACACAGAGTAAGTAAAGAAGTGACCAGTCAACATGGCTGGCTTTAACTGGTTTGAAGCATTTGGGTCTTTAGATTTATCGGAAACTGGCAAAACTACTAAAATAAGCAATCCTTTCAATATGAGGAATACGCTTAGCCGACAGAAGAAAAAAAAAAGTTCTCTCCAACCTTTACATTATTAACAACTGTTTAGCCCTGTTATTCTTTCAAGAACCCTATTTTTAGATAACCCTAAATAGAAAGCATCTTTTCACATTAATTAACATACTTAATTATAACTCAATAATGTAACCTCACCACTAATCATTGTTACTAAGAAGACTTTAAATTTTTGGCATGCTGCAGTGCTTGTTAAAAAATGTAGTGTTAAGTCATTCTATAGGGGTGTACAATGTGTGGGAGGTCAAACACAGCAATGAAGAAATGTCACTATTAAAGCTTTACTAATTGAGTCTGACTAATATTGTAATAATTAAATTACCTGATGCATCTTATCACAGTTAATAAGTTCTCAAATCTTTTTCAGGGTAGAAACAAAACATCTGTGGTATAGGGACAAACCCTACATTCTGACTAGGGAATGTGCAAATATGAAGAAGAAAAAACACGCAATACTGGCTGATAATTGATGTGGTCTTGAGAAACTCATGCACTTCTGAGTTGTCAATTAGGCAAAACCTTTCATTTATTATTTTCATTTGAAAAATCTACCAACTTATCAAATTAAGCAATCCATGTTGCTACCTGTATGGTGTTTTTGGCTGATTTCCACAAAGTCAACACACAAGCACAAGTACACACAAATTGAGGCTATACGCTTCTTAACGCAAGTTAAAAATGTTAAACTTGGGAGAGAAATTTCCATGGTAGTGTGTCACCAAAGTCTATCAGCATTCCTTGAAGGATTACCTGGATGACTGAGAATCTACACAAACATATCTATCAGCATTGAGATTACACATCATACATCTGGACACCAGTAGGACATTCATTCACAAGGATCAAATGGGGGGGGGCTGGGCCTGGAGAAACGTCATTGAGGAGGTTGGACTATCTGGTAAGTTGTGAAAATATGCCTTGATTCCAGCTATCGGTTGCACTTTGTGTTACTCAATTTGACTAAACCCCAAATGATTCTGCGTGGTGGAGAAAATACACTTTGTGTTTGGTGTGAACACATTATAAGGACGTCTGTTTATTTTCACCCAATTCTTATACTTATGGGAAAAAAGCACAACAAACAATACATTTGAGGAGGATAGCCAAAAATATGCTTTTCTGTATTGAGATGGAATTGCTTTATCAATTCTATTTAGCTAGCACTGTGAATAACCAATGATCCATCTTTGGTTATCAATTTGAGATTTGTCTTAATGTCTTACTCTTTAACCATGAATTGTGAAGTAAAGCAGATGTTTTAATGATGTAGGTAGTTCATGTTGACTGTTACGTCCCTTTGATTTTATGTTGATGTATCTATAATGGGAGAAATTCTCACTGTTTTTTTTTGTGATGTCTGAAGTTGAGACATTTCAAATATTTTAAGATTGGCTTTGCTTATCCATAATTTGGTGGACAACTCATTGCATTTGAATTTTTCTGACTGCAAGCAACCTCATAGCTGCAAATAAAGACACTAAAGGCACTAATCATACTCACTTATTTGGCCAACATTTTGAAGTTATCTAAGAAAACTAAGATGCACCACAAAGCACCAAATATTTTGAGTTGTGTTAATGAAAACATGGATGTTACTATAATTATTAATCTGACCATTGACATGTTACCCTCTGTAGGCCATGTTTAAAACTACATTCCTTACAGTGCAACAGTGTAGTCTATTAGCCCACAGTTCTTTTTTTAAGATAATCCTTGCAAAATCTCACCGACTTAACAAACCTGCAAAACGCAATCAAAAAACGTAAATGTCAGTCAAACTACAATGTCATTCAGGTTGTCATACTACTGACAGATACAGCAGTAATGGTGCAGGAAAACTGAATCTAGTGAGGATGCATCTGTATGCAATGGTTCATTGAGCTTCAGCTGGTGGGTGAGGTAGTGCAATGTGGATGGTATTCGATTTGTCTCATTCAATTCGGCAGCCAGATCAAAAGCTCTCTCAAAATACAGAATTTCAGTCAACAGATGTAGCAATGCACTTTAAGAGTGAAAAATGTAGTCAAGGCAACCCAGTGTCAACATTCTCCATTCAACCTAAATTGTCCTCAGAGTTTTACTACACATGTAATTTGTGTAAAACTTGTTATGACAATTAAGAGTCATAGAGATTTTAAGTGTGTCACAGGTTAGCTAACTAATTGAAAAATTGTCATAAACATGAAGGAATGGGTCTTTAAATTTTCACATTAGTTAATGCTCAGGCAATCAGTAATTTCAACACTTTAAATATAAAAACAGAGGTTGAAGAGCAAAAGGCTGACATGGAAGACATATTTTTGGACGAATCCTAGTATGTTTCAACATTGATGCAATAATGCACGAAAATTTCATATAAAATTGCATTTAGCTGTATCTCTAAGCAATAACATTTAGATAACTTTCTAAAAAAAATATCAATGTTTATTCTGCTGTTGATTCAGTTATGTCGGTAGCATTAAATACAGTAAATTAGATTTGCCACATTTGAAGACTTCAATGCAATGTTAAATTATTCAGACATTTAATGAATCTTAAAAATATTACTTACAAATCCTTATTGCTGTGCGCATCATTCAAATCCTTCAATTCATGGCTCCACAGCAGCTGCGCATCCCATACGTCAGCCCTTTAAAACAGGAAGATAAAGATTCAGACAGAAACTGTGACAACAGCACACCCTACTAGTTACTGTATGTAGCAGTACAGAGGTCCTTTTTACACAGCAGCTGTGTGTCAAATCGCATACTCCCATACTCAACCTGGCTAGTTAAGAGTTTATAAGTGCATTCACACTACTAAGTATGCCAAAATGCAGTATACTATGAATACCCATAGCATACTCAAAACAACTCAAAAGTTAAGTGCGGAACAATGGACACTTGTCACCCTCAATGATCGCCATCTTGGCTACGTAGCAGGAAGGGGAGAGGCTTACGAGACTTATCAAGGTGGTGAAAATTATAGCAGGGGAAGCGACCGTTTCAGCGGAGAACAGCAACAACATATAAATAAAAATACGAACTAAGCACCATTTCGTATGACACGTGAAGTGCATTAAACCGTTCATTTTAGTCAAATGGAAAGGTCGACAGATGAAGTGACGTGATATTCGCGGTCAAATGTTGCGGCTGTCATTGCCGGCAGTATCCAATTTGAGACAACACTACAGTGGACATTCACGCACTACACAAGTAAGTATACTCGCATGCAGTATACTACACTTGAGTATACTAACAGAAGAATGTGACTTGTGAGACAGCAAGAGATTGCTCTTTGGTGTTGCAGCGAAGTCCTTCTCTATTAATGCCACCCCATTTTGTGATCTTAGGTAGCATGCCAGCATTCTGTACGCACAAGGGATGTGAAGCATAGTACAGCAGAACCTTTACATAAGTATGGAGCAACGCTTTGTAAACTATTAAATTAACATGCTAAAATCAATAATTTACCGGCCCTGTTATATGGTGGCTGATCTCGTCCTCTGCTTGGAGGTTGAGGAGCTCGCAGACCTTGCGCTAACCCCCAATTTGACGCCATAGTCAGTTAACTTTCGTGTTTTTGAGTTAGCTGCTAACTGCTACTAGCTGTATTTTACATGCGCCAATTGTGGGCCGCACACATAGTAGGTCGTCAAAACGTCACACCGTGCTGCCTCGCCGACTCATTCCTTTGATACAGGCGTCGATTTGGCATCATGACTACCAATGCTACCAGCTCAGAGGCGGGCAACAACAACCCCCATTACACCTTTGTAACGTTTCTACAGAATGTCAAGGCGCAATAAAGGCGCAACAGTCACGGCTTGAACAGGTTGTGTAAAAGGAGCTAAGGATGCTAGTTAAGTCTGCAAGAAACATTTAATAGCCTAGACATGTTGAAGACACATACATACCATTTAGCGTGGGTCACATGATCTCCTTTCTTCTTGAACGCAATTTATCAGCATCAAGGAAACCCCTGCAAAATACAAAACAAATTTCTTTTAATTACAACTTTTTAAAAATGGAACATACTTTAGCATAAGACACAGTTCCAGACAGGCAATTTGTGTTTCAAGATTACGTTTAAGAATGTTACAGAGCTCATTAACATATTAAGAAAACCATAAATAAGTTGTTCCATATTCAGTCAGGAGGCTCAAAGTGCAATTAAATCTGACTTCAACAGAAACACCCCATTGAGAAAGCGTTGAGTGGACATTTTGTTATGTGCCAGGTGTTATTAATCCTTTGGATTTAACAATGTATGTTAAAATACAAATAATATCCATTATAAATGATAGTACATCATGTGTACTACTATGTAGTATTTGCCTTAATGTGTGGGTAAATCAACCTTGTCCATGAGACCGTAATATTAAAATGAATTTATTTCTTTATTTAATTTTAACACACACTTTAGTTTTCTCTAAATTCACATGCTTGTAGTAAAGCCTTCTAATATAAAAATGTTTCATTACATGTCTAACAGGTGTAATGTTAGTTGGAAAAACAAAATTAATGCTCACATTTAACTTACTTCTCAATTCAGTACCTTAAAGGGTTAAAAGCCAACACCCTATTTTGTATTTCGAAGTATATCTAATCTTTTATAAAATATAGTCCCTTTGTTTGACAAAGAAATCAAGTATAGTTTATGTATAGTGTCTACAATGACAGAATTGTGTTAAAATGTAATATTTAGAGCATTTTGAAAACTTGCCACATATAATTAAAGCTATTTTTAAATACCACGTTTAAAGCCTCTCACACCACTTTAAATATTGTTATTAACTACATTTGTACAGTCAGTGTTTAGATTAAGTGAGGAATAATCAATGTTTAAATAAGTCCTTCATTTACAAATAGGTGAAAAACCTCAAAAATAGCTATACTGAAAAAAAACACTAAAATTTGCCTAACAATGTTGAGTTTACATTAGTCACTGTCAAAACAACATTTAAAGAACCAAACATTTGCTTTATTTTGTTGTTTTTGTCGAGTAAGTTCATACAAGGGCATATGCCCTTTCAAGGACAAAGCAAATTTTAAATGCGTAGGTTGAAATAACTCCAAACAGATCGAGAACAAATATACTTGTCCAAATATTACCTATGTTAACTCGAAGCAGAACTAGCAAATGTGCAATTGCCATCAACTTAAACACAATAAAATGCTACTGAGCCTTTAAAAATCGTTATCTTTATTCTTCGCTGACAACACTCCATGGCCATTTTTACAACACTGCGTCGAACTGTCGTTCTTTCCACCATATTGCCATGCAGTCCTGGATCGTATTTTACAGGTATTAATGTCGAATTACTCGTAGGTTCTTACCCATTTTCCAGGCCGTGTCTATCCGCCGGCATCTGCCCCGGTCTTTGACGGATTTTCAGGCGATTTTCGCCGTTTTGGTGGAACTTTGGGCCGCATCGTTCCGCCCTCCCTCTCCGGTGTGAAAGCCTTGCTCCTCTGTTGTGAGTGTCCTCCTCTCTGCCTCCGCCTGAGCTGATATTCTTCAGCGGCTCTGCCCACTTTACCTCAACGTAAACCATACTCCACTTCCTCTCCAACCACAGCTAGCTAGCGCTAGCAGTCTGTTGGAACTGAATACCGACATATATTTTTTTTTATCCTCAGTCAACAGATTTACATTTTAAATGTTTGTTTCCAGGAGCGTTAACAAAATAAATTTAATGTTGTACTTTGTACTCAAGAGTAGTAACAAAGTGAGCAATAAACCATTCAAATTATGATAAACATTTAAGGTACTTATAATAAGTAAAATAACCTGTGTCACCTTGTTACTGTTATGATGAAGCTAACAGGTTTTATAGAAAAAAAATAGATTTATAGTCACGTAAAAGAGATACCTAATGGTAGCTGGCATACAACTGTAAATATGAACATGGGTCAACAAGTTTATTTGTGTTGAAAAAACAAAATTTCTCAACGCTCCAGTGTGCCCACACGCTCCCCTCTCTTATACAATTCAAAGGTAGTGTGTGTTGTTCTGGGCTGTCAAGAAATTATTATAAGAATAGAATAGAAAGCCTTTATTGTCATTATACAGTGTACAATGAAATTACAAGAACTTAACTTATTTATCTCCTGGTTGATCAGCATAGATCAGACATCATACTTCGCTCCTGGTATTTATGTGGGCTTCTCGATTGCCAGTTTTTCACAGTGGTGAAGGAGGTTATTCACAATACAAGTTTTTTTTTTTAGCTTTGGATGTTTATGGTACAAACATTTTCAATAACTTCACTGGGTGAGTTTTGGAAAATTGTTTTGTTAAGGCACATCAGAGTTAGTGTCACTGAACATGAATGCAACGTTAGAGAAATCAATCAGATTAGTCATCATTAATTTGTTTGAACGAATAAGGTCAGGGGCCCAGTGCGATATCCAAACTTGGCAAACTTTGGCTCCTCAGTCAGTGCCTTTTTTTGTTGGACAGTCTATGGAGTCTGTGGTATGCGATCCACCTCCATCATTGACCAATGAGATGCTTGACACAACAGCGCATGCTCCTTGCAGTGGAAGATTTCTATAAAAAGATCGTTCGCTTAGCAACAGGGACGTCACCATAGTGCTATGTAAATCCTGCCGAAGAAATGAGTACAGCCTTATATTGACTGGTTGCACAGGTTTAAATAGAGGATTGGTTGAACCCCAAATGTGTTACATCATGTTTTTGTCGTGCCTTATCGGCATGTTTACAAGTCACTTGAATGTTGTAACCTAACACTGTGATTTTAGAGACTGCTTCCTTATTAAGATGAATGAATATCTCCCTCTGAACAGCACCAATTTGTATAATTTAAGGCACATCACAAATGAGGCTTCTATTCGTGTTGCATGTAAGAAAAAATAATGCCTGCTCAACTGATAGTTAAGGTTTTTTTCATTGTATTGTATCAAATGTAAGCATTTAAGAACTTACATGTGGCTTTAACATATGGTCACTAATGTAACATCAATCAATCAATCAAACTTCATTTGTATAGCACTTTTCATACAAACAGCGTGTAGCACAAAATGCTTTACATAATTTTAAAGAATAGAAGGCTACCACTTTATAGAAGTACTCATTTCTGTTAGTAGGCCTGTAATCATGGTGAGCATTTATATGCAATTCATATTTACAACAGTAATCTATTGTGCCACTCACTATGACACGAGCACTCTATGAACTCACACTGACCTGCAGCAAGGACCAACAGTTAACATGAAACAAGTCTTTGTCAAAATGGAAGGACAGGAAATGCAGCCATTTGTTTTAAGAAAAAGAAAATTACACCACAGGGTGTGCCTTAAACATACCATACATCCTGTAACATAGCAAACAACCTTTTGCAGTTGACATAAGAGTAGTCGCCTATGTTCTCATGTTTCCCCTCTCAGTTAGCAAGACAACTAATTCTGTGTACTAGTCATGTTGTTCAACAAACAGATGATGAGAGTCAAGTTTTAAAACCCCACAGCTGTATTTGCAGATTATACGTGTGTTTAATAGCAGCTAAACTGAAACTCAAGCATAAAGATAATACTGCATTATAACCCATGTAACACAGTAAGACTGCAGTCACACTGAGTTGTTTTCTCTGTGCAAGTTCAGGTCAACCTCTCATTATTTGTCAACTCCCTTCATTTCATATCTCTTCTTGTGGCAACCATATCATGAATTCTGGGGGGGGGGGGGGGGTCTTGTTTATGAGCAATATCAAGATATACAAAGTCAAGATATATCCTAACTAATGCAGAAGCACTTTATGGTTGATGTACTTTGACTGTGGTTTTGTATGCATGTTGGTGCTCCTCACTATGAAGCTACTGTAAAACATTGATTTTTTTTTAATGGCAAGCACCGATAGGGATCAAACTGGTCTCTTCAGATTTTTGACCTATGCATTGAAGGAAAACGCAGGCTCCGTTGTTATTTTGTGCTGCCATCTGGTGGGCTTTTATGAAATCAAATAGCTCTAGCATCCAGGAATGTGTTAGAGGGCCATCACTCCCAGTTCAGAAATAAAAGACATCAGCCAAAGCAAGACAGGCTGGTTTGTCTATGTTTTGAGACAAAGGAGGCCCTAACATGCTTTCACATTGTAAGAAATGAATCTGAGTTGTAATTAACCATAAGCCATTAGAAGGATTTTTGTCATTGTAAAATCTAAGTGTTGGTCTGCTATTTCAACAAGGCTATGCAAACTTCAAACCCAAAGTCTTGTGATTGATACAAAGACAGAGACTTTGTGTTTCCCTTATGTCAACAGATACGCTTGATATCACCGTCACTGATCATTTGACTGTTTATCACTGTCTTTTCTGGTCAAGATCTTTCCTGGAATCTGGGCTCGTGAGGCAGAAGTCTGCTGTCCTTGGAAACTTAACTGTGTTTGCTATAATGCTACTTTCAGATGCAGTCGGAAATTGATCACTACCAGTCAACCCCCAAATTTGCAGTGGCAAGAGATGTGAGCATAATCTGTGATGCTCAATGTGTAAGATATGATGTGATGATGTGGGTTAACGATGCCAAAATAGTGAAGGTGTTGTAGGGCTGTATTGTGTTTCTATTTTATTTTGTTCATTATTGTGTTCTAATTCAGCTACATAGCATCATTAACATTATTGATTTATTGACAGTCTGTCATTAGAAATGTTTTAATGCAGAATATAAACTCATGCAACATGTCGCCTCCTCTTGATTTTGCCGCACATCATGAAAGGGGTTAAACTGACATCTAACATGACTCTTCTTTTGTGAAACAATTTCCTAGAAAAGGAAAATGCTATGCATGATATCCAAATAAAGTAGCACTAACTGAAGGCAAAGGGATGTTCTCCATGTTGTTGTAATGTGGGGCCTTTTACGACTTGAGGATGAGTTTTAGCTCTGTACATATGCAGGCAAAAACTAACTGTGATATTTTTATAATTCCATCCATCCATTTCCTATGACCGCTTATCCTTTGAAGGGCCATTGGGGGGGAGATGGAGCCTATCCCAGCTGATTTTGGTCAAGAGGTGGGGTACACCCTGGACAGATCGGCAGCTCATCAAAGAGCTAACACATAGTGACAAACCACCATTTACACTCACATTCACACCTATAGTCACCAGTTCACCTACATCGCATGTTTTTGGACTGTGGGAGGAAGCTGGAGCACCTGGAGGGAAGCAGGGAGAATATGCAAACTCCACAAGGAAAGGCCCCAGGTCTGGATTCAAACCCAGGACCTTCTTGCTGTGAGGCGACCAATACCAATCACTGCATAACCATACGGCCCCATTTTTAGAGTTACTATGTTTGAGTCAGATTATATTCTATATACTAATATCAGAAAAACAGGCAAAAATAAATACAAGTTCGACAACAGAGGTGTATTTCCAGTCAACGTGGAAAAGATGCATGTAGGCAGTGAAATGTAGAATAAAAGTAAATGTACTAAGAAATAAATGCATAAGTAAAGTGATAACAACAGTTCGTTTACAAAGGAAAAAGTATATTTTTTAAAAACTTCCTATGAGGATTTGAGAAGATAGGTAGCAGGTTAATCGATCATGTTCTCTCTAATCTTAGTATTTCCAAAATCCTGGCTACTGACTACAAATTCATTTTCTGAGTAAATATAAAGAGTAAAGGAATAGTTCTTTAAAATATTCACCAAACACGAGCCACTAGAACAGTTGTATTTCAAATTAAGCTGTCAATATCCTTTTCTTGGAGAAAGCAGGTCTGTCGGCTTTTAGGAAGTACGAGGGCACCTTGAAGGCAGCACAAGCCCACATAATGTTCCTCTTCAGCACTAGGAACAGCGGGCCAGCCTTGCAGAGAGCCCTTCCGGAGGCGGATTATCCTCCATCTCTACACGAAGTCCTAATGTAATCAGGAAGGAATTGCCACTCACTTGAAGGCACACGCGTATTTCCAAGCAAAATTGCGACATAGAGGTTCACTATCAGGAAAAGCTTGGAGTGGCAGAGAGATGGATATTTGCGTCTCACATTTTCATTATTGTGCAAACAGCTATTTCTGATATTGATAGCCGATCCTGTAAAATGTGACTGGTGCCGTCGTATTTCATCTACTGTGAAGAAACTACTGAAAGAACACCTCGTTTCCATTTTTTATTTATTTATTTCAGCACCATGTTGACATACAGTCTGGCTTTAACTTGTATTATTGCGGCTCTTTGGCGGGTCAGTGGCGAACCACAAACTCTCTCGTCAGCCGCGACGCAGTTAAATTCAACATCTTCATCCATCATCAGCGAAGATAAACTGACTAACAATGTGACTGATGCTGCCGTGGGATCCCGGATTTCATCTATAATGACTCATCTCCCAGCTCTGAAAAACATTGTTATTTTCATCCTGGTGTTAACAGCTGCTCTCATCACATGCCTGGTCATCAAAATAGTCAGGTAGGCACGTTCATGTTCAAGTTGTGATGTCTATAATAACCAGTGGCATTATGATATATTCACTTCTCAGTAGTGTTTTCTGTGAATGAATCATTTGGGATCATGTGGTTGTGTTGGAAGCCTGGAGTAAAGATAAGGGCTTATTAATAATTACCACAGGGAGTTGTAGTGCAGAGGCATATGACTAATAAACCTGTTTTATGTCTGCTACTTGTCTGTGACCTGCGAACCTAAAAAAGTCAATATGCAGTGTGAAGTATTTACACTTCAGATCATTGCCAGCACATTTGCATTTATAGTTTACAATGTGTTTTAGGCTCACTTTAGTCATATTTCATTGTGGGGCTGCATTTAAGATCATTTTAATGTTGATTAATCTGTTGCAATTTTTTAGATTAGTCAGTTGACTATTTTGACAATAGAATATCTGTAAATAGTGGAAAAATAGCCATGACATACCTCAATGTGATGTAATAAAACTAGAAATGAAATAGCAAATCCTCCCATTTGAAAATGTGTTAGCAGAGAATATCTTACATTTTGTGTGATAATTGACTTATCAGTCATCAAAATTTGTGGCATTTGGTCAATCCAATCATTGTTTAAGCACTATTACATCTGAGGAAAACCATTATGTTGTTAGGAGTGTACAACAGCCATTTTGAGCATTATGATGGGTGTGAAAATTCCAATTTTTTCCATCTGGAGAAATCTTAATATAGCTTTACAGCTGATGTTGGGAATCAGCCAAAATGGCGCAATTTAATTTCTTGGTCTTGTCTCATTTTTGACACTCTGTTCCCCACAGATCTGGACGACGAATCCGAAAAACACGGAAATATGACATTATAACGACACCTGCAGAGCGTGTAGAGATGGCCCCTCTTAATGAGGAAAACGACGACGATGATGATTCAACCCTCTTTGACGTCAAATACAGGTTTGGTCTTTCTGCAACTCAGCAGCGAGAAGTCAGTGCAACAGATACTGATTTTATTCTAAAGCAGAATTAGAATATTATTGTTTTTCTTCTAACGCCACTTCTAAAATAAGACAGCAGGCCTGCTCGCATTAAAAAAAGTTCTACATATAAGTTGGGCCTATGATTCCCTATATACGTAGTGCAACTATGGAGACACATACCACTGTATAACTTGATAAGGGCATTATAATCTGATACACACAATGGACCTTTATTTCTTCAGAAATGTATCTGGACAGCAAATACATAGTCCAATGCTTCTAAATGGTCAAAAAGATAGTTTAGATAAAAAAGACTTAAAAAAAGACCTGATAGTATTTTGGACTTAGACTTTTATCTTTTTCTCAGTTTCTCTACTCATCTCAATTGTCTCCACTGTAGTCATAAAATGTTTTGAATTGATTTCCCTAAGTAAAGCACCTTGTGACTATTCAACCTTGCAGGACGGCAACTGTTAGTTTGTGCTACCAAAGCAGCAGTAAGCACCTCTCTCTACTGGTATGCATATTCAAGTTAATTAGAAACAATGAGATGCAGTACAAAACCACACAGGCAGAATACAAATAACTTTATCAAAGAATACTCTCATGTGTATTGGAAATTTTGCTCCTCTTGAAGAAACACTGTTTTAAAGAAACATTGTTTTAGTTCATGCAATGTTGACATTCGGTTTCACCCTTCCGTCCTTACTATTGTTCTTTAACACAGAACCACTTCCTCAATGGAAGATACGATGTCCTGTTTACCTGACATTCTTGACTTCCAGCTCAGACAGAATCCTGCTGGCCGACATATTTCCTCCTTACCGTGTAGACTGTAACACCAGATACAATTCTGTGAAGTGACTGTAGGTTTTCACCTTTGTTTTTGTTTTTACAGGTGAACCCAACACGGAAATGAATATTTGAAAACTCCCGTCTTGTCCGAGACAACTCAAGCGATTTTCTGTATTTTTGTGTTACAAAATCTTTCCAAACCAGCAACCTCATGTGCTGCTTGTGCATGGCTTTTATATGTGTTGTACTGGAACCACATAGATATCATTGTTTGCTGCTGACCTGCCCAATTTGTTCTTTTATGAAATCAGCATGGTTCATGTTGTGACTTGTCCCCTGAAGTCATTCATTAATCATACTGGTAGTGACCTCTAGTTTGGTTGCTTTTTATTTTTTAGATTTTCCATCGGTTTTTGTCATTTACATTTAATTTTACACTTGAGTTACAGTATGGAGCTGAGGAGTTTATTGTAAGAACCAATGCCTGCTTTGAAGCTACGAGCTGCCCATAGTAAAAAGCAGAATTAACCACACTTTGTGATTTAAGGAAATATTTAATCTTTAAATACTTGGTGTCCATCAAAGACATCGCTTAATGCATAAAGTGTTATTGTGCAAGAAATTTTGTAAAATTTGCACTCTCTGAAGAATCTAGTGATATACAGTAATTGCTATTTTTAAGTAAAATTTCATACCAAATATATTTCTATCGACTAACCATTTTATTGTGCATATATACTGAAGACTTTCTGCTGTTATGTATTTTTTTTTACAATGTATTGTTTCGGACATTCCTATTTTGCTGCTATCTCAGCTAAAGTTTTAAGTTTTCAAAGCTCATATTTGACTAAAAGCTCAAAGCATATCGTCATATTGGATGTTTTTAACAAGAGTGTATGGTATATATCCATTTTCTATGAATATGAATGCTGTAATCTATCTTGATCAGGTGTGATGAATCATCTGACGACTGCGTTTAATCAAGTAAACTCTGAACAATGTTTAATATTTGCGGTGATGTACTTAAAGTGACGGAGCCAGTCTTACTTTCTATTTTCGAAACATTTATATCACCATATAAAGTAGTTACTCAATTAAAAATGATCCCCAAAAGTTGCATTTCTCTTGTTTGAGATTGTGAATAAATAGGTCAGTGTAATGTGACGTCTCCCATAATAACTTTCATTAATGGGTCACTCATTCTTGTAAAGTCTAACTGGAAAACGACCTTTTTTTCTGGAAGAGTTACTTCTTTGTACCATAAAAACTTTCAATTGGATGTAATATGATCAAATCTTCATAAATCAGTTATACCCTGTAATCTATTTTTGTCTGATGTGATTTTCCCGTGCTCTTATGTAGAAAATGTACTTTCTTAGATGAGTGGTAGCTTGCAGAGCAACAAATTATTTCCAAACTGTGGCCCGGTGTACTCCTCCTTGAGTAAAGGCAACAATGGCTTTCACCGCTGATGATGCAAACGTTTTTAAACATGCACGTTTACAAGACACTGGCCATGTCTTCAAATGATTTGTCCCATTTAGATAAGCATTAAAGTACCATTAAAAATAATGACAACCAGAAATGGTTTGTTACATTCGTTATATCCTCAATACAATTACATTATCAGACAAAAAAGTCTGATTTAAAGTAAATGAAACACAAAAACAGGAGTTCGGTAAACTTCTCTGCTGTTTCCTGCTTGTCTCTGTCTACACTGTAAATGTAATTAGAGTAAACAATGCTGAGTACACCTAGATTAGGTTTCTGCAGCAAATGTGAGTGTGGGCGTTGAAGGTGACCTTCTGTTTTAATCCAGACTGTCATTTGATATAGCACCATAGCATACAGGTGCAGTTGTTTGTGAACAACCTCCATTACAGATGAAAAGAAGAAATTGCATTAGTTAGTCTTGTACAAGCTATTCAATACTTTCTTTTCAGGGGAAGGAATTTTGTGTATTTTCCTTTGTTCAAGACAAAAGACACTCACAGAATCCTGAATAATTATTTGTTATTGATATACGAGCAGTATCGAGGGTGTGTGTGAATGTCTGAAACGGTTTTTGAATCATGCATTGAATCATTGTGATGCAAATCAATCAACCATATTTTTGATTCAATGTTCTGTAGCAGACTGTTGGCTGTCATGTGTTTCCATCAGACTCTATGACCACTGTTCATTTCAGTATTGTGTCATATTGAATTTTAATATCTCAATATATGTGCAAAGAACTGCATTTTTGTGCCTCTGATAATTCGATCTCAGATAAGTATGTCCCCCTTGTTCAGTTATCTTCTTCCATCACGTCCCTCTTTAGTTATGTGGAAAAAGCGTGCTCATTTGAAGATGCTAATTCTGGACTTTTATTAGAATGGAATCATCTGCTGCAGAAAGTTCCTCTTGTAAAATGAATCAAAGTCATTGTGGTGGCTATTTGAGGACAAGTTAATCACTCTCGTCCCACATTTAAACCAAAAATACTAACTGTTCAAACTGTTTTTGGAGGTTTATTGAAAACGAGTCTCCGGTTTTTGACACAAACATGTTATGTGTGCCCACTATTAACTATTTCCTCTGTTTCCATTTGTTTTACACTACTGAAATAAAATTGTTTCCATTGAAGTGTTAATCAGAGAGGCTTGAAGTGTATTTTTTTTTCCATTCTGGTCTTTTTTGTATTTGTTGCCACAGAAAAGTACATTCACTTTGTCATAAATGCACAATTTGAGTGTACATGAGTCATAGGCTACTGTATATTATAAATACAAGAAAACATAAATATACCCCAGTTGTGTGTATCAAGACAATTGAAACATGCAAAAGCTTAACATTTGTTTGGTGGGATTTGGACATTTAACAGATGTTAACATTCAGTACACATGATAAAAAGTTAGGTCAAATTATACAGCACAATCCCCCCAGTTTCACAGCAGACGCCACATGTCAATAGAAAGTTTTCTAAACTGTGGCAAATTCCAGATACTGGGTTAATAAATTTAATTGTGTTGGTCACAGAATGTTTCTATTTTTGCTGCGGTCAGAGAAGTTTTCACAAATAAACCTTTCATTGCTTCAGACTGCTGACGTCTCTGGCAAAACTTCCATGTTTACTCATTAGTGGAAGAAAGGGCTACATGCAAGTCAACAGGCGCATCCTGTCAAAACAGCACTTTTCTGAACATATGACTTGGACGTGCATAAGACGCTACTTGTTCAGCTGCAGAGCTCTTCCAGTATCTCAAATACTTCTGTCGATTTTGATTACAAGAGGCATTTTGATGCAGAAAACATTTGGTAAGACATCCAGTATTAAGACAAAGACTCTTAAAACAAAAAACTAAATGAACTGTGTTTGCTGAGATCGGGCTTGTAAGTACAAAAGCATAATTCAAATTAGCATTAAACAGATGTATTAGTTTGACAAATTAGTCTGATATTGGCCTTTTAGTAAATATATTGTATGTCTTCCCTGGCACCCCTTCAATAAAATATACTGCTTTTGCACATTCGTTTAGCTTTTTAGTGTTTTTTCATATGTGTGTTTTAAGTTAAATAATCATGTAACTCGTCATTTTCCCCATCCTGGGTAAACAGTGAACATTTTCACTTCAGGGCATGTAAATGATCCAACTTTAAATGGTCAAATTTACTGAGCATGTGCACAAAGTACTAGCAGCGTCAATCCAATTGAAGTTGAACAAAAGCCACACACATACTTTACATGTCCATTATTTCAAGTGGATAAAGGCCTTTGAATCATCAGCTTCAATTTTACTGCATGGAAACTGTTGCTAACTGTGACTAGAAATGAATTTAAAGCACATTATGGGGGCTCACTTCTTACATCGTTTGTAAGAATATCACCAATACATTCATTAAAAATAAAAAAATAAACACACAGCTTTTATTACTGCCACTGCCATAGTCTGACCATTGCACTAACATTTCTAGCGCAGACACAGGGCTGGTGTTCTTTGAGAGGAGTCTACAATGTGAGTTTACCGTTGGCGAAGTCTGTGTAAACATTCTCATGTGAGCAGCTGCTACACTCCTTCTTTATCCTCACAGACACCGAGCACAATTCAGCATGCCTCGACACATTCAGGTGACCCTTAAGGTAACCAAATCTTAGCATGTGGCAGTTCTGGTTGACTAGACTCTGAATTTTGGCTTATGGGTAATAAGTTTCACTCTGAACATCAGTTAAGGTGCTTTATAAGCTACAAAAGCATAAAATATTAAGAGGAAAAGGTGTCATCACAGGTTGAGCATTACATTAACTCTTTGAAAGAATCCTGATTCAAAGGGTTGATCATATTAAAAACGAGTGTTTGAACAGTTGACCAACATTTTTACTTGTATCATCACATTCCCTGATTATTAAGTGCTTCCATCTTGTGGCCCAACCGGTGACTCACAGCATCATTAATCCCACACCTCCTCATGCTGTTGACATGCTGTGTAAATTACTACACATTAGTAATGGAGCCCTATTGTACTACAAACTGTGATGATTAATTAATGTCATCTCATGATAAACGGAAAAAGCACAAATATGAAGAACATGTTCTTAATCCATTAAATTACACCTTACTGGAACGTGGATGTGGTGTGACAGCTTAAAATCGGCTGTTTAAGGAAATGAAGGAACCAGCAGACAGGATCCAGGCCTACATGAACAGTTGGGTTACACCAGACGGACAACAGGGTATCATTGTTTGAGAGGTTGCCATAGAAATCTCATTAAAAGGTCAAACACACCAGTGAAAGAGTCACCAAAAGAGCTATAAATAGAAAAAGTTCATTTCAGTTACTGGAAATAAGTTAATTCAAGTTTCATAAAAGTACATTAACAAAAAAAAATGTTTGTACAATCAAGAAAATCTTTTCCATGAAGATCTGTTTTTTTTATTTGCCCTGGAGCTCCTTCTGTGCGCTCCTCTCTACATCACAGGTCCCAGTGTGTAGCCGGAGCGCCCCCTGTCTGTGCAATGCGCTCAGGGTCCTGAACTCCAAGGGCATGGTGTGAGGACTCGAGCTGGATGTGTACTCGTACTTTAGAGAATCATAGTAGTGGTACTTGACTGGTTTTCCCTGCGGGTCAAGTGGGAAGGGCCAGAAGCCGTAAAGATGGATCTCCTCACAGAAGCGAGTGGCCATCGTGTACATGAGGAGACCGGTGGTCGGACGCTTGATGTGGACATTGTTGGTTAGCCAATACCTGTTGACAAAGACATACATGAGTCGAGCTGCATTCAGTGACTTATAACTATCCAAGACTAAAAATACAACAAAAGAAAGAAATATGTTCAAGGTCCATGGAGCTCTTTTCTTATCGCCTTCGATAAGGTGAGACCTTTCTCCCACTTGTATCAAGACTGATATAAAGTATGGCTGAGCAAACAAAGTGGAAATAAAAAATAAAAATGTACACAAGTAAAAATGTTGAGCTTCCCAGAGTCCAGACATGTTTACTCTGTGGTAGTTCACCAACGTGCCCTTCAACAGCTGTCTGCCCTGAGATAATCAACAAGTGACCTTTTGGTTTCTTCTCCTATTTCCTCTGTGAATGAACTGCAAAATCTCAACCTCTTTTTAATTAGTCTAGTCATTTATTCTGACAGTCTGAAAATCGAACTCATAATGAAGGAGCCGGCTGTTTAATTGATGGTCAGTTTTGATTTAAAAAAAATCAATTTTCATGCAAAACACCAATAATTCTTTTGGGTCCAGTTTCTTCTCAAATGCACAGATTTTCTGATGTCTGTTATTTATCATTGTAAAATTACTATCTTTGGTTTTCACACTCTTGATTGGACAAAAATTAGCAATCTGAAGACGCCATTTAAAGTTCTATGAAAATGTTCACTATTTTTTTTTGAATTTCTTCTTTGTGCCACACTATTCTTAAAACAGGATTATTCCTCATTTCCAATTCGAAATAAAGTGGCTCGTACTTTTTGTATACCAGTGCTTCCAATCCAAACAGCAATAACTATTTGTCTAGTCTCAAGGCAAAGATTCTCCTGAAATAATGGAAGCTCAACTGTGAAGAATGGATTTATCTCACGCCATTGATGGAGAGCTTACTGTATGTTTCTTATCTTTCTTAACTCCTGAAGGCTAGATTAAATTACTTGTCCTATGTTTGCTGAGCACATATGTTCTTTTCCTGCAGCAGACTTTAATAAAACACATTGCACACTGGTGGATCTCTACATAATTGCATTCTTAAGGTGACCTAGGAGCTCCTATGACAGTGAGATGCCACATGTTGTCCTCAGCAGCAGCTTTAGGAGCAGGTGGTTGGGTGTTCATTTGAATTTTTGAACCGCTAGCCCATTTCATCAGCCCCGTGGCTATCACTGCCTCCTGCTGCTGTGCACTCTGCGGTTGGTGTGGAAGGTTGTGTTGAGATGCAGAGGCTGTACTATTCAAAGCAGTTCATGTGCCATGAAGGGCAAACAGTAGACAGAGTCCAACCCAACACAACAGCAGGTGGGAGGAATTTTAACAATCAAAGGAGATGGTCTAAATATCAGTGAACTGGTCTGAAGTGATATTTGGGTGGAGGGACTATGAGCTGATTCTGTCATCTACTTCACCTGATGGGGATTTACCGTAATGTTCTATAAGAAGGACAAAGGCAAACAAGGACAAAGACAATTTGCACTAAATTGTTTTCTCTTCTAAGACACTGATCTTATAGGCTAACCACATTGCCCAGTTCTACCCCTTTGCAAAACAAAGTGTTAGGTGAAGCATACATGATAGCATTATTGGTGGCCGTTGGGCTTACAGCAATGCAGGAAAGATCTGGAGCAGGGTGTGTTGTGATGAGAGACAAACAAGGGCACCTGTAGGCCTACTTTGTATTTGGAGCTAATTAGTAAATGTCCGCATTCCAACATGCTCAACTAAAAAGGTGAATATGATAAACATACATGCTGAACATCAGGATGTTCACATAGTCATTGGGAGCATGCAGACATTAGGCGTTAGCTCAAAGCAGCACGAAGCCTCAGCCCAGCCTCAAAAGCTGCTAGAATGGTTGTAGATCCCAGTCTTGTAGCATTTCTGCTTGTGTGAGGATTAAACAAAAAATATATTGTGACACTCGGCGAACTTTTGAGCCAGCCTAACTTTCCCCCCCAATTTCCAGTCTTATAACGCTAATAACGCTAATAAGTTAATCAGCTCCCGGCTCAATCCTCTCATCTAACTCTCTGCAAGAAAACAAATAAGTGCATTTCCCGAGATGTTTGACCATTTGTTTAAAGATTGATCCTAATACCCGAATCAAACAAAAAGTGGACTCATTAAATTGGCAGAATCAAACACACAAAGGTGAGGAGAGATCTGAGTAGCATTCTCACTGCCCTTGGCCTGGCGATCAGCTTTAATGCTCTGTTTAAAAATAGCCAGCTGAGGTGCAGATTGGAGCTTGCCAACACCTTTATTATGCTGCTCACAGGTGTTCTTATTAGACGCAGCCCACCAGGAGCAGCAGCTGCGAGCCTGAGCTGCATCTCACCCTCTGACAGCGTGGAGAAGCCGCAGCGAGGGGAAGGCGGTGCGCACGTCCACGGTGTGCAGCAAGATGAGACGAAGGGCCCACTCCACGCGCTCCTCGCCCCCCTTGGCCATGAAAGCTGGGATCCAGAGCACGCTGCCACTGAGGCTTTGGAGCCGCTGCAGGAAACGATCCCTCCACTCTTCATTGACGAGGTCCTGGAAGGCCCGCTGCACCACTGAGGGGTTCATGGTCACCAAGTTGGTCTGCCACCCAACGTCCCGATAGTATTCCTCCACTGGTGCCAGGTTACACCTTGGGACAAACAGGCACAAGTCGCTCACTTTCAAATGTGAAACTATTTCCAGTATACATATTTTTAATTATCTAATTTCTTTGTCTTTTTTTTTCTGAACCTCTTTTATGTTTTCTACCTATTTTGTGGCGTTTATTGTGATGATTGTGATTTGGGCTGTATATATAAAACTGATTTAACGTGACTATACCATACATACCAGACACATCGGCAAACATAGAGCACTCGTTTCTCATTAAGAGTGGGACCAACACAGCTTGAACACAGCTTTTCTTTAAAGGGGACAGGTCCATCATACAGTTAAACTCCTAATTCGTCGCTTTATAGATTTAATGACTGACACTGCTATGACGTCCCACATCCTTTCTCACATCTTTCTTTTTTATCAGAACACACATGCTGTGTAAGGCTGAGCCCAAACTAGACTGGAGAGGAAACTGTAACCGCTCTTGCCTATATGTGACTTTTTCCTTTGAGCTGGCAGCACCGTGAAAGGATTTAAAGAAACTAAATATAAAGACAGCGAGTAAAGCCTGTTCCTTCATTTGCCTTTGTCAAATCTATGGCATGTACAGATGGGAGATAAATTAAAGGAATAACCTGATTAAATCAGTGGAGAAACATGAATGCTGATGCTTCCATTCAGGACATGACAATTATATTCATGTGCTGCAGTCCACCACACTCCCCAGTGACCTTAAATGAGAACTAAAAATGAATACATTACAATGGTACCGATCATACATATCCTTATTATTCTCATGTCCTTAACAATTAACTGCAGACATGAGTGGTACCAAGAAGTGAACTATAATCTATGGAGCGCTGAAGCTGTTCTGGCAGCTCGAGGCCTGACACTTTTATTTAGCTTTTTTCTTGTAATTTATCATCCCTTTGTCCAGGTCCTCAAGCTAGTTGAACCATTTCCCCTGCAGAAATTACTACCAGGAGTAAAATAGAGCAGAAATACAAATGAAATGCTGCAGAAAAGCAGAGGATGACATTTTGTTAATGATGTTAACATTGGTCTCTCAATAAATGCCAGAAAACACAAAAGCCTATAATTATCATGCTGAAGCAGCCCTATTCTCTAAAAGGTGTGGCAGGAAAACACAGATTTATAACTTTGCATTCTCTAATTTTTACACACAAATAAATCTACTTTTCAGTTACATTTCAGTTTTCAGATGTTTTTTGTGTGTTTTTTAATCAATTTGTAAGAAGAAGTCAAATTTGTGAATCCATAAATTTGCAGATGCATGGTCGCTGGATGGGGACTTGGTGTCCCTTTACACCTTGAGAGTGTTGTCAATATATTATGACTGCTTTAGGAAACAGGTTCAAAGATTACATGCAAACAGAAAATGTGATTGATGTGCACCATCTTGTGACTATTATTCCATTGCATTATCATGACACTGAGCTGCAATCATCCATAACTAGAGTCCCAAATGCTGTCAGCCTACTTTGTGGAGGCCTAGCTCAGGGTACAGAACTATATTTAGCTGAGACATTATCTCCCTATCTGCTACATGAATGCCAGAGAGTCCTCAGCTTCTCAAAATGCCACATTCCCTGTTGTCTGCCTTCAGTCAACCATTACTGCTAGGCCCAGGCATTATTATCATGCTGCTGGAGTGTAGAAATCATGACCTCTTCCTCACTGGCAGAACATCGCAGCACTTAGAAAAAAAAAACGAGATACACACACAACAGAATCAATCTCAGAATAAAGGAGGGACATGCAGAGATTTTGAGGCGCATTCAGCGATCGATCAATCAGCTCAGTGAGGTGCTACCATAGACAGCTACTTCTTGCTCCATTTATACGACATCATTAAAGTCATTGATTTATGAGAGGATTTTACACACATTAGGAACCCATGCACTCCATGTTTTGTTAGATTATTCCGAGTCGTACACAGAATCCCAACTGGAATACTCGCTTTGCACCTTCCGTTATAATATAAATCTGGATAGATTTATTTTACTCCAGTGACAGGTATGAATAGTGATGAAAATACCTCTCCGTGGTTCCTTTGCTTACTTCCAAACACAGAGCAGAGCTGGCTGAAAGCTTCACAAACAGAAATCTCCGGTAAATGAGAGACAAACCCCTGAGAGTGTCGGTGTTTCTCAGACAGGCATAATGTCTTTCTGCTGGATGTAAAAGCTTTTCAAAATGCATAACCGTGCATTTAATTGCTCTCGGTCTGCCAGTTCATTTCCAACATTAAATAATTTAAAAAGCTTTGACAGCTTTTTTTCAAAGGTGAAATTAATATACTGTATTTCCAGGCAAAAGAACACAGATTCTAAACCTGAGTTAAAACCCCAGAAAGCCAATGAATTAGACTCTCAGCAAAGTCATATAAACCGAACCCAATTGTGCTAATCCGTTTCTTTTACAGCTCACACTTACACGTTTTATGATTTATTTCAACTCGAAGAGTCCCAGCACTGAAATCACTGATGCATTCTGGGTGGAAGAAATACTAATACCTGATAACAAAGTCGTACGAGTCAATCTCAGGTCCACAGCTGCTGTTCAGCAGGATCCCAGAGTTCCCCACAATGGCACAGCGCCTGTGATGTTGGTTCTTCATGGGGGACACAGTTGGCAGAAGGCGGTAGAGATTCTCAGAGATGTTTGTGGTGCTGTGGCGATCAAAAACATAGTGGATGATATCCCCCGGTTTCAGTTTGCCCTTCAGAATAGAGATGTCTCTCTCCGGATCGAAGAATCTCAGAATATTCTTCCTGTAGGAAAAAAAAGAGAGAAAGCACACGAGTTACCAAAGAGTCTGCTTGGTCGAGTGTGAAAATGTCGAGCTAATAGTGCGGAGTGAGGAGTCTGCCTGATGAGGTTGGAGAGGGTCTTGTTGAAGGTCCAGTTGTTTGACGAGGGCTTGGCAGTGCTATTGCAGCTCGGACCAAGGTTATTTATATCTTTGCTTGATCTTGTCAAAGTAGTCGGATCCACGTGAGCTGCAGTCATTCTAAATGGGAAAGGAAATCCATGTTATCGATACAATCTGTTGATCTAGTGCCGATCAACATGAAACACGAGCTTTGTTCTTTGGTCCATACATTGTGTGAGCTTCTCTTTTGTTTATGGAGGTTCTTTATTTTGGGTTATACACTGGATCGTCAGTGCATTTACTCAAATACAAACATTGTAGTCGGTCTTGAGTAACAAAAGCCATTTTTATGCTACTCTACACTTTCATTCTAAGGACACTGCATAGGAAGATCTTATATGCAAAGACAAATTCAGTATCAACTTTAACATAGAGAATGGAAAACACTGTAATCAATTCATGCACTAGCATCATAGCTACAATATGTTCCACCTCAAGGAATAACAACAAGTAGATCAACTTTACATATGAATGATCATAATCATAATATAACATTCATGGGGGTCATTTTCTGCACATTTGATAGCTAAAATACATTTAAGCACCAATACTCGAGTACATTTCGTTAACTACAATCGATACCAATAGATTGATGGGTATTTATAAAATCGGCCTTCTTGCTGTAAAAAGTAACAAGACTCTCACAGCAAATGACTCACTGTGTTGAAGGCTGCAGAGGATTTAAAATGACCAATGCCAACTGAGATACAGAAAGATCAGTGGGCACTGGAGGTTTCCAGCCACATGTATATGCAATGATAGAGGTGTGTGAGATAACTGGATTTCAGACCTGTGTGGTTTAGGGATGAGCCAGTTCACCTTCTTTGACTGTCCATTATTCCTGGAAAAACAAACAGATTGAATTATGAGTCACATACTGCAGCCTGAGGTCTTGGCTGATAATGGACGGATGCTTTGAGTCCCTCCTGTAATCATATCATGTATAATGCACCCAGTGTGTTGAATATAGGCTCACTCCCCGTCTGTCTTTTAAGACAGAAATGAAGGTGAAAAGCACATCAAGGTATTTTTAGAGCAATCCACTGTGGGCCCATTTGCTGGTCTAATGAGGAGAAATGTGGCCTTAATGGAGCCCCATTATACTGAGAGGAATTTTTCTCGCAGGGGTATTACACCAACAAAGATGCATTTGAATTAAACACACCACATGCACATTAAGATGTTGGCATATCAATCCATTTTGGAAGTGATCTCATCTGATGAAATCATGACAAGCTGGCTGGAGCTGTGGAAATGAAGCGGTGACAGATTGGAACAGGAGAGAGCTCTGACAGACAGGTGGGACGTTTGCACTCATTTTACAGACCCATTGGCTTTAAATGTATAATTGTATTAAGCGGCATTCATAGGTCTGGTTCTTCTCTCAAGGTGAATCACCAACTGGGATGACCTCATTACAACGTGAGCCACAGCCGCAAATGCTCTTGCAGGCATGGAAATGTAAGAATCCTAAAGCTTCACAGATGAAAGTCTTTTTTTTTGCTTTTTGCTTCAGGAAACACTATCTTTATTATAGCAGTGATGATAATGAGGAGAGGAGAGGAGAGGAGAGGAGAGGAGAGGATGTTGCACTGTTGAGGTTTTACATGTGGCAGTATTTGGATGTTAAATTAAGAATGTATTTTCTTTCAAGTCAAATACAAGTGGCCCACATGAGTGTGTGAAGTGTGAAAATAGAATGAAAGAGAGGAAAGCCTCTTTTGTTTCTAATCTGTTGCCCCTCCAAACACACACTCCTCCTCTTCCTCTCTCTCTCCTCTACCTCTGTATGTCTCTCTTTCTCTTTCTCTCTCTCTCTCTCTCTCACACACACACACACACACACACACACACACACACACACACACACACACACACACACACACACACTCACTCTCTCTCTCTCTCTTGTAGTGTAAACGTAAGCTATCCTATCCCGCATGCAAACTGCTGCAAGACAAATAGCCTAATCCTTGGAGACCCATGCAGGCTGCTGTCGGAACAGCTGCGCCTGCTGCACCCAAATGTTCCAAACGTAGAAACAAAACCACACGCACTCCACATTTCAACTCCAAACTTCATTTAATTTAAATAAACTAATTCATTTCACTCATTTACTCCCCAATCACCACCACTTTATCGGATCCTGTGGGGAAAAGCAGGAGGAAATTGTAACATTAAAAAAAAAAAAAAAAAAATAGTGGCCCACACTGACTCAGACGCAAACACACCATGCGTGGGTAAATTATGGCTGGCGACTTACGCAGTTTCTTGCTCCACTTGTGCAATATCTTCTATAATCAGAACCACAACCAGCACCGCCACAAAGCCGAACAACAGCGTGCGGACTGTACCCGGCATGGCTGAGGGGCTGAGAGGAGAGGAGGTCCCTCCTTTCACCAAACACTGTGTTCTATTAACCTTCTTTTGTTTTCCACATCATGTTATGGATCCAAAATCAGCTCAGGCATCTCCCCCATTGCTCCCGTCGCCGGACACGAGCTGCGGTCCTTCTTCCCCCTTCGTCAGATGATGATAATTGGGTGTCTGTGTCCCGACGGGGCGACGCTGCCGCGCCGTCTCCACTGTTACCTCTATTCCTCAGTCAAACTTTGAACGCGTGCACCCACAGAGCCAGCCATGGGAGCAGCGAGATGTAGGGCACTTAAAGGCGCAGGGGCTCAAATCTCTCCCGTCACCTCCAGTCAGTTGGAGTTCACTCCCCAGGTGTTGTTGGTCGGCTCAGCACGAGGAGGTGGAAAACCGCAGTGTGGAGACAACTAGTCCGGTGTACGAGGTGGCAAAAGGACAGTTCGAGCACAGAGAGTACAGTTTTGTTCTGGTTTGATAGCCTACGTTTCATTCATAGAGATCTGAGATGAAATAAACCCAACATTTGTTTATTGACAGTGGGTCGGACTGTGAAATGAATTCCCTTCTGGGATTTGAATCTGAATCACAGTGAGTGAGTCCACTGCAGCTGATGGTGGAAACTACATTAAACAGGCTTGTGCAGTTTAAGGTAGCCTACTTGCTATGGAGTGTTTCCATTTTATGGTATTTTCTGCTTCTACTCCACACTTAAAAAAAAAACCCCACCACTCATGTTTTGGCCCAGTTTGAGAAAAAGCCTTTTCTTTTTTTTTCTGTTTTAAAATTATTAATACATCCTTTTCTTTCTTTTTTTTTATTGCAAGACAACATATCAAACATTAACTACATAAACAATGTGTGTGACAAAAACAACATTAAAAACAAAAAACAAAAAAAACATGATATACAGGGCAGTCAGCAAAATTTGTTGTAGGCAGGGTGTGTGTTTGTGTGTTCAGGTGTTCAGTCAATGGGAACCTAGATTAGGTGGATGGATGAAATTGAGCTAGAATACATATTAACAGAAAAAAGTATAGACAAAGCAAAAACTTTAATAATAATATTGTTAATGATCATGCTGGTAATAATGATGGTAACGATAATAATAAATATTATGAGACTAACAGCTGTAGTAAAGTCAAGTGGAATGCCGCCCCTCTGCTGGCAGCGAAGCGGGATAGGGGCGTCCTCAGGGAGCTCCCGAACAAGAAAACTGTTTGTACATCTAATAATTTTGAGTCTGGAAACTCAGCTTTTAGATAAATAGACTTTATCCTACCAATCCAAAATGACCATTCCCTTGTTAAACTAACCCATAGCTACAAAAAAGACTTGAAGAAAGCCACAGCAGGTGCAACATGGCTGTGATCTGGCTGTTGGTGTGCTCGGGTCTGGAGTTCTGGACTGGCCAGCAATGAGCCTTGACTTAAATTGCATCAAAAACCTCTGGGGCAGGTTGAGTGAGTACAACAGCGTGAACGTCTTCCACAGACTCCAGTAACTCCAGACAGGTCTGACTGAAGACTATAGGCCTCCATCCCATCCCGCTATAAGGAACAAAACTTTTGATTGTTATTTTCATACAGCCCAAACTACCCTAGCAAGTTTGCATTTTGAAATCCCTTTGAGTGGACTTGTATCTACACTACATTTATCTGTAGATAACTTTACTGTACAGAATAAGCTTACCCTATACATACAAAGACACATGATAAGCTTATGCACTACAACATTAAACAAATAGGTCAGTAATATATATTTTTAGCTTATGACCCCAGTTGAAGCCTATTGTCATGTTTCAGATGAAGTCCCATATGACTTGACAATTATATCTTCACTTTAAGTGTTCAAGACACCAAGAGATAAAACTATCAAATACTTTACAAAAGAACAAGGATTAGAGGGAGGTCGTCAGAACAATCTTCTTCTTTCCAATACCATTAATCTCCTCTGGACCCTCATGTTTTATCTTGTGATCCTTGGAGGGGACTGACCCCTAGGTTGGGAACAAGACTTAACTCTAGCTCCACGTTGACCAACGTCAGTAAAATGCGGCCTATGCATTAGTTAACAGTCTTAAAAATGTCAAGCAGTCACAGGATCAATTTTTCTGCACTCAGTGTAATACTTTGGTTACATTTTACTGATGAGAGAATATCTGTATTCATCCCTTGGCCTCATTTGTTCATGATATTCCTGCTTTTTCATCATGAGATCTGACAGATTTATTAATTTAAGAGCCCCTTGGATCAGAAGTAATTTCCTGTGTGAAAAGGAAACTGTAAAAATAAAAAAATTATGTTTCAACTCAGAATGCTGATTTTTTAATCTATTTTTTTTAACGTGTAACAGGGTGTGTTTACATTGTTGCTATTGATACTTTTATGTAGTTTGATCATCTAAATACTTTTCAATCCGGCAGCTATAAATCTACTTGAATGAGGCTTGAGGTTAAGTGATTTTATTAACTTCTATAGAAGAGGAGGGTTGAAATGAAAACATTGAGTTTTTTTTCTTGTCAGTTTGGGGTGAGATATTCCGTTAATATTGGGCACTGCTCTCATTTCCAAAAAAGGTTTTTTTAATCTTACATTTCTAATTTCTTTTTATTGCTCAGGCCATTTTTCCCCCTCTTGCACAAACTAGATGTTGGAAATGGAAATGCATCAGAGCATAAATCTTTGTATTACTGTTCCTACTGCTGGCCTTGCTCTGTTGCTGATTGGATATTTTTGAAAGCTTAGGTTCATTGTGAAACTAGCTGGGATTGTTCGTCCTTCTACTCATCAAGCACATAGATGTTACTGTTGGACCCATTTGCCCTAGAACAACGATTTAAATTAGAGTTCACAAGTTGCTGCTTAATTAAATAGTGATTAAGCATTAAGCATTCTAACATTTTAATTATCTGTACGTTACAAATGCATGTCTAGTTAGTTCTGTTCTGTTCTGTTCATCCAATCACGATCCACAAAGATGTCCAGTCGTGCTTATCAGACTTTATTTACCTAAAATAAACACACACCTTCAGCTTCAATGTATTATTACTATTGATATGTTGACAACAAGAGAACTGACCACATGGTTAATGTGTGGTTAGCTGATGTTTCATTGCATACTAATCATTTATTAGACAAAGCAAATGAGTCTGTTTTAAAATTTCTTGCATACATTATCTTTTCATACACATGGATAAAGGGTTAATTAACATAGAGTGAAAAGAGCAGCTGGAGCCTCGAAAATGTGCTTAAGACTGATAATAGTATTTTTCCATGGTACTCATGTCTGATATTTCCTAATGCTGATTCATTCATACTGAATAGTCTGCATTTATATGTGACACTGTGTTGTAAAATTCCACGTGCATCCCTCTTATCTTCAGTTTGTGGTGTTGTTGTTGAAAAACCAAGCATTAAAATGGAAATGTCAGCAGGCTGAACTCAGTCACTCCACTAGATTAATATGTACAGAAACATGCACAGTGTATCCCTCAACCGTATGAGGAAGGCATACATTTAAGTTCCCCACCGAGGATTTATTGCTTTATTTATTTGTGTTTGTTGTGTATCAGTTCGTCTCACTAAAGGACCCATGCGGCTAATTGATGCCTCTTCATGAAGAGAAACTCTGCACATTTCCTCTCTTTTCTCTCTCTCTAATGTGAATAGCATCAGGAGTGAGGTGTGTATCGTAGAGTATTGTTAACCAATACCGATATTGTTATACTCCAAGTGATTGTGTCTTTTTGAGGAGTGTCATTGTGCTATTATAAGCCTCTACAACCTGACAACCACACACACACACACACACACACACACACACACACACACACACACACACACACACACACAAATACACAACACACTGCATTTGCTCATTTCTCAAAGCATGTTATATTCACATTCACAAAAGCTAAGGATGGCATGTTGTTTTCATGAGAGGCTGCTTCAGTGCATCAGCCAAACCTTACCATTTTTAATAAAGTTATAATTTATTATTTATTGTTGACATTGAATCAATTATTTATTTATTATTTATTCCAGTTTGATCTATGATTTAATGAAACGGTGATTCATTCCGATCCAGCAGTTTTGTTGTGTTTGATAAAGATGTCAAGGAAGTCCTGATAGATGTCTCTTTGTGGAGTTATGTGCTATGAAAAACATAGTTTTTGCTCAATTGTTCACAACTGCATAGTGACTTTGGCTGTGGTGTAAAGTCACTATTGATTTATTTAAATTTCCAAGCAGAAGCTTCTCCGATCAGTCTTCAAATTCACAGCATATAAAATGTGCACTGCATACAAACAACATGCCTACACGCTCTAAACCCCCTTGACTCTCTGCTTTGTGACAGACTATAGTCAGTCACTAATTGGCTGACTGGGTGTGACACTTTCTGTCTTTGAAATATTTTAGGAAGGTGATTCACGGCTACAAAGAAATGTCATCGCTTCATGTTTTTCAGTTAAATTTATTGCATCACTCACATGCATCATGGCCCAATCGTCAATATACTGACCTAAAGCCATGATCGATTTAGGGCCACAACACATTTATGATCTGCTACTTCAGACCTCTCAGATCGTCAGAGACTCGTCTGTTTCGCGTCCACAGAGTCAAAACTAAACATGGAGAAGCTGCATTCGGTTTTTATGGTCCGCAGATGTGGAACAAACTCCCATAAAACTTTAAACGGTTCTGTTTTACTCTGACTTTTAATAAATTCACTTAGGGTTGCAATGCGCTATAACTGCACTGTAACATCCACTCCACTGTTTCATCCATTTATTGAATTTCAGCTTCATATTATCTAATATATTTAAGTCTTCTGCAATTCAATTTACTGCTTTATGTATTGTCTTGTCTTTCTTATACAGCTTAATACTTCTTTTTCTGTCCAGCACTTGGAACTGCCTTGGTAAAAAGTACTGTACAAATAAACTGGCCTTGTCTTTTGTCCTTCTTCCCTGAGTGATGTTTGTTATCTGAACCATAACAATAAATATCAATACACATCTAGTGTTCACCATCTTTTTCCATTTCGGAAGCTGATGAAGTTCTGTAGCTTTTTACATTGAGTAGCAGTCTGAGGCTGCATTGAATATCAGGCTGTTGGATGACAGTAATCTTCGTTTAGATTAAACATCTTCTAGATTTACTAGAGAATATGCAAATGATTTCTTATCGGGCATGATCTTTTACAGCGTAAATTCTTTCTGGCTCCTTTATGAACAGTGACTGAATGCTAAAATCTAAAGATTAAACTAGAGGCCTGCTGTGTGAACCACAATATGAGAACTTTCGCTTGTGTCATCCAATAATTTCCTGCCTCAATACTTCACACCTTACTGACTGAGCAGTTAGTGCAATATTGAGAATATGTGATGAGACGTGAAATGCTGGAAGGCAAAAACCCTGTGCCGCTGCCCTTATGGTGCTGCAACATAATGTGAGAGAGGGTCTATATAATATATTGCTTTTCAAAGATAAGTATTCATTCAAAGTATTCATTGTAAAATCAATATTCTTCTTAAGCATCTTTTGGTTCTTGTGGGTCTAAAAAAAGACATACTGACATGCTGTAAACTGCAATGCAATCTGGGAGCAATAATACCTGATTACTGCATTTTAAGAGAATGCCATTATTTACAGGAACGTATTGTAAACATCACTGTAAGCAGCAGAGCATCATGGGAAGGTGAAAGAAAAGTGTGGGAAAATGAAACAGACATGCTAGCCCAGCCTTTTGGGGGCGCTGGACCCTATCCCAGCTGACATTGGGCATGAGGCGGGCTTCACCCTGGACAAGTCATCAGTTCATCGCAGGGCCACAAAGACAAACAACCATTCACACTCACATTCACACCTATGGTCAATTTAGAGTCACCAATTCACCTATATTGCATGTTTTTGGTGGTGGAAGGAAGCCAGAGAACCTGGAGGGAACCTTTGCAGACACGGGGGAGAACATGCAAAGTAGATTTGATTAGGTCAGTTGAGTTACGTGTTGGTTGTTAATGACAGAATAAAACCAAATCAAACCAGACATAATACAAAAAGGCTGGACAGAGCATTTTTCTAAAAAGACAAAGTCTATAAAAAAATAATGCAAAAACACAATTGCAATCCATTTTCTGAAAAATAATTTATTTCCAGAGTAAAATAAATGATATGTTGCCATACAAAAAGTGTAAGAAAAGGGACGATGTAAAACTTTAGCTGTGGAGAGACATCAGTGGAGTAATAGGTTGCACGCACTGAGTTAGATTGAAGAGTTGTTCAAATATGACCAGGATTAAATTCAGTGTGTTCTTTGTGTTGTTCATTTTGTTAGACCTTGCACAGACAGCCTCCTGTAGCATTTGTGTAATTTACCGATTTAAAGACACAGATTATGTTTCTTTGTCCTTTTTGCACCAAAAGAATGAATCATACTACTTTCATCATTTTGAATTGTCTCAAAACTTCTTTTGCATTACACACACATCTCAGACAATTAGATTATATATAATTTAGGCAATCTAACAAAATATTCTGTAACAAATATATTACTCCTTATCACTTTTACTTGAACGTGCACAAAAAATAAAGAAATATAACTCTGCTTCTCTGCTCTTGCACTACAGGCGAAAAATTCGAAAGAAAATATACTTGACATTCTTACTGAATGATCCCTTATTAAGACATATTAGGCTGAATAAACTCTGCAGACGTAAAAGTAAACTTGGAAATGATCTACAGTAAAAAACAAACTTGCAATCTGACACAGCTCTAGTAATAGCATGGACATGTCAGATGTGAATTGCACATTTGCACCTATGAGACAAGACTTCACAGTCTAGTCGAGACTGTATCAAAAACAGGGCCTGTGATCCAGCAAGATAACGAGACACTGAACAGTGTATGACGACATGAAAACACCATCTTGATTAAAGTTATTAGACGTGGGTTCTGGCAGTTGAAACATCTAGTAGGCCACTATAATAATCCAGTCAGTGCTTCTATAACAAACTTTCCTGCATTGAAATAAAATGTATTAACTGATGGACTATTTGTTTGTAAACAGTTGGCAACTTTTAAATATGAAAAACTGAAGATCTACCTGGTAAAGATCTAGACAGACAGAACACATAGTGCACTGACTGACTGAAAGGAAACTGTCATTTCTCACACAGATGCCTGGGATCACGACAGACCTAAATCATTATGGCAACTATATCTGTAGTAGCATCATGTCCACTCATTAATAATCAACTAGGACTGAGCCAGACAGCACTGCAGTCATCTTCTACCACCAAGTCAAGACAGGAAATCACCGGCAACACTGGACAACACACCTTGCTGATACATGAACGACTAAAACGGACCCTTTCAAAAGTTTATAGAGGACGTGGAAGGCTGTGAACAGCCACAACTCCTGATGCCCTGAACGGGTTATTAAATAGATTGCCTGTGTCAAAAACATTCTATTTTATCCTTTCACAAGAACAAAATCGTGAAATAGTATTTGAGAATGTCCACATTGTCCTTTTCTTGCATAATGAACTACAAAACTGACTCCATATTTTCACAAAACTCGTGGTCCTCTAGGTTGTATATAAACTTTGTCCTGTCGACTTGTTTGGGGTCGTCTGTGAGCGAGGGGTAAAACTCTGCTGGTGTCAGGTAGCCCTCGTCTCCTTTGATGTACTTCTTGTAGTTCCTCCGCAAGCAATACCATGTTGTGGTGTAGAGGAGGAAGGCGATGCCCTTGAGAATGATGGCGAGACTCACGTACAGGTGCCTGTAAGCCACGTTGTTGTACAGCAGGCAAGCGCCTTTGTCGCCGCAGTCTGAACTCCAGAAAAGGCAAGTAGAGTCGATCCCAGCACCAAATATCAGGGGAGGGGGGATGAATCCTGCAAAACCGAAAAACACTGGCTGAGCCGACAAACTCTTGCTGTTTCCGCCACAATAACGTCAAAGATTAGAAAAACTATTTTATCTGCATTCTAGGGCAATTTCTAGATGGCAATTTTTACTTCTAGTTTCTCTCACAAATATGCTACACAATACTACACTTACTGCCTCAGTGCATAATTTCTCCTCTCTGACTTGAAAGCACTGCTCCCCAGTGCAGATCAGAGCAGAGGAGTGTCTAAGTGAAGATACCCCTCGGGTAAATGCTGACCTTGGAAAGACTGCCTTCAACTACTTTGTACCTTATTAATGAAATTAATTAGAGGATAATAAAACTTGAACGTCACACTGGACATCTCTTTGAATCAATCTAGTGACTGTTACTGATACTGTGAAAGCCTGTTGTATCTGGTTAGGTTCTTTGTGTAATATATTCAGTTGGAAGAAAACAATTAATTAGGTTTACTGGAAAAATTGATCATTTATCAGCTGTTTGCCATAATCAAATAAAAAACAACAGCTCATACAGCTCATACAACAGATGTTTGTTTTCACAAATATAACAGAAAATGCTACTTTTACTGCCTTCTACCATCTCAAAATCATTCAACCCCTCAATGAGTAGTGTCTCTAGTGGTTTGTAGGGACCCTTTTAACACTATGATCTGCTGCAAACGTGATGCAAAGCCAGACGCCAGCTTCTGGCAGCATTCCTGAGGCATCTTAGCCCATTCCTTATGGGTAAAGTGCTCCAGGTTTGTAATATTCCTGGGATTACATGCTGCAACCGCCTTCTTCAAATCCCACCAGAGATTTTCTATGTGATTCAAGACAGATGACTGTGACGGCCACTCTACGATGTTGCAGGACTTCTTCTGAAACAAAGCCTTGGTGGACTTTGGGGTCTGCTCTGGATCATTGTCCTTAAGGAATGTCCAATGACGCCAAGCTTCAACTTCCTCACAGATGACAGGATGTTTTCTTCAAGTATTTCCTAGACCTCTACACGCTTCAGGTTTCCAGAGCCAGAGGAAACAAAACAGCCCCAGAGCATCACCGAGCCACCGCCATACATTACTGCATTATGCTTCATTCTTCCTCCTCCAGACATACTGCTGATCCATGGGCCTGAAAAGTTACAGTTTTGCTGCATTGCTCCACAGAACAGAGTCCCAAAAACCTCTGTGTCTTATCTAGATGGGTTTGAGCGTAATGGAGCCGATTTATCTTGTGCTTTTGGGTCAGCGTGGAGCCTTTATGTTAATGTAGGCCTTATGTGAAATAAAACCTTGGGCCTCTACTATTAAAGTAAGTCTTTGAAGGTCAGAACAGTGTTTTAACAACATCTGAATCAATTTTTACAATTGATTTTGAATAATTTTTAGAAGGCAGTAGTCAGTAAAAGTAGCATTTTGTGTTATATCTGGGGAAAAACACTTTTAATATCTGTTGTATTGAGCTATTTAAACTGTTCTTGTGTGATTTTCTTATTACAAACAGATGATGAATAGTTGATTTTACAAAATAAACCTGGGGGGTTGAATCATTTTGCTTGTAGCTGTGTGTGCTTTGGAGATGACATCATCTAAGCTTGCCCCCATGAGCTCTGGTAAATCTCCACACACTGAACAGACACTGATATATCTGGTGAAAGTTCTTACCAAGGAGTCGCAGCAAAAGAAACAACACTCCGAGTGCATATGATTTCAGTTCAGGGCTCACAGTCCTTCAAGAGAAACAGATGGAAAAAATAATTGTATTTGTTTTCCTTGTATATTCTGCACACTCACACAGCTTTTTAAAGTTTAGACTCACAAACATACCTGATTAGGATGATAACCGAGGGAGTCTGGGCCATGGCTCCGACCAGACTGCAAGCACAGATCACACAGAGGAAGACGAGGAAGGCCTCCTGGCAGCCTGGCGTAGGACATTTCCCTGGAATTGCTGTGGCAAATTTACTCTCCGCAGATATACAAGCACATTCAGTCAGGTTCTGCAAGAGAAAAAGAAGATTCAAGAATGATCCGAACAAAAACACGTAGATCAAATAACAGAAAAAACTTCTTATTTTCTCTATTTTCACATTTGGAGGAAAGTCTGGTGTCATCACTGTAGAACTGAACGATATCTGCACTTTAAAAAAAAAAAAATTCTGCTTCAACCGAAGTGAGACAGCAGTAATGGTGATGTTTTGTGCTGCTGAGCTGAGAGAAATTCTCTCTGCGTGTGATTTGAATTTAAAAGACACAATCGGCAGTCGATATCTGATCTTGAAGTACCCACAGTATTATGCGATAGCTGACGACACAACTATGAAATACTGGGACTCCTTTGAGCTTTCACATCAAAGTTACAGAACATTTTCATGGACTGAAAGAAAGGTCTGCATCATCTGCAATTAGTTTTTCTGCGGTGGAGTTTGGTAGATAAGTCTCCCTTGCCGAGATTGTGACTCCATTTTTTTTTTTTACTGTCTAAGGGTAAAGACCTGAGAGATGCTTGATATCCTCTTAGTGCTTCCTCTTCGGGTGCAGCCAGCAAAGCAGGCAGACAGGTAGGTGACACCGTTGGAGCCGCACACGGGGCTGATTGAGGAGGTGAAGCAGTTGCAGTGACTGATGCACTGAGCTTCTGGTTTCTCCCCCATCCAGAGCGTCCTGAACAGAAATAGAGAGAGAGAGCTTACCCACTATATCTGTATGAACCACAAACAAAAGAAGAGCACTCTCAGCACTTTATCAGTCTTACTATGGGTCTCTGGTCAAATTTTAACATCTCCATGGAAACTGCAGTGCACCATTGAACCTGCTCTGGAGCTGGCGGTGTCCTCGCTATCAAATTAGAAAAGGCCTAAAGTGTGTACTTCTACAGGACCACCAAACAGACAGAAGTCCGGCTTCACATTGAAATGACAAGGATTAAAGGCAACGATATTGCATCAAATCTTAATACTTGTGTGGTCTGTTCAAAGTATCAAAACTTGTCAAGTATTTTTCTTTAACTGGACAACCATTTAAAAAATATACCTTGGATTCAGGTAGAGTTAATCTGCTTGACAAACATTTTCCGGGATGAATCATGTACACGTTTCCTTCAAACACAATGCTGTAGACATTTTTTTTCCAATGGAGAGGCTCCCAAAATAAAAGGGAATTAGCTTTATTGGTTAGCTTTATGGATCTATAAAAAAAACTGATAGGCCCAGTATGTGATCTAATCCAAAGCAGAAGGGACACACTTACCTGGAGGGCCCCTGATATATACATGCAATTACACAAGTGGATATGGTTGTACACAGTAGTTATTGACTGAATGTGAGTGTAAAATGTGTACTTTTTTTATTTACTTTGTAAAACATCAATTATTCCCCTGTCAATTTACCCTCTTTTCTCCCTGCATGCTGCAGCTCATGCCTTCAGTTTTGTATATTGTGATATTGTTGTGTTGAACACAGTCCAAATCCGAGATGATCAGTTTACCATCATAAAAGCAATTGTTGCCTGGATAAAAAAAATTTAAAACGTTTTCCAGCTCTAGACAAAAACAGGCTACAATAAATAGACAGTGACAAAGGATTGTATATCATCAAGACTAATCAAACAAGAAACTAATGCATTAATGAAATGTAACCGTCTTTATGTAAAACAGAAAATCTAATAAGTCACCAGAAGTTACAGTTGACTAATTAATATAAAGTAAATGAAATTTATGATTATTTATTATCATTTATTATTTATTTATTTGCTGTTTAACCGTTTCATACATCTTCAGTGATTCTGCTTCATTCTGCAGTCTGTGCAGCTCAGAGGAAAACAAGGTCACTTTTTGAATATAAAACCTTTTTATAGACTCTATGAAATGACAGGAAAGTTGTTTGAATAAAAACTGTTCCCACTGTGCCCCAATAACTGACAGTGATAAGAATTTTTATTTACACATTTAGACCTTCAGTAGTTCACCTCCAGGAGAGTCCTCTAACCTTGGCAGCAGCTTTTCACAGCTCAAATTTATTTATTAGTCTTTATGACAGAACACAAATATTAAAAATGACTTTCTTTCACAATCTAAGGTATTAAAACTCACTGAGGTTGCCAGGGGTACACAATATAATTACACATTATATAGCTTATTATCTATTGGATATAATTAATGTTAGCTTTGTCTTTTGAATGGAGATGGAGATGTCAACTATTTCATCTTAACCTATATACAATCCTGATTGGTTAGTTACAAAACCATCTTTGTCAAAATAAACATTTTTTCTAAACTGGAAAAACTGGGATGAACAGAGTCAGTCACAGGACCAGCGAGCAAGAAAGTCAAACTTTTTGAAATCAGATAACTTTAAAACAGTGTGACTTTGTTGCACCTACTTCAAGGTATCGTAACAATCTCAATATATATATTACTATAAAATTATAATACTGCTCTAACTCGGTGGTTCCCAAACGTTTGACTAGTAAATGCAGAAATATGTTCTTGTGACCCCTCATCACTGATTGCATCCTGTGAATTTACGAGCTGTAACCAGATTATTTCAGAGTGATTTTTTTCCCATTGCATTTAAATAAAACAGAAATGTGCTTACAAGAAAAACCAAATGGGGAAAAGGTTAATATAACCTATGTGTAGCAGACATGAGTTTTTTCTTATCTCACAACCCCTAATGTTGATATTGGTTGGCAACTAATTGCTAAACCTGTATTTAAAATGAAATACAAATGGTTGCCATATATTCATCTTCTCTCTTACCCATTTTCATATGGGACTGTAACACCTGCAACTGGACTGGTGTCACAGCCCAGGAACAAGAAGGAGACGTAGCAGGCAGTGGAAACCAGATTGACCAGCATAGCCATGCGGATGGCTCCCAGCGCAGACAAGTTCAACTTCTTCACCAGCAAACCGCCCATGAAGATCCCCAGACATGCACACGGAATGGCTGTCATACCTTAAAAGGAAAGTTATGTCAGAATGTGTTTATCTTACTGGTATACAAATGTGGGTGTCGTGCATGTGTGCGTGATTGGTCTGGATACAAACCGAGCAGCTGGTTTGCTGAGGTGGTGGTGAAGTTGAACTGCTGCTCGAGGTATTTCCCCAGAAAAGCTGCAAAGCCAGCCACGACTGCAATCTCCATACAGGCTGCCAGGATGATGCAAGTGAACACCGGGTTGGATAGGAGGTGCTTGGTCACCTTGGGGATCACTAGTTGAACAAAAATAAGAAAGGGGTACCATTAAAATCCTAGCATGTCGGTTAGGTTTATGCATTTTATAATATATAATATGTAATAATAAGTACATTTTAAATGTATTTTTCTGATAATTATTTTACTTAAAATGGAGTTTTTCTTTGTGGAAATATTTTTAGCTGAATATTCATAACCACTTTTGGTTAGAACTACACTCAAGGGATTTAAAAACTTACCACCGTGTTTATTTGTATGGGTGGCTTGTGTTGTGTGACCCATATCTGGTTCCTTAATACTTTTAATCAGTGACAAAAACAAAGATCCAGAACAAAAACAACATAATTTTTGCATAATTTTCCTCCAGCAACTGGATGGTGTCCCATAAGCACAGAAACAGTGTAATGTTGTTATGCTCCATCATGCCTCAGATGATTTCTTATTGTTTTGACATGTACAGACCTATTATGAGTGACCATGGTGCCGCGGTGGCCAGTCGGAAGCTGTTTCTGAGATGCAGGAAGCGGATATGTCGATCCTTATTCTGGGTCGTTACACAAGGTTGACCAGGGCACAGGCAGTCTGTCTTTATTCCTCTGGCTCCATGATGCTGGAATAGACTTACTATTGTGGAATGCTGAGTATTCCCCACCCTAGAGACTTGTCTGGTAGACTGCCCTGCCTCCAGCATTCAAAAGCGAGGATTCCCTGTCATATTGCCCCAGCCGTGGCATTCTTGCAGATATCATTTTCTCCTGGACTTCCATATCGTTTTATAGAGGTGAGTTAGTTTAACAGGAAAACTATCATTAGGGATTAATTGGACAGAGCCATTGTGGCTATTTCTCTAAAAATTGTGTTTTCAGCCACAAAGCTACTCAAAATCGGTCAAGCGTGACCAAACATCGTTTGTTGAGAATTATCACGAAACCTGCCAAACTTAAAGGTACAAGACCAATTTTAAAATAGAGACAATCTTTTCCCAAACTGGAAAGATGAGTGGTGTGTGTCTAAATCCCTTGTATTTTACACTAAATACAGAAGCATCAAACTCATACTTCAGGATAGATAGAGATTTGCTTATGAAGAAATGCACACAAATATATAAAATAAAATAAAATAATGAACATTTTTGCATTTATGGAACGTGCATGTTCTTTGTATGACAACATTGTAGTACTACACAGGCTCTTTGCACACTCACCCCTGAGTTGCTGACAGCAGGTGGGGCTGTTGGCAGGCTCGTGGTTGCGTGCAACTCCATTAATGGACTTTGGAGCCTCATAGTCTGAATTCAGAGAGGTAGGAAGCATAACCTGCTCACTGTCTGCCCCCTCCTCCCTCTCATTGGTTGGCAGTGACTGAGGGAAGCCAAACATGAAGACAGCTGAGCAGAAGAGTAAGGCACCACACAGGAGGAAGCCCGCCCACCAGGCCCCGATCCACCGAGGGTCATCTGGAGTGATGCCCAGCTTATCTGTGGGGAAGCACAGCAGAAGTCACCACATGCACAGAGAAGCACATTAAAGGAATACTGGAGAAATATGAAACTCACCGGTGTCGATGAAGATAGCGTCGACATAGAACTTAGTGCAGACGGAACCAAGGATGAAGCCACAGGCTGGACCGAACACCAGTGTAGAAAAGAGGATCCCTGCACAAAAACAAACATCGACCTGAATGCTGGTTCTGATTTTTTTCTTGTTTAGTTAGAAGAGCCGTGGAAATTTGCACAGCAGGTCACCAATCAGAATCATCAGATGCTCTGGATAATACTGTTTATGCCTTTTGGATGATGCTAGAAAGCATCTCTGATAAACAAAAAGAGATACAAAGGAACCTTTGTGCCATGTGAAATCAATGTCGCCATGCTGGGAGAACAGCGCAAAATATATACAATAAATATGTCCAATATGTGCAAAAAGTTGTATCGACCTTTGCGCAAAGACATCCTTCCTGTTTGAGTGGGACATATTTTGTTTTAAAAGTCAAGTACAGAAAGGAAACTTGCATTAAACCTCGTATGTAATGTAACTCCTCAGCCTGTAAGTCTTTGCCATTTGAATATAGGGCAGCAAATGTATTATAGTTATCATAATTGATTCATCTGCTCTTTTTTTAAAAAAAAATGATAGACTTATCCATTTGGATAAATGTTTTTTTGGATTTTTTGGTCATTTTGGATAAAACTAAGTGTCAAAAACCTGAAAAATTCCCATCCCACATTTTGAGAGCCTCTTCAAATAGTCGTTTTGGCTTCATTTCAACTCTAATTTTTTGGTGACCTTTTCTAGCTGGCACCGTTTAAAGCAAGGCAGCAAACAGGGAAACGTTTTGGTCATGAGAGATCAAATCAGCCAGATAACACTAGGCAACTTCACTCGCTATAATCACATGGCTCGGCCGTCTCTTTCTCACAGGGCAGTACACTGAACAAACACAAACACACTTGCTCTGTTAGGAGGACACCTGACTACAGAAACCAGTTCTTTTGTCCCAATCTGTTCTGGTTGGCAGCTGGGGATAAAATGTGGAGCTTGGTCCAAAGTCCTCATTAAAGTGGTGTCAGCAGGGTGAAGGACAGTGACCCAGACTGGAGGCAGATAATGAAGACTCATTACTGTGCAAATTTTCCATTCCCTGCGTAACAACCTCACTATGATTCAAGTTTCTACACCTAACTAAATCATGCATGGTAGCCGTTTGCCACCACTTCCAGTCTAAGATATACTAACCGCATCCTGGCTGCAGCTCTGTACATGCAGAGCTGTACTAACCTTTTTCATTTCACTCTTGTGAAGAATGAGACTAAGGATATTTTACAAAAATTCATACTCAAACTATATACCTCAGGGTAAATTCTTCTGTAGAGACAGGGGCGGAGAAGATAAACGGCATGCAACAATAAATTAAAGCTGATTTGGAAGGTTTTATGTGAAGAATTCCCCTGAGCACATCCTGACAAACATGGTTACCTTTATTAAAAACTTCTACTCCCCATCCACGTCAGTGCTGCTGTTAATTCTTTCTCCTAATCATATTATCATTGCCAACCCTTGCTCTCAGTTCAGATATAAAACGATAACTGACTGTACAAACTCTAAGGGGAATAACTTGTTTGTCACAACAGGGTTAAGGTCATTAAATCTCTGTGATGGACAATACACAACCATCCGCTGGTAAACACACAAGGTCTTCAAACCTTTAAATCCAGTTTCCCTTCCAGCGGTCCTCTTACCAGATAAGGACAGAACAAACTAATTTGTTCATGTTGCAGTTCAACCAAGCCTTTTAGTATCCTGTGAATTATACTCGCAGGGGAGCATGTCAGATGTGATTCAATAACAAAGCTCAGTTCTAGTGTTGTTGTCTCCCTCTAATTTGTTTAGAGACTCATAGAAAAGGCTGGGAGCACTACTGTCCATGAGGCTTGTCCTTTTCCAGATATTAACAAGAGCATTTCCGCCAGAGAGCATTCCCTCCCTTCTCCCCACAAGTTACATTCCTATTTGTATGCAGGACCTGTATTTGGATTCGTTCAGCATGAAAACATACACCTAGAACTTGGATGTGTCCATAACTTTTGTTTTAGGGAAAACAGCTGTTCCAGAGTCAGCGTTTATGTTCCACTAAGTGGATTCTTCTAAAAATTTAATCACCTGTTCCTTTATCTGATAAAAGCTTCATGTAAATTGGTCTATGACTGTATGAGTTTAATGGCTGCCCTCAGGCTTCTCGCAATGTTTAAGGAAGTGAAAAGAACTAAATCCGCTGGATCCGCCCCTTTATCTGGATCACCTCCAAAATTTAATGGGTTCTTTCAAACCACAAACTCAATCTTCCCACCAAGTTTCATGAAAATCTGTTCAGCAGGTTTTGTGGAACCCTGCTAATAAACAGAAAAAACCAAACTGATCACACCACCTCCTCGGAGAAGCACAGATGCATCCCATTTCCCACGCACTACTTTGGAAAGTTGACTTAAAATGATTGCCGAGTATGCAAATGCCCATGCATCTCAACACAGATGGCTGGTTTTGTATCAAACTCCATCCTCTGTGTCGAAACGATTGTGTATCTCATGCAAAGTGTCGGTCAGTATATCACATGTAACACTTGAGCTTTAATTAATGTGGAGCCAGGTGGCACCTAATGAGGGGTGGATCCGATGCTGTTTGACACAGCTAGCAGGCTCTTCACAACATGGGTGCTTTAAAAAGTTTAGTACGTCTAGACTCTCGAAGACAAAAGGTTGAGATTAAAAACCAACACAGTGTGAGGTTAAACAGAAAAGCTCATAGTAATGGAAATGTCGGATGCATTACGCTCCTCAGTTTATTTCTTGCTCTCACGGTACAAAAAGGAATTCCTTCTCCTCCATTAATCCTCCTCTAGTTGGCTCAGTAATCCCCTGAGCCAAATAAGAGCAATATGGCAGGTCAAATAAACAGCTTGTGCCACTTTCACGAGGGGCCAGACTGAAACTGAGAGTGAGCTAAATGATTAATAAAGATAAAGCTAAAGAGGCTCCTGCTCTGGGGCCTAAACATGACTTTGTGTTGGACGGTAAGTTGAAAGACTGTGCAGAGGAATTGCATAAAGCAGACACAAGGTTTCAAGGTTACAATGACTATAAAGTTTAAAGAGTTTTTAAACATAATACTTTTCTCCTCTGTCGTATGTCCGGTCGAAACATCCTCTGTAAAGATGACTCAGGGAAAAAAACTCAAAACAGGCCAGTGATGTCAGACTGAGCAGAGGCCATTTTCTGCATTTCCACAGAAGTATTACTCACACTGACAGTTACACAAAGCATTCAGACTAGAACACTTCACTCACACACTGCAGCTAAAAAAACAAACATCCTTCTGCTTCTCGGAAATGCTTCCCTTACTTTGGTCAACCGCACAGAAATGGCATGCAGCAGCTTTCAGGTATGCACAATAACTTCTTCTCTTAAATGCAAGAAAGAATCATTTCAGCTTTCTCTCTTTCTTTATTGATAGGAACCTCATTAGCTTTGCTCTTAAAGCAAAGCTAGCCTTCCTGGGGGCCACAATGAAAACCATACGTACATACATTCAAAACAGACACCAAATATTCAATCTTACGGTCCACACAAATCAACACATTTGAAAACGTACCTTAAACATTACGGTCACCACAGACGCAAAACATATATGTTATATCACAATATAACATAATAATCATCACAGATTAAAAGTATAAGGCATATATAAAACAATAAAATCAATATCTTATGAGTGAAAACTTCCAATCATAACTCTTACAGATATTCCTAGCAAAAACTACAAGTCCCATAGGCATGGCATTAGTCGTCAAGGAGACAATTAGAGAAAACAAGTTCGGCATTTAATACGGTACAGCCTCATTTATTAACCAAGAAGGTGAATGATCGTAATGTCCACCCTCTAATTATCAAATGGTATCACTTGTTTTTAACCAATCGGAAACAACAGGTTTGCGTTAATGGTACGCTGTCCGAACCCACAACCCTGAGTACTGGTGCACCTCAGGGCTGTGTCAACTCACCTGGCCTTTTTACTTTATACACCAACGAGTGCAGAAGTAATTACCCGAGCAATGTTATAATTACATTCTCAAACCATTCTCAGGCCATCTTATCTTTGATGAATAAAGATGATGACCCATCTGACTATCATTCAGCAATAAAGACGTTTGTAAAGTGTTGCGATGACAACTACCTCATTTTGAATGTTAAAAAGATGAGAGGAGATGGTGTTTTGACCCCAGGGGAGTGGGTGACCACAGGCCTGTGGTCATCCACCATGAAACCATCTCACAGGTCTCATATTATAAATATCTGGGCGTTTTTATTGACAGTTCATTACTTTGGAACACGTGTGGAGAGTCTTCGCAGCAAAATGCAACAACGGCTGCATTTTCTACGACGACTTAAGACTGCATGGTGTGGATATGAAATGTATGCTCATCTTTTATCAGGCGGTCTTTGAAAACCCCATTAGATGTGGCGTCACAGTTTGGTTTGGCAACCTTCTGCACAGCTGAAGTCCAAACTGGTCCGACTGATGCAAACGGCTTGGATAATTATTGGTGTCAAACAGAACATGTCCTTGCAGTGTTTATGAACAGGCCACTTCAAGACAGGCCAATAGAATTGTTACAGATCCTGCTCATGTTCTTCATTCTGAGTACCAGCTGCTGTCATCTGGACAGAGGTTCAGGGTCCCCCATAGCAAATTGAATAGATTTAATAATTCTTTTATTCCTCTGTCAATGAAACTTTTGAACAGTAGCAGATAAGGCGTAGAGTTTTTGGGAAAATGTCTGACTGGGTATGTAAAGATGTTTGACATTAGAGAATTTACCTTTTAGTATTTCTTAACCCATGAATATATTTCTGTTTGTATATCTTCTGTATGTAATGTGTATCTTATAGCTGCAGCATGGGTGAAAAGCCCAAGACAAATTTCCCACCTTGGGGGACAATAAAGTTTATCTGAATCTTGATCCATCCTCGCATCTATTCCTCGCTCACGTCTCTCCTTTGTATCTTCACTACGAGGAGCTAAGACGCTTTGAAGACACGCAAGCGATGGAAACAAGGAAACACGTCAGCATATTGAGAAGCACCTCCTCTCACATTCATCCATCCTCGAATCCTCACACTGCTGTTCTTCCACTTGTTTTATTGGCCAGTGCCGTTTGATTGGGGGAGCTCAGCAAATTACAGCTTACAACAAATGTTCTACAAACTGCCACCTGTTTTATACCAGAGGAGAATGTGGCTAATAGACCCTGTAGTTATATCAGTGTTACTGCTGACCTAAAAAAAAACAGCACTCACCCATAGTTGTTACAGTATATTCTATCACATAATATGAGTTAATGACCTGAGAAATCCCCAAAACTGTAAAGAAAAGAGAGATTAATAGACTTTGAAGTGATATATCTCAAACCTTGTTGGTCTGTGCGTTTGTTTATTTTAACAGGACTTTTTCATCATCACACAACCTGCAAAAAAAGACTCACATCTGCATGCATCCCATTCTCCACTAAGTTTTCACCAGGATTTCATGTGAAAGTGCATTTAGACATCAGGTCTCAGTACGTCCATGTCAGGTAAGAGGCTATAGACATAATCTGTGGCTCTCAAATTACTGCCCGCAACATCTGCTTTTAACACAGTGAGACTCTGCTAAACACATCCTGAATATGCATGACGCTATCAGCTACAATCATAATCAATTTATCTATATCAGCTCTGTAAATGTTGATCACGTGCGTCAAATGTTATTCAGGAAAAAATAGTGGATGAAATGAAACTCGAAATACGAAGGAATTGGTTGTTCTGTCAAGTTTTGCCTCTCTCTATTTTCTATTTTGTACTTTTTTCGCTGTCACATCTGATCTCAATCTCAAAGTCATTTGACCTCAGACTCTCTGAGGGGATATGACAAAACTCTTATCTTTAAAAAAAAAGTAAAGAAAAAAACCCAACTGAAGCCGCACTTCCTCTCCTCTCTTTGGCCGTTACTACAAACTCTGTAATCCTGCAGAGTCTTGTGACTCCCTGACATTTGGTTAACACCACAAGCTGTGAACTACAAAGACAAACTTGTTGACAGGGAATGAGCCAATTTGAATGAATGATTCCCCTTAATGAGATTAAATTAAAATTAAATTAAAATTAAATTTAACTTCAGTTAGCATTTAGTGTCACTCAAAAATCCAAACATCAAACATAACTGGAGTCGTCAGTTTGAGCACATAGTTATTAAATAAACCCTGCTCATGCCGACAGGATTAATAACAAACAGGCAGAAGTCACGAGAAGACCATGAGGTAGAGCGGATACTAAAGGCTAACAGATCTTCTCTGATTCAAACTGTAAATCAGGACTGCAGCATTAGACAGCTTTCACCCCAGGAAGTGGAGCCTCAGCCCACCTGAGTGACTTTTAGTGTCAACACCATGTTGACAGGGCAGGAAGTCCTGGGTATTTCAAAATTACCCTCTAGAACAAATGTTTGCACCATAAATAACATGACTTCTCTGTCTATGAAAACCAAGTGCTTTAGGCTTTGCAATGCAATTTTCAGGAATCGAATTAATAAGTAATCTTATTAAATGGTTTATTTGGTCGTAGCTTGTGGTCTATTGATGACTCAATGGATTATTTTGCCTATTAATGCTTTTGTCGATTAAAAAACTGTGAAAAATGTTAGTTATAGCCAAAGGTGATGAATTCAACTTGCTTATTTCACACAATCAAAAATATGTAAAGATAAAATATTTCATATAATAATAAAATATACAGTAATATAAATTATATACTATACTATGATAGAGAGATATACAGAGAGATGGATAGTCAGAGAGAAGGAGAGAGATAGAGAGACACAGAGAGATAGACAGAAGGATAGACAGAGAGAAGGAGAGAGAGACAGACAGAAAGATAGACAGAGAAATAGGCAGACAGATAGAGAGACAGACAGACAGACAGATAGATAGATAGATAAATAGATAGAAAGATGGATTTCTATCTCTTCTTATCAAAAGAGCTCTGGGTAATTTCTCTGTTGATCAACCAATTTACGATCAACATAATGTTACAGCTCTAAATCAATTAGTGAGGGGAGAACAGTGAGACAGCTTGTTGATCAGCTGTACCCTACAGTAACCCTGTTAGCTCTATCATGCCCTACATAACCAGCCAAAGCTCAAAGTGGGCTCTAACTCAAATTTAAATGCCATCACATCAGGATCATCCTGCTTTGACTTCCGCTTTGGTCAAACCATCTGAAATGTGAAACGCGCGTCCAGCTGCGATGTGACATCAAAACAGCGTCTTCTAGTCTAGTTAACTTCTAACTAGCATTGGATCAGACAAGTGTTCCAACATTTTCACCGCTGCCATATGGTTGCTATATTTAAGTGCAGCTTAAGGACACTTTTAAAACTATTAGGATCTTGACCCGAAGGATGAACACGGGTTTACTGCAGAGCTTCGTCCGGCCGACACACCGGCTTCTCAGTAGCTCTCTCCCCACAGCACCCTGTCATGTTAAGCTGAGCTCTGGCTCAATCTAAGCCTCTGAGAGGTCCCAGTCTGGAATGGGAGGTCAATGTCAGGCCTTCCTGAAGGGCTCACAGCCTCATTATCTGTGGTCTATTTCAAAAGACTCCTGATAAGAGTCTAGACTGCTGATAATAAGTTTATTTATATGAAGAATCAGGTGGCTTTCACTACCGCACATACGGCTTGTTTTAGTACGTAATCTTATGTAATTTAACACAAAACACGCTGTTGTTTCACACAGAGACCAGCATCTCCACTGTTTCACTTCCTAATGTCAGACACTCAAGGCTTGTTATGAGAGAAAATATTATTAGGGAAACCCACTGCAACATTCAAAACAGAGTTACAGCACAAATATTTCATTTACTGTCCATCTTTTAAAAGACGGAGCAGAATACGGTCAAGTAATAAAAAAACCAAACAAACGTCATCGTAGCTGTTACTTAAAGTGACGTGAATATGTTACATTCTTAAAAATCTAGGTCTAGTATATTTTCTGAAACTTTATGGATATAAAAACCCAATGTTGAATATAATTAGCTACAGTTGCTTGTTAATTTGCATAAAGTAAGCAAATATGTTTATTAGAGCCGAGTCGAATATCTTCGATTTATCAAGTAGTTGATATACAGAAAATTAATTAACAACTATTTTGATATTCAGTCACCTTTTCAGCAAAAATGCCAACAATTTCCTGGTTCCAGCTTCTCAAATGTGAGGATTTACTGCTTTTCACAATCCTGAGCTTTCAATATCTTTGTTGTTGAAAGGAAAAAAGACATTTAAAGATGTTACCTTTATTAATCCCACAGGGGGAAAATTCTTTCTCTGCATTTGACCCATCCCTGAGGAGCAGTGGGCTGCCATTACATTACAGCGCCCGGGGAGCAAATTTGGGTTCAGTATCTTGCTCAAGGGTACTTCAACTTGCAGACTTGCAGGGGCCGGGGATCGAACCACCGACCTTTCATTCGGTGAGCGACTGCTCTACCTCCTGAGCCACAGTCTCCCAAATTGCAGCCGAGACTCCCACATTTGGGGAATTCCCAGAAGTCAGCACAGCCGCAGTGCAATGGCTAAGCCTCGTCCTGGGTGAACCCACTTCTTGATCATGGTATTTCCCCTGCCTGGTAAGTATGAGTAAGTATCTCTGTCCTGTTTTATAATTCAGAGACTGCGACAACAAAGCTGCCACAATCCCTTTGGATGACATTACAGAGAAAAACCACTTAAGTAAAACGCACTCCAGTGAGATGGAGAAAAAGACGGAAAATATATCTACAATAAATAAATAAACATCCAGCACATTATATACAGTAGGACAGAGTGAAGCCATCATACTAAACTTTGTGTCTCCTTACAGATAAATATTGTAAAGGAACATTTAGGTCTTACTAACAAAAGCAGAGAGGTTACGTCAACAAATGGATATGAAGGGAATTAAATAATGGTAACTGTCTAAAAAGCATCTAATGCATCTATCATAGATTATAGATATCTATCATAGATACATGCATAGATATATGGAGGTGGTCCTGCCTCATCTTCATAAAGAGTTCAACACTTCTACCCCAGTAACAAAAGTCTTTTTCTAGCCTGTACTCAGTTTTCCATACATGTCAACTCGTAGACGCCCCTAAGTCTCAAGGATTTTTTTTCATTTCAAAATCCCTGAAGAAATTCATTAGATGTCTGACAGGAAAATACAGTGCCAATGTGGACAAAACAATTAAAATCCTTATTTTAGTCATGTTATACTGGTTGGTCCAGCAGTTAAGGCAGACAACACAAATGGATAATTGTAAAGTTGTTGAAATGTAAAACTCTTTTTCTTGGGTCATCTTATCACACCACCTGTAAATACTGTGAACTGTAGAAAAACATTCCTATTTTTGATCATGAAAGATAGAGAGAGAAAAAAAGACGGACAACTCCCATGCAGACAACTCAAGTTTATGTCCCCAAAGGTATTTTTTTTTATTTGAAAATTCAAAGAACTTTTGCCACTTTTAGAGTTCAATTCAGACTTTTCTGTATGTGTTATTTTTTCATATGGATTTCGGGAAAATCTAAAGGCTGTTCAAGTCAAGTCTTACAGGTGAGTATCTGATGAGGTTGACGTGTATGGTTTTGGGTCAAACATCCTCCGTCAGAGGAAGTTATTATGTACCGTATCATATTAAGACCTTGCACCTCGCAGGTGTTTTCATTTCTATTATTTGTTAGAAGGTAGGCTGAGCTGTATGCTGGAATCATAAGGTGTTACCAGACTCCATGTCATGACATGGATGATAAATACGTCAGGAAGATGTCAATCAAGCACAACCTGCTTGTGCATGCTGACGCACTATAATACCACATACCATTGTTGATGTTCATGGTAACGCCTGCATTTTCTAACTGTGACGAATCAAAATATCTGCTGTGGAAAAGGCCAAATCTGATTCAGATCACATGCGTGGGTTCACCTTTGGGTCTTCATGAATGTTCAATTTAATCTCTGTTTACCCCTCTTCATTGTAAAAGTGAAACTGAAAATGTACTAACAGCTAGTAATACAACAGGCTGTTCCAAGTGATTAGCACTTCAAACATATGGGTCAATGGGAGAAAGGACATTTTAGCATCGCTGTAAACACAAACATAAAGGAGATGTCTGATGTCACATGGTCAGTCAACACACACACACACACCGGAGGTTGTGTCAGTCCATGAGGAGGAGGATTACTGCTTTTATCCATGCAAATTGGGGACTGAGAAATTTATGGTGCTTACATTTTTGGTGTTGTTTTTGTAATGTCTCTCCGTTTTTGTCACTGGTTAAATTAAGATGATCATTAAACAATAATAAGGAACAAAATACAAGTTGATATTTTCATAACACACAAACTACATAGGCTAATTTGCTAATAAACACAATGGAGCATTTTGTATTTTCCATTTCATTTTTGTTGAACTCACTGCAGGTAAACTTTTGCTGTATCGTTGCTAATTTTCACCTCAAATAAACATGCAGTAGCTACTCTAAATACGTACAAACCAGTTTCTTGTGTACATTTCTGTTTTGCACTGACTAATCAGGCTCTTCTCTTCAACCTCATGGGTCAATGGCATTAGGCTACTTTAACCTGACATGCAGTAACTTAATCTCTGAGTCCAATTAACCTTATGTCATCACTCTTCAACTATTCCAGGAAGCAGTAAAAGCCCTCATTAACCTAAATGGTGTCAGTATTAGTTAGCTCTAAGTGAAGACCATTTGTTTTTGGTTTATGTCCAACAGATTTAAATCCGTTAGGGACCAAACACTGTTTAATCCACTTTTTCCTCTCACTAAACGCTGCCAAGTCTTTTCAGTAACTCAAGTTCCGACTGATGTTACAATAATAATGATGATTTCTGTGCCATAGACGTACAAAACTCGAAGGGGTATGCTTGCAAACAGAACAATGGTGTGATGCTGGAAGCTTGGAGCAGAAACGGAGCTTCCCACCGTCTCTATTGTTGGGCATTTGGGTGGTCGGATGAAGGCATGGAGGAGAAAGGGCACAAGACCAGAGTGTGTCTGTCTCTCTGCTGGAGACGAGACGCTCACAGAGGTTTGGGAATCTTAGACAGCAGCTGGTAACAGCTTCTTCAGCAGGTGGCTTGGCCTAATTATCAGGTTGGAGATGCCAACAGCCCATTTCCTGCTTTCTCCATTAAACATATGAGAGGCAGGCACATGACACCCTGTACATGCCGCCAATATTAGTGATGCTGCATCCTGGGGCAAAGGAGCATCGTTAATGCGGGAGGTGTTGTGGGGGTGAAAGGGTTGAATGAGAAGTAAGTCATAAATGGAAAATGTGGTTGAAAACAGAATCAAAATATTAAGACGAGTTTTTTCATTATATGTATCATAAGTTAAACAAAATCACTAAAATTCTCTAATTAATTAAATGAACTGTGGTCCAACGTTAATGGATGGGGTTAATTAATTAATCTCATCTGAATCCTTTCAGACTCCTTATTATTGTTTGTCATTTTTATACATTATTTTGTAGATTGAAAATATTTAAAAAACAAAAAATACAATACAATATAATACATCTGTCTCTGTGCGTCGCTACAAGTGTGATCGTTAGCAGATGGGTGGGGTAGAGCAAAGGGAGTGTCTACCAATTAATCAGTGACAGATGAAGTTCTCTGGGATGGAAACCATAATAAATATAAAAACTAAAACGGGTCATCAGGTCCACCCAGGGAGGCTATATTAATATACATACAGTAGGTGCCTGCACAACTAAAGTCAGCGTGTTTGTGAGAGAGTGAGAGAGAGAGAGAGAGAGAGAGAGAGAGAGAGAGAGAGAGAGAGCTCCAAAAATAGAATATTAATTCGCAGTGAGCAATGTCATTATTGTGGCAGGTCGTCCCAAATAAATGAATGCATGGGAAATCCCGAAATGATGTTAGAATGTTTGGACAGAGTGCAAATATTAGCTTGCAGAGACCAAACTAATAACTTTAAGTTCGACTACAACAATTACAGAATAATCGTTAATTAGAACAGATGTTGGTAGCAATTTCAACAGGATAAGCTAAAAATGAGAGGCTTGCTGCCTGATTGTTTTGTACGTTGATTACTGCTAAAAGATTTAATAAGAGATTTGTTGATGAATCCTGGTACAGTACTGTAGATCCTAACCAACCAATCACAGGACAGTAGATCAGACAAAACACTTCAAATACGCAAATCAAAAAGATCCCACTTTTAGATCTGTGGAGAACACAGTCCCTATATGATCAATCAAAAACCTTCATATCACACAAGAACAAAATCAACCTTAATGACTGATTTATAGGTTTCCATAGGAGTGTATATTAAGCTGCTTTGAGCCGGCAAAAGCAGCAAACGGTTGAATCAGAGACTCTTTTAACACTGAGCAAATAAAAGTTGACTGAATCAAGCAGTTCATTATAATTACCGCTCACCCCATTGATCAGAGTCCATTTAATTAGGCACTGTTATCCCTCACCCTCCGTCATCAGTGATATGGGGATTAAGTGCTGAACATGCTTCTGAGTAATCCTAGGAGCCCAGAGAGCAACCACTTACACACCACTCAATCAATGAGGCTTGGATTTGTGGTAAAACCACAGCGTGAATCTGTATTTCCTGAGCACAGTCCTTGTCCAAGGTCAGGACTTGCCATTCACTTAACTGCTCACTTTTCAGAATGAAAATGTGGGGCTGAGTTAAAGATGAGAGCTGACCAGTGGATGGTGTCTCCATTTGTGTCATTTTTTTCTTAACTAAAAGCTCCTCCACAGCAGAGGAAGGACTGAGAAGCTCAATCTAATACCATCCGGGTCCAGGTGGCAGGGGCTGCAGTCTCAGCAGAGAAGCCCGCATCTTTTTTCCCTCACTCATGAACAAGACCCCGAGATACTTGAACTCCTCCACTAGAGGCAGCAACTCATCCCTGACCTGGAGTCGGCAATCCACCCTTTTTCCGACTGAGAACCATGGCCTCTCGATCTAATAGTAAAAAAAACAAACAAACACAAAAAAAACAGCCAAACTTCCTCATGTTGTGGTGTGTTTGTGATCTGTCTCCTCCCACCTCTGATCACCATGCTCCTCCCCGATGGATGACAAAAAAAAAAATCCCCTTTTTAATCAGCAGTGGCAGAGCCTGACCCAGATTGCCTCGACCAGGCTGCATGGAGGCCTGCTGAGGTTTACTGAGGCCACGGGGGATTCATGGTGGATACAGAGAAGGTGCCACAAGCATGTTTAGGCCAAATACATCCCACAATGCAGCAGCAGAAAAAAGAAGACGAGATACTCATAGCAATAACTTCAACATACGGCTCTGCGGGGTCTGGTGAAAATGAATTATACTTCCATATCTTTTATCTGAAACCAATCCACTTGATGCACAGGTCTGACCCATTTATCAGAACACACACTTTTCCAGTTCCTTCATAGTCCAGCAGCTGAGGGATGAAATAGAGAGGGCCAAACTCTCCAGGTGAGCAGTGCTGAGGCCAGCTGCAGAGTTATTTACTTTATTTATATTACTCTAACAGGTTATGTCTGCAGTTATTTACTTTATATATATTATTCTAACAGGTTGTGTTTGCAGAGTTATTTACTTTATTTATATTACTCTGACAGGTTATGTCTGCAGAGTTATTTACTTTATATATATTACTCTAACAGGTTATGTCTGCAGAGTTATTTACTTTATTTATATTACTCTAACAGGTTGTGTTTGCAGAGTTATTTACTTTATATATATTATTCTAACAGGTTGTGTTTGCAGAGTTATTTACTTTATATATATTACTCTAACAGGTTATGTCTGCAGAGTTATTTACTTTATATATATTATTCTAACAGGTTATGTTTGCAGAGTATTTACTTTATTTATATTACTCTGACAGGTTATGTTTGCAGAGTTATTTACTTTATATTACTCTGACAGGTTATGTTTGCAGAGTTATTTACTTTATATTACTCTAACAGGTTATGTCTGCAGAGTTATTTACTTTATATTACTCTGACAGGTTATGTCTGCAGAGTTATTTACTTTATATTACTCTAACAGGTTATGTCTGCAGAGTTATTTACTTTATATTACTCTGACAGGTTATGTCTGCAGAGTTATTTACTTTATATTACTCTAACAGGTTATGTCTGCAGAGTTATTTACTTTATATTACTCTAACAGGTTATGTCTGCAGAGTTATTTACTTTATATTACTCTAACAGGTTATGTCTGCAGAGTTATTTACTTTATTTATATTACTCTGACAGGTTATGTCTGCAGAGTTATTTACTTTATTTATATCACTGACAGGTTATGTCTGCAGAGTTATTTACTTTATTTATATTACTCTGACAGGTTATGTCTGCAGAGTTATTTACTTTATTTATATTACTCTGACAGGTTATGTCTGCAGAGTTATTTACTTTATTTATATTACTCTGACAGGTTATGTCTGCAGAGTTATTTACTTTATTTATATCACTCTGACAGGTTATCTGCAGAGTACTTTAGTTATGTATAACTCTAACAGGTTATCTATCCTACTTGAAGCTGTAATTCTAGTAGTTTGTCTTTATGTATTTAGTTTATTTATATTTAGTTCACATACGTTGAAATATGTTATGCAGACTGTAGCAAAACATACACCAGTGCAATACTACACCCACTAATACCCACACACACAGCACATTGACCGCTGGAGGTGATTCACCTCAGACAGACAGATGCCAAACCCTTATGAGGCTACGACGACTTTGGCCTTCCACACAGCAGAGATGTGGGAATGTAAAAATGAACCTCACACCAGGTCAACACCCTTCTGAGACTCATTTAACATCATCAGATGTCTTTGCACACCCGCCCCATCTGATTCAAATCATAAGTGCATGTAAACAACTCTTCCATTAGCTCCTGCCATCTGCAGACAGCTACTGAAAAATGTAACATGATTAACAGTGGACATTTAACCTGCATGTTCTGCCAGGACAGGATAGGATAGGCAGGACTGAATGACGACCATATTAGATCAAAGGAGGGGCATCAGATTCAAACAACTTCCTCTGCTCAAATTCAATGAGACTTTAAATTGGGGCAGTCTCTAATCAATCACAGTGACTTTCCACTGTTAAGTCTACCTGTGCTCAGCATGCCAACTCAGTTCCTTTCTAAATCCTTTCCATGATACTCTGAGGTTTGGGGGATAATTACTGATTAGCTTTGAGACAGCAGCAACATGTTGTTGACCAGTTGGAGACAACTTAATCTCATGTTTATTGGCCTCTCTAGGTCCAGGCTGAGACCACGTCCAGCCTGCGGCAGAGCGTACAGTGAACGTCTCTGGGTCATTTAGCTCATAGCACAGCAGACTGTGTTGAGCGTCCTGTCACACATGCTGCACACAGTTCATTACAGTGATGCAGAGGAACAGCGGCCGCCTGATGAACGTTAACCGCTACGCCGTTTATCATCTTGAGATAAAACAAACTGGTGTTGCTAGGCAAACTCAGCACGCAGCTTATGGCAGGGATGGAAAAACCCATTTAGAATCTAATCCTTCAAGATGACATTAACATGCGCTGAGTTTAAGTAGCTTATATAAACGCCCTGCTGCAGCGACTGTTTGGAGTCAGAGCATTTTAGCAGGAATGTTGACTGAAAGTCTCTCGAGGATCCCTCTGAAACCTTTGTCACCGACTTCCACAGTCCTTTTTCCCCGACAAAAGTGAACACACAATGATTACATATAGGCTATAATTAACTACTGGAATAAGTTGGTTTGAGATGAAACAGAATATCTATGGTGAAAAACAGCGCAGAGACCTGAAATTACAATACAATTTAGTGGTTGGTAGCAAAAACACAGAGATAGTAGAGGCAAATTCTATTCTTTTGCTCCCCAGGTAGAAGCACTTATATTGTCCCAGATCACCAAAAATGACTTTTGTGATTCCACAACCACTTTATCATTCTTAGCTATGTAGTTTGACTGTGTATAAGAGAGACTGAGAGACAGACACTGAGCATGTCAGTCACTCTGAGAGGTTTGTGTTGGCCAATAAACCTCTGAGGCATTTACTCCCGTCTGTTGCGCTGCAGTACGCTGAGACTGCAGTCAGTCATTGGTGCATGAAGTTGGTGCAGTTGGTCCTGCTGAAATCACAATTAGTCACCCCATTCAAAGTTAATATTCATTCAGTACTGAAATGAAGAAAAAGGTCCTTGGCGTATTAGAAATGCTCCTTTAGCATTCAAGCCTCTGAGGGAATGAGATGGTGTACATGTTTGATTGACGGTGTTCAATAAAATTGTAGTTTACAAGTTAAACAAGGGTTGTTTTTTTTAGCAGTGGGACTGAAGAATAATAACATTTAGCATCTAAAAGATGTTCATTAGCAGGTTGTTCAGTGAGCTATAGCTGACTAGCTTACTAGAAAAACTGATATTTGGTTACTCACTATCTCTCAGTGGATGTTTGTCCATCCAGCAAGTCAAATTGCAACACAGGACGTGTCTTTATTTGTAGAAAAGAGGCAAACATTAGCGACAAAGCTAATTTTGGATTATTCAAAAATTTTTTGTGTTGTGTAAATAGCTGCCGTCTGTTCACAGTCCATCCATTTGTTCCTCAGATGATCCCATTTTCCGAGTTGAAAGGCCATTTTACTGACTTGGATGTGTTCATGAGCTTCTAAGTCGTAATATGGGAACAAAATGGACACTGCAAAGAAGATGCACTGCATTTTAGTGCTTTAAACACCAGGCTGAGAGCTGCTTAAAGTTTGAAGCTTTAGAATGCAAAATCATTTCTTATCCCAGACTTGTGTCTGCACCTAAAACCTAAAAGTAAATATTGCTTTACCAAAAATATCAAGGTTAAAAAAATTGTTATTGCATGAAATAATAAAAAGCCTCTCAATCATTAACCAAACATTTACGTTCGTCTGCCATGTTTCTGCATCTATGAAGCTGTGGTTTCATAATGATGCAGCGTTCAAATAAATTTAGTTACCACATTAATTCACTATAAGACAGTCAAACACAGAGCTGTGATGCTTTATGCAGTTTAAAATAAGATAATCTGATGGGGTATCAAGAGATTCTTTGACTATGTAAATGGAAAACCAGCAACAATAAAAATGTTAATATAGGGAGTGCATCATGAAACCAATAAAAAATGTAAATATGAAAATTTTAACCACGCTAGGTGTGCAGCATAAAATTCAAATGTAAGCCCTGTCATGACAAGTATGTTAGTATGCTGACGTTGGCATCCGGCTTATGCCAGGCTCACAGTACAGGAGTTTTAAAATCCAAACCGATTTTGAAACTCTCCAATCTCAAAATGCACACACTATAGGATTCACTGCAGGACTTCATTGAGATTCTCTTGCCAGAGGGAGCAATGACTGACTGCACCGAGAAGCAGTAGTGTACCGTAAACACAAAGTCCCTGAAGCGATCTGATTGTAATTATCAGTTTAAAGTCTGTTCCAGACCAGTTTTCTCCTCCGCAATTGTCGAGAGGGACGAATCAGGATGAACATACAGGCCCGATTCTTGCATATTCTCCCAGTCATGTAACTTACATAGCAGATACAGTAATGAATATATTAGCAGAAGACTCATGCAATTCAGACTTCTTTAGTACAACCTTAGACTTGTGTTACTTCTTCCATTAGAAGAAGTTCTGAAAATGTCACTTCAAGCCTCCTCTTCCTCAGAATTCCATCATACATTCCTTATATTTGTTATGCAACACGCAGCGTCCACATGTCCGAATCTGTGGGATTTCACGTAAAAAGGCACGACACTGATGAATGAATTAATGTCATCCCTTCACTCTCCACCATACATGTACATGTACTGCACATTACAGTTTAATGAGAAGCTGTTTAAAAGGTTCTGAAACCTGGAGGGGCAGCGGGGTGGAGGCTGGTGCCGCACAACACACGAGATCAGCTCTAAACCCTTCTCTGTATGTTCTGTACAGTATATTTATGCAGCAGGGGGTCCTGTGGGAAGAGCCAAAATTAGCAGTGGATAGTGAGAGGTCACGGAGCAGTGGGAATGGAGATCCTGTTGACGTAACCTGTCCAATCATATTTATATTCTTTGGCCAGAGACGACGGCCTACGTCAAAACAGCACAGTCACATAAAACACATGTGCTTGGGTTTGCGTCAGCTTTTAAAGTTCGACGAAGGTGGCGATGGCTTAAAACCCCGTGTCTTGAGAACAATGAAATATATCTTTCTGATAAGATCATAAACCACTTCGCTGTCCTAGAACATCTTTAACAATCACGGTGAACATATCTTAACCCGACAGAGTCACGCCCACTTTGCTTGAGTGTGTTTTATAGCTGTTTTAACAGCAGTAAGCCATGCCTGCTGCAGTATGCGCCGCAAAAACAGGCAGTCGGAGCCTCTGGAGGAGTTGCTTTTCACAAGCCTGTGTGGTATGCATGTGTGTCCCGGCCCACCTCATGGCTGGCTGGTTGGCATTCCTGCCTAACTCTGTAATTATGGCTCCTCTCCAGACCTCTGAGCTCAGCTCTGCCTGTCTCCACATACTGTAGTCTCAGAGACTTGCCACTGCTGAAGGCACTCGCTTTTCACCTGGCACCTGGCACCTGATTACCTCAGGTTCTAATCTTAACAGTAACACATTATTTTGGTGCCAACAGGCAGCCAGGTTACGTGACATCACACCACTGAAGTGAATAAAAAAATGGCAGTAAACCCTGTCTCACATTGTATGACAGGGAGTGTGTGAAGGTTCAACGATCTGACTCTAAATGAGAAAGAGGAGATAAATAGACACTTGTATAGTGTTAAAAGGAGAGCACAGTGGGAGCAGGAGGTTTTACTTTACATGTCCTACGGCACATCTGTCTGCAGCTGTTGTGGGAGACGTGTCAGGTTTCTGGTCTCAGATTCTAAAGGTGCTTTCCTCTCTAACAGCTTCCTCTAACCACTCCTTAAACCCCCCCCCATACTTACTGCAATACCTGCTCGCAGAGACAAAAATAACACGAGTCGGATTAACTGATACATTTTCATGATCCACATTTATCTTACCTTAAGTTAGATAATCTAGTGTCGCTGTGGGGTTTATTCCCAGGTGTCCTTACAGTGGTTTAAAAGTGAAATATAAACTGAAACCCTGCAGACATTGTGCAACACCTACAGGATATGAGTATTTACAATACGTGCTTTGAAACAAAACTTCGTATCACCGCTTAAACAATGTGAGGGGAAATCTCACTGAATCTCACACAATCTACTCCATTCATGCAGCTGGGGGCACATGATATGCCTGCTGCAGAAGGATTAGGACGATCAGCTGAGTGCGACTCAATACTACATTGTTCCTCGCTGCTCACCGCTTGTTTTTCCTCCAACTCTCCTTGGAGTTTATCAGAGGAGGACAGAACCAAACCCCGCCACCATATGCCTGCCAAACCTCAATCAATCGCAGTCCAATCCCCACCGTAAACTGCTAACATGCCACTATGGCGGTGCCAAAACGTCAAAGCCTTCGGGGGGTACCTTTTCAGGCTCTTTATTGTTTCAAACAAAGCTCGAGGTCCTTTTTCTAAAACCCACTCGATTTCTGGACAAATAAACACAACAAATGCAATTACGGAAATCGGCTTTGGGATTGAGATTACAAAGCCCACTGATACCTTTGTTTACGGGTCACATCTGTATTTGAGTGACAAAAGGCAGCCACACAGCATGCTGCTGCACGAACGTGTCAGGAAAGGGTGAGTGTCAGCCTGAACTCATCCTCCATTCAGGCTGTTATTATCTCTGCTCAACACAGATAACAAACAGCGAATGCTACGCTGACACATTTCATCTACTCCATCAAAGGCTGATGTGGCAGTCTGGACAACAGACAGGCAGGTCCCTGTCAAAACAAGGAAACACACTATTTAATGGATTTGTGCCTGGAACTTCTGAGCTCTTATGACCAACAAAATTAAAGCAAACAATGTTTGCAATGTTGGACTGGATTAGTGAGATTTAAAGGTGTTGGCAGATGATTTTGGAAGCTTTGGGACCAGCAAGACAAACTGTTTTTCCCTTTTCTAGTCTTTCTGAAAAGCTAAGCTAACCGATTGGTGGCTACAGCTACATATTTGCCCTACAGATAAGAGTGTGATCATACTCATATCTGTAAAAAATATCTGGCAGGGGTTTCACAGAAAAGCTACAAGAGTGAAAAATCCCTGCATGGCTTAATGGGATACCTTCTGTACACCAAAAATAGCAGAGAATATACATATCCCAGCAAATACACATCCCTAAACAGCCATTGTGTATTCAGAACTTTGCACAGGAAGCACTTTGAATGCACCTTTAAACCTCGAAGAGCCACATCAGCAGCATCTTGCCTTCGAGAGAGGATTGAGCTAAGCAGAGACATTTAACCCGAATCTGGCCTCCTCACTACTGAAAGAGCTGCAGTGGAGATTAAAAAGCTCCAGTATCTCCTAACCTGGCATTCACACGACCAGGTCTATATTTTGATCAAAAGGAGATGGTGTGCAGCAGAAAAGCACAAATAAATACTGTATTGACTCAAACTATGCAAACACTGCACCTGAAGGCGATGAGCAAACATGTTCATGGTTGACTTTCTGCTGTACCAGCTTTCACCGCCTTGGGAAATCAGTGTGGTGGAGCAATTCGATTTTTAATTTCATTTTCGGCAGGATAATCATCTGTTCCACGATTCTCAAATCTTCCTTCGGCAGTGAGCTTTAGAGAGCTTGTTTCCAACAGAGTGGGTGCAATGTTGATTTTAACGTAATGTTGCTGTTTTATGAATATGGCTCACCTATATAGAGTGATGAGTCTTTCTTCTTTACGTGATCATCTATATAGGACAGCCCCAGGGGCTGCACTGGTGTGGCTCCGATCCCTAACAGGACCTGGGCTCCTATCAGCAGCAGGTACATCATGTTGGTGTTCGCCTTGTTGGCACATACTGCATCCTCAACCAACTGGGCCTCCTTGCTGGTTGTGTTGGAGCAAACATCCCGACCCATGTCAGTCCTCCACATTTTCCCTATTTCATACTGATTAGTCAGAAACTCAGGCAGAGCTGAGAGAAGAGCGCCAAGCGCCATGACGATGCCTCCACAGCCGATCAGACGGGGTCGATGTGCTTTGGCCCCGAAGTAGCTGACAAACAGGATCAGTGCCAGGTTGCCTATCTCGAAGCTGCTGGCTATCACTCCTACGTCCGCACTCTGCAGGTTGAACCGTCGCTCCAGGGTGGTCAGCACACTCACCTGAAAAAGAAAAAGTGGGACACAAAATAAAACCAGGGTCATGGGAATGACACTGAACTGATGCTGAAATTTAAGCCAAAGTGTTCACACACATGGGAACTGCATCTAATGTCACCGAGTGAGAGGAACATTTCAAAATATGATTACAGCCCAACTGATACTGGATTTTCCTGGAGCTGATGCCAATACAAATATTAGTGCGTGAAAAACTCTTATGCTCCAATATTCTTCTATTTTTAACATAAACATTATAAATATACAAGCTAAAAGCAATGTGAATCATCATACTTGGATAAGTTTATTTCATGTGGACGTTGGACATTTCAAACAAGATGGTCTTCCTCAGGTAAAAGTGAAGAGGTTTAACAGCTGAAGTCATTTGAGTCATCTGTGATTGGACAAGACCTTATCCTGGTGTATATGGCAGGTTATCCAATCAGAAGACGAAGTACATGCAGACATTTGTTTACTTTTTGTTTACTGAGGAAGACCATCTGTGGTTGAAATCATATCCACATCGAAATGAAGACTTGGGGAATCTATTTTTGTATCTTCATTTACACATGACTCAAGTATTTTTAGAGTAAAAACGTGTACTTATACCAGAGAGTAACAGGCCTTATACTCGACTCTACCCACCAATGTGAAGGTGTAAAAATATCCGGACACATTGTAATCAGAGATGGTTTGGGTCATCTGGTGATCACATCTCAGCTGGGTGTGAATGCGCAGTAAATTTAAAGATCACCAGATTCCAGCTAGCTTAAGTAAGTTAGAAGCAGAAAGGTCGTCTTTACAAAAATCTTTTATGGAGTTATTTTTTTGTGGGATCTCTGCCTTTACTGGGGGATAGAGACAGCTGAAGATGCGGGAGAGAGCAGGGGGAAGCCATGCTGCGAAGGGTTACAGGTGGACTCGAACCCGCGCCAGCAGCTAGAGGACTGTAGCCTCGATACATGGGGCACCCCATCCCTACAAAGTGTCACTTTAAAAATGATTGAATGATGCCAATGTATGGTTTGATTGACCTGAGAAGCGCCATGTTTACACACCCGTCTGCCAGCTCCACAAAAACACTTAGAATTTCAAGATCCAATCACAATATTAATACAGTAGTATGGAGCTGACGAGAACTCATAATACCAGTCGTAAAAACAAAGGCCCAAGGATCCGTTGTCATCATGATGAAGATGTATCCAGATACGGATCATATGCACATATGTATTTAATTGTTTTGGACTGTGTGTTTTCATTGTCTGCCCATGTCGTTTTAAACGGTGCCTTTCCATCGGAATACCCTAAAAAAGAAGCTGTGCAGATGTTCCACCCTGTGGCTCCTCCCTGGAAACAGGCCTGTTTCTGATTAGCTGGGCACCGCAGTACAGTTTTTACTTCCACGGCCTCAGTGAGAACGGCTCATCACAAGCTCCTCTCTCTTTCACCAGCTGTCATCCATACAAGTTAAACATAGTTATTTAGCTCAGCTCAGGTTTTTATTAGTTACTCATAGCTGTCAGAGATTACATAATGTGTTAGTGTTTACTTCCAGGCTGCGACTTTAACGTTGTTAGTCACTACGTTGATCATGCTACTTCAAAGTAAATCTGTTGTATGTGTTGGCATACGATATGTGGATCAGCCTCTCTGCCATGAGAACCAAAGACGCACATTCAAACAGTTATTGAACTATTTTAAGATCTTTCTCAAACTACCCATGAAAGGGCATCCCATTTTTCCATTGACCCAACTGGTTCGGTTGAAGTGATTTGATCCAGCCCCAAAAAAGCATCCTGCCCACGCAAACATCGCATTCTGGAAAAAGTGACTTCACTGCAAGACGAACCAACGTGTGGCTCTCCCGTTTGAACATTTTCCATCAGCTGCTCATTTATGCCAATATAATGTACAGACTTTATTTGGATTAGAACTGAATGTATTTATAGACTCCGGGAGGTTTAGTATGTTACAGTACAAGGTTTGAGGTCACAGGGTTGCACAACAGAGTGCAAAGGATGAATGAGAAGACCTTGTAATTTGGTGGTGCAGCGGCAGATACTTCTGTATTGCTTGGCAGGTGGATCAACAGGCTGTGGCTGGGGTGGGTGTTGTCTTTTGGTGTCATTTGGGCTCTGTGTAGGCTCCTCACTAATGTCATGCTATCATGATGCTTGGTAAATGGGTACAAACGATGCTCTGGGCAATTTTAATCACTCACTTTAGAGCCTGGCTGTCTTAGGCCATGCACAAACCATGAACATTGAATGTTTCCAGTGAATCATTTCTTAAGTTTCCTTGAGAGATACGGCCATGAGCTTTCTTAACCAGGGTGGAATGTGAGAAGAGCATGAAAGTTTTTCTGTTTCCCATGAGAAAACTGTTCACATGCTCCATCTTGGCTCCTTATGCAGACATAGTGGTGACTTGCTCAAAAGGTCTCTTTTTTTCCAGGCATAATTACACTGGAATTTTCCCTTTAATTTGACATTAAGTATCATCGCTACATATTAAATATAGTTTCCTCTGCTAGAAGAATCTATATTCTAAGTAAAATATAATTTATTGAGCACCAAAAAATGATTAAAAAAGATGTTTTGGTGCTTTAATTACGTTTGCTCTCGGCTCAGAGTGTATCATCCACTTTTGACCTCGGTGACGGTTCAAACACTGCCTCCTTTTTAACAGCTATATAGAAACAGTTATATTAGTGGACAGAGGAACGTTACTTTTTCATGTTTAAGTTTTTGCTTCTTGGCTTTATTCTGTGATGCTGCAAGCTGTCCTGAGGCAGAGGGGAAGCTCTTCAACCTAAAGTGTAGCATCTTAAAAAATGCCATGCAAATATTTCAAACGATCAGACGTTTACTTTTTCTTATTATCCAATATACTCTATTCTGCTCTTTATTTTCCTCTTTTTTGACCAGATTTAAGTTAAAAACATGGGTAGATGAGGAGATGCCATTGTCGACAGATTAAAAAAAACCTAACACAGTCTGCTTGCTTTGCCATTAGAGTTGAAAATAAGTTGCCATCTGTGACTTTTAGGAAGCAGAAGCGACAACAGGTCGTTTTTGCGGCTGCTCTGAACACAACTGCAGTGACTCTTTCACTACAGATCAAACCATGGGGAGGATGATTGTTGGGAGCGCATCGCCTTTGGTGAAGTGAAGTGGATAGAAAAGTTCACAATGAGTCATGACTTCTCTGCCCCTTGGGTGGCTCTTTCTCACAAATGCAAACACACTGGAGGGACTGCATTTACGCCTGGCTGGCAACGCCCGGCTGGGGTTTGAGCGCAGCATTGTCTCATCCAGTTCTTAGAAACGATGCCAAGCCCGAGCAACCTGCTGACAAAGTAGCTTTAGCTCCACACTGACAGCAACCCTGCAACAAGGTAAAACAGGGAAGCCATCATCCAATCCAATCACCTCCCAACCTGTTATGAAAGGGTTGAGCGTGCGGCCATGACACACAACCTCAGCAGTGGAGGAGTCCACTCTGGCCATCCTCCCTCAGCAGACCATCCAACAGGATTAAACCAAGAATAGATTATAGAGGAAAGAACATGTGCATGCTGGTCAGTGGTAACAGGGACATTTTTCCCAGACTGTGGTAATGTTGAATGTGTTGCATGGCAACAAAACAAACCACGTCACACTGTGTGACGTCAACTACCGGGAGAACAAGTATGTCCTAGTAAAGGGAATCCCAACTTCCAGCTCAATACCAATGTTCACGTCGTCGCATTAAGGTTCAACACACATATAAAAGTGCTGGAATTTTAATGATGAAACCACAGCAGCTATAAAGTGATTTAAAATGTTTCCATTGGGTTTTATGTGGTATAAACCAACTGAAGGTTGTCTAAGGATCTATTTTTAAAAGACTTTCAATACAAGTGAATATCTGTACCATCTATAGCTCTATTAGCACAGCGTATATGGCATGTTTTATACTTTTTAATTTTCCTCATCCTCTATCCTTTTTTTTGAGCACATGGATAAAGTTAACGTGTTCATAATTTCTTCAGTTCCATGTATGTGTGTGCTGAGAAAACGTCTCACCGCAAATTTTGAATAAACCGCCCGTCTTAAAATCCTTTTTTTAAACAAATAATAAATGTTTACATTTAAAAAGCACTTATCACTTTGAAGTTTGATCACTTTCTATTCTATTGACAGCTAGTCCTGTGCACTATTTCATGAACAAGACTGAATAATAAAGTAGCTAGGTGATGTATGTTTCGAGCTATATCTATATTTTGGTCTAAACTATTACTGAGTCGTTTAATATTTCGGCGTGACTTTAATGAATGAACTAAATTAATTACTAATAAACATAAAATCTTACTATTAATACTTATTTAATTTGGGCGTATCCCTCTTCTTGACAGCCGATTCAGTGCAGCTGCAGTTTGACAGGTTTGCTCAGCTGAGACCTTGCACACCTCAGGCTCAGGTGTTGGCTGTGTTTTGCAGCTCGTGAGGTGTTGGCTTTGGTTCTTATGAGGTGAGTGTTGCTAGAACCAACAGATCTTAGATCATCAGGTCCAGCATACACATTAATCCCAAACAGAGCTCCCAGAGTCTTATTATATGGTCTTAACTCCACATTTTAGGTCTGCTGCAGTTACTGCAGGAGAGTGGAGGCCGAGAAACGCTGATGCTTGAATGTAAACGGCTTCACTTGGTACATTTTAGAGTCATCTCATTTCAAAACGTTATTAAACAAACTATTTATTGGCGAAAAAAATGCATGTGTCTCTGTAGCTTTAATATTGGGTAAAATAAGACCGCTTCAACCAGATCCAATCATCATCAGCTCTCACTCCCTCTACTCACCTCTGACTCTCTCTGACAGAAAGCTCAAGAGTATTTCATTGATCTTTATGCACAAAGAGTTCCAATCATTGATTATTTTCATTGTCGATAAACAATCTTGTCATAAAGGAAATTAATTAGAATGTTTGCCCTTGAAAAATCAAAATCATAAATTGAAAGAGGTGCATTCATTTTCTCTATTTAACTATATGGCTTCATAGGCTTATAATCATTTTAAATCATTTAAATACTCTGATACTATGATGGAAAATCAGATGATTAGTTGTTCACATCATTAGTTGTTCACATAATAATCATAATCTGCAACTATTTTGAGAATTGATTAGCAGTTTTTGGAGGATTTGCTGCTTGTCTTTTGTACTATACCATAGTAAACTGAATATCTTTGGGTTTTAGACGTTTGGTTCAAACATAGAAAACACATGAAGAGCTCACCACGGTCTCTAGAACTTACAAACGTGCATCTCTTTTAATTATTTTGTAACATTTATGAAACAAGTGATTAATCAAAACAGCAATCTGATTAATCAGTACTGACAAATGGAACTAATTGCCTCCCTAATGCCCTTTAGAGCAAGTCTCCAACTGATGGAGAGGCCTTCAAGTCAAAAACTGGAGGAAATGCAAAGTGGACATGAGAGAACAGAGAACAGCACAAAATAAATGTACCGTGTGACTGTTGCTGCCTCTGTGGTATTTGCCTTTGTGGTTGTCTAAATCAGGGCACCCAGCATGCTGTTCATTGTCATGTACTGTAAGCAGCTCAAAGAAAAAGGCAGGGGACAATGATAGGGGAGTTTTGCCCCTTCACTGCCAGCAAACACTCTTAAGTCCCCTCATCCAATCAGAGGGGAGAGAGGTAGAGTTCGCTCATGTAGGTCGACACACAGGTTGTTACTGACCTAATGTTCTGCCCATGTAAATTAAGATCCATGTAAATTGGCTTTGTTGATCCGACAAACAGAAACAGGCCAGAAAAACCTCATGGGTTTGTGTGAAAAATGATTCCTCGCGTCATCCGAAAGCTCCGGGTTGATTGTTCAAACTGTTTGAACAGGTGTCTGAAACGAACATGCCATAAAAAAAAAGAAAAGGAGAACAACCTGTTTTATCAGAAACAGAAGATAAAGCAGATTAACATCCCCCATAACCAACTCTGCTCTGCAGGTCCACCAACAGAGAAGATAAGATGTCCCACTCCAAATATGGCCGGGGTTTAGTCTTTTAATTGCTAGGGATTCTGGGAGAATAAACATTGCTAATTCTGAAACTAAATGTTCAGAGTGGTTGCCTGAGGCTGTCCTCTGGGATGCTTTGAGGAATATTGTGGAGCACCTCTGGGAGCTTTGTCCCAGTAAATCTACATTATAGTCTCTGCATGAGTAATGATTTATCTGGGATTTGATGCGTGTCTTGTTAAAGAAACATATAAGACGAGAGGCCTTTTGTAAACACCGATCTGATGTGTGACAGGGTGAGAAAAGCCAATTAGAAACAGGAAATTAGAGAGATGGGAGAGGTTCTTGACCTTGAATGTCTTTTTGGATAGAATGAGCCAAATTACTCAATAACCTCACAAAAATAATAATAAACATGACGATTAAAGTTACACTGCTACATGTTCCGATTCAAAACTGTGATAAATTAAAGATGAATTGCGTAATGTTTTTTTTTTTTTTATCTCACAGCTATAACAAACACGGGACAGTTTCATGCAGCGTTAAACTGTGTCCTGCAGGGCTGTACTTGAACTTCAAGTGCAGGAGAGCTGTTTCTACGAGCCGTCATTCGCTCTGCAGCATGTCATATGTTCCATGACTGAGTAACAAGAGCCTCGCATGCAGAGAGTCCTGACCCATGACACGAGTCTGACTGAGAGAGCAGGTAACAGGTTCCCAAAGAGTGAGAGTCTACATGAGCTCGGGACTCACCAGGTATGCTCCGACGGTGCCCTGTGCCAGCATGAGGGCGCATTCCGATATCAAGAATATCTTGATATTTGAGAAGCATGAGGATTTTTTACGGAGGCTGTCTCCTTCCAGCATGTCACCGCAGCTGCGGTCCGAGCCCCGGTGCTTCTTCACCTGCATCCTCTCCTACTTTTACCCACACAGCGTTGCGTGAAACCGAAACACACAGGATGATGAAAGCATGAGGACACTGACTGGTACAGTGTTTCGGCCAAACGTTACATTCGGTGCACTTGGTCGCCCTCTGATTCAAATTTTTTGTTGTTGTGTTTTTTTTGTAGGCGATTCTTACATCCGACAAGCTACGGGAACACACATCCAAACTCCGCGGGGCTCTGCTGGTCGTCTGCGTCTAAACATCGCCTCCCCCGTCGACGCGCGTAAACATGTGAACTCCGCGAAGGTGTTTGCGAAGGCGCGAGTGAACCACGGACACGCAAACTGTCTGTCACGTCGCGTGTTTTCCTCGCGGGGTTTTGTGTGTTTCGGCTGCAGGTGTAGAGTCTATTGCCGACTACTTCTTCGGATCGTCATGGTCCTTGACGCACAATGACTGCTCTCTGTCATTGCGCTCCCACCTCTCTCCCCACTACTCTCCTCCTCTTTCCGCGCGGGGACGGCCCTAGAGGCGCTGTGTAGCAGCTTCACGTGTCTGCTCAACTTGCTTCTGACTCGAGAAGTCACTACAGTTGTCCTGTGGGACTCGGTGTGTGTTGGATGCGTCGCAGCGAGTTTACCGTGATTTGCTGCCGTTTCCTGATGAATTCTCCAATGAATCCACAGGACTCTCTCACTGTGGAGCCTCAGGGCTGCTGCGAGGGGTCATTTTAGAGACAGAGGCGAGTCATTTCTACACAAAGTTACTTGGCAAGTAGGTAATAGTCTATATATGAAATCACCTATCAGGGAAATAGTTTAGACCAACAGTTTCTTCTCAGACTCCTCAGTTGTAAGAATTTGCTGCTCTCCGGTGTTTTATGTCACTGTAAACTGAATAATAAATAAACTAAAGACTAAATAAACATTTCAAACTAGAATAAGCACTCATGCATAACTCTGCCAAGGCCAGCTCAATCAAGCCTTATCCAAAGTCAAACTTGTAGCCCATTTACTATGCCCAATAAAAACATGTTTAAATCTGGTGGATCCAGATTATTTTTTGTATCTGCACACACTCATAGATGTCAATTACCTACAAATGCCTAATTATTTTCATCAAGATAGACATAGAAGTAGAAATAGAAAGCCTTTTATTGTCATTATACAGTGTACAATGAAATTAAAGGGCAAACTCCTTAAGGCGCACAAAGGACATATCAAAAATATCAAAACTATATATGATAGTGGCGAGACAACAGTTTAACATGACACCGTTTAAGTGGTATATGCAGCAGATAATTTAAACATATTGCACTGTAAATGGACATAAATGTAATCCATCAATTATTGCCTTAGAAATGAGAGAAAATGCACACACACAAAAAGAAGCCTGATCTAGCAGTGTTAAAGAAAGGCTAGCTGTTTTCAAACTAAGCTAACTGACCGCTGGCTGTAATTTAATATTTATCATACAGACATTATGATATCGACTCTTGGCAAGAAAGTGAATGAGCCTATTTCCCAAAACAATTCTTTTAAATAATCAGTAAATTATCAACATAATTGCTAATTACATCTCAACAAATCGGTTAAGCTAATCAAAACTAATCATTGCAGCTCTTGCCTTTTAAGGTTTTGGACTTATAGAAGAGGCTGTGATGTTTGCGGAGTATGTTTCCACATTATTATTGGATTATCATGTTGTCAGCATGTCTGGGATGAGACATTGCTGTGGCTATGATGTAATGTAACCACATAGTGTGATGATGATGGGGTTGGGACGAAATAGGACGATAAACAAATGTTGTGTGTAGCCTGCAAGGGTTTGCTGCACAGCAGCAGCATGAGGACATGTAAAGGTCAAGGAGACGAGCTGATAACTTGATGAACTTTGAAATTTCTCTTTGAACCGAACGAAACATCTAAAAACTGGTCAACACACCACAGCGACACGCAATATGATTTTTAGGCCTACTGTTAGATTTATTTTAGATCGATGTGATTATAGCTGAGATTGATTATTGATTGGCAACTGTTTAAATTAAAATGGCTTCTCCAATGTAAGAGTTAGCTCTATATTATATGTTATCGTAAATCAATCTGTGCGTGTCAGACTGTGCAGAAAACATGACAAACAAAAAACATCCCCATGGATTCTGAATTACAGTTTCCAGTATCCTCATTTCATAGATCAATGAATTCATCAAGAAAAGTATTGGCAAATTAATAAAGGTAATGAAAAATAAACATTACAACCCTAAATATGAGGACAGAGGACCTGAAAAAACTCCGTCTCACTTCCTTAAAACCACAGATGAACCAATCCACTGGGAAAACTATCATTGATCACTACATGATTTACTAATCGACTGTGATTCAGGGCAGCCCCCTCATACTCAGGATGAGTTATGGCAGGTGTCCAATGCAAATTGATCGTCAAGCGTGGCCACTCCCTCACTCTCAAACAGCAGCACACTCCAACAAAGAAATCCACCCAACTCTTCCACATGTCGCTTCCTACGTTAAATCTGCTGGGAAACACAAAACGCAAACTGCCATGCTGACATTTTTAGAGTTAGAAGCTTAAATCAGCAAACCTACGTGTTACAAATTCTGAGCTCCGATGTGCTGCACACACACAGCTGCATTACAGCAGCAAGCTGCGTCTGTTCATGTCCAGGACGTTTACTGAACATACTTATTATTCAGTCACAGTGACTCCATCACTTCACCCTGTTTTTTTTTTCCTGAGTGATAAATCTCTCATCCTACGGTTCACAACCTTTTTAGCCACCCCTTTAACCGAACAGCCGTTTTCAACTACTCTGCCTGATGAGGCCTCTAGTCATCTTGAAGTCGGGTGGAGTTATGCTGGGAATTGCATGTCAGTGAACTAACAATAATGATAAAAGGCTCAGTCACACCAGTATTTAAAAATGCAAAAAATAGCAACATCATTTCAATGAGCTAGCTCAGAAAGCTAATGTAACCGTGCTAGATATTAGTTCAAGCATGTACCTAGCTAGCTACCTTTATTTATTAATTTTTTAAAATGTCTTTTTCTTGAGGACTCATTGATGAATTTTCCACTTCCTGTTGTGACTGGGACTTATATCGATGTCAGATTACAAGGTATCAACCCAATAATAGCCTGAACCAACAGACTTGGAGAGACAGGAACGATAAAGGACATAATCAAAGCTCTTAATGGGCTATGGCCAAGCTACATTGCTAATTCGTTTGTTAACTTTTTGCCTTCAAGAACAAGGCGATCATCTGCTGCTGGTGTATTGGAGGTTCCCAGAAATAGCCTAAAGAAAATCGGGGATGCAGCTTTTGTCAATTGCCCAAATTAAACCAATTAACCAAAACATACTACCTACAGATATCAGGGAAGGAGCTCACAAATTTCTTTTACAGGAGAGCTAAAAACACATGTCATCACATCTCTCAATTTTGGGTCAAACTCACAAGTTCAAGCCCAATTGTACAGCAGCTGGGAAAAGACTATCCTCTATGAAAATTTAATTAAATCTGGTGGATCCGGACTTTTATTTTGATCTGCACCAGATTGCACACACCCATACATACCATCCAGTTCAACACCAAAATTTACTGGGGTCTATCCAGGCCTAAGACGCCTCCCAACAAGGTTCATTGAATTCTTTTCAATGTTTTTTGCATAATCCTGCTGACAAACCACCAAACAAATGGACACAGGTAAAAACAATAAATTAATCTGTCCTGCATCGGGTTCAGATCAGTTTCTGAGTGTAACAACATTATGCATAAATGTGTGTGCCTGATCATAAATGCATCAGGGTGTGTGCACCTCTGTTTGTATACAGTAGACTCGCAGGGACATGAGTCAGGTTGTAACAAGCGGTGGGAGGAGATGGCTCGGACTGGTGCCAAGAATGTATGAATGGAAAGGCCTGTAGACTATTGTTCTGCCCTCTGAAACAGCTGCTATTTATAGGATTTGGAAAGGGTGGATCGTGGAAAAGAAGCCCAGCCTGTCTGCAGGGAGACTCTGGGCACTGGGAGAAGTCCGAGGAACAACTGGGAGTACAAACAATGTGGATTTACAGTAACTTTTCCTGTTTAAACTTTTGAGGAAAACACGCCTGGAATCCTCATTATTTCACAAATGAACAGTTCTTCTTTACTAAAAACTAAACTCTTTTTTTGGTCTCTACAGTCCCTTTTCAAACTTATTTACTTTTATTCATTTTGTAATGTAACCATCCAAATATGACAGCAGATAACAGATTTATGTGACAACTAGACAGCACAGAGAGAGAGAGAGCACAAACCTCTGCCAAGACAGCTCATTTTCCCCATTACGTCATTGCACCTAAAAGCAATCGTCCCATGATAGATTGACTATAATAATATGACTCCTTGACCATGAAAACCTACCCCTAGAATTTGGAATCACATTGGTATCATTATTAGTTTGATAGTTATTTAAAAAAAATTCAAACAGGAGAAACAAATTAATTGAAGGTAATTATTTATTGCAGTTGATGATATATGATAATTAATCTGTCAAGGCAAATTGAGATACAATAGATCTTTCCTGAGCAGCAGCAAGATAAATCCCTTCATTGGAGTCTAGACACGGGTGGTGGTGGTGGCCGATGACACAGCTGAGGCTGAAGAGGCTGATGAAATGATGAAGTTGGTGAATCTGTGAAGACTGGGTGGTGATGGGCAGGTGGAGGGCACACATAAGAGCAGCATGAAAGACATAGAGGTGCAAACATATCATATTTAAAAGACAGCAGTTATATGATTCGTTAACATTGAAGGTGTGTCGCTGTGCTATTGGATAGATGTGACCAGCTTAAGGGAACAGCTGGTATCAATTGACAGGTCCACACAATGACAGCAGAAAATGAAGACTGAGCATGTCTGAGAGGTGTGAAGGACAGGATAGTATGAAGGGTCAAAGGAGTAGTCATCTTGACGGAACTTTCACCAGAGGTCAATTTCACTAATGGTGGTTTTCTTCAAGATCTAGCCCAGTAACTTTTGAAGTTTTGTCAGATTTGACACCTAACTGAATCAGCACAGTTCCTGCAATTTGATATTAATTGCAAGTCTGCAGAATTATTACTGTTTATCTCACAGTAGCAAATCATCAAATCCACGAGTTAGAAGCAAAAATCTTGTAATTCCCCCTAGCCCCTAATAATAAAAAATCCTTCAAAGAAATTCTGGATCCATTTCTCAAAAAAATAATCAAAATCCATTCATAACTTTTAAGTAATCTTGACAATCCAGACAATCCGGCCAACCAACCAACCAAACTGATGCCAGAAACATTACTGCCTTGGCAGAGGTACTAATAAATACAAGACCGCAATCGCTTATGCCAGACATACAATTTAATTGTCAAGAACAAAACCACAAATAAATAAAAAAGGAACAACTAACATATCTTTAAGTCAGGCAAGATTGATATATAGATAACCAGCAATAATTAAAGGTATACTCCCACTCAGTATTTTCCTGCTCAAGGCGTGTAAACAATTTTTAAAGTAACCATGATATTTTTATTCAGTAGGACGAATGCTATTCTACAGCCTGATATAACATACTGTATGTCATATTTTTAGCACAGCGGAATACATTGAACAATTCCGATTTTAAGCCAGTGAAGGGCGAAAAATATGCAGAAAACAAGGCCATTTTGAAAATCGGTGATGTCACACAGAAGTATGTCTTCCCCAAGGGCTTCCCAAGATTTCCAGGCCACACCAGACCCCACGCGCATGTGCTGAAGTTTCAAATCTGCGAGAACATGGAGAAGAGAAAGCGTGGACGACCTAAAATAAAAGACGCACGGCTGGCTTGCGCACGCGCTTAAGCGACGGGAAGCTGCAGGGAAATAGCTGCCAGGTAGGAAATCCAAAACAAATCTACCCATGGAATTCCCTTTCGTTAGGCATGTTTTCGTTTGAATTATGCATTGAAACTTGACCAAATAATAAAATGATATTTATTAATTGATATGCTGCATTTTTGGTGGAATGCATTTTGTACGCCAAGGCTGTTAGTTGAGTGGGAGTATACCTTTAATATGATATAGCCTTGTAATATCAAAAAGAGGTTCACTTTCATCAGCCCTGAAATATATGACTTATTCACTCATAAAGTAACCCTGTTACTAATCTAATTTCTAATCTAATCTAATATCTCATTTCAGCCACCTTCTTGTAGAGACACTGACAGCGAGTGGCTTTTAATCCAATTTAGCTGTTAATTTTACACAGTTCAAATGTGACGACAGACATTAACCATTACTTTCACAAACCAGAACTGTTTCTGACTTTTCATGGTTCTCAAATTGAAACAGGGCCTGCAATAAAAGCATCAAGGACTGGTCTTGCAGAGCTGTGGTGTTTAAAGAAGTCTCATCTTATTTGTCATCATACGTCTTAGCATCCATCTGGACAGCCCAGCCTTTCCTTTGAAAAACAGCTCCTGGAGGATATGGGCAGCAGACACAGTGAGGCGCAGACTCAAGTCTGCTTATGTTTTGAACTTACCAACAGATTTATTACCTCTGTCAAGGAGGTTCTTCCTTTTAATTTGGTTTGTTTGTCAGCAGGATGATGGAAAAACCGCTGACCCAAATTTTGAAAGGGTGTAGCATGGGCCAAGGAAGGAACCATAACATTTTGGAGTAGATCCAAATCACTGAGCAGATGTGCAAATTATTTTTCACTTTCAGTGAGTAGGTTTTAGTTGCAGGTTGGCTGAAAGCGAGAGCAAAGATAAAAATAAACATTTATTTTCTGATTGTTTCATTGCAGTTAGATTCTAAAGCACAAATAAAATTGCCCACACCTTTACACAACCTTTCAGGAAGGTGTTGTGTCGCTGGAACTTGCGTGAATTCAGATAAAGTACTCAGCAAATAACAGAAATGCAGCTCTTTTACATCCTCTTTATACCTGGTTATGATGTTCTTTGCATATAGTCTGACATCACAGCCTGTGCACTGATGAGCAGAAACATCCCCAACACAGTAAAATAACAATAAGACTATGGCACTCAGTAAAGAGCATACAGTCCACTTTAATTCAAGTAAGCCTTATCCAACGTCAAACTCACAACCCTACTATACAGCAGCTATAGGAAAAGACTAGCCCCTATGAAAACACATTTAAATCTGGTGGATCTGGATTTTTATTTGCATCCGAACCAAATTGCACACACTCATTGCACTCCTAAATATGCCTGAGTTTTTCATGAAGATCCATTATTATTCCTTGTTAAATGAAAGAAAATGTTTAAAAAAGCAAGTGAAAAAGAAAATCCTGGATCCTTTATCTGGATCTGCACCAAAATGTAATGGGGTCTATTCTGACCCAAGACACATCCTACCACCAGTTTACATGGAAATCTGTTCAGTGGTTTTTGCGTAATTCTGCTGACAAACCAACAAACAAACCGACACAGGTGAAAACATAATCTCTTTAGTGGAGGTAAAAATACAGGCACACACAGGGTCTCCACAGATACCCATGTACACTTCTAGTGGGTAATAAGTGATGAATGAGAGCTGATGCTGATGCCTCAGCTAAAAACAACCATATTTTGACATTATTCTAATACATTTAGTGGTTGAGCTTGCAGATTTCACGGTGGTGGACTCTTGGCCTTGGTGGAGGTATGCACTCTCTCTCTCAGTGCCCCTCTAGTTTATACATGACATATTAAAAATGCATTATGGGTAACTGCTGATTCTGCTTGAGCTTCATAAAGATGCTAGTATGTGTGTGTGTATGTATACACTGTAAAATGTAAAACTGAATTTAATTAGAAATACTGAGTTGACCTAACTCAGTTTTTATCAACTTGTTAATAACACTTATTTTTATTTTAGTTACTTTGGCATCAAGAAAACTGTCAAACTCAGTTTACTTGAGTTTGGTTCATTTAAACAAACCAAGTACTGAGAACTTTTGCTTTTTTCAGTTCTTTATATTACTCTTGTACTTAAGTACCCCACAAATTAGAGCTACTTTACTTGAATAGCCTGTTTTCTGTTCATGCCACTTTCTACTTGTACTCCACTACTTTTCATGGGAAACAGCCCTTTTGTTATGTGAGAAAAGTTGGATAAATGGTACTTTTGTTTTGTAAAACTCTACTCAGGTATTTGCTGCTTCACATTCAGATCTGTTACATGAAATGCTCCTAACAGTTGTGGCAATAGCACACACCAGAATAGATTCACGTGTACTTGTTTATTGTTCTGCAGCTGTCCTGTTCAATGTTGGGTTACTGACGTTTTTTGCCCTTATGAAAATAGATGTTTAATGACACTTGAAACAACCAAACCACGTACTGTGGTTTTGCGCAATGGGAATAGATTCTGTAACATGTTGGCGATAGTCCGGTGGAGTTTCCCAGCATACCTTGAGACAATGTATTTGAGGCCATGAGCCCAAGTAACCTGTGTTTAAATGTGTTCTGAATAATTATTAGTTAAGCAGTAATTAGTGTTTTAGAAATATTTCTAGAGAAAATTATTAGTTATATAACACCATTGCATCATGAGTTCAGTCTTTCACACGGTTAGTGACGTCCAGCCTGGGTGATGCAGGATGTTGATAAAATGAATTAGTGTGATGCATTGAAATGACAAGCACTGCAGAGCAAAAAGCAAATCATTTTGTCAAATTCACAACAACACCTTTTAGGATTCTGGTAGTTTAAATTACCACAGTAACAGTAAGCAAGCTAATTTAAGTGTTACACACACACAAAATAAAGAAGTTTGTCACACTGATAATCTCAAGTTTACTTTTCTTAATTAATCTAAGGCAATGAGTTTGCATAATATTTTTGTATATATATATATATATATATAAACAGGGAAGCAGCTAGCCTGGCCTCAAACATAAATATCCAACTAACAGCACTTCAACGGTTCTCTGATAAACAAGAGATCTGGTAGTCTTAATCTGTATGAAATCAAAATGTATTGGGAAGTGTGCTGTGCTTTATATTTCCTGTCAAACAGCAGCCAGGTGCAGTGACTTCCTGGAGTCCTGTTGTCATTTTGAGGCTAGCAAACCTCAAATGGTTCCTTTTACTTGTCCGTTTTCATATGGCATAAGTAAGATATTGTATGTTTTTTTTGGATGTCTTCGTTGGCAGATTTGTGAACTTTTGACACAGTTCAAGCTGTTTGCCCTTGTTTCTAACTTTCATGCAAAGCTAATTGTCCCCTAGCTGCAGCTAAAGCACAGGATATGACATGTGGTGTTGATCTTGTCATCTACTTCTTGACAAGAAAGTGAAAGAGCTAATTTCCCAAAATGTATTATTTATCAACAAAAAAGTATTTATTTATTATCAGTTGAGTTGAGTTTGTTAGTTCCTCTTATTCTTACCTCATGTTATCTATTTCTAACTAAATTAGCCTACGTTTCTTGCATCGAGACTACTTGATATTACTTTAGACAGTCCAATGCTCAGCTATACAGCAAATGATCACTATCAATTCTTTCATTGTTATGTGACCTGCCACACAGTATCCTTGTTAGCAGCATCTGACTAAAAACACTTCTCCATTAATTCCATTGCATGTTCAGGCAATGACAGCTTCCTCCTATATCTTGACTCTAAAGCTGTTTCCCTCAGACTGATGATCAGCCGGTTGGGCCTTCGGCGCTGCAGCACTCAGCCATGTAATACTGCAGAGCTGGAATTTCACCTGGAGGGAACAGCGCTTACGTAAAACTCACAAACACTGCAAGAACATTTCTGTTAGAAAATGTTCTAAATGTTTTGCCAAGTCTCCCTCATTTCACATTCATGTTGGAATAAAAATCAGATATCATTTGTGTTTAGTCTGTTATTCTTAACTCGCACTTTATAGATATTATAGTCAACTGTGACTGTTGTTCTCAAGGGATCAGAGTTTCTTCCCTCATTTCTTACAACAATGACAAGATAACTGAGACTGAGAGGTCAGTCTCAAACAGTGCACATTTACCTACCATTATTTCCTGCTGTAGTCCATTACTTGGAGTGACCAGGAGTGAGGATTCTGCCCAGACATCAGCAGAGAACTTCAGGGTACATAAATACTGCATGGAAGTAAGGACAGTAAAATGGCATTTGCAGCTTCAATGGGGAGTTACTAAATGTCACCAGGCACTTTTTTGATTGTGTTCCGTCTAAATATAGCGGGGCTGCTGTCTGTTCTACATTTTAAACCATTTCATGCTGCCACTCTGCCTTCTATTTTTATGCACTGGTATCAGCGGAGGGGCCAGTGTATGGTTTTAAAATAGAGTAAAATTGTCTACGCTGCTGGGGGAGAGGGTTTTAAACATAGCACGTATATAAAGAAACCTGGTCTAGTTTCCTCCCCAGGGTAAATAAAGCCATTGGATACATGTGCTTATTTACAGATTCAACCTCGCCTCATAAAGCTGGATAGTCTACTAGTCACTCAGCTTAAATCCAACCAGTCGCTCTGCAGCAGATTCTAAATAGAACATGAACATATTCATTGACATCTCTGTGAGGACATTTTAAACACCGGCCCAGTCTGCCTCATAGGAATGAGACATGACGGTTTGCAGTGTGACATGAATGTAATCATGGGGAGAAAAAGATGCAAAACTGCTAAAACCAGAAAGACGAGTCAGATGACATGAACACAAAGAGTCGTGGACCAGCTGAGCATGGGACAAAAGGTTCTGGCTTACAAAAAAGGTTGACTGAAACGTCCAGTTTTGTTTGTTTTTTCACATCAGCCTTCATTTCATTTCCTTGTTCAAGCTTTTGTAAGGGATGCTTAAATTTGTTTGAGTTGTGATAAAGATACCAGTTCTGACCTGCATTGAAAATTTGCAGTGCTCTCTGGGGGACAGCTATGTTCTAAATCTTTTAATATTTATTGTCTATAATAAATAATATTCATGACATTTCTGAAACATCAATTTTCTGTTACTATCAAACCATATTATACACAGATGCTGATGTATTGAGATACTGGTTTGCTTGTTTATCAGTCTGAGTCTAGTAATACTAGTAATATCCGTCATCAAAATAACATTTGAATGGTGCTCATGGTGCACATTGAGAAACTGACACCAGTTGTGAGCAGAGACTGAAAGTAAAGCCTCAAAAATGTGTTAAATACTTTGAATTATATGAAAACCAACATGGCAGTCTATGCTGCATTGAACCTCTCTTCACAATGCCAGGAATATAATTCTGGTAGGGAAATAATGAAATATGATTTTTGTCCATCTAAAAAATTTCATTCTATTTATATTCAGCCTAAGAAGTGGGACTGAAATACCCTGTACATAGTAAGCAGCTTACAAGTGAGCACAGTGGATCATTTAGCATGGGTTAAAGAGCCACTTACTTCCATTAGGAGACAAAAAATAAAGCTGAGAAGAGAACATTTTCACCAATATGTCACCATTTTAACTTACAGGGTGATGATGATACATATCGGCATATTGTTCCTGCGGCACCCAAAGATTCAGGTGTGGCAGGTTCAAATTTACTTGACTGAGATAAGAGTCGAGGTTTATGGTGCAAGCTTTAGTGCAAGAAATACATGTTTTGTCCTGTGACTTGTTTTGAAATGTGAATTACCACAAACCCATAATCCCTTAAATTAAAGCCTTCTTGCTATGGTTCAGCTACAACTGGCAACTATGGAGGAAAAGACTCATAAATCAAATGTTGTCATTCTGGACTTGAAGGGGAAGTTAAAGCAAAGCTTTGTTTAAGATGGGTGGGGTTTTATGTATGGTGGGATGTGGCAGCCACCCTTTGGAGAAACAGTAACCGGCGGTGCCTCTGCAGTTCGCTCTTAAAGCACGAAACAGCTCATGGTAGCAGTGAGGCAGTTTTGTAGGCTTCATCTCTTCACTCAGCAGATTTAATCGCTCCATTTGTAGGGAGATATTTTAGTTACTGACATTTTGATTGCCTATGTTTGGCATGTGGTGGGTTGATAATTCACATTCAAAAGCTGACTAATTGGGCACCACATCCAAAAGGCTCTCTGTCACTGGGGGCTGTCCACAGTTAAAATGATTTCATGCATCTGAGGAGATAATTCACTTGCAGGTTTTTTCCTACTCTCAGTGAAGATCAGTCTCTCAGAGAACCAATAAAATCATTTACATATGATATCGTTATTGCCACACTTGCTCTAAGAACATCAAGAATATTTCCTGATTTCACTCCAGCTTTTAGGTACACTGAAATTTATTTTTCCTATTTTGGCCATATCGTTACCCTAGTTTGTCTCAAAAACATTTACATACAGTAAATGTATGCAAATAAGCAGGAAGCTTCCCACTGGTATTCATTAACCTTCCTGCCTGCGCAATCTGCATCTATACTTCTCCTCTGATCCACAGAGAATTTTAAGTCTAATGTTTAAATGCTACTGTATCCTGTTAAAAAAATATCCTTCTTGATTTTGTTGGGACACCTTGAACTCTCTCTCTTGCTGAATGTCCCCTAAGCTCTCCACAAACTCAACAAACATTGAGGCCGAGCTTAAAGGGCTAGTTGGGATTTTTTTGAAGTGACGTTGGTATTGGTAGTCATTGTATTACCCGTATGTTTGCCATCTGTATGCCATCAGTCTGGAGAAACAGACAAGAGTACTGGTGTAAAGCAATATACCATTAAAAAAAAATCAATATCATTTAATAGTTATAATATTTTTACCTGTTGTTAAAGAGCCCTTTCTTTCTATATCCATCTATGCTCTTCAAAATATGCAGACTCCTTTGACAAAACACATGAAGACCATGGGAGCGGCTAGTTTACTGCTGCCTCGGTTTGTATTATTGAGTGTCTTTGGTGTTCCCGCACTAATGTGTAAAAGCACCAAAGTCACACAATAACTACAAATACTGAACTTTTTGACCTGTTTTACTGTTTTACCGAGAATTGTGTCTAAAAACAGTGGTTTGGGTGTGGAAAACATCCAGTGGCTCTCCTGCTCTGCTGCACAAACTAAGAGGAAACATGGGAGTGATGGAGAGGACATTATGTGAAATTTAAAAAGAGCCTCCAGGGACCATTACAAACCACTTACCATATTTATACCATGAAATATTCAGGCTGCACTTTTCCCAGTAAGCACAGAACCATTCTTGGAGTCAGATACGACCAAAGTAAAAGCAACATGTGAACATATGGTCGCCTGACAAACTCAGCCGCAGAGGGACAGCAGCATGGAAAAGATGCCTCTTCATTGGGAACACTGGAAAAGTAGAATGAACTGAATATGAGACATTAAATCGCATTTTTATATGATGTAGAGGCACTAAAAATTCTAATATCTGCAGGGACAACAACTCAAACTTAGATTTTCAATCAGATGCCATTTAAAAAGCAGGATTTAGTTGAGTACATTGCAAAGGCTTAAACTTGTTTAATAATCACATTAAATATTAGCTAGTTTTTGTTTTATAGAGGTTTCTTTCCACTTCTATCCCCTCCCATGCTGGTGGTGATTGAAGGAATTATTCCAGTCTCTTTATATAAAAGGTGGTGTGCCCTTGTCTTTTTTCCTCATCCTGTAATTCTGAAATTCTGAAAGCTTCCTTCCTGTCTGGGAAATAACATGCTAATGGCCTGCTCTTCCCCCTCCTCTAGTCCTGTATCACAGCTGTCTGATGAAAGCCTCAGTTTATAAGTGGCTGTTGATGATGGATGCCTTCAGTTTTATCAGCTGCAAGGACTGATTAGTCCTGAAGAAATTATCCATTTGCTTTGGACCCTTATCTCATTCTGTCTTTGAAATATAGATTTCTGCTCTGCATCCTTTAGTGATGATTCTCATTTATCATTTGTTTTACAAAACGCAGACTAAAAAATTCACTTTCAGTCCAACCATTCCTGATCAGATAGTGTACCTATTTAAAGCTGCTCTAATCAATATTCTTAGCCATGCTAGCATTGTGGCTGTAGAAATGTATGTCAGTCAGCCGGTCAATCCAGTCTTGTGCTTTGTTTCAGACTATGCCATTATCATCATCATTATCAGATAGATTGTAGTTAATGTTAAAACAGTTGTGGTTCCCAGAAGATGAATCTTACTCACTGATTCCTTTAGCATCAACGTGAAGTTGACACTTGTGGGTTTGAGTCAAATGTTCTCGATGGATGCCATTAAATTTGGTACAGACATTTATGTTACCCTCACCATGAATTGCCAAATTTTAATAATAACTATTTCCAGCGATGAAAGCTCTGATAAACACACTGTACACTATATAAGCTAGCAAGTATTTAACTGCTAAATATATTTTCCTATATATAGGTAACATAAGAAAGTTGAATAGTGGATTTACCTCTGTCAGGTCCCCAGAAACAATGGATGGATAAATACACAACTGTTTTCTGACACATTTTACAACTTTATTAAGTAGAAATATGTCAGTGTTGTGTTAACAAATTGTTCTGCAGTGCACAAAGGTCAAACAACACAGTTTTGATGTGGTTGAGCACAGAACCCTACGAGCACATAGCCCTCATTATATTTTGCCTGTATGTGCACTGGGAAAAATCGCCTATTGGCTGCAAAAAAATCTGTTTGTAATGACAAGAAATACATGACTGCTGCAGAGAGAAAATGCATAGAGCTGAAACTCAGCGAATCCAATACAGGTAAAGAACCCTGAGCATTAGGTTTCACTGCAGTCAGCTCTCTCGCTTCTCAGATAGAAGAAAATATTCTCTGAGGTAATGAATCATCACATAATCTGAGGCTCTATACACTTACTGGAATTTCAATTTTCATTATTAGCATCCAATAACAGACAATGTTTGCCTACTAGTTTTAAAATGAGCTGAACATGGATATAAATTTAATGTTTACACATTAATTGCAACTCCTCTGGTGCAACCACCTCAGTCCATATTATATATATACAGTAGGGCCACATAGCAAATGAAATTGCAACTTAAGTGTAAATTTAGATTAAAGCCTACCATCTGAGTGTTTTTTAAATGAACAGGGTGCTTTCCAGTTTGCTTCCTTAGTGCAGCCCTGAAAATGGTAAAAGTGGAATTATCACACACAAAGAGTGAGTTTGAGTTAAGTCCCTAAGAAGATTTATTTGCATAAGCACATACAGCCAAAGCAGGTTCCTGTGGAACAGCTTTTGATGAAAATGCCTTGTTGAGAGTATATAACTACTGTACCTCTCAATGTTGTAAAGGTTTGTGTATTTATTGCTCTATATTTTTATGAAAAATATTCATCTTAATGTATTCATAAATATGTTTGGCATTAAACTGAATATGTGGCTCTTTTGAAATCATTAAACCCCAACATTTTCTTTTCAAAGTCCTGTTGGGCATTAAAACACATGAATTATGGAGCATGGAAGATAACGATGTTTTGCTTCATTAAATATGTGAAATTACACTTTTAAAATATTCTCTGATGCTGCATCATTCACTGCACATTCATGCCGGACCTGCAGTTTGGCAGTTCAAGTTCAGATAGCTTAGCCATCATTTACACACCTCTTATTGTAACATAGACGTGTCATTGTCTTCTTCAGCACTGAGACACATTTGCATTGTTAATCTGCCTCTGATACCTGATGAATTTCACACAGACATGTCGTGACGATGAAGCTAAATGATGCTGACAGATTCCAAAATGTGACAACTGGTTTTATTCAGACTATTAAAAGGCACCTTTATCTTGATGATTAACATTTATAGTTTGAACTATGAATCATTTTTCACACATTACAGAGTTTTAAGTAGCATGAAAATGATATTAATTATGATGCATTTGCTTGTAATATGACCTACAGTACATGCACATATATTTTATGAACATACCTCATGGCCTTATTGGGTTAATGACTCAGCACCACATGTGATAACAGCTCTCATAATCCTAATGATAGTCATTTAAAAGCATGCATGAAGTTTGCTTTCCATTATATTAGCTCCCATAATATTACCTATTATACATTCACAGTTAACACACCAATAAGGATCATTCTTAATTACTAGGACTACCTGGTCAGACATAACTAACACACGCACTAAGCATTGCAGTGTTTGCAGTTTTCTTTAACAAACCCTCTGGGGGTAAAACTCAGTGTTTCCACATATGTGCAAAATTTATCACAGTCATAAACCTCGAATATACTGTATATTGGAAAAAAAAGCAAATATGTGAATAACCATCTTCCCGGAGCTCCCAGCTTGGAATAATCTTATTTACATGATATAAGAGAGAGGAATGATAACAGAGATGATATGAAAGTTTTCTATGATATGGTTTTGCTGCAGCTTATATGATCAGCAACTGTCACTGAAGAGCTCATCTCACTACAACAAGACTGTAAGAACAAAGGAAGAAGAAAGAAGTAAGACGTTAATGCAAAAGAAAAAAGGAAATTAAAATGATACCTGACTTGATCTTGTATGATTTATACTTTTGCTGTTTACGTGCACAGAAGAAACAAGGTTACTGTTGAATTACAGCCTCGCTTTACCATCAGCCAATTATCTGAGGGTCTGTTTCTCTGTTAAAGCCAATCATTGAACAGCCTGCCTCTTCTGCCTTGTAAGAAGCAAAATAACATCGTCCAGTGTGGAAGGCATTTATTGAAATCTTCTTCCCCCTAGTGGTTATTATTCATATTACAGTAGATTTAACAACAACAACAAAAAATCTGTAAGAACCTTTAACAGCTATCAGAGTGGGATATTTTTCAAAATGAATGAGGCTTAAGATAACTTTCCTTCTGAGAAAGCTCAAACAGATTGGCAGCTTTTTATGACAGCTGCTTTTCCCTCTGGAAATATATCCTACTTATCTTTAGCTATGATATTCTGATGTCTCAGTCATCCTCAGAAATCCTTACATTTTTGGCATTTTATGAAGGGTAAAAGTCATTCATAAATCTTCATTCTTGATTCTGAAAAATGATGCAGATAAAGTGGGGGATCCATGACTTTCTTTATGATGATGTCAACCCTGAGGTCAGTTATTTAGGATTTAGAATTTAAAATTTGGATTAGGGTTTACTTAAATTAAACACGGTATGCGCTATACTAAGTGAAGAATAATCTTTTGTTCTTATAGACCATATTCAATTATTTCACAATTGTATTGGTAATATTGTATAGATGAATGTGTTTCAACAATGAATAAAAGGCCCCAGGTTTGGATTGGAATCCCAATCCAGACCCACTTGCTGTGAGGTGAGGTGTCCAGTAGAATTTGGGTAAACCAATGCTGGCAAAAACATCACCTCCTATGTAGATAATACTAATACTAATACTAATAATAACATGGAACTTTTTGAGCTCATCCACTGTGGCACTGAGAAACGATTCATTCAAAAGAGGACATTCCACCACCACCAATGATTTATTTAATACCTCATGACACCAAATAATCCTATGAGAAAACACGAGACAACAGGTCTATTCGACATTTAACGCGATAGGATACAATAATAACGATAAAAGCGAATAATCAGTTGGACTTCTCCCTGTGCTATTTTCGTTCTTCTGTCCCCTGCAGCGCACAGACCGGCGCGTTAACCAAGTGATGAAGTTTTTTTCAGTGTTGTTTTTGCTGTGAGTCACTTGTTCACCCCACCCTCCGGTCTGTCCTGCAGTAAGTGCGCTGAGCTGCACCAGCAGCAGCACAACAACAGCCTCCTCTCCATGGAGCTGAACACAGCTGTCTCACTGAAAATGGATGCCAACATTGTTGTCATGGGAAGAGAAAGTGTCGGGAAATCAGGTGAGAAAGAGAGACGGTAACGATCATAAACACATTTCTGCTGCACACGGTGCGTTAAAGGTTGTTTATTGTTGTTGTTCAGCTCTGACGGTGCGTCTCTTAACGCGGAGATTCATCGGAGAGTATGGAGATATTCGTAAGTGTCCAGTTTCACTAACACCGATACAACACAGCCCTTCAGCTTCATCTAACTTTCCATTGTCGCTGATGTCTTGCAGAATCCATCTACAGTCATAGTTTCATGGTAGACGGGAGGGAAATCGCTCTCAATATATGGGATTCACCTTATTCTGAGGTAATTATCAGTCATTTATCGGTGATTCCTCACGTGAAATTATAGTGATTCATTCTGCTGTCAGAGTAAGTAGATAAGTAGAAATACAATTTAAAATACATAATTACAAGTAAGGATTCTTCATTCAAAATTAAGTCATTTTTAATTGATTGAAATATTCAGCAACTTGTATCAACCTATCAAGTGTGCAGTATAGACTAAGGTTCATACTGTTCAATCATATTATAGTGTAATATTGTCTCATCATTACTAATATCGTAATGTGCATGTAGCATTGTGATATTTTTCTTTTCTGCAATACTTTTATGCCAAAATCCAGGAAGTTTCACCAGATGTCTGGAATATCTCTACTAGGAAATAATCAATGATTCAAGACCTTTTTGTAGAAGGTTTGAAACGTTTAAATGAAGAGCGCTGTCATTTATTATAAATAATTATAATTAAAATATAGATATGAAGTAATGCCATCAAACCAGAGTTACTTAGATCATAGTAATTATGTTATACCTGATAGACTTTTCTTGTAGATCAGCCATGGAACATAAGATCCCAGAGGATTTTCCTTTTGTGTAAAGCTACAAAAAAGTTGGAGCATGACATGTTTGAGTAAATTTGCCCTCAGCTTACTTGACATTTCACATCCAGCAATGTGACTATTGTGGATTCATTGCAATGTCAATACTGAATCTATTTTGGATAGTTTTTGATCTGCAATAACAGATTAAATAAATCTTTTAAAAAAATCCTAAATCTGCAAAGAAGCTAGGGATTATAGTTAAATCTATTGTAGTAGAAGTCTAAAATGTAGACACACAAAGTAACATAAAATAGACCAATAGTTGGTGTCTTTGTACTTGAGACAGTGTTTTTTTTTTCATTACTGTCCACGTCTTGCTGGTGCTAAACTTAAATGTCTGATCTCACAGGATCTGTCCGTGGAGACGTCACTCTTTGAGAAGATGGTGCAGTGGGCAGACGGCTACGTTCTCGTCTACAGCATCTGTGACAGGGCCAGTTTCAACACGGTCAGCAGACTCATTCAGATGATCAGGCCTGCTAAAGACTACCTGAATGCAGACAAAGCGCCTATAGTGATTGTGGGCAACAAGAGGGACCTGCACCACAGGCGGACGGTGCTGAGCGAGGAGGGCTGGCTGCTGGCTTTCAAAACAGACTGCCACTTCTACGAGGTGTCGGCGGCTGAGAACTACCACAGTGTGCTCATGGTGTTTCATGGGCTGATGGACAGGATGAAGGATGCCAAGCTGACCATGAAGAGGCCTTTGGGGTTCAAGGGCATAGTGAAAAGCATGTCTGCAGTGTTTGCCAGGAGACGGACAGACTCCTTTTAGTAAAACCACGACAGAGGAGGATGTGTATTCGACTGGACAGATATCACAGTCTGCCAGATGTGACAGATGTGGCAAAGGTAACAATGAAGTCTCCTGAGGGAAAGACGCGAAAGAGACGTTTCACGGAAAAGTGTGGAAAGACTCCAGAGAAGAAAAACTCTTCAGCTTCAGAAAATGTGGACAAAAAAAACGATATCACAGATGTTACCGATGTTTCCTGGTGACAGGATTTGAGGTTAGCTGCACTTTTAAACTACACAAGCCTGATGAAATGACATAATAAGTGAATTTCCCCACTGTGGGACTAATAAAGGGATATCTTATCTGATCTTATCTTATCTTATAATCTCATGCATTATGCAGATACTTACCATACGACATTGTGTGCAGCAAGGTATACAATATGTTTAAGCTACATATACCAGCTTCAGATTGGACGAAAATTCTATCCACAGATTAAATGTGCCTTTATGTATGATGATGACCAAAAAAATCTTAACACCGAAATAAAATTCACAAGTCAAACTTTGTATTGCTATAAAAAAAAGTGTGTAAAATTTCTTGAAAGTAAACATACGTATTTGTATTTATTCAAGTCTAAATGTCTGTAAAGCAAAATCATTCTCTTTCTATATTTATGAACCATGTTTAATGCATTGATTATGAGTCATGCACTGAAATGTTTGGTTATGCCTCGTTTTATGACTCAGAAGGATTTAAACAAAGCACAAATTGTAGACCAATGTTTCTTTTTCATTTGTGTTGATTCTACAATTCAGATATTTGTTTACCTGCAGTCAGTCAGTTCTGGATCTAACAGACTCAGATCTCAAGGCCTAATACTACGGGACATGGTAATGAGTACTGTATAGTATTTGAAGAAGCTGGCCAGGAGTAGCATCCTTAATAGTGCTATACTATGTAGAACCTTTCTCCAAATAACTGCAGGGGTGAAATGCTTGTGTCAGCCAGAAAACCTTCATTGGTCTTGCTTCCAATCAGCCTGAGAGCTGTGCGGAGTCTAAGATCAGAGACCATGTAGAGAATAATGAACTGCTTTAGTCACATTAAAGTGCTCATGTCAAGTCCTCTAAGAGCAAATAACTGCTAACTGATGATTTATTTAATAATGAGGAATGAGAGTGAATGGCCTTCTTGTATATGCTGACTGAATACTAAATGAAATGATTGTCCACACAGATGATATTGGCTGTAAAAACTTTAAGATATTGAATAAACCCTCTTATTTCACCTCCAGACTTTGTCCTCTTTTTCCAACAAGGGCTTGTGAATTCCACTCTGAAACCAGGAGACCATCTCCTGCCCCAGTAAACTTGGTCTGACCCCCAATATTTGGTGGGAGAAATGTCCATTCTCCCCCTCGTTAAGAAAGCCGTCTATCTTTGTGGCTATTAAAGCAGCAGCATGGGAGGGCAAATGGCAGGTAAGATGGTGCCAGCTCCCCCTCCTTTCTATTCTTGTGTATGAGGAATCTAACAGGAACAAGGCACAGGTTAACAAAGACGCCTGGGACAAAGGCAGTCTGGAGGACCTTGTCACAGTCTCTGACCCCTGTGGGTCTCTTCACAACAGGACCCAGGATAACCAGCAACCTGATAAAGATGTTTCACCTGCAAGAGCTGCCTTTGAATCTGCTGGAGCTAAAACCACGTGGTTCCATGTGTTGCCACGATGTCATTGAGAAAGGGAAGATTTCTACTAAAACTGTAAATGTGCACATCAGACATTTGCAAAACCACATCTTTCAGTTTGAGTTTAAGAGCTGGTTACAGCCAGGCAGGAGGTTTTAATGCCAATGAATGACGAAAATGTATTTGGAATAATTAAAATGTAATTACAGTAATGCGTTGACATATTAATTAGCATCTTAATTCACTTCCCTTAAAATCAAACATGCTTTTCAGACACTCCCTAAACGAGGAATCATTTTGTGCCACAAAAGATGCTTTTGTGACACTTTACACACTTTACACACTGTACAGAATGCATTTCTATGACGCCTGGAATGCATTTAATCAAAGGAAGTTCTAAAAGTTATAAGGCATTCTGCTGTTTTCTGTTGGTAAAAAGCTGCAAAAAGGCCCCTCCGAAGCACTGAACATCATCAAAAACATTGTATGTATGATAAAGTGCTGTTCAAGAGTCATTAAAATACAATGTGGGCACAATATTCTGCAGTGCGTATTACTTGTACCATATTTAATGGCACAACATGCATCAAGTGAAAATCAATGCCTCATAGAACTGTGTTCATCCTCTTCATGTATAACCTGAACCAGTAATAATAGTTGTGTGGCTCATTGTCCTCCAGCCTTTGAGGTCTGACGTCTTTTTGTTGCTGGTCTTCAAAGCTTCCACACTTCAAATCCTCTCACACCACATCTCAGACATCTGTTACATTAACCCGGGAGCCAATGCTTGTACACCTGCTGGTGTTGTGGATGATACAATTTTGTGTTCGTAGTCAGTGGATGGTATCAGATGAGCTGGAGAAAGCATTACCCTGATATTGAACTCAGGCTGCACGTCAGCATCATAACTGCATTAAAAAAAAAACTTTTTAAATTGAATTATCGTGCCTCTCTTAATGGGTTTAAACAGTCTTCACCTTTTTTATAACATATATGACGGAGAAAATAAACTATGCCTTTATTTGAAAGTAGCATTGGGTACCAAACGCGGTACTTTTGACAGGTACTGACTGAATTGCAGTTCCACCAAGTACTGATTCACATTAAATCAATCTGCACCATATTTCATTACCTGTGGTTGGATCTTCAGAGGGCGTCACCCCTGCAGTTGCCGGCTGAATCATTTGAACATTTGACACCGACTGCACTTTTTGCAGTGTTTGCAATGTGATTGGATTCAAAGATATCCATGGCAACATATCTCGACATGTCTGAGTATTGTGTTTGATTGCTTAACAGCCGAGTCCACTGCATGTCTGCTGGCACCGAAACTGAGCATAGACAACTTTATCAATATCTCCCTGTAATTATTTAGCTAGTTGGTTCAGTTGTTGAATAGAGATAACTAAGCTTTTTTCCTGTCTTGGTTGACATTAGATTGACATTTTGACAAGCATTAACCAACACTCAGCGTCCGACTGCATCCGAAATTCCTTATTTAGTTGTATATCAGAGATTTTAGTATGTTCCAAATCATTTTACGGGGAATATGCAAGACAGACTATGCACGACAACAATGTAACAGACAATGCTGGTGTTTTCTTCTTCGTCTTTATTTCGTCTTTACCCCTTTTCTGTTTTCCTATTAATTTTCCTTTTGGCTGCCATATCTCTCTGCAGAGACAAACATAGTATAGCAATTGTTTTTTAACAGTATAGAATAGCATATTACTTAAATCATAATGCATAATAACATGCAGACTGAGGGTGACCACTTAACACAGGTGATCCTAGACTCTGGGGACCTCTACTACACATCAGCTAACATTAGCTAACCATCAAGGTGTCCAGTAAATACAAGCAGAATTTTCTGCATGCATCTATTTAAAGGGTTTATTATAAATGTATGTAACAACACACCCCTGAACACAATAATAAATATCCTGTTCCTCGTTTATTCAATGGACAAATAGATGCCACAATATAATAATGAAACATGCCTCCTTCAAACAGGCCACAGGGCAAGAAACCAATCCTTTCATCAGTATACTGCTCTCACTGCTGACTGTGGATTAATATGCACACCAGAGTTTTAACCCACCATCATTAAACTGAAACTGTGCTTTGTTACAAGAAGCTGTTTTTACACCTCCACCTTTCTAGATTGTTTGTTTACAACACCGCTTTAGTACATCAAATCCCAGGAGCGTTGCAGCTCCTGTGATGACAGTCTCAGTGCATCTGACAATGACACATTCAAATTTCCATATTGTGACTCTCACCTTTGAACATTTAGTCATGTATTAACTGAACCACTGGACCCTGTCTGAATATTTTAAGTCAGAATCACCTTATGGAAGAATGAGGTGAGTAAAGAAGGACAGCAGCCCTGAAAAAGGAGAAAGAGCACTTTTTTTTAACATGTGTGTAGTTAAAATAAATCCCCATCCAACAAGGCTACAGACAGTCATTCGAAATAGTTTATTTTAATGTATAACATAGTCTGTTTTGTTTGTCAGTGTGTCTGAGGTGATCATGTTGCATCATCAAAAGGTCGGACAGCAGTGTTTCTGTCACTGTGGCAGGAAAGAAACAAAACTACATGAGAGGAAAGCGTGCATCCAATTTTATTTACTTATTTATTTGCAAAGAATATAAGTCTGAACAGCCAACTTAAACTGACATCTGAAATTACATAAATATAAACCAGACCCTCATTCATTTTTGAGCAGAATTTAGTGACAGAAATACAAAACAATCTAACACAATCATCAAAATCTCATGGCTTCATTTTCAGAACTCTAATTCCTGCTTGGCTGGTGGCCCCTTTTTCAGGAACCGATCAATGCCGTAAGACAACTTCATTTTCTTTTACCTCATTAAATACGAGGATGCCTTATTTCATTACTGTGTAAACAACTTAAATAAAAGAAGTCAGCAGGTTCAGAGACCTGGCAAACAAAAGAGATGATGAGGAATCAAATCGTGCTGAACATAAACACAGTGCTGTACAGAACATACAGAATTAACAAATATGAAATGAGCTTTATTTGTCACATATAATCATAATATATACGACAGACAAGGGGAAACTTATTCTCTGCATGTAAACCATGCCTGAGGAGCTGTGGGTACCACTGTGCAGGTCACAGGGACCAACTTCAACCAACCTAATATACATACTCTTGATGATTGGCAGGAAACCGAAGCACCCAAAGGAAACACCAGCCTGGGGAGAACAACTCCAGAGAGGCCCTGCCTCAGCCAGGAGTGTCAACGCTGTGAGGCGAGTTCCAGTATGACACTCCAGTCCATACTGTCCTTTTTAATTTTCCTAAATAGTAATCAATAGTAATAATTTCTCATTTTATGATATTGACTATATACAGGTAAATAACATTTACTTGACTAGTCACTGGCATATTACTATAGAATGGCTAACTGAGTTACCAAGATATGATCAAAACTAACATTTTTAATGAGGAAACAGTAAAGTGCATTTAGCTTTAGCTATGATCACCCATGGGTGTTTCACTAGCGATGTTTGCCTTTATACATACGGTACATACAAATTACCAACATGGTCGTCTCATTTCTAAAGTAAAGCATTTTTTGTAGTTATTTAATGGAAATTACACATTTACTGTATGTCTGATTTATTCTTAAAGGAACAGTTTGACACTTTGGGAAATTTGTTGTCTTTACTCGATACCACCCTCATGTTTGTAGGCGAGCTTTGGATAATCAAAAAAGGGAAACAAGGTGAGACAGCTAGCACAACAGCACAAAGAAATAGATCCACACATAACCCCCCTAAAACAATAACTTGTAACTTTTACACTTTGATTTCTGTATGGATGAACATGTTATATGGAGTGCATTAGTTGTATTATAAAAAATGTTGAGCTGCAGAATTATTCCATGAGTTTAAATTGGTCTTAATGTGATTTTGATCAAGTAATATGTTGTTACTGCATTTTAACAGTTGAACAATGCCGATTTATGGCAGCTCACACACTTCTACAGGAAAAAATGGTCACAACTTTGTAATACAACAAACAGCAAGAGCCTAATTCCCCTATTTCAGTGAAGGCAGGCTTACACCTGGACTCTTGTGGCATTATGGGCTTTGTCAGCCTGACAATGACTTTCAATTTCAGATTTACACGGGGGGTCTGGAATGTGTGGACTGTAAAACAAACTAAGGTGCTCAATGAGGCTTGTCGTTAAAACAGATTTAATCATAAGTGTGTTAACGGTTCAAAAATGCCAACTATCCCTTTGCCTGTGCCCTTTTGCCTTTGCTAAGCTCCCCTGCAGAGATGTAAGGACCCCCCGCAGTGCTCTACAGCTCCACAGCTTTCCACATAAGTTCCTGGTGTGTATACACAGTAACCATAATTCAACCCCCAGGGGAGGAAGCAGTGAAGGTTCAAAGTTCTGCCCTTGGTAGTTTTAACATTAGGATATTCTTACAAAAAACCTTTTTGCACACTGAAGCCAGACTTTTATTGCATACCTATTCATTTTTCCATTTGCCCTCTTTCAAATTGTAACTAAAGACAAGAAGACAGAGGTTTATTTTGATTAGATGTCAAGTGCTCTTTTTCTACATAATGGGTTTATGAGGACAAACTGACTTAATAAGTACACGCATGTTAACATTTGTCTCTCCTCCTGTAAATCTCCCATGCAGGGTCTCTTGAGCTTTAAGAGTACACTTTGCATCACATAGTCACCTCTCTTTAAACATACAAATAGTGTATAATGTCAGTGAACAGGTCATAACTAACCTTAACCTACATTGTGACTGAAAGAATAACTGTAATTTATAACATCCCTCCCATCAAGGATACTTAAATGTTAATACAAGCAATTCGTATTTTGGATTTAGCCTCTAAATGCGTCATGAAGAACGTGGTCCCACAGATCAGGAGATAATTTGCTCGTTTGAGCCTTTAATTACCTGATACCTCACTGAGTGCAGGGTAGCCATGTCTGCAGGGTGCAGCTGATAATGCTTTCATCTAATGTAAAATGGGTGATTGAGTTGGAACAACAATTCCTCTCACATGAGGGGTTCACGTGAAGGGGAAGAAAGACAGATTTTGGCACGCCTGATTAATTAAATCAGGCGTGGGCATGAGTGACTCATCACATTTTTATGGGTGTAAGGAGGCCGAAAGGGCGCCACTGTTCAGTAGACTCTGCCTGCGATCACAGGCCATATATGTGGTCTTATACGCAGACACAGAAAAAAAGGACATTACTGACATATTGATATTTTAACTCAGAAATAATGTACAGTAAATGAAAAATTCAATTTAAAATGAAAATCCATCCAAAACAGAAGTCATGAGGCCTTGGCTGACTGTTTGGAGGCAAATACAACATGATATTATTGTGCTGAAGCTCCCAGCTGATTGTTTTCTTGCAGGTATTCATAATTACAGAAATATTTTTCTTTCTAATTCCAACATCACATTTATGTATGTGGTGTTTCTAACAACTAGATGCTTATTTTCATTCTCTAATCCACGAGTTAGATGGCCAAAAGTGTAAATAGACATGTTATAATGTTATGGGGAGTCACAGTATGTCCACGGCTACATGACAGTAATCAAACACTTAACTCTGGATTTACAAAAATGTTTAAAAATCCTGAAATCTTGTTTTCTAAATTGTCAAGCCTTTTTAGTTTTACATATGCATGACTAAAAGAAGCATAAATCAACCATCGTAAATTAATATGTACTGTAAATATGTCATAAAGAGGTTTAGACTCAAAATCTGCATCCTTATGACTGTGTGGGTGTGTTTGATCAGAGGTGACAGAAACAACCTGCCCTTAAAGTTTGATCCAAATTCTGCTAAACTCTGATCGGTGCATGCGATAAAAACTGTTTCAACATTGGCAGAAGGCTTTGAAGGACCTCAAGATGCTCATTGAGAAAATAGGTATTCTGGGGTTTTGAAAGAAACTATAGGTCAAATACAAGGAGGCAAACATTGAATGTGTCTTTGTGATGACTTTCCCCAATTTTTAAATTGATTTATACCAATTAATTAAGTTTCATTCATATTGAGTGAAGATCCGAATAAATTTCTCTCATCTGTCAGCTCAATATTTGAGATATTAAAATGTCTTCATTACATGTTGAAGTTGTTACATTTTATCTGAATTTGTTGGCACTGATAGAATCAATAGAAACAACATTTCCAATTGATTATCAGTCATTGACTCCCTGAATGACACTTCAGTTGAACTTCAGTTGACACATGAAGTTGAACTTGATTGTTGTTTCATCCTGGATTCATCCTTTAAAGCTGGACTGGCTCAACCTGTTTCATATAATATCCAGTTTACATGAAACATACCTCACACAGCATGTGCCTTACATGCCCTCTCAGTACGCACATACATCTTAACAGCCTTGGCCGCCTGCCAAGCTGACATTACTGCAGGGGTCCGATGTTATGTAACAGCCCTTTTGTCTGATTGTCATCATCTTAATAATGCTGAGGAAAGGGGAGTTGCAGGGAACGTGTACTGAATGTGAGGAATGCTACTGATTGCATTTCCAAAGAACATCAAGGGTCACATGACAAGACATTCATCGGCGGGTCAAACATTACAGAGCTATAGAAAATAGGAAGATATACATTTATTACATTTATTAGAACTGAGTGAACAAGCAGTCCTTTTGGCTGTTTAAGCTAAGTTAATGACATGAGCATGGCAATTTTTCTGTTCTTGTGCCTTAGGCAAGGAAACACCTTGGACTGGATAGTGTAATGCTGTCATGTACAGTAGACTCACTTTCACATGATTCAGAAACTTAAAGCTTATACTATACATATGTTTGTCTCATTGGAGGCAAAGAAGAAGAGCCACATTATGATTGAAACCCAGCACCTTCTAACCTCTGACTCGTTGGGAAACGTGACCACACAGCGACCCTGAGGGAACACCTCTTTAATCTGATGCTGGGGTTAAATGAAATATTCTCATTTGCTATTTAAATTCTCTGCGATGTGTGATTTAATGAAATTCAAGGCGTTATCAGCGAGCCAAAACCAATTTTCTAAGCAAATGAGCTGAATGCAGTCAACAATGTCAAAAGAAGAAAAGGTCTAAGAGACCATGGGGAAATGAGGATTTCATCAGTAATCAAGAGCAATACAGTGGTAATCTCTGACACCTGTACAAAAAAATGCATATTAAGATTGTTGGAACTGGAATCCAGGAAAGCAGCTGTAATGAAAATTGTTTTTTTTTAATGGGCCAAAATATGTCTTTTCTGACATCATCACTGGAAGAGGCTTTAAAGTCATGTTATTTTTTAACTGTATTTAGACTCTACAAGTTTAGTGGCTTTAGTTAGTTAAACATTTACATAATGGTGGATTTCATTGTGATCGGATTTTGGCAGAAATACGTTTTTAAATTTAGATCATTGCTTTGCAGACAGAATGCACATTAGTCTTAATTAAAGGAGAAGTTTGACATTTTGGGAAATTCTCTTTGTTTCCTTGCTGAGAATTTGATGAGAAAATGTATAATGTATACCACTCTTATAGGTTAAATATAAAGCTATAGCCTTCTGTTAGTTTAGTTTAGCACAGGGGGAAACAGCTAGTTTCACTCTGTTCAGTAGTAACAACACTCCACTAGTGGCACCTCCAACGCTCATTAATTAACACATTCTATCTTGTTTATTTAATTAGCTCAAAAAGTGTAGAAGCAAAAGTTTGTCAGGCTACCTGTTTCCGCCGGTTTCTAGTCTCTAGGTTATGTTAAGCTCAACAGCTGCTGACTGTGGCTTCATATTGAATAGATGGATATGATTTTGGTCTTCTCAGCTAGCTCCAATTAATAATTACTTCCAGTAATCTGAGCATAGTTGAGGCTGAGTACAGTCTCTCTTCATTAATGACACACAGCAAAGATGTAAGACAGGTCCCTTTATGCTTTGTGTGCTTGACAAAGCTGATACCATCTGATCTGGTCCAGAGCCCAAGGCTTCATGTAGCTGGGCCACAGGCCAGCAGCATAAACTCCCTGCAAAAAACATCAAGTATTTGGAAGGAATGGGGAAGCTCTCAACTGATGGACAAGAAAATTAGAATTATTGATAGATAAAGCACATTTTGTTCATGTGATTGTATGAATGATTCAAAAGGATTCAGTCTCATGAATTTTAAACGACAAAGCTCTTCGGCTCATTTCCGTAATTAGAATTGATCAAATTTTGATTTAATAGATTATTAATAGATTAAATAAATTAGATTATTGTCACATGAAGTGCTGTCACAGCCTCTTGCTCCTCAGATGGCCATTAGGAAGAGTCAGACAGAAATGAGGATCTAAATATGTGAAAGTCACACAGTTTTAGAAAAGGAAATCCTATAGAAACACATAACAAGATATTTATTGTTCATCTATCTATATTTCTATTTACAATTTTTTGGTTTCTTGACTACTATGATTGATTCACTTCTGTATCATCATTTAGCAACGGACACTTTAATGGCTGATATAACAAAAATATATATAACTTTTTTAACAATAAAAATAAACATATAAGACAAAAATATAAGACAGAGCAATAACAAACAAGAGACAGATTTTTTTAACACCAGCAGTAAAAGGAAAAGCAGTTCAGAGCAGTAACAAACTACAAACTCAAAATGTATCTGAGTTGAATAAAACCCCTCCGTCACAGCCTCGAAAAAGTCCACAGTAACTTCTAAAATCAAACACTAGAGGGCAGCCCTGTCGAAAAAAAGCTGCTGAGTGAACTCTTCACTGAATAAACGCTCTCTGTCAATCCACCGATTTCATTTTTTCCTGGCAGGTCTATCTGTTTGAGTGCATTTTTGATTTTATTCTGTATGTCTATATGAGTGTCTGTCTGTTTGTCTGTCTAACAATCTGGCAAATAGAAATCCTAACTCACAATATGTGTAGAATTTCAAAACATCACTGTAAATTTGAAAAAGACACGGGTAATCACTTTATATGAGCAAATGACAATATTCCATTCGTTCTCAACACAGTTGGACTGTGTTTGGTTGTATAGAAAGAGATTAATGACAACAGAGGCTGTGTTTGGTTGCACAGAAAGAGATCAGTGACAACAGAGGTTGTGTTTGAGATGCACACTTTTGAATCTTTGGCTCAGCTTGAAGCTTAACAATCTGTGTCTGATTCATTTCCCACGTGTTAGAGTGTTGGTTCAGAGTCATGGGGCCACATGTGGTGAAGAATACTTGCATACTGATCACTGCACACTGCAGGAGAAGCTGACGGCAATACACCATAGTGGGGAAATGATTGGTTCTGCATTCAGACATGCTCATTACACTACTCCACTGTTGGCATTTCTATGCACATATTTTATGTTAAAAATGTACTTCCGATTACACGGTTCAGTTCCACGTAGTGCAATATTAATGAAATCATTATAGAGTAAAAGTATGAAGGAGATGAATACTGCTAAATAGCAACATGCAGGTACAACATTCGCCTTTGAATTGGCATATGCCTTTTTTCACTGCTAGCCTGGCTGTGGTGCCTATTGACATTCTTAGCCATGCTAGCAGTATGGAAAAGGAAAAAAATAATTAATTGGATGTATTGTCATCATATTTAGTACAGACTTTTTGGTCCCCAGTGAAGGAACCCAACTTTATCTTTTAGCACCACCATTAGGTTCACATTTGTGTTTTTAAGTGAAACGTTTTGGGTACCATGAAATGTGGTTTATGTCCAACTCAGGATGAATGCCGATGATTTTGGTGAACCCTCTTTCTTTGGTTTAGACCAAATACCTGCAAAACTAATGATACTCCTCTCTGCCTCAGCTGTAATTTGTGTTTTGTGCTAATTAGCAAATATATACAAACAATGGTGAACATAGGTGGTAAAAATAACACCTGCTAAACATCAGCAGTTTATTATTGTCTGCATATTCTATAATAGTCCTGAGTAACGGGTATTTTGCTTATATATTTATTAAATACATTTTGTTTGAAGAAAAATAAGGATCTCCAAATGCTATTTCCACTGCAAAACAAATTCACAAAACAATTTATGTGTGTGTAAAGTACACAGCATGAACACTCAAACTTGACATATTCATTTTAACAGCACTTACAATGAGTGCAAAGTAAATTTTCTGGTCAAGCGGTACAAGCTTTTAGTACAGTGATGACAACTGACAGCCCTACACACAAATGACAAAAGTTTCAGAGGTCAGCAGTAAATATATGTGAATAATGTAGCCAATATTATTGAAGGTTTATAAAGAATCAAGCATGATCTGTCTGTCATATCTCAAACACTTGAAGTCCATTTTAAAATTGTACGTGTAAAGTTTAGAGTTTAGAGTTATAATTAGGGGTATTGTAATTCATTAAATTACATATTTTCTCTGGCCCTGGTTTTGCTCTTGCTGCTACTCTGGAATTTAGGGTTCCCCCACCTTTCAAATCCCACTTTAACCTCTGAATATTCCTACCTTTATTCACTGGCATCAAAAGAAATTTCACAAACTACTTGAATACAGCCTTTAAATATGGCTTAAGCGGTTTTATTTATACAAAGTGTCAGCTGCAGAGTGACTCTGTGTTGCCCTTTCTTTCTGGAGTGTATACAGGGGCAGTGGGGGATGTTTTTTGTTGTTGTTTGTTTTTGTAATTTATCTTCACTGGCACATGAGCAGTGGACGTTGAGAGTAGGTAAGACAAGACCCGTGGAGAACTCATAGTATTGATTGATGTATCGATGCATTAGAGCTTATCACCCGAAAAGATTTTTAGAAGCTGAGCAACAGTAGAAACGCATAATTTAAAAAAAACAATATTTTCCTTTCACTAGCCCTAATCTACTGAAATAAACAAGCTTGTGATACACGGAAATGTATCTAATTAATGTCCTACTGAAACAACTGATGATGCCACGGCTTCCGCAAAACTTACGCGACCAGGCAGTTGGGATGCTGATGATGCCAATGGCCGGAACTTGGAAGACACGTGTAGCACAGATGTTACATGTTATGGCACATTGCACAGTGGAGGTAGATCACATTTAGTGACAAGTCCAGATTTAACTTGCACAGAGCTGATGGTCGTAGGCATGTGTGTCGTCACTGTGGGGAACGCTATCCTGCAGCATACATCCAGGAAGTGGACCATTTTGGTGGTGGTGTCATGATGTGGGGAGCCATTGCTAATGAATGGTTGTCAGACCTTTTCCACATCCACGGTACACTGACAGCTATCCGTTACCGAGATACGGTCCTAGGTCTACAAATCATTCCCAGAATACAGCAATCAGGCATCTCCTTCATGCATGACAATGCCAGACCACATGTGGCTCATGTCTGTCAGGAGTAGCCTACCTGGACCGCAACAATGTCGCCGCATATTCACCAGATCTCAACCCAATAAGAGCATCTGTGGGATGTTCTGGATCGCCGGGTGAGACGGAGAGATCCTGCATGAACAACTTGTCACAGCACTGCAGGAAGAGTGACATGTCATCCTACAAGTCCAGATTAATGTCTTATCCATTCAGGAGGTGTAAAGTAGTGATAAATGCTGAAAGTGGTCACATGCGTTACTGACTGTTGTTGTTTTCTGTCTCACCATCCACACTTTTTGACTTGTAAACATTAAGACAACAACCATAATTTGTGCAAAAATTATTTTTCTAATTAGTCTAAGAGTTCATGGTAAAATGTATTTGTATATTTAATTTCCTTGAACTAGTCTATTCTTGAGCGTTATGCAGCTCCAGAACTTATGACACTAAAAACAGTTGCTCTCTTCATCTCTGTGAGCTTGCTGTGTCACGTTTCAAAGGTTCTATGTTTTTTGTTTCCTGTTTTATTTTGATAGCTTTGTTCTCCATGTTGAGTTTTTTGCTTTACACTTCCTGTTGTCTTATCTTGTGATCTGTTTAGACCTTTTCTTTCCCCTGTCTCGGTTTTTGTCGTCTGTTTTCAGCTCTGGTTTGTTCCCTCTCCCTCTGTGTCTTTGTAGGCCTGTCTCATGTCAGTTTAACATTGTGTCCCCCTTGTGTCTTCCCCTTTAACATTTTCCCCTCAGTGTGTGACTGTCTGATTGTCTCCTCCCTGTGCCACCTGTGTGTCATTGTCTTGTAACTCTGTGTATTTAGTCTGTGTGTTTCTGTCCTCTGTGCTAGTTCATTGTGTTTGGATGCAGATGTTACAGCTTGTCTTTAAGCTCAGTTCCTCTCATGTTTCAAAGTCATTCATGTCATTTTTTTGACCTTTTGCATTTGTTCCTGAATTCTGCCTTTGTCCGCCCTTTTTTTTTGGGGGGGGGGGGGGGGGGGGGATTTGCCATTTTTTGGGGTTTTCATATCAAAGCTCCCTGTTTTCTGTAGAGGTTTTTGTTAACATCTATGGACATCTTTGTTCGCCTGAAATTGGATTCTCAGTTTGTTTTTGGTTTTCATTAGTGAACTGCACCTCAAGTCTCTGCTTCATGTCTGCACCTGGGTCCTCTTCCTTGAACTGGTTGAAATTTAACACGCTGATTGATGAGATGTCAGTAGGGTGCTCATTCTTATCAAACAGAAACTCCCACACAACTCCCACGGCCACATTCAAAGCTTGTTCTGCTAATATCACGAAGGGAAATTTTGGAAGTGGTATAATTGCAAGACAAGGGACTACAGATGTTTACCTTGCAGTGGAGAAGGTGGCCTTTTTTAAGCTAATCTTTCACTTTCCCAATTTCTGTTAGGGTGGTGGACGATATCAAAAATGAAAACTAGTAGAACGAAAAATCCCAGGTCCCAGGTGTTTTTCAGATATGGCTTCTTGATCAATGTGTTTGGACTTACTGGACTGATTATCAGGTCCCCAGATGCTGTTACACACAGCTAATGTTGATTGACTAATTAAACCTACAATGCATCCTCCCCATTCCTCTATATTGATTGGTCTATTCATAATCAGCTTTTTTTTTTTGCAGTTGAGATCCTCAGCAGGTGTCTGAACCTATGCAACTGCTATTACTAATAGTACTGCTACAACTCAAAATAGTACTACTACAATTAGTACAACTGCATAAGTGTTTAAATAAGTACTGCTATGGACTACTAGATCTCTGCCTGGCTCCTCTTTTTGAGGTATGTTTAATGTCTGCTATTTTGTCTCTCTTGTATCTATATTCCCAAAATGTGAAGTTTCCCAATAGAACTTCAGTTTCCACAAAAATATTTCCCGAGTGAAAAGGATGAGTCTGTCAACTGACTGACAAATATTCAAGAAAAACAGTTTTTGGATATCAGCCTGGTTAATTTGACCAACATCAAATAACTCAGTCAGAGCTGTGAAACCACTAGTTGTCATAAAAGAAGCCCAGTTTGTTTTCTGTTAGAGGGGTGCTTTGGTTGTCCAGCATATGTGTGTACGTATTAAATCGAGTTTGTCTTTTTTCAGACTGAGGATGTGATTATATTATCTTTAAAAACACACACTGCATCTGGATAAAATATAATATGAATATTTTGCATTCAAATCACTATTTTACATTTATAGAAACATTTTCTTATTATCATGATGTGCAATTAATGTTATGTGTTCAAAGGTGAGGCGCCAAGAAATAATTCCGAGCCTTGCTGAGTCACCATAATTGTAACCTTACCATTAGGTCCAGACGGTTGTGTGTGAAGTGAGGAGTATTCAGTCACGTTTAATCTGCAACAGCATCACTAGATGCTAGTAAATCATACACACATGTGGTGTCTGACACATTGGACTACAGTCAAACCGGACCAAAGACTTTAAAACCTGAGCTTTAATTGATTTATGATGCAGGTAAAACTGTATATTCAGTGAGGATACTGACTCCCCAGAGTGAAAGGAAATTATATTAGACATTAAACATAGAGGTTATGAAGTTTCCTCTGAGATTAGTTAGGACCTTGATTATATGATGTTTATCCCATGATTTTCATCATGAGCAGGGTAAAGGAACATACCATGATATGAAATTTGCTATACAACCGTCCTCTTTTCCTATTTTTAGGTATTTTTAATGATGCATTGAGATTATTATCGTTGCTTGTTTTCGATGCAGCATGCTCCCCAAAGTGTAGCAAAAAATATTTGTCCCTCTGCTCCTGCAGTGCACAGCAGTTTTTCTCTTCTCAATTTTATTTTTGGTCTGTTTTTGTAATTAAATTTCTTTACAAATGAGTCATGAACTCTTATTTATTTTAAATGTGAACATGTTGTCTTACAGCAAGACTCTCTAAAACAAAACAGAAATCACTCTAATAAGAAACTAGAGTGAATGTCTATCATTGTCCCTGTGACAGAAGAGATACTGTATAACTTGTAATAAGACAACCTTCAGGTTGCTGAGAATAACGATTCGTCAGAGATGCAGATGCTGTACAATGACCTGATCTTTTCATTTAAACCAGTTAAACTCCAATTAAAAAAAGCAATGTTTTGAGAATCAATCATCACTCTTCTTATTGGTATCATTTGAGATTGGTGTTCACAGACACAGAAAGGAAAAGGAACAGTTGTTCTTCAGGAGGTACAGGTGGACATCCAGTACTCTGTTGGTCAGTGGCTCGATCCCCTGCTCCAACAGCATGAACACAAAATAGCTCCTGATGGTTTGTCTCTTAGCTTTATAAACTGAAGGCATATACTGGTGGTGTTTTCAATGTGTAAATGCTTTTTCAAATTGACTGGACCTGAAACGTTTTGTCAAAGGCCACAAAAAAGAGTGAAGGGGTTACTGTGATGAACAACGGTTACAGATCAGTATTGAACACTCCATTCCTCACCTGGACAGCAGTTCAGGAGATAATCTCACCACTTTTATGAACTGTTGTGGAGGTTTCGATCATATCACATGATCTTATCATATAGAACAGGAGATGTCAAGCTGTCATGGCTTTATAAATGTGCTCATCTTTTTCTGTTTTTGTTTTTTATTCTTTGGAGCCCTTTAAGTGTGTAGTATTGACGTAAGACCTGAGGCTCAAAGTTAACAGCAGTGGAGAAAACAATCTCACCATGAGGTCTGTTTATTATTTCTCCTGTTGTTCTCCCAACAGCTGTTAATGAACTTTTACATTTTACATATATAAAGATAAATATATATTTTAAGATGATGTCACTCATCAATAGTGTTGGTATTGGTGCAGCCACAATGATTTATTGTTGACTATTGTGGTACCAAGAAAGGGTCTTCTTTTATATCAGTGAAGTATTTCCACTCACACATCCAACAGTAATTATCATTACTGCAGCTATTTTAAATTCAATTTAAATGGTTGAGTTAATTAAGGTTTTCATTTTTGTAGTAAAACATGAGAAGATACAACATATTAGCCATCGCACATTGAAAACATCATCCTCCAAGAACAATATAGATTTTCCCACTGTGTTTGCATTAAGACATATTGAACACATACATTTAAACATCTTACATGACTTATAGACGAGAAACAAAATCAAACAAATGCTATTAATCTCTCTTTGTGTGAGATGGGAGATGTTTTTGTATTTGTTTACAGTTCACTTTACTATAGGACAGAGTTTTACAGTTTCAGATTAATTTCAGATGTTTTTTTGGTACTTTTTCTTGGTCACAGAAAGCAAAACAATTAACAACATATTAACCCCACTAAAACTGGTACAACCATAAAATATAGCAAATGGCACATGAATAAGGGACAGTTTACATTTTTTTTTCTCCAGTCGCATTTTTGTGCAACACAGTAAACACAGAATTGATCTTGGAAAAATCAAGCAGTCAATAACAACAACATGCTGCACAGGTATACATTCGATATATAGTGCTGTATGCATAACATTCACTTGAAAGGCCATCATGGTCAATAATATTCATGTCTTAACATTCATTTTTTTGATGATACACAGTCTTTAAACAGCACCACAAATGATCATTTATGACAGTTTCCAATCAATAAACAATATAGCAGAGGACCTTGTGCCACGAAACACAAATCTGTTACACAACATAGCAGCGATCCAAATGACAAATCTCTATGAAACCCCCATTTTAATCAGGGTAGCAATTATTTTTAATTACATTCATTATCCGTTATATACACACAATTGTGTTGCTGTGTTGTTGACACAAGAAATAATACAGGACATCAAAAGGTCTTACAGTAAAACCTATATTTTAAACCCACTGTTATCAACAGCAGTGCTGGGATGTATGGACAACAAGATATTTCTAGTCACGTTATGACAACTTTAAGCAGGTCGTTTTTTGGAGCTTCGGCATTTCAAAGGAAAACCAGCAAACTTGCTCTCATATGTAGAGAAATACTAATCTCAACACTGATTAAGAGCAAAGATTTTCCATGAATGAAATCCTTTAAGCCATTACATCTTGCTTACTGGGATAATTGGCCTTATCTGACTGTTGTCGTCGTCCTCTGCCTTGTCTCTGTGGGCACCTGAGGCAGTCTGCCTGTGAGATGATAGACGAGACATGTGTACAACGCAAGTGTTGTTTTCTAATTCAGTTCGTGGTCTTGCTCTTCCACAGCATCCCTTTAGACCCTGGTGAAAATGAATAGTAAACAGGCCATAAGTAATGGGGTCTAGACAGGCATTGAAAAGGCCAAAGATAAACAGCATATGAGTGAGTGAATGAGAGACCGTCTCTTCCATTTTTTCAGGAAACAACCAATACCACAGGCCTAGTAGGTAGTACGGAGTCCAGCAGATGATGAAAGATGTAACAATGACGATGCTCATCTTAAGAGTCCTCATCCGAGCTTTAGGAATGTTGTTGTGGGAGCGACGGAGATGCACTTCCCTTGACACCACTAGAAAAGAAGAAAAACACCGTCTTTGTCACACACGTTTCCTCTGGTCTTTGACTGCAGTGAAGCAAACACGAGACTTACGGTTGCTGCGGGCCATGCGGCTGGATATTTCAACAAGGATTCGTGTGTAACAGAAGATCATGATGACCAAAGGTAGGAGGAAGAGGCACACAAAGGTGAACATGTTGTACAGGGTCTCCTGCCAATGCCAAACAAAACTGCCATGGGTGGTGCACTGGGTGAAGTTCTCTGGGACTGTGATGGTCACATTGTGAAATATAAACATCTGCATGTAAAGACAAGAAGAGTTTTACTTCGTGATACATCCATCGTATTTGCAGTCATTAAGAATTGTGTGCCTACAACTTTTATTTCCACTGTGTGATACTGTGTATCTAGATGCCCATTTATTTCAGTTTTTATTTTTTGTATAGTCTAATACTGAAGATTTCTTAACGTGACTGTCATTCATTTTGATTAATTTATCTTTTTTCTTTTTTTTAAACTAAAAGGTATACGCCCACTCAGTATTTTCCTGCTCAAGGCGTGTGAAGAATTTTGAAAGTAACCACGATATTTTTATTCAGTAGCAAGAATGCTATTCTACATCCTGATATAACGGTCATATTTTTAGCACTGCGGAATACAGAGAACAATTACGATTTTAATCCCCTGAGTTGTGAATATTCTTAAGTAAACAATGGGCCTTTTTCAAATTCGGCGACTTCATGTGTGACGAGGGCTTTCCTAGGTTTTCTATGTTCTACTAATTGGTGAAGCGGGCAATGCAAGTTGAATATGTAGTTATTTTTGTAGAACTTCCTTAACAGATCCCAAACAGCAGTTGTGTTTACCTCAGTCATGGTTGATGATGAAAGGCAATGGAGAACATAAACATTGTTGGTATCATTCGCATTACTTCAGCTTGTGACGCTAGTAAACTCAAACCATCCCACACTGACATTTGTGCGAGTCAATCAAGTTAAGTTAAGTGAGCAATGACTCAGAATAAAATGTCTCCTATACAGCTGCACAGTTAAGACCCATAATAACCAGCCTGAGCCTGTAAATGTTAAACTGCACCTGCAGCCTTTATATAGAGTATTTACAGCTGATTGAGATTGCTGCCTCACATCCAATCAGTTCTTTCTGGAACATACAAAATGTATATTTTCTCTGTTATTTCTATCAGTTACATTCCATGATGTCCTGATGACATTATAGACCTATAATCAGTATAAATAGGGCAGGTTCTTTTCTAAAGAACCTGATTTAATTATCTTGCCTGATTATAGGGGAGTGGAGACTCTTTTCATCATCAGTAATTACCATCTTCTCAAAATGATGCTGGAGCAATCAAGATTGTCTTATATGGTAAATTGACTTCTTCCATTATGGCATCTCTTCCTTTTAATTCTGTCTCTCTCTGTTCTCCAAGGAGAGAAGAAGACAAAAGCATCCACGTATGGGTGTAATGGCAAAGCTAGTTAAGCGCCTTGAATTGCTGCTCCTCCATCATTATGCACACAAATCAATGACAGAGAATTGTTAAATGCTACTGTAGACTCACCTGACTGACAACACTGGCTCTGTTTAGAAATGTGTCACATGTGACAGAGAGGATTTAATTAGCATGACTTATATTAACGTAGGCAAGCAGTTTCCTTTAGAGTGCTATGCTATAATGAAATAACCTCCTTATTCGGGCACGTGGTAAATCACATAGGCCAGTGGAGGGTTAAATGCTCTGCTTAAATGTTTCTGATTGATGATGGTTAGAGCAGGGTCTGAACATTAGTCTTATAATGTTTTTCTTATTAAGAGACAATATCAAATGATCTGAGGGCAGACTCCACTGTGGTGCAATCTATGGGAGAGTCAAGCCTTCAGGCTAAATATGTGTTGAATTTTGAAAGTGAGTAAAACCCTCTGAACAGAGCAAATAGAAAGACCAGCAGCATTGCTCCTGGCTATTTCTTCCTCAGATATCACAGTGAAGATAAATGTTCTACACAGGCTGAGCTGTACAACAGCTGAGCCAATGAAACGTGTCAATACATCAGCTCAGGTAAGCATGGACAGGTCTGCCTTATGAGCAGGAGATGTCTTTTTTTCTCCAACATACTGTGTATATGTATGAGTATGATGGGAGCCTACAAGGATCTTTAGATCAACTCAATATACTTCCTTTTTCAAAGGTATATACATTTTTTTTGGTGTGAGTGGTGGTGAGATGCTCTCTGATGGGTGGATTTGAGTTGTAGAGGATGCTAACAAAGCAACACAGTGCATAAAACAAAAGCGCTTGGAGAGCGCAAACCTCCACCAAGGCCAAACAATCTTCAACATGACTGTTATACCACTCACTCTTCTTTGAAATGAATATTTCAAATGAATGAATTTCAATGAATTTCAATGAATTTCAAATGAATATATATATATATAATATTAATAATTTATATATATATATAAATTATTAATATTATATATATATATATATATATATATATATATATATATATATATATAATTTTTTTACACTCCCAGGAGCAAAATCTAGACTGCGACAGATGAATTTTAACAAGGTCTAAATCTGACCACGTGTTGAGTAGATGTCATGTCATGAACTCTGCAAGATTACTTATTACTGTAGACAGTGGCCAAGGAAATAATGATGACACATGCCAAACAGTGTGAAAAGGTGAGGCCTGCAATATATTGTTGGTCTTAATTCAAGGGGAAGGTGTAAATCATGGTATTTGTCAGTGTGACCCATGTATTGTTGAAATGAAGGTAGTTGTAGGGGTTGAGTCATCTCTCTCCCAGAAGGGTACATGCATGACGGACCCCTAGGACTTTTATAGAGATGATGGTGATCATTTGAGCCAGTATGTGCTAACAACATACAGTAATCACACATCATGGCTATGAAAAATGTTGGTTGGGTCACACTGACCACCTGCTAAAAACATAGAGCAACTCTGTGAAAGTGAGTCATGAAAGTCGACTACTGCTTAATGTGATATTTGTGTGTTTTTACACAATAATGCCACACACTATTATATTCGACTAGACAAACAAATACCTTCATAATACACAGTATTAAACCAAAGTAATCAGCAAATCTGAGCGACCATTTCTGTCAAGTCAAAATGTCTCAACATGGTGGCCCAAGTCACAGTTCCAATCCCAGATCAGGTGTGAACCCCCAACATCCTGGTCTCTCAAATCACAAGACGTCATGTTTACACTAGGGACCAAATTTAGACTCATTACAGGATAATAGTCCTATGTTTCATTGCTATGCTTCATAATTAATTGTCAATACAATTAAGGTGTGTTCACTTCACAGCTTTTACCTAAAGAAGAATTTGTGGTTATATAACATTATATAAAACATGTCCACATAATCTAAAAGTTTTTTTTTTTTCATGTGCATAATCTGGCCTCTGCATTTCTCTTTTTTCATCAGGCTACACATGTGACCATGACTAAACACTGGGTTCTTAGTCATCTTTTAAATTTGAGCTGAGAATTTTAAATATAGCTGCATTTTGTGCTCATTTTAAATAGCCCTTTTCTATTGAAAATAGGTGTTTAGCTACTGTATGGTGATGATCTCTCTGTGTGAGTAATGACCGTGGGGGACGGGGGTCACATATGCCCCAAGATATGAGACACAGAAAATATCCCCTAATTTGTCTATACTGTATAATAATATCGTTCAGGTGTCACTGAATAGAATCTTGCAGAACCATCTGTAATAATGTCCACAGCTGTGTCACATTCATTCCTTTGAGGTTATAAAACACGTGCAGCATCACACAGCCAGTGTTGCTAAGATGAGCATTTCCAGGAATTTACATTAAAGACATGACCACTGACCCCTCTAACAAATCGGCCATATCTTTCACAAACTGACCATATGTGGTCCAGCCATAGGTTTTGACCTAGTCCTGTTGAAATACCCATGGCCACTTCAAAGGAAAACAGCATGTGTATGTGTTTAATTGAAATTTTGTCTTACACAAACTGTATTCCAGGAAACACTGCAGATTCTGTGCGTTCTTTCATCCCTTGACAGATAATTAACCTGCATGAATTCAAGTCCAGTAAATAAAATTTTATTTTTGTAGCCCAAAATCACACCTGAAAATACCTGACAATATGTGTGGTACACAGAAGCATCTGTCCTTTGACCTGAGATGACCATAAAACAGTTTTAAGACCAAACATTTGTGTGTCACTAGATGACAGCACACAGACAGCACTTATTTCTGAGTGAGGTTCTCCTGCAGATAAAAAATCATTATGGACTTGTTGCACCACAGACTTCTTTGAAATATCACAGCAGGAAACTCACTGGTGTATTAATGGATGATTCATTCATTTAGTGGATGTCCTGCTGTTGTGCATGCTGGGTCAATGTCTCTGTACTGTTATTAAGTCCACTTCTGGTTTTCCTGCTGTGACAAGTCAAAGTCAATGACTGATGATGTAATCAGCAGCTCAGTAGAGTAATGGGTGTGTATTTGATGTGATGCCCCAGAGTGATAGAACATATAAATTGTGTTTTCTCCTACCTGAGGGAGGGACAGGACCACACTCATAGTCCAGGCCACAGTCAACATGATTTTGCTCCTCCTTTTGGCTTCACTGATGCCCAGAGGGTTGAGGATGGCAGACTGTCTATCCAAGCTAATTACCACAGTTACAAAAGCACAGGAGTACATCGCCACCAGTTTCGAGAACATCAGCAGCCTGCAGGCGACGTCTCCCGCCTGCCACTGCACCGTGATGTTCCACACCGCGTCCACAGGCATCACGATGAAAGTGACCAGCAGGTCCGCGACCGTCAGGTTCATGATGAGGATCCTGACGTGGGACTTGCGCTTGCCGCCGTTGCTGGCAGCCCACAACACAACCAAGTTGCACACAGCCGACACTGCGCACAGAGTGAAAGTGATGATGACTCTGCCTTTGGCCGCGGTGGAGAAAGTAGGCAGCTGGAGCGCGTCTCCATCAGCGCTCTTATTGCACACCGAGGTGGGTCCCTGGCAGCTGCCATTCACTGTTTGATCCGTCAGTTGGTGGAACATAATGAAAAGCGAAGAGTTGACTGACGAGGAGCGCAAATAATAACCCCGACCACTCCTAGACTGCGTCTTTCCTGTCCATCTGCATCCTACTGGAACTTTAACTATAAAAATGAGAAAAGGAAGAAATTATTTGTCCGATTTTACATTAGATTGGATCCATGTGTTTTACATGCCAAAAGCTGCAGATGCTGTGCGTTATTGCATCCATTCATTTATGTAAAAGCAGATATCAGGTTATCAAGTTTATCTAGACAGTGACAGTCATTGCACTAAAGCCAGTGTTAAGAAGAAAGTATCAAGTATCAGAAAATACAACAGGTGAGGCGAAAAGCCACTAATAATAACAGAGGTCCAGTTATTTGCTGAACTTATCAGTTTTCTCACGGGTCCACAGTCATTGCTTCTTCTAATTAAAGGTCCGGTTTCTAAGGAAGAGAAGACAATTTTCGGCGCAGACAAAAACAGCTTACCTGCACATGGGCATCTATGTTTCTGTCTTTCTAGTGCAGTTGCTGCAGGTGTTGCTTCAGTCCGCTTCATTCACTCTGATGCGCATAATGATAGGCGACAATGTCAGCCATTGGTTTGATTGGTCTGAATCATGGGAGCTCCTCTTCCATTGGAGGCTGGGTAGAGAAGCATAGTTTAGAAATATTCTTATTTAATATACTGATGGTGCTCGGATGACTCCAGTGTTATTTGCAGGCGACTGGAAGATGAGTAGTCTCCTCCATATCATCAACAGTGTACGCATTTCCTTTTAGCAGCTAAAAGCAAAATTATTCAACTCCCATTGTATATCAGGGTTATTGGCAAAAATATTTATTCAATCATCTTTGTCTCTGGTTTTATATCAGCTGCATTATCTTTTGGTTATGTTCAGAGTCTTCATATATTTCTGCAGCTCTGTCTCATGAACCCAAGAACAGAATTTGAATTTGTGTCACCAGAATGGAGGTATTACCATCCTGGAAGATGAGTCATCGTGAAAAACATCATCTTCACCATAGGGTGTAAAGTATATTCATTTGGTGTCACACAACCAGGCAGAAATACCCGATGACTCTCATAATTTGTCTGCTCACACTATGATGGAACCCTCATATGCTTAGCAGATGGCAACAAACACTGTAGGATGAAGGTGACATTTGAAAAATGTTAACACAGCTGTCGTGTTGTTGGAAACAGCTTTAACCCATCCTGTTCATGACTATATACATTCATACATATGTACATACATATGTATGAATGTAAAAGGACATACATTATATTCAACAACCAGACCTGTGACTCATACTGTAGCTAAGGGATCTGGGTGTTTGTGTTATTGCACACGACATCTTCTTTGTGCATTGACTGGTGACACGGAGGGTTTAAAGGGGCAACTTGTAAAATATGGCTAGAATTCAAACGAAGCTCCAAAAAATATAGGGGCAGCATATCACCAGAGTAAGGACCCACTGTTAGTTATCTTTGGCTGTAGCTATAGCCACTGGTAGCTCAGTTAGCAGTGGACCTAGTAGCCTTCAGGAAGACTGTCCCATCAGAGTGGGAATAAAGAACAGAGGTGATTGTCAGCAGCTCTAATGAGGACAATGACTCTGGAGACAAGAAGACACAGCAGGCAGGGACCAGACAGAGGTGAAGGGTCAGAAGAGCAAGAGTCTGGCATCAGCAACGGGCCAAAACAGCATGTAGAACCAGAACAGTTTCATGTCTTAGTCTAGAAATTGAGGATTTATTTCCACTAAATCATAGGGGATTGTTGAAAGATAAACCAAGGCAGCTTACGGGGGTTTGTTTTGTTAATGTCTCATCTGAATGAAGTGTTCTATGATGAGTTCTTAGTTCTTAGTTCAGTTGACGAGAGAAACTTCATTCATTCAGTTCATTTTCAAACATTTTACAGACTACACCTTCGAGCCCTTTCTGTTAAGGCTTTTGTTGAGACTCAATCACAAAGGTGATGAATGAATTCTGTGGTACTTTTAATAGAAATATCTGTGGAATTCAGCAGCAGTTGTATTCAATTGGATCACCATATACAGAATATCCATCCAGAAACTTTTAACCACATTACATTAAGCAGTGATAAAGGGTTCCTTTAACATTGTTACATTTAAAGCATGTACAGTATCTGGTGTATTGGGATTGAAGTGGTGTAGTTTTGTGTGTGTGTGTGTGTGTGTGTGTGTGTGTGTGTGTGTGTGTGTGTGTGTGTGTGTGTGTGTGTGTGTGTGTGTGTTCCTAGCAGCTTCCGGGGGGGGGGGGGGGGGGAGGGTGTTGTAAGTCGATAGAAAGGAGTACCATGCCTGCAAATTTGTGTTGAAATTGATTAATATTCATGATGTCATGGGAAACTGTCTTTCTTTGTATTGACAAATAAAAACTTGATCGCAAAAAAAAAGCTCCTCAAAACATTTAATCTTGAGTATTTGTCTAAAGCAATATATTTTCCCTAATAAAGATGTTAAAGTTAAAGTTAAGGGGAAAAAATTAAATAATATACACATATACATAAAAGATTTAGGAACATTTGTTTCACATTCCATCCCCAAACCCCCTTACCTTATCCCTCTCATCCCACCCACCCTGGACTTCATGGACACATACAGCAGTTATATTAGGGGTTTTTATTTTAGTGATCATTCGTTGCCGATTTGCAATGTTATCAGTCTTTGCGTGGTGCATACTGGCAGACCAGTGTCCAATGTTTCTATCTCTGTGAAATCAAGAGGCCATTTTTGTGTATTAACAGAATGAGGAGCTTTCCATGTACGAGTTATAGATCGCTTGGCAGCTGGAGGACCAGCTAGCCAGAGATGTACTTGCTCAACAGAATTCCAAATTGGAGCCGTAAGGAATTGTTTTGGACAGAATGGGCGTTAGGGTCTCTGAGACAATCTTCCAAAACTCTAAAACCCTTGGACACTCCCACACCATATGAAAAAATTTACCCATTGCATTAAAATTGCACAGGATACAATTTGGTGATGATAAAGCTTTTATTTTATCCAGTCTATGGAGAGTGGGGGTGAGGGGTGGTGGGGGTGATTGAGTAATTAAATGTTCTGTAATGGTAGTGTAATTTCATACAGAACATTTGAAATATGTTCTGTATGAAATTAAAATGAATGACTTGGTAGTTGGGGTTTCCGGAGGACAGTTGCATGTTCTGCCGGTAGGTCTATTTGGAGAGAGTTCTGCCTTCCATAATCTGTCTACGGCTAAAGCCTTCCAGGAGGCCGTATGCAAAATGGTCCAGTCCACTGGGGCTGGTCAAAGCAGTATGAAATGTATGTGTAAGAAGATGTGTATTCCAGGGGACTCTGTAAGTGCAAATTGCTGTGCAGAGTTGAAGAAAAAGGATGTAGGTAAATGTTTCTGAAGGTCTTGAATTGCTAGAGGGCCAATGTCACAGAGAGTGTGCACCCATTCACTGCTCCGTTGAGGAAATGAGATTGGTTGATTTCTCAAATGGAGGATATTGTTATTGAAAATTGGAGAGAGGAGATACCAATTAGATAAAAATTTGCAGTACATTTCTGCAAGATGCCAGGTGGAGATTGTTTCAGTATTTTGCGTGACGATTGAGCGAAATTTCTTTCTTGATTGTTTGGGTGAAATATTGGAGTAGATTAGATCTTTGTATCTGATAGGGTGCATCATATTCTCTTCTATTGGCCTCCAAGACCCATGAGAAGCGGGATCTAACCATTTAGAAACAGTGCACAGTACAAATGACCAGTGATACCACTGGAAGTTAGGCACGTTAAGTCCTCCTTCTTCTTCTTTTTGTTTTTGGAGAGTTGATAGGTTCAGTCAAGGTTTTTATATCTCCAAATGAACATGGAAGTTAGAGAGCAGATTTTTGTTCCAGTGGTCTATAGGTGGTAGTAAAAAGTATCATTGAGCTAATATGACTCTTGGAAGGATATTCATTTTAATAGCTGAGATGCGGGAATGGAAAGATAAAGGAAAAGTTTTCCATCTTTCTAAATCTGCTTCTAACTCTGTCAACTCTGTAAGAGTTTTGTAGTTGCTTTTAATAGTGTTTGCAATTAAAGGGTAGATTAACACTCCTAAATATTTGATGTTCTGAACTACAAGAATATTGGATATGGAGGACAATTGTCTCGCTGAAGAATTGAGAGGCAGTAAAGCAGATTTACAGTACCTCAGATAATTTTATATCCCAAAATCGGTCTAAAATTATTGAATTTATCTTCAGAATGGGGAAGACACCGAGGGAAATCCTGTATAAAAAGCAAAATGTCATCTGCATATAAAGACATAAAGTGCTTGGTGTTATACATTGTAATAGGTTTGTGACCGACTGATTGTTAGACAGCCTGGGCCACAGGTTCAAGAGAGAGAGCAAATAACAAAGGGGAAAGATGTTGCCTTTAGTGGCCAATGTTGCCTTCAGTGGGTCGTGTTGTGTTTGTTATTTTGAAGTCCAATGCACGGGCACATCCTGGACAAGTCACTGTGATTTCCCTCTGTATGATATGCGCTACACAGGGCATCTACTGGAATAGTAGACTGCTTGTTGCGGCGATCATATTGCAAGCACTATCGAAAATGATACTCAAGGCATTGGTGAAGAGAGCGCTCATCACTACAATATGTGCACACAACTTTGGTTTTATCCAAACTTCAATCTGGAAGCTTTTTAAAATTAAATTTTCTTTTTAATGCACTGGGGGATCTCTCTTCAGTCATCCACACTGGAATTACTGGAGAAAATTAGGGTCAAACCTGGTATGTTATGGGTTTCCAGATTTATCACGAGTGTTAACGCGTTAATGTTGACAGCCCTTTTTTAATAACACTCAAGTTTGTCTGTAAATCTGGAAACAGGCTGAGATTATTCTCTGTGTTTTGACCATACACATAATTCATTAAAACATCTTTTTTGATAAGGGAGAGAGGAAGTTGTAAAGAGTTAAAAAGAAATTAGTGAATAAAGAAAATTGTTTTGTTGCTTTCTTTTTTCATTTCATTTCACCCTCTGTTTCAGAAATATATTTTTTAAAATGTTGCATTTGTCAAAAAGAGCATTTGCTCTTCGAAAATTATAATTTAGACATTCACTGTATCTGTCATTCAATATTCTGTCAAATTTGTCTTCAATCAGAATAAATCACTCCATATGACATTTAAAATGCTGCGTCCTGCTCATTACTTGTCCAGGTGACAAACTGCATTAATTACGTAGAATTTTCTTTTCCGTATATAAATTTAGGACCAGAAGACTATTGTAATGAATGAGAAGTCCTTAGTCAACACGTCCTCATAATTCCCAGTAGAGGTCTGTGTGAGGATTTTTTATGTGAGGACATACTGACCCTGTAAAATCTCAAAATCAACTTAAAACCCATTCAGTTTAGAGAACACTAAAATTATATGTTTTCCATGGCTCTCTACTAGTTATAATGGCATGTTCCTCTGTTCTACTGCATAATAGTGAAAGTGCTTACTACAATGGAAATATGTACCCTGTGTCACATTAGTACATTAGCATTGAAATATATCAATTAATCATGTTAATCATCTTCATCAGGGATGCAAAAATGATATTGTAATTCACATTAGTGTAGCACCATTCAAGTGGAGAGTTTCTTTTATGTTAGCCATACACTGTTCATTGAACATGCTGGAACTTCATGCTCTGTTACAGAAAACAAATTAAATGTGTTTGGTTTTTATTTGCTCACGAGAAGTAGTTTTATTATAGTAGGATTTAGGGCGACCCTGCTGCTTCATTTGTTGGCCAGCAGAATAAACATAAGAGAAGGGAGACCAATATCAATGCTTCACAAGCTTAAACTAGGAGCCTGACTCACTTTCACAACAGTTAGCTGCTTACACTTACAGTCCTGTGCACCAAATAATGTCATATTGTAGAGCTGGTTTAAAAATGTGCAACATTTTTTAAACCTTCTTTGGCCTTATTTTTTAGACATGTATTACCCGTGAGAGAAGTACTCTTATTGGTAGTGAAGATGTATAGGCCTACTCTGGATCTGATTAAGAGTGAAGGTATTTTTGGGATGATCACTGCGCATGGGACCTTCCAACCTCTTAAGTGGACCGCCTAGAGGAGAGGAGAGAGATCCAGGATGGGAGTCATGCCAGCCCAACTTCGACTTAGGCGCTGCTCCAGTTCAAGGAAAATGAAATAGATGAAATGTGACTCAGGCTTTTCGATCCAGCACAAACATCCCAAAGCAAGCTGTTGCATTCAGTGGGTGGAACCGTGTTCCAAGGCAGGATGAGACGAGGTGGACTTTTTGTTCATACTAATGAATTGCCAAACATACTATTATGATCTCGTTGCAGCTACTTTCAACCAGATGCAAATTTGAAAAGTGCACCAAATTATTTCCTGGATGTGCATTTATTGTTGTAATTGATTGTTGTTTTTTCATCCTACTCAAAATGTAATAACCTGTAGCTATATTTCTGTTCTGTGTCTAGCATCAAGGGGACAACAATCTTTCATTTTGTTGTGCAACCCAGTGTTTTACAAGACCAAATTTATTATCTTTATTCAAGAATGCTTTCACAAATCATTCTGGGCATCGCTGGCAATGGGAGCCTTGTTTGTCATCTTCAGTATCAGCAGTCCTGTCTCACCTTTCCTGTCATTATCTAACAATGGACTACATGCACCACCACTGGGATCCTGACTTGGTTGTATCGCTCTGTGTCACACTGAATCAGATCGTAGTGAAACAGCTTCTACAGGAGTGAGTAAAGACCTAAGCAATTAACCTCTTATGATTTCCATGACCTGGATGAGTGAGAATCTAGAGAAACAAAGACATCAGTATTGCATAATGTGACCAATACATTTTTAAACCAACAGCAGAAAAAGACATATATATCTCATATTCTTATTTTACCCCTGTGATACATGCTGTTTCAATACATGGTGCCAGTCCTTATGCTGAATCATAATAATAATTTTGTGACAGATGCTTTGGAAAGCACTTCATTCAAGAGGCTTTGAATATACTGCTTTCTGGAGATACTTCAGAAATTGAGGGTAGTGATGACAAGGAGGAGGAACAAATAGACAGTAGAGTGACTGGCTTGTAGGGGCATGATAGGATCATCATCATCACACACACACACACACGCTTGCTTAATTTGCTCTCTCACTCACACAAACATGTAGCCGTGTACACCTGCATTTTATTTATATTAATTGAAGGGACACTATACGTGGAGTAAATCACATCAATTCATTATTTACCTATGCATACAATATACATAGCACAACTTCTGCAAGTAGTCATATTGCTTGTATAGTATAGACAGAAACCCTAATTCAAATATTTCTGCTGGTTATTATAGGGGAAGACAGGGATCCGATTGTGCATAAATATGTGATATGTGTTTTAAAAAAAAGAAAGCCATACTGATGCCAATGAATTGAACGAACAATTAGTTTTTTTGTGTTTAAAAAAAAAATCAGTTTTGATCAAATAATACAAAATACAGAAAAGTGTGTTTTGAAAGTAGCACTTTATTCAATGTTATGAGTTACCATTCATAAAAAATAAATAAACTAGTGGGGTTTTTTGTGTTTTTTTTTTTTAAAAAAAGGTCTGTGAGGACTATCAACTTTTACTGTTATTTATTATTGTCATTGGAATGGACATACAAAAAAAACACATAAAAGATATTTTAATCAAACGTTTTGATTGATTATGATTTATGGGTAGAGTAGAAATCAACCATGATAATATTCTGTGTGTTTGTGTGTGTGTTTGGAACATAATTGGGTTCTGAACGGGTTAATTTCACTCTGGCAACCTCTGAGGCTGGAAAATTACCTCCGAAACCCGAGGCGCCCGATACTCCAACCACGTGGGGCGCTGGCATTTAATAATTAATTAAATGCTGCTACAGTGTTGTTTTTCAGATTTTCCTGCAAGACCATATGTAAAAATATGTTATCACTTACAAAACAGCAGTCAAAGTGCATTTTGTCAAACTAATTTTTGTCAGGAAGCCATTTAAAAACATGCATACTAAGACAAAGACTGGAGGGACACAGGGAGCAGCTGCGTTCTGATTCTTATCAGCAGCCGGCACCGTGGCTCCTACATGCCATATATGGTATCAATTGACACCTTAGGGTCCCCCTTCCACTGACAGTAAGCACAGCACAACCAATGGCACACAGTCCACGTGGGCCCCTCAGCAAACACATGGCCACTTCCTCGCTCACTCTTTGCCAATGGTTGAACTATAAAGCAGGGTCAAATGATTCAGCCACAGCCTGAATTATGTTCAGAGAGCTCTCTCCAGTGGATATCAGCAGTATTTTCCTGCCTATGTCTCTGGATGGAAAAGGGTTTAAAAATCTTTGATTCTTTTCTTTGGCTGTTCAAGTCAGAAAAATGTAGAGTCTGCCTCACTAAAACCTTTGTAGACGCTATGTACTTTGTAGTATTTCAATCAAATTTGCTACAGTTGTTTTTAATGAGTTGCTGAGTCAATTCAGTGAAAACTGTCCATGGGATTATAATTGTAATGATTTTATAGCCTATCTAAATAGGAAAAAAAAAATCAGGCGAGGATAGAAATATAAATTTCTCCAGTGATTAATCAAAGTTTACTCAGACATAATAACTGGTACAATATTACTGATACTTTGATTGAATTATTGTAGGTCTTCTTATCTATCCATAGACACCAAGATTATACTTGTACACCTCACAGTTGTGGAGCTATTCTTCACATAGTTTGGGTATGCAATTCAAGCGAGGCTCATCCTAGAATAACCCCTAACTGCTAGAAACTGCAGCTCCTCAAATGGCCACCGGTGGCCACTTGATAAAACTTTTCCTTAATTTCTGAGCGAATATTGCATGGATCATGATGAAAAACTCCGGCATATTTAGGCGGTTCGTATCTATGAGTGCGTGGAATTTGGTGCGGATCCAAATGTAGATCAGGATCCACCAGATTTAAATGGTTACCTTAAATTATTATGTCATTCTAACTAAAATGGAAACAGTATGGCACTCAGTAGAGTGCATACCTCCACCAAGGCCCAACAGCCCCCTTTACTTCAATCAAGCCTTATCCAAACTTATAGCTCTGTAACCATAATTTACAGGGTATATTACTCCCTTTGAAAACGTATTTAAATCTGGTTGATCCGTATTTGTATTTGTATTTGTATCTGAATCAAATTTCACACACTCATTGATAATTCCCCTCCTATATGCCCGATTTTTTTCATCAAGATCCATGTTTTGTTCTCTGAGAAATTAAAGAAAAACACCCCATATCCCAATGTTAAAAGAGGAAATCGTTTGTCTTTTTTACACAAAAACTTTAACGGTGTCTCCTCTGGGCCAAAACCCAACCTCCTGCCAAGTTTGATGCAAATTCATCCAGTAGTTTTTGTGTAATCCTGTTGACAAACTAACAAATAAATGGACACAGGTAAAAACAAAACCTCCCTGGCAGAGATAATGAAGCTGCTTTGACAATCATAGCTACTAGATGCCACTGTACAGCCTGAACATGTCAAATCAAAGAGTCAATGACAAAGAGACCTGATAGTTTATGTCACTAAATTCTCTTCATGAATTTTGAAGTATATCACACCAGTAGGATCTGCAAACATCCTTGGTCGGTGCATATTCTTTGACCCCTCCAAAATCAACCAGAGATTGTTAGCTTAAAGGACTTCAGGTTGTGAAACTGTAGTGAGAAAACCTCGGCCAAGCATGTGGTGACAGAGGCAGCGTTAGGTAATCCCTTTATTTGAGTTAGAATTCGCTGACATAAGGGACTGTGTTTCAGAAATGCTTTTTCTCAGGTCACTTTTTGCCACAACATGTGAGCGACCAATAGTCTTCAGAGCCATGTATAAACCACTCCTATAAAGCGGAGGTGTCTTCAATCACAAGCAAACCACAAGGTGGATCCTGCTTGGCTGTGTGTTTTCACTGATACTCACCATTACTTTGGACAATGCTGCGAGTCAGGTGTCTGAGAGGAGGTAGCAGAGGGGCCGAGGCTGCCCATCTGATCAGAGCCATGGTTGGTATTATGGAGGTTTAATTTTTTCCAAAAATTTTTAGAGAAAGAACATTTTATTTGTTAAAAAGAACATGTCAATCAACTTGAATAAAAAAATGTGTTTACGAGGTTACATATGAGCTGCCTCTTTCACATGAGATCAGTTGAATTGATTCATTGTATGTTTTATTAGAACGATCTCAGTCTAAGGATCAGTTGAAGGGATTTTTAATTTCCCAGTGAGTATTTTTTATTTTCCTTTGGTCCCTCAGAGACAGTGAGCAGCTGCTCAGCACAGATGCGATCCCAAGCTCTGTACAGTTGAGCTGGTCCTGAGCCAGCAGAGAAAACACTAACTGTGGAGATAACACTTCTTAATACAGTATAAATAGCATATAGTCTAAGGTCACTACATTTCTTTAACACTGTTTTACTGTGTATGAATGAGGCTTTGTGTAGATAAGCAGGTGGTCAAGTCATTTATGTAACAATATCCAATCATTTCTAATTTCACTGAATTTCTGCCAAGACATGAAATAAAAAAATAAAGAAACAAAGCAATGGCCCTTAAAATCAGCTTTTTTAAACAAGGGATTGTAATATCTTTTTTCATGAAAAGTCCATTAAATGCAGAATTGACATTTTTCATATTTCTTATAGATACAATCTGAATACAATTTCTTAGTTAAGTCCAAACGTTTGACTGGTACTGTTTATTCTTTTTATGCTCTGTATTTCTAATGTCTCTCCCACATCACAAATCAGAAGAATATTTAAAAAGAAGTTATATTTCCCATCCTCAGCTTGGCCGTGAAGTGACTGGATGGGCACAGAAGGCCTTCCAGAGCACTTTGAGTCCTGCAGCTGTACAAGCGCAGCGTACAGTTGAAGGGGAAAGTGTTACTGAAACCGTAGAGCAAGAATGTTCTGTTTGCAGCTACAACGAATGGGACCCTCTTGAGGAGGTGATCGTGGGTCGTGCTGAAAACGCCCATGTGCCTCCCTTCACTGTGGAAGTGAAAGTAAGTAATGATGTTAGGATGACTTATGAAAAACATGCACGTTGCATTATGTCCATGCTTAGTCCTGTATGCCCACTGCTGCTTGGGTGTAACACAGCATGAACACTGTATGAAAGACCTAAATTGAACTGTGAGACAGTGAGATTAATTTCATGTTGTCATTTTGTCAACCTCTCAATAGGCTAACACATATGAGAAGTATTGGCCCTTCTACCAGAAATATGGAGGCCAGTCTTTTCCTGCAGACCACTTGAAGAAAGCTATCGCTGAGATTGAAGAATTGTGCAACATTCTGCGTCACGAGGGCGTCACTGTAAGGAGGCCAGAATCCATCGACTGGTCCCAGGAGTACACAACTCCAGACTTCACATCATCAGGTAAGAAAACAGACAAAGTGGAGGAACTACTCACTTATTAGGCTTTATTTTCAACATCCGTTCATATCAATATATGTGTAAAAGGTGTGTAAAGAAGTAGTTCATAATTCAAAGTCAGTAGGCTAAGACACACACCATGTGTATTTTATATGCTGTTATATGACTACTACTTTATCTCCACTATGTTTCACAGGGAACTATTGTAGGCTACTTTTCACTCGGCTACACTGATTTCACATCTATCTTTACTTGCAGATTTTGAAAAGAAAAAATCAGTTCATGAAACATGATGCATGTTTATAAATGAAAGAACACAGATGTAACTGTAGCTGTTTAAATGACTCCATTAGCCTATGTAAACTCAAAGTGTATTGTTGAATCTGTTGTAGGCATGTACGCTGCCATGCCTAGAGACATCCTTATTGTTGTGGGAAATGAGATTATTGAAGCTCCTATGGCCTGGAGGTCTCGCTTCTTTGAGTACAGAGCCTACAGACCTCTGATCAAGGAGTACTTCAGAAAAGGTGCTAAATGGACCACTGCTCCTAAACCCACTATGGCAGACGAACTGTATGATCAGGTGAGTCTCCCCAAGCTCAGACAAGCTCAGACTGATTGAAGAAGCACCGCCATTAGTCTGTTTGCAGCCTGTGATGGTCATCATGCCATTCCAGACCTCCCTCATGTTGTTCTCCTGCAGCTTTTTCTCCAGTTTTTTCCTGTACAACTCCTTTGCCTCCTTCAGACTTTGTTTCAGCTGCCTCTGTGTGTTCCTCATCTCCTCCTTGTCCTTATTTTCAAAGGTCCAATGACTCTTTGATGGGATGTTTTAACTTAAACTCAAATTTAACACTGCGTAAAATGTTTTGTTCAAGTTTAGGGTTAGGGCTAGGAATTATACTGTGGTCACTAATTGCTAGATTGTGTGTCATTTTGGTGTGATATCATTCAGGATTACCCCATGCGAACAGTGGAGGACAGACACAACCTGGCTGCCCAGGGGAAGTTTGTGACCACAGAGCATGAGCCCTGCTTTGATGCCGCTGATTTCATGCGAGCTGGGAGGGACATTTTCGCCCAGAGGAGTCAGGTATGAAGGTGTTGTGGCAGAAAGTCAAAGAAAGACGAGGAGACTTTGGTTTGCAGTCGACGGGGGCATTTGCTGTCAGTTCAACATCATCTTCCAAACATGATACATGACATGATCAACACAATAGTGACCCTGCTGAAGTTTTATAACCATCAATACACACGTCAATACAGGTTACAAGGTTACAACAACATATCTTATTATGTCTTCATTTGCGTGGATAGAACAATGTGTTATTGAAGGATTGAGAGTCCAAACAAGAACGTCTTGAACCATTGTGGTTAGAACAATATGTTATTGAAGGATTGACAGCCCAAACAAGAACGTCTTGAACCATTGTGTCAATACAAGTTAAACTCCCTACAAAGGCTGTTAAACTTACACCCTTGTCTGCTCTCTGATAGGGTAACAAATTCTTCATTCTTGCTCATACAGTATGTTGGTCACATGCAGAATCAAAGGTTGATAAAGTAACATTTTGTTACTGCTAAGAGATGACATAGGGTCTCTGTTGCCTCAAGCAACAATTTACCAAAACAATTATAATGCATAATATAATACATTAATTAATTAGACACTTTTTTCATCTGAATATCTGTATCTATTTTTTTTTTCTTTGCAGGTTACTAATTACATGGGAATTGAGTGGATGCGTCGTCATCTGGCCCCAGACTACAAGGTCCACATAATCTCATTCAAGGACCCTAACCCCATGCACATCGATGGCACTTTTAACATCATCGGGCCTGGACTGGTGCTGTTAAACCCTGATCGCCCATGTCATCAGGTACTGAGGACAGGAAAGGCTTCTTCTCTTGTCTCACTATGCTCTGTGCTGCCTTCTTGTGCACTAAGTCTTTGCTTGGTTTTAAAACCAGTGCTCTTTGACCTTTTCTTCAGATTGACATGTTCAAGAAGGCTGGCTGGACTATTGTTAAACCTCCACCACCTCTGGTTCCTGATGGTGGGTACTTAAACTATGACTTATCTTCTCTTACATAAACGTGATTATTTACTGAAAGAGAATCTCTCTATGCAGACCACCCACTGTGGATGTCCTCCAGATGGCTGTCCATGAACGTCATGATGTTGGATGAGAAGCGTGTTATGGTTGAAGCCAAGGAAAGCACCATTCACAAAATGTTTGAGAGTCTTGGTAAGTTCATCTATTCCACTTTATATCCTTCAGGATTCACTTCAACAGATATTTTGAATTCATTCATAAGGAAAATGTTTTATTTCAAGTGGTATTTTCAGAAAATAAGGCCTCTGTGCTGTGTGATGACGTGTAAATGTGTTTTTTGTTGCAGGTATTAAACCCATAAAGGTGAGCATCCGTCATGCCAATTCCCTGGGCGGTGGCTTCCACTGCTGGACAACTGATGTCCGCCGCCGTGGTACCTTGCAGTCTTACTTGTAATAGCCTTACCAGAAAGGAGCAGTTTTTATCGAGCTTTGAACGTTTTTGCCTCAATCCCTTATCTTAATAGCAATGCAATCGTCAAATCTTTATTGTCAATGAATCATGTATGTATTCACAGGTAAATGGAAGTTGGCAAATTTCTATCTTAAAAAGTATAAACATTTAAAACATATGTTTGGATGTGACTCGCTGCCAATCAACATCAAACCTGTCAATAGTCTTTTCTTCCAACCTTTATGAAACAAACACATGATGCTATGATCTTATCATGACAGGTGGCACCTGTCTGCACAAATTAACATGTATGAAATGTTTTGACCTGACACTGCTGTGCATCACAGTGCCTTTGCAAACAGCTTTGTTCACATACATATATACAGTATATGCTCTATAGCAAGGAATGAAAATCACTTCACGTTAACCACAACGCTCAATATTAACAGCATTTGTGGCCTGGCTATTGTGAAGCTGAATAGTTTATGCCTTATACATCTGAAAGTTGTAATAACTTTGAGGACAATTTGGTATGTGAAAATCATCACGAGGGCACAGGAGGAAAGAAGCTACAGTACCTCATGAAAATACGTATGTATTTACTTATACATAAGTATTTTTTTATGTTTACTTATACACAAGTATGTACTCACATATCAGATATTGTATACCTTTTATCTCTTCTGCTTTCTTCAGTTACAAATCTGGGCCAGTTATATGCTACTAGTCATTTTCAGTGCTTGACTGCTTTTATGTGCAAAGCAAAAATTCCTCAATAATGTTGAGCTTCATGTTTTATGATCCCTTTGCTGCTCATATAGTTGAATATAAGATGTTCTTCATGTCTTCCTCGATATTTCTTTTGAATTCAAGGGAAAGCATGGTTCAACAGATGTACTGTATTATGCAATACTGTATTTTGCATAATTGCATAGACTAATATTATTATATTAAATGCAATTAAAAAGATGTGTTAATCACTTTTGTGAATGAACATTTGTTTTTGATTATGTTATGCACATTGGCACAGAACAGGCCGTTCTGTGCCAATGTGTCCCTGAAACTTCCGAAGCTATAGCATCGATTTAGCTGGTTGATAAATAACCAGTTTACTCTGTGACACATCTACTGTAAAGCCTTTATGCCTGTAAACATTAACCAGTATTATATAAGTTGGGAGGAATATCGCATCATATATTCCAATATTATGTAAACCAGCCTTTTGCAAAACAAAAACAGTTTTTATCTGAAGATAAGAAGGTTCAAATGCTTTACTTAAATTTTTTGTTTTTTCAGTTGAAGACAGAGTTTAGTTTAGTTTAGTTTATTAGGATCCCCATTAGCTGCAGCAAATGCTGCTGCTATTCTTACTGGGGTCCGACACATATGCATAACATTATATGCATACCATATAAGAATACCTACATACAACAAAACATGATAAAAACAAAAGCACACTGTATGAACAATGTAGTTATTGTAACAATGTAAATTATATACCTGTCCTTTCAGTAAACATTTCCATAATTTATCCAAACACATTTATAAAACGTATTTTACAATCTTTCATCTGTATAAAGTATTTAGGAATTACAATGTATGTTGTGTTATGAACCATATTATCACTAGTTTCTTATTATAAAATAGTCACACTCTATACAATATAAACAACACCCATTATATTAATAGTAGCAATAATAATAATAATAATAACAGTAACAATAGAGCAGCACACATATCATATTTCTCTATATCTAGAGATTGTTATAATAGTAATAAACAATCTAGTATAGCAGCACTCCTATCATACTTATCTATTAAGAGAGAAATTAATTAGAATAATAGTATAGTAATAATAAATGTCACCAGTCTTTGTGAATATTGAGTTATTTATTGGATATCTGACAAACTAAAATCTGTGTGATTCTGTTAAATGAATGGTTCTAGTCAGAGGTACTATTTTCACTTTAAGTGCACAAACATCTATTTTAATGCTACATAACATTAATGTCATTACAGCTTCATTATTTATACCGCTATACTGATATGTCTTAAAGTTGAATTGAATTAAGGATTTATGCTATTTTTCTCTCTCTGGCTGGGATTAAAGGCCTGTTCAGTGAAATGGACAATGAACAAGCAAGTCTTGAGTTAAAAAAAGAGAGTTTGAATAAAAAAGGACCTTCAGTAGATCACAGCTGATGACCCGTAAAGGTGACCTGCGAAAATCTTAAGATTTATGAATATCAAAAAGTGGTGCTGTTGCACCATTGTAGGGCTAACCTTTTTGCATCATATGCACCTCTGGTCGAATTAATTTCCTCTTTTAGATAATAAAATTAGCATTTCATTCTTTAGCATTGTAATTTATAGTAATTCATACATTTAACACAAGATTATTATATAGCATACAGTGTACTGTATGAATTCTCTTTGGCTCTCTCGTTGTATAAATGTTTGAAGTTTGCAATAACGCTTAAAAAAAATAATAGTCTTCTGAACTGTTATCATATATTAATTTAATTCGAATTTTATGTGAATTAGAATTTAAATTACACACAGCACTGTTACATTTAAAAACCTAAGTTTCCAAAGAAACTAAAAATCTAACGATGTGAACGAGTGAGTTCGACTGTATGCACTGGAGAAGAAGTCATTACTGATGTAAATATTTAACATAACCTTTCAGCAGGAGAACAGATTATATTTACATTGAGAAGGTAACATATTGAACGCCTATAGTTAACCATTATCAACTACTTTATGTCTTTTAATGACTCTTTGAGGATTGATCCAAGAAGTCCAATGAGTCTAAATTCATCATTGTTTTGGGACTAATTAAGCCTTTTCTAACCCTGCTTTGGCAGCATATGGCTTCCATGGGACCTAAACAGTTTGATACCAGTCCACACATCCTGACTATGTACAATTTGATGAAAGCATGCGGCCTATTTAACTGCCTCACCTTTTTTACAGTGTGGCTTGGATCAGGCATTACAGGGTGAATGCTGTCCGGGTACAGCTGTGGAATCACACTCTGCACTGAAGGTGATCATCCGTCAGGACAGGTTCACTTGAATGCAGCTCGTCACCGCTGTTCTTGCTGTTTCTTGCTTCTACTGTGTATAGTCTTCTACATATGGATTAGTTCTTTGTACAGCTGCCTCATTGTGCAGTACTGCAGCTGCTACAACAACTGTCCTCAAACAAGAAAATTAATTGGGAACTGGTAATGATCAGTCTTCATTTTCTGCAGGACATCAGCAGTAATCTTTATCTGAATTTAGTTCAGAACTGTTGACCAAAGAGGATCAACAGGTTCACACCTCTGGGTCCTGAAACTTTAGGGAATAGACCAATCAATAAAGGTGGCAGAGTACAAGTATAACCATAAAGAAGTGACTATAAAAAACTAGAATACTCCATAAAATAAGCATCTTATAAAACATAAACCTAAAAGCCATTAAAATAAGGTGAGGAGACGAAGAAGTTGAGCCATCAGGAAATGATATATACCTCCATGCCTATTTGTCACATCAATACATCCTGTCTGATATACATGTATGTGAAAAAAGGAAGAATACCTTGTTCACAAGATATGCTCTCTTACGCTCCGAAAACTAACCTTACCCCCGTTTGAGGCCAAAATCAACGCCAAATTGTTGCCATGGTAACTCAAGAAATAAAATATTAATATATTATAATAGTTTGTAATAAGCAAAAGTTGCATTTTACATCATTCCTGGTTTGCATGTAATATTTGTCAATGAAAGAATACACAGTTTACAAGATGTGCTTCAAAAACAAACATCACTCTTTTCTTAAGAATATGTATAATTTGTCATTGAAGCGCAAAAATTAAAATTGTTAAATTTTCTAAATAGCAAAAGGCACCACTCCAGCATATGGTCGATGTGTATGCACAATTTGTTGAAAGAAATATACGAAATAGCTTTAAAGTTATGCTTCAGACAAACACTCCACACTCCATACAATAGTACTCAAAAGTTAGAAATGTTAAAAATACCAAAAGGCACCACTCTTACCTGTGGTTGATGTGTTAGCCAAGGTTCATGGGAAAAATAGTCAATGGATTTTGAGTTTTGCCCCAGACTAAAAATGTTTACAGACAGATGGACTAATGGGATGACAGACTAACATGTCATCCCAGCCAGAGAGAGAAAATGTAATTAAATAAATCATTAACAATTCAACTTAAGACGCATGGTCCATATTAGTATAAAAGCTATGAAGGTATAATGAGATTAATTTTGAATAGCATTAAAATAGACATTTTGCACTCGAGGTGAAAATAATACCTCTGACCACAAACTAACCATTCATTTAACAGAATCGCACAGATGTAACTTTGTCAGATATCCAATAAATAACGCAATATTTACAAAGACTCTGTGTTCAACTCTAAGAACAAACCTAACAAATAAAGCATTTGAACCTTCTTATCTTTTGATAAAAAACTGTTTGGATTTATAGCAGGCTGGTTTACATAATGATTAGAAGATACGATCCACTATTCCTCCCACTTATATAATACTGGTTAAAGTTTACAGACATATGGGTGCTATAGTAAATGTGTCACAGATGCCACTTTCAGAAGTTTCAGTGACACAGAACAGCCTATTTTATTCAGCTGGAAGTGGAAGCATATACTGTATGTACTCTAATACTGTATTTTAAGTTGAATTTTGATGTACCTGTCCCCAGTTTTGCATTATTATGAGTTTTTTTATGCTATTTATGTCTACTCCTTTACGCTTTGTCCACCTGGATATTGAACTGCTACTAAAATGTTAATGATAAGTAATAATACTCCAATTCCAGATATTATGATCAGACATAACCCTATGTCTGAGTAATGAGTACAGCTGATACTCTAAATACATTTTGCTAATAATACTTCTGTATCTTTACATGACTAAAACTTTATATTGTCTGACTTTTACTTAATTAAGCAAATTGAAGTGGTTGTGTTAATATGGCTACTTAACATCATTAAAATATACTTACTTAGTAGTAGTACTTGTCAAATTACCATGGATTCACAGTTAGGTATGTGTTTTTTTCCAAACAGTAAATTAACAAACATAGATATGTTAAATGTAAATAAAAAAAATACAACCCCCCCCCAAAAAACACTAGTAGCATACTGGCCCAGACCAGATTTGTAATAGAAGAAAGCAGAGGAGGCAAAAGGTATACAATATCTGATATGGACCAGTTATTTAAGTAAATAGATTAAAAAAAATATTGGGAAGAATAACAAAGCTATTTATATTTTAAAAATATAGCAGAATAAGAAATTACTTTGTTTAACGACCTACATAACAGCTTTTATACATTTCTTTAAAAGAAAAATGACATGGCAATGTTGACTTTTAGCCCTTTTAGCTGATCCTATATGACAACGTTTAGCTTACTTTCTCTATAAGCACACCTGTTGTTTTTCCCTCATGACCAGAGAAGTCAGGGACTCCCTATCTGTGTTTGTAGAAACTGTCGTCACAGTAATTGACCTCTCTATCCACCAGGAATGTTTAATACTGTCCTCCCTATGCACAGGGATGTCCAATCACCATTTTTCCCATAGAGTTTTCTTTTTGATGTCTAATCATCATAGCGGTTTCTTTGTGCTTGCATGTGTATAAAACTCCCTCACTCCTCTTTTCAATTTGTTAGTCTACCCAGATACTCTGAGTACGCACTAACGCCTTTGCAAAGGTTCAATAAAAGCACACAAAGACACGTCATTGTTCGATCTCTTTATTTCAGAATTTCCACCACAAAAAAACCCCTCGAGACTTTGGAAAAAGATCAAATTAAGATGTCATGACTTTTCATGAGGAGGTGGCTTCTTTCTTCCTGTACTCTTGTTTGAGGATTTCTATACCCTCAAAGTTATTACAACTTTCAGATGCATAAGGCATAAACTATTCAGCTTCACAATAGCCAGGCCACAAATGCTGTTAATATTGAGCGTTGTGGTTAACGTGAAGTGATTTTCATTCCTTGCTATAGAGCATATACTGTATATATGTATGTGAACAAAGCTGTTTGCAAAGGCACTGTGATGCACAGCAGTGTCAGGTCAAAACATTTCATACATGTTAATTTGTGCAGACAGGTGCCACCTGTCATGATAAGATCATAGCATCATGTGTTTGTTTCATAAAGGTTGGAAGAATAGACTATTGACAGGTTTGATGTTGATTGGCAGCGAGTCACATCCAAACATATGTTTTAAATGTTTATACTTTTTATGATAGAAATTTGCCAACTTCCATTTACCTGTGAATACATACATGATTCATTGACAATAAATATTTGACGATTGCATTGCTATTAAGATAAGGGATTGAGGCAAAAACTTTCAAAGCTCGATAAAAACTGCCCCTTTCTGGTAAGGCTATTACAAGTAAGACTGCAAGGTACCACGGCGGCGGACATCAGTTGTCCAGCAGTGGAAGCCACCGCCCAGGGAATTGGCATGACGGATGCTCACCTTTATGGGTTTAATACCTGCAACAAAAAACACATTTACACGTCATCACACAGCACAGAGGCCTTATTTTCTGAAAATACCACTTGAAATAAAACATTTTCCTTATGAATGAATTCAAAATATCTGTTGAAATGAATCCTGAAGGATATAAAGTGGAATAGATGAACTTACCAAGACTCTCAAACATTTTGTGAATGGTGCTTTCCTTGGCTTCAACCATAACACGCTTCTCATCCAACATCATGACGTTCATGGACAGCCATCTGGAGGACATCCACATTGGGTGGTCTGCATAGAGAGATTCTCTTTCAGTAAATAATCACGTTTATGTAAGAGAAGATAAGTCATAGTTTAAGTACCCACCATCAGGAACCAGAGGTGGTGGAGGTTTAACAATAGTCCAGCCAGCCTTCTTGAACATGTCAATCTGAAGAAAAGGTCAAAGAGCACTGGTTTTAAAACCAAGCAAAGACTTAGTGCACAAGAAGGCAGCACAGAGCATAGTGAGACAAGAGAAGAAGCCTTTCCTGTCCTCAGTACCTGATGACATGGGCGATCAGGGTTTAACAGCACCAGTCCAGGCCCGATGATGTTAAAAGTGGCATCAATGTGCATGGGGTTAGGGTCCTTGAATGAGATTATGTGGACCTTGTAGTCTGGGGCCAGATGACGACGCATCCACTCAATTCCCATGTAATTAGTAACCTGCAAAAAAAAAAAATAGATACATATATTTAGATGAAAAAAGCGCATCATTGTTTCAGGTATTATGTTATGTATTAGTTTTTTGGGTGCATGAATAGTAAATTGTTGCTTGAGGCAACAGAGACCCTATGTCATCTCTTAGCAGTAACTAAATGTTACTTTATCAACCTTTGATTCTGCACGTGACCAACATACTGTATGAGCAAGAATGAAGAATTTGTCACCCTATCAGAGAGCAGACAAGGGTGTAAGTTTAACAGCCTTTGTAGGGAGTTTAACTTGTATTGACACAATGGTTCAAGACGTTCTTGTTTGGGCTGTCAATCCTTCAATGACATATTGTTCTAACCACAATGGTTCAAGACGTTCTTGTTTGGACTCTCAATCCTTCAATAACACGTTGTTCTAACCACAATGGTTTAAGATGTTCTTGTTTGGACTCTCAATCCTTCAATAACACGTTGTTCTATCCACGCAAATGAAGACATAATAAGATATGTTGTTGTAACCTTGTAACCTGTATTGACGTGTGTATTGATGGTTATAAAACTTCAGCAGGGTCACTATTGTGTTGATCATGTCATGTATCATGTTTGGAAGATGATGTTGAACTGACAGCAAATGACCCCGTCGACTGCAAACCAAAGTCTCCTCGTCTTTCTTTGACTTTCTGCCACAACACCTTCATACCTGACTCCTCTGGGCGAAAATGTCCCTCCCAGCTCGCATGAAATCAGCGGCATCAAAGCAGGGCTCATGCTCTGTGGTCACAAACTTCCCCTGGGCAGCCAGGTTGTGTCTGTCCTCCACTGTTCGCATGGGGTAATCCTGAATGATATCACACCAAAATGACACACAATCTAGCAATTAGTGACCACAGTATAATTCCTAGCCCTAACCCTAAACTTGAACAAAACATTTTAGGCAGTGTTAAATTTGAGTTTAAGTTAAAACATCCCATCAAAGAGTCATTGGACCTTTGAAAATAAGGACAAGGAGGAGATGAGGAACACACAGAGGCAGCTGAAACAAAGTCTGAAGGAGGCAAAGGAGTTGTACAGGAAAAAACTGGAGAAAAAGCTGCAGGAGAACAACATGAGGGAGGTCTGGAATGGCATGATGACCATCACAGGCTGCAAACAGACTAATGGCGGTGCTTCTTCAATCAGTCTGAGCTTGTCTGAGCTTGGGGAGACTCACCTGATCATACAGTTCGTCTGCCATAGTGGGTTTAGGAGCAGTGGTCCATTTAGCACCTTTTCTGAAGTACTCCTTGATCAGAGGTCTGTAGGCTCTGTACTCAAAGAAGCGAGACCTCCAGGCCATAGGAGCTTCAATAATCTCATTTCCCACAACAATAAGGATGTCTCTAGGCATGGCAGCGTACATGCCTACAACAGATTCAACAATACACTTTGAGTTTACATAGGCTAATGGAGTCATTTAAACAGCTACAGTTACATCTGTGTTCTTTCATTTATAAACATGCATCATGTTTCATGAACTGATTTTTTCTTTTCAAAATCTGCAAGTAAATATAGATGTGAAATCAGTGTAGCCGAGTGAAAAGTAGCCTACAATAGTTCCCTGTGAAACATAGTGGAGATAAAGTAGTAGTCATATAACAGCATCTAAAATACACATGGTGTGTGTCTTAGCCTACTGACTTTGAATTATGAACTACTTCTTTACACACCTTTTACACATATATTGATATGAACGGATGTTGAAAATAAAGCCTAATAAGTGAGTAGTTCCTCCACTTTGTCTGTTTTCTTACCTGATGATGTGAAGTCTGGAGTTGTGTACTCCTGGGACCAGTCGATGGGTTCTGGCCTCCTTACAGTGACGCCCTCGTGACGCAGAATGTTGCACAATTCTTCAATCTCAGCGATAGCTTTCTTCAAGTGGTCTGCAGGAAAAGAGTGGCCACCATATTTCTGGTGGAAGGGCCAATCCTTCTTACTTGCGCAAGCCTGTTGAGAGGTTTACAAAATGACAACATGAAATTAATCTCACTGTCTCACAGTTCAATTTAGGTCTTTCATACAGTGTTCATGCTGTGTTACACCCAAGCAGCAGTGGGCATACAGGACTAAGTATGGACATAATGCAACGTGCATGTTTTTCATAAGTCATCCTAACATCATTACTTACTTTCACTTCCACAGTGAAGGGAGGCACATGGGCGTTTTCAGCACGACCCACGATCACCTCCTCAAGAGGGTCCCATTCGTTGTAGCTGCAAACAGGACATTCTTGCTCTACGGTTTCAGTAACACGTTCCCCTTCAACTGTACGCTGCGCTTGTACAGCTGCAGGACTCAAAGTGCTTTGGAAGGCCTTCTGTGCCCATCCAGTCACTTCACGGCCAAGCTGAGGATGGGAAAAATACTTCTTTTTAATGTGCCATTCCTTTATGTTTCCTTATTTTAAACGTCAGTGCCAGTAAGTCAGTGAAATTAATAATGATGGGTTATTGTTAAATAAATGACTTGACCTCCTGCTCATTTACAAAAAGTGTAATTCATATACAGAAAAACTGTGTTAAAAAAAGGTAAGGACTTCAGACACAAGCACACGTGTTATTAAGAAGTGTTATCTCCATAGTTAGTGTTTGCTCCACTGGCTCAGGGCCAGCTCAAGTGAACTGAGCTCGGGAACCAGCTGCTCACTATTTCTCGGGGACCAAAGAGTAAAAATACTCTCTGGAAAAACAAATTGCTACTTTCAACTGATCCTCTGCTTTTTAGTAAATAAAATGTTCAATTTTGGGAAAAAATGAAAACACCATAATACCAACCATGGCTCTGATCAGGTGTGCAGCCTCAGCCCCTCTCCTACCTCCTCTCAGACACATGACTCGCAGCATTGTCCAAAGTAATGAGAATGTGTCAGTGAAGTCACAAAGCAGAGCAGGATCCACCTCGTGGTTTGCTGGTGAATTAAAACGCCTCTGCTTTATATAAGTGGGTCTGTGTGGCTCTGAGACCATTGGTAACCTTCAAGTTGTGGTAAAAAGAAACCTGAGAATAGAATTTCTGAAACGCAATCCCTTATGTCAGCAAATTCTTAACTAGATTACCAAGGTTAAAAGTTTCCAAGGAGAACTATGAAAATGTTTAAAAAATGGTTGTCTTTGGGTAGAATATATTTGTTTTCCTTTAGAGCAGCAACTTGTGAACTGTAATTTTTGTACAAAATAATATATAATAATATAAATCTATTAAATGCATGTTCTCATTGGATTATAAATGACAAATTACTGGGATACATCTTGTTTGATACTGCTGAAAAAGACGCATAGATTGATCCTTTCGGTGATTTCATTAATTAAGAGACTCACCAAGAGTGTTTAGGCTATGTTATTTTATTTATCTTCCTACCACACTTTATTTTATTTTATTGCACATTTTATTCTAATAACAATAATAAGAATAAGAATATCTAATCTTATCTTGTCTTGTCTTGTCTTGCCTTGTCTTATCTTAACTTAATATAATAACATTAACAGTATCATCTTTTTATAGTGTGGGGCAAAGGGTGAATAAAAGTCAGGGTGAGGGTCACCTGCAAGCTGTGGCAAGCCCATTGTTGCTGGGGACACCCAAGCAATCTCGCCAGGGAGGGTGCACTTGGTCCAGTAACTAACTTTTTAGACAGATCCTTATAGGGTTGGAGCGTGATGCTCAAGGGCAGAGGAATAGGGGGCTGCCAGAGGAGCAAATGGGCTTCCCAGCACATCAGAGTCTTAGAGTTGATGGTGGCTCATCTTACCCCACCACCTTTGGGGTTGCCATGTGCTGCTGAAAACAGACAACATAGCATACATCAGTAGAGGGGGGACAAAGCTTTTCATGCATCTGTATTGCGGTTCAAATAAATAGAAAGGAATCAAACACTTTAAAGTTCAAAAAGTAAAAAAGTATGATGGAAGTGAGTCCTGGATTTAATTCAGCATGCCATTATTCTGGGACACAAAGTCAAGGCTAGACACCCCACCCCATGTCCCCATGCTACACAACTATTTATATATGCACACCGTTTCTCTTTATCTTTCTTAGTCATATCCTGTATCATCATTCAGATATCATCAGTGTGACGTCTGTGAATAAACTGCACTGGGCTCTAAGGAAACCGATGCCAAGTCTCAGCCATGTCAACACTCCGGGTTCTCAAGGATGGATCTGCATTATGTTGAGGTTAATAACCAGCATACGTTTGGTGTTTGGCAACAATATGTGTGGAAGGAAGATAAGTGCTTTTTTGGAGACATATTTAGACTCAACAGAGTGGAAGGAGCAGCATGTAGGCTTCCTGTGTGACTATTCACTTCTTGTACTTCTTGTCTTTTGCATTGACTGCAAGTAATTGCTAACAAACAGGTTTTTGGACTATGTGCTTTCACTGCTGCCTTTCAACAGCAAGAAACAGGCAGGCAGTATTATTTGTCAATGTCTGAGAAGGTAATTTGAAAATAAAATTGCTGTTCTAAATGTGAGGCGAGTGAAAATAATGGCACATTTTAACTTCAGTATAGTCACAAAAAAAGGTAACACTTTGCAATGGGGGTGCACTGATATGCATACATTAATGCTTAACTAATACACAGGTCATCGTGAGTTAATGAATGACTCATGAGGATCTAAGCCATGCATTACTAATTAATGCATGAATCTGATTAATAGACTGAGTCATATATGAATTGCTATTTGTTATCATCACTTAATTACATCTAAATTAACATAATTTATTAATACTGTTAATTCATGTATTAATTACACCAATGGGACAAAGTCTTGGATTTGTGTAAAAAACCAATAGCCATTACTACATATGTACTTAATAATGAATTCACTTTTAGACAGTCACAACAAAAATAGAATCAGTACATCCAACAATTCACAATAAAACTGAGTTAAAATCCTGCATTCCACCGTCATGATTTAAGAAATCAATTCAAATCTAGCTTGTATCATTAATGACCATCACTAAAGTTTTTTTTAAAGCTTTTTATTATTGTTTACAAACCTTTGGTTTCCACTAAACATTTGGTTATATATAAATGATGGGGGTGTAGGTGGTGGTACAAGAATAGGAAGGTTGTTGAATGTGTACAATAAGGTTTGTTTTAAAATAAGGCGGTGAACTAAACAGTAGTTACCCAGAGTTGGAAACAATGTTTCAGGTGAAGACAAGTTGTAACTTCTCATTTAAATGTCACAACACATGTTCCACCTACTGTTAAATGTAGCAATTTGATCTGGGATGTCTGTGGTGGAAACACACCATGTCAGGTTTATTCTCCTTGGATTGGAGCGGTGTGTGTGTGCCTTAAATCCAAGTTGGGCTGGCATGACTCCCATCCTGGATCTCTTTCCTCTCCTCTGGGTGGTCCAGCTGAATGGTTGAAAGGTCCTGTGGGCCTTCGTCCCGAAAATCCCTCTGCTCTTAATCAGACCCTGAGCATCTCCACCACCAATGTATTTCTCTCATAGGTAATACATGTTTCATCAATAAGGCAACAAAAAAAAAATCTTTTTCAAGTTTTTAAACCAACTCTAAAATATGATATTACTGACGGGACGGGAAAGTGAGTCAGGCTCCTAGTTGAAGCTTGTGAAGCTTACTCTCATTGATATTAGTCTCCCTTCTCTTATGTTTATTTTTCTGGCCAACAAATGAAGCAGCAGGGTCGCCCTCAATCCTTCTATAATAAAACTACTCATGAGCAAATAAAAACCAAACACATTTAATTTGTTTTCTTTCACAGAGCATGAAGTTCCAGCATGTTCGATGAACGGTGTGCGGCCAATATAAAAGAAACATGTAGCACCATTCAAATTGAATTGTGCTACACTAATGTGAAAAAACATTTTTTGTTGCATCCCTGATGAAGATGATAAACATGATTCATTAATATATTTCAATGCTAATGTACTAATGTGACACAGGGTACATTTTTCAATTGTAACAAGAACTCTCACTATTATACAGTAGAACAGAGGAACATGCTGTTATAACTGGTAGAGAGCCATGGAAATCATTTTAGTGTTCTTTCAATGGGTTTTAGGTTGATTTAGAGATTTTACAGGTTCAGTATGTCCTCACATAGGTGCAAACAGTTTATTAGGACCAATTTCATATATTTATGTTTATTGTTAGGAATAGACCTCTACTGGGAATTATGAGGACGTGCTGACTAATGACTTCTCATTCATCAGAACAAATAATCTACTGTTATTCAATATATGTATAGATTAAGGGAAAAAACACAATTTCAACACAATTCATGCAATTTGTCACCTGAAAAAGTAATGAGCAGAAGAAAGTGCAGCAATTTCAAAATGTCATATGGAGTGATTTTTATTGGATTTAAGACACATTTGACAGAATATTAAAGAATAGTCTACAGTGAATGTGTAAATTGGTATTTTTGAAGAACAAATGCACTTTTTGACAAATGCAACAAAGAATATTGATAAGAAAATGAAGATTTGAAGATGAAGATAATTTGGCAAAATGTATAAAGTAAAGCAAAATCTTTTAATTTTTTTAATTTTTATTTTGCTACAATTATTGCTGTGTATTGTCTGGTTGCAAATCTTTGTAAAAGAGATTAGAAAGAAAGCAACAAAATAATTTTCTTTATTCTATAATTTCTTTTTGACTCTTTATAACTTCCCCTGTCTGAAGTCTCACTTAAAAAAAGACAAAAAAAGGTGTTTTAATAAATTTCAAAGCAAGTTCTAGACAAAACACAGAGAAGAATCTCAGTCTTTTCCCTGTAATATACAGTAACCCTTGAATGCTATTGGTTGGGTGTCAGACAGGGGAATGATTAAAATAATTAGCCTGTCAATTAAATTAATATTGTATTTCAAGGGAAATTCATAACCCGGATAGCTATTAAGTAATGCTACAGAATTATAACCCAAAACAATCAGAAAACACAAGACATCATTTCATTTTCATTAGTTAATTATATTAATTTCAACTCAATTAATAAATGAAACAAGAATGACACTATAGGCAAACAATTTTCTATGTCACAAAAATCACACAAATGTCCTTTAAATCATCAAATCAATTTTAGAGTCCTGATGAAATATTCAGTGTCCATAATTCAAACAATTATATGAGGATACTACAGTAATTCCAGGGAATCCAGCAACACACAAAGTACTTTCTTTGTACTAAAATCAAGTTTTAGTGTACAAAGAAAGGTGTCCTGAAGCTGGAGTTATATTCACATCTGAGTTGATCTCACTTCCTCTAGTGTTTTCCATGCTGCCTCTGAATGGTTGTCTCCTCTTTTTGCTCACAGGTAAATCCAATTTATAATCTTTGAGGTGCCTGCTGTGCCACACCCACTTCTTCTCCTATTGTCTGATGTGCAGCAAGGGAGCAGACAGCTGTCTTTTCAGATGATTGCTACAGCTTCCCAAATTTACCGATAAACCTCTCTTCTGTGTAATTCAAAAGAGCTGTCATGAATGATGATGATGATGATGACTATCATGATTAATCTGGAAAACTTAACCCACCAAGTTTGACCCTTATTTCCTCCCGTAATTCAACTGCAAATTTCATATTAAAAAAGCTTCCAGATTGAGGTTTAGATAAATCCAAAGTGGTGTGCACATATTGCAGTGATGAGCTGTCTCTTCACCAAAGCTTAAGTATCATTTTCAATAGCACTTGTAATATGATCGCCGCAGCAGCAGATGCCTTGTAGCACAGATCGTACGGAGGGTAATCACCGTGACTCTGTGACAGCAGCTTTGTTGGTGCTTTAGTCAAGTGCTATAAAATAGTCAAACATTTGAAACACAGTCCTGTAAACACAGCAGGGTTTGGCAAGCCTCTCATGGTGAAGAGTCATTTGTCCAGGATGTGTCCATGCATTGGAATTAAACTCTCGGAATAATAAACCCAACAACGACCCACTGAAGGCAACATTGGGACAGCAGAAGCACAGACACTACATTTTGGGCCAAGGTAGTTGATTGACATGAAAGATTTCTGTATTCTTTTTCATTTGAGCTCTATTCACTGGTAGGAAGGACTTGGTTGAAAAAACATGATGTCACATATTTGACATGTTGCACAATATTTTAATAGAATGAATCTGATGAATCAGATTAAGGCAGGTTTTGAGAGTCAAACTCTAAATAAAACAGAGTTTTAGAGAAATTCTCTAGATTAAATGTTTTCTGGAGCTTTAAACAGACAAATTTCTTTGCATTTATCTGGCAAGACCTTGTGTGTATTCAAACTTCAAACAATAAGGACAAGAGCGAGACACATCAAAAATTTAAAAAAAAATGTCTCCATCCCTTGCAACACTTTATAAAACTGCTGCTGAATTCCACAGATATTTCTATAAAAGTTCCACAGAATTCATTCATCACCTTTGTGATTGAGTCACAACAAAAGCCTTAACAGAAAGGGCTCGAAGGTGTAGTCTGTAAAATGGACAGAATTTATGTTTGAAAATGAACTGAATGAATGAAGTTTCTCTCATCAACTGAACTAAGAACTAAGAACTCATCATAGAACACTTCATTCAAATGAGACATTAATAAAATAAACCCCCGTGAACTGCCTTGGTTTATCTTTCAACAATCCCCTATGATTTAGTGGAAATAAATCCTCAATTTCTAGACTAATACATGAAACTGTTCTGGTTCTACATGCTGTTTTGGCCCGTTGCTGATGCCAGACTCTTGCTCTTCTGACCCTTCACCTCTGTCTGGTCCCTGCCTGCTGTGTCTTCTTGTCTCCAGAGTCATTGTCCTCATTAGAGCTGCTGACAATCACCTCTGTTCTTTATTCCCACTCTGGTGGGACAGTCTTCCTGAAGGCTCCTAGGTCCACTGCCATTGAACGGTCACCTGTTTTTATAGGCCACTACCAGAGGTTTGGAGCTATTTGTTTAACACCAGACCGCACCTACGTGTGTGTATGCATGCAAATGCACATGCATAAGTTGTGACTTGTTTCAAAGTGTGATCACTAGTGATGAACGGGTCTTAAAATGATCTCTCTTGATTAAAAGGAGATGAGTTAATTGCAGGTGGGTGAAGTAATACATCATTAATGAGGAAAATACTCATTAGATTACCTGCAGTGATACTCTAGCATGTGTACTCTAGTATACTCGGAGTATGTCTCTCCAATCAAAACATTGTGCTTTTTTCAGAGCTACTTAACTTAATTGATTATTTAAATTTCACGATAACACCAATGGGCTCTAATGCTAATTAATGTTTTGTGTAGGCCTGGGCTTAATCATATCAATTTATCATATAGTCCTGTAGCTTCTGTGAGTCTGCAGAGAGACCTACTGGAGATGATGGCCGAAACAATTCATTGTTAATTCATTATTTTCATTGGGACAACAGGCATGGATAGTTATTGTCTCATTTCTTGAAGAATCTGGAAAAAATGCAGGGAAGATGGAAGGTAGAGCTGGAAATCCCCACCTGACTTGATTGTCTCTTTGCCTTGAAAGCAGGCAGAGTTTTGCAAAAGCAATGAGAAATCCCATTAAACATCCATAGAAGGCATTATACAGAGCAGTGACAACACCCCCCTCAAGAAAACAGGGGCTCTTGCAGCTATTTTCATCTATATTGAGTTCACTTATAGATCAATGTCTTTTACTTTGATTACTGATTACCTACAGCACCTCCTGTGTGATTGTCTTCCCTCCTCTGATTAGTTCCATCTTTGTCTTGTTAGTCCTTCTCCCTTTTGTATTGAAGTCTGTTTGCTCTTACATTTAGTTGTCAGCTCATCTTTGTTTGCTTCCCTTGTGATCTGTTGCACTGACTCTCTCATTTTTCCTTGAGTCTGTGTGTGGAGAATTTTCTTCGTCTCAATCTTTGTTGTACCGTTTTCACGGACTAGCTGCATTAACTTTGTAAAAGGCCCAGCAAGATAACAATTGAAATCTTGGCACTTCGGCTGCCACAAAGTCCAGATTCATACAATGAAATCATTTGGAGTAATAATAATAAGAGGTAAGAGTAATAATAATACAGGTTAGAGGTGGTTAATATAGTCATTATTATTACTATACTATTATTCTAATTAATTTCTCTCTTAATAGATAAGTATGATAGAAGTGCTGCTATACTATATTTTTATTACTATTATAACAATCTCTGGATATAGAGAAGTATGATATGTGTGCTGCTCTATTACTATTATTATTATTATTATTATTATTATTGTTACTATTAATATGATGGGTGTTGTTTATATTGTATAGAGTGTGACTATTTTATAATTACTAGTAGTATAATAAACTAGTGATAATATGGTTCATAACACAATATACAATATAATTCCTAAATACTTTATACAGATGAGAGATTGTAAAATACGTTTTAGAAATGTGTTTTGATAAACTATGGAAATGGTTACTGAAAGGACAGGTATATAATTTACATTGTAACAATGACTATACTGTTTGTACAGTGGGTTTTTGTTTTTATCATGTTTTGTTGTATGTGTGTATTCTTATATGGTATGCATTGTATGATGTTATGCATATGTGTCGGACTCCAGTAAGAATAGCGGCAGCATTTGCTGCAGCTAATGGGGATCCTAATAAACTAAACTAAACTACACAGAAGTTTTGGGACAAAACTGTAACTTTTCAGGCCTATGGAGCAGCTGTATATCTGGAGGAGGAAGAATGAAGCATATGTTGAAAAGAACACCCAACCTGAAGTGAAATATGGTGGTGATGCGCTGGGGCTGTTTTGCTTCCTCGTGCACTGGATGCACAGCATGTAGGGTAAGATGATTCCATCAAGTATCAGAAAACATCTCGCTGTCTGTGAGGAAGCTGAGGCTAAGGTGTCATTGGACATTCTTAAAGGACAAGGATCCAGAGCAGACCTCAAAGTCCAAGAACGCTTGTTTTCAGAAGAAGTCCTGGAACATTGTAGAGTGGCCGTCACAGGCGGCTGACTTGAATCTCGTAGAAAATCTCTGCTGGGTTTTGAGGAAGAAGGTTGCAGCATGTAAACCCAGGAAAATGATAGAACAGGAGGCCTTTGCCCATGAGGAATGGGCTGAGAGTCCTCAAGAATGCTGCCAGAAGCTGGGGTCCGGTGTGCATCACATTTGCATCAGTTCACAGCAGCTAAAGGGTCTACTCTCTATACTAGAGACTCTTTCATTTAAGGGTTGAATCATTTTGAGACTGCAGTAGTCAGTAAAAGGAGCATTTTGACATATATTGAACTATTGAAACTGTTCTTGTTTGAATTAGTTATTGAAAGCAGCTGATAGATAGTATATTTTGCCAATAAACCGAATATAAAAAGAGAGTTGAATAATTTTCCATCCAACTTTACGTACGTTAGAAGGAAATGTGTAAATTGTTGACAATGTAGAGACTCCTCAGCATCATCCTCTCATCCCTTGCAAATAACACTGGAGTCATATCAGAGCACCATCATAGAATGAGCCTGAGATGTGTTTTGCTTTTCTCAGTATTAACTAAAAAGCTAAAATATGATATATCTAAACTATGCTTCTCTACCCACCCTCCAATGGAAGAGGAGCTCCCATGATTCAGACCAATCAAACCAACCCGGGTGCATTGCGATCTGTCATTGTGCGCATCAGAGCGAATGAAGTGGACTGAAGCAACATCTGCAGCGACTGCACAAGAAAAACAGACAGATGCCCATGAGTGCTCACTGTCAGGTCTGCTCCTAAATGCAGGTAAGCTATTTTTGTCTGCGCCGAAAATTGTCTTCTCTTCCTTAGGAACAGGACCTTTAATTAGAAGAAATAATGACTGTGGACCCGTGAGAAAACTGATAAGTTCAGCAAATAACTGGACCTCTGTTATTATTGCTGGCTTCTCTCCTCACCTGTTGTAATTTCTGACACCTGATACTTTCTTATTAACACTGGCTTAGTGCCACTGAGCTAAATGTCATATCTGCTTTTGTAAATGAATGGATTTAATTACAGGTTCCAGTAACACACCTTTTGGCATGTAAAACACATGGATCCAATCTAATATAAAATCGGACAAATAATTTCTTCCTTTTCTCATTTTAATAGTTAAAGTTCCAGTAGGATGCAGATGGACAAGAAAGACGCAGTCTAGGAGTGGTCGGGGTTATTATTTGCGCTCCTCGTCAGTCAACTCTTCGCTTTTCATTATGTTCCACCAACTGACGGATCAAACAGTGAATGGCAGCTGCCAGGGACCCACCTCGGTGTGCAATAAGAGCGCTGATGGAGACGCGCTCCAGCTGCCTACTTTCTCCACCGCGGCCAAAGTCAGAGTCATCATCACTTTCACTCTGTGCGCAGTGTCGGCTGTGTGCAACTTGGTTGTGTTGTGGGCTGCCAGCAACGGCGGCAAGCGCAAGTCCCACGTCAGGATCCTCATCATGAACCTGACGGTCGCGGACCTGCTGGTCACTTTCATCGTGATGCCTGTGGACGCGGTGTGGAACATCACGGTGCAGTGGCAGGCGGGAGACGTCGCCTGCAGGCTGCTGATGTTCTCGAAACTGGTGGCGATGTACTCCTGTGCTTTTGTAACTGTGGTAATTAGCTTGGATAGACAGTCTGCCATCCTCAACCCTCTGGGCATCAGTGAAGCCAAAAGGAGGAGCAAAATCATGTTGACTGTGGCCTGGACTATGAGTGTGGTCCTGTCCCTCCCTCAGGTAGGAGAAAACACATTTTATATGTTCTATCACTCTGGGGCGTCACATCAAACACACACCCATTACTCTACTGACCTGCTGATTACATCATCAGTAATTGACTTTGACTTGTCACAGCAGGAAAACCAGAAGTGGACTTAATAACAGTACAGTGACAGTGACCCAGCATGCACAACAGCAGGACATCCACTAAATGAATGAATCATCCATTAATACACCAGTGAGTTTCCTGCTGTGATATTTCAAAGAGGTCTGTGGTGCAACAAGTCCATAATGATTTTTTATCTGCAGGAGAACCTCACTCAGAAATAAGTGCTGTCTGTGTGCTGTCATCTAGTGACACACAAATGTTTGGTCTTAAAACTGTTTTTTGGGGGGAGTTTTTCCATCTCAGGTCAAAGGACAGATGGTTCTGTGTACCACACATATTGTCAGGTATTTTCATGTGTGATTTTGGCCTACAAAGGTAATATTTTATTGCGTTGACACAAATTCATGAAGGTTAATTATCTGTCAAGGGAAACATGATGAAACAACACTCAGGTAATAGAGGGGAATCTTCTGTTATGTAACATGAAAAATGCAGCTGACTCACAGAATGTGCTGGAATTCAGTTTGTGGAAGACAAAATTAAAAAGCTGCTTTGTACAACAAAACACCTACCTCCAGCTGTTGTGTTCAAAGTGTTGGTGTAACTGAATTAATTTGTTTCACTGTTAGAAATATGGTTGCAAGCCTTTGATTTAAACTGCACAACACTAAACAGAGTATGGATATGGATTTCTCCTGCAAATACAATCACTAGATTCTGGTTACTGGTTACGAAACAATATTACAAAATCAGGTGTAGCAGGATGTCGAGGGATCTCTCAACCAACAGGCTCTCAGGAGGTCTGCAAGTATCAATAATGCATTTTTAACCATAGACCTTTCATACAGCCGCCTCCGGTCACAACAAATTGAATGGGGTGGACTCTTTCAGTTTAGAGGGGCAGATGTTAACCATGAAACATGAAATTCTACAAGCTAAAAATGCAGAAATGACATGAAAACCCAGACTGATGATGATACATATGTATAATGCTTTTGCGTTGCAGCTTGTACTCATCGTCTCTGCAAACACATTACAAATTTGTTGTCATGAACCTTACCAGACAAAATCACAGTCCCTCGATGTTTGTATCACAGCGTGTCACAGCATAAACTCTGTTTTGTTTGTGTTGCTTAAATGGAAGAGAGCCAGCTACGCCCGTCTGTCACATCCTCTAAATGATCAAGTCGTCCCCAGTTAAACAGCTTATTCTCTGTGAGAAAATGCACAACATCAATACAAGCAGATACTTATCTGGTCAGCACTCAGGAGTGTGGAATCACCTTGCTATGTATTACATACCTCTGCCATCACTTGAGTTCATTGTCCCTTAGAAGTGGGCATTTAAAACAAGTTAGTATATGGCTGGACCACATATCGTCAGTTTGTGAAAGATATGTCCAGTTTGTTAGAGGGTCAGTGGTCGTGTCTGTAATGTAAATTAATTAATGTAAATTATCGGTGCTAATTGTAGGTTTCCAGCCCTGATTGTTACCACAGAACAGCCCAAAAAAAGACTACGTACCTACAGTATATAACATCCAATAGAAATCGACTACATTCAGATTTTTATCTTTTATCCCATCCAAATTTTAATTTGCATCTGCACCAAATAGAAATTCTCTGTCTCCATCATTTCTACTCCACTGACCCACCATCAAACCGCTTAGCTCCCAGTCCAGTCATCCCATAGAGCTGACAGCAGCGCATGGACCAGACTACAGGAGGTAACTCCATCCAGAGTTGTCAAAGAATCACTAATCAAGTCATCATTATGAATTTACCATGCTTTTAGGAGTCTATCCATACTGATCTAGGCTCATAGAATTAATATTAATTTGTAAGAAAGTAAAAAATGTTAAACAATAATAGGCTAATTGGGCCTAAATATGATTTTTTGTTCAAAGTCAACCCAACAGAAAACTTCTGGCTCACAAATGTAGTAGAAGACCCCAGCTCACAAGCTTGAGTTCACTTGATGGAAACATGGTGGATCAGTGAAGATGGAAACAAATTGATACAGAGGGAGACAGGGAATGCATTTCTATGCTGTTTGTCCTGATGTTCCGAAGTCTAAGTGAAGCATACCCATCCATACAAACAAATGGTTTTAGTGCAATGAGAACAGAGAGCACAGCTTGTTAAATAAACAATAGAAATTTTTCCTGCCTATCTGTTTGACAGTTATATTGATCACTGATATGGCACTGACATTGGAAAATAGAAATAGCTTCTACATAGTAAACTGTTTTCCCCATGTTACTGTAGCTTAGCTTGTTATATTTCTCTAGGGGGAGCTAAAGTGTAGAGAAGCTTCATTTAATGTGGAGTAACTGGGTGCTTATCTCAGTCCACTCTCCAATTAGCTTGCCAACACACTGGCTGTGTGATGCTGCAGGTGTTTAATAACCTCAAAGGAATGAACGTGACACAGATGTGGACAACAAACAGAACATTATTACAGATGGTTCTGCAAGATTCCAGATACATTCAGTGATGATATTATTGTAGATTAATTAGGGGACATTTTCTGCGTCTCATATCTTGGGGCATATGTGACCCCCGTCCCCCACGGTGATTACTCACACAAGTAGATCATCACCATACAGTAGCTAAACATCTATTTTCAATAGAAAAATGGTATTTAAAGTAAGCACAAAATCCAGCTATTTAGAATCCTCTAAGCTAAAATATATATATTTTTTTAAATTATTGACAACCCAGTGTTTAAAAAAATATTTGATGCGCCCCCCCTGTTTTGCACCTCCCTGTCCTGTCTTGTAAATAATGACTGGTCCCTTAGTCATGGTCACTTTAGCCTGATGAAGAGAGAGAAATGTAAAGGCCAGGTTATGCACATGAAAAGAAAAACCGTTATTCCTAGGCCTAGATGATTCAATCCCTTGGTAGTTAAACTATCCTGATGGCATCTTGGCTTGTGGGAGACTTTGTGGGAGATTTGTGGGTGACGGTGGAGCCTGTTGTGTAGGGGGGCGGCCGATGGATGAGGGCCTGGTTGTAGTTGGTTACTTCATCTGGATGCGTTGAGGTCTTCAGGAGGTGCCCAACCTTCACCGAGTGTTTCGGCCTTTATCCTCAACGCTCTCTGGTTGGCAGGCCGGCAGTCACCTCTTGTATTGTTTTGCATTTAAACAATACAAAACAATACAAGAGGTGATTTAGGCTGGTGGCAAACCATGTCTGAATAATCAACCATGACTGAATGATCAGCCATGACTGAATAATCAGCCATGTCTGAATAATCAACCATGACTGAAGTGAGCTCCACTGTGGATGTTTGAATTTGTTGTGTACGTCCCAGGTAGGTCGGAAAACCAAATGCTGCTGTATCTGGGTCCACAGCATTAGCCGTAGGTGGACACAGACAGCTCAGGGTGTCCTCATACAGCTTCGATAAACTTGTCATTCATTTCCGCATCAGCGTCCCACCGATGTCTGGATGTGTGAGAATCTGATAGGCTTTCGCGTCACAGAGTCGTGTGCATTTCTTGCTCGAGTTGAAAAGATTCAACTTCCCATGAAAAATTTGCCTTGGGTTCATAGTTTTTCCTGAATCAACAGAAAAGGACAGATACAAAAATTTTAGACAATAATCATATTCTGATCCTGTAAAAAATTGTCCACCCAGGACACACTTGTGGTACCAGCCTGTAAGCTTTTCTGGAGGATCTCTCATCTCTGTGATGCAATGAAGGAATGAACTCATCCATGATGATGGCGGACCTCAGTCGATTTCATGGTGACAGGCTGGAGGAGCGATAAATTATTCATTCATTCAGTTTCTGTAACCGCTTAACCTGTGTGTGCGTGTGTGTCTGTGTGCGAACTCCACACAGAAAAGTCAGGTGGATTTGAACCCAGAACCTTCTTGCTGTCAGGCAACAGTGCTAGCTCTGTCTGTCTGACTGATATACAGTTGGTATGCCGACCTTAGCGTCCACGTGAAGGCTTGAGTTTTTCTATCACTGATGGTTAAAGGTTAAATGGTGCCAAACACACCACACCACCATCAAACACAGTAGAACAACTATTACTTCCACATCAATTTACACCAAAAACAAAAATGACAACAAACTTCTAAGTATGGAGATAATACATTAAATACCACTTTTGCTTTCTTGTGAACCAAGAGTGGGTAAGACATTTTGACATTACTTTGATGGACTTTAAATTTAAAATTATCGAGAAAATTCTTGGATCTTTGTGAAGCAAAAATTCTTCATATCTTTTCATCCAGATAATACACAGGTAGTGACATGTACTATATATGCCTGATGGGAATATAATTACATTTAATTTAAAAAAAACCTCTCAGAAACATAAATATTGATCAAAATAAATGACATACAAATGAAGAAATCTTAAGTATTAAACAAAACCTGAAATATTAGAATAGATTAAATTACTCAAAGTACAATGAAATAAATGGTCTAAATACACAGTGCTACACAGTGGAAATAAAAAGTTGCAGGATCACAATTTTAAATGACTGCAAATACAATGGATGTATCACGAAGTAAAACTCTTCTTGTCTTTACATGCAGATGTTTATATTTCACAATGTGACCATCACAGTCCCAGAGAACTTCACCCAGTGCACCACCCATGGCAGTTTTGTTTGGCATTGGCAGGAGACCCTGTACAACATGTTCACCTTTGTGTGCCTCTTCCTCCTACCTTTGGTCATCATGATCTTCTGTTACACACGAATCCTTGTTGAAATATCCAGCCGCATGGCCCGCAGCAACCGTAAGTCTCGTGTTTGCTTCACTGCAGTCAAAGACCAGAGGAAACGTGTGTGACAAAGACGGTGTTTTTCTTCTTTTCTAGTGGTGTCAACGGAAGTGCATCTCCGTCGCTCCCACAACAACATTCCTAAAGCTCGGATGAGGACTCTTAAGATGAGCATCGTCATTGTTACGTCTTTCATCATCTGCTGGACTCCGTACTACCTACTAGGCCTGTGGTATTGGTTGTTTCCTGAAAAAATGGAAGAGACGGTCTCTCATTCACTCACTCATATGCTGTTTATCTTTGGCCTTTTCAACGCCTGTCTAGACCCCATTACTTATGGCCTGTTTACTATTCATTTTCACCAGGGTCTTAAGGGATGCTGTGGAAGAGCAAGACCACGAACTGAATTAGAAAACAACACTTGCGTTGTACACATGTCTCGTCTATCATCTCACAGGCAGACTGCCTCAGGTGCACACAGAGACAAGGCAGAGGACGACGACAACAGTCAGATAAGGCCAATTATCCCAGTAAGCAAGATGTAATGGCTTAAAGGATTTCATTCATGAAAAATCTTTGCTCTTAATCAGTGTTGAGATTAGTATTTCTCTACACATGACAGCAAGTTTGCTGGTTTTCCTTTGAAATGCCGAAGCTCCAAAAAACGACCTGCTTAAAGTTGTCATAACGTGACTAGAAATATCTTGTTGTCCATACATCCCAGCACTGCTGTTGATAACAGTGGGTTTAAAATATAGGTTTTACTGTAAGACCTTTTGATGTCCTGTATTATTTCTTGTGTCAACAACACAGCAACACAATTGTGTGTATATAACAGATAATGAATGTAATTAAAAATAATTGCTACCCTGATTAAAATGGGGGTTTCATAGAGATTTGTCATTTGGATCGCTGCTATGTTGTGTAACAGATTTGTGTTTCGTGGCACAACGTCCTCTGCTATATTGTTTATTGATTGGAAACTGTCATAAATGATCATTTGTGGTGCTGTTTAAAGACTGTGTATCATCAAAAAAATGAATGTTAAGACATGAATATTATTGACCATGATGGCCTTTCAAGTGAATGTTATGCATACAGCACTATATATCGAATGTATACCTGTGCAGCATGTTGTTGTTATTGACTGCTTGATTTTTCCAAGATCAATTCTGTGTTTACTGTGTTGCACAAAAATGCGACTGGAGGAAAAAAAATGTAAACTGTCCCTTATTCATGTGCCATTTGCTATATTTTATGGTTGTACCAGTTTTAGTGGGGTTAATATGTTGTTAATTGTTTTGCTTTCTGTGACCAAGAAAAAGTACCAAAAAAACATCTGAAATTAATCTGAAACTGTAAAACTCTGTCATACAGTAAAGTGAACTGTAAACAAATACAAAAACATCTTCCATCTCACACAAAGAGAGATTAATAGCATTTGTTTGTTTGATGATATTGTTTCTCGTCTATAAGTCATGTAAGATGTTTAAATTTATGCATTCAATGTGTTTATTTATTGAATAACAATTTCAGTCTTTTTTTCTTTGTAGCAGTGGGTAATTCCCAAACAATGACCGGCCACTAAGCTCATGTGCATTTACCATCAGCTGGAAATGGATCAATCAGAGAAAATGGGAAAATCTATATTGTTCTTGGAGGATGATGTTTTCAATGTGCGATGGCTAATATGTTGTATCTTCTTATGTTTTACTACAAAAATGAAAACCTTAATTAACTCAACCATTTAATTTGATTTGAAAATAGCTGCAGTAATGATAATTACTGTTGGATGTGTGAGTGGAAATACTTCACTGATAAAAAAGAAGACCCTTTCTTGGTACCACAATAGTCAACAATAAATCATTGTGGCTGCACCAATACCAACACTATTGATGAGTGACATCATCTTAAAATATATATTTATCTTTATATATGTAAAATGTAAAAGTTCATTAACAGCTGTTGGGAGAACAACTTTGAGCCTCAGGTCTTTCGTCAATACTACACACTTAAAGGGCTCCAAAGAATAAAAAACAAAAACAGAAAAAGATGAGCACATTTATAAAACCATGACAGCTTGACATCTCCTGTTCTATATGATAAGATCGTGTGATATGATCGAAACCTCCACAACAGTTCATTAAAGTGGTGAGATTATCTCCTGAACTGCTGTCCAGGTGAGGAATGGAGTGTTCAATACTGATTTATAACCGTTGTTCATCACAGTAACCCCTTCACTCTTTTTTGTGGCCTTTGACAAAACGTTTCAGGTCCAGTCAATTTGAAAAAGCATTTACACATTGAAAACACCACCAGTATATGCCTTCAGTTTATAAAGCTAAGAGACAAACCATCAGGAGCTATTTTGTGTTCATGCTGTTGGAGCAGGGGATCGAGCCACTGACCAACAGAGTACTGGATGTCCACCTGTACCTCCTGAAGAACAACTGTTCCTTTTCCTTTCTGTGTCTGTGAACACCAATCTCAAATGATACCAATAAGAAGAGTGATGATTGATTCTCAAAACATTGCTTTTTTTAATTGGAGTTTAACTGGTTTAAATGTCAATTCTCCAATAACCCAACACCAACCATAAAGGGATGAGGCACAGCAGCAGCACAGTACAGCAGCTGCATCTCTGCTCCTGTGACAAGCAAGTCTCTCCAAGAACTGTTGAAAAGCTCTTGAATAGAAATGAAATGTCATACAGTGACAGGATACAATAATCAAACCACTGGCTCTTTCTAATTTGGGATTTAACTGGATTCAACATTCCTTGTAAAGCTTATCCCTCACCATGTCTTCACTGCCAAATAAAGTGATTTTTCTGAGTCATTATAAGGAGTTTGAAAGATGAAAGTCTCCTTAACCTAGAAAAGTCACACTTCCAGCATATAGATCGCTGTTATCTGGATAATGAAGTGTTTTATTTTGTTTATGTGCTATGAAAATGAAAAATTTAATACAGCAGATTTGAACCACTTCATCATACGCTGTGAAATGTTTTGAGCACTTTGTCTTTAATTATGACTAATCTGTCTTTAATTATGACTAATCTGATAAGGCATGTCTTGTCTTAGCATGTCGGCTACTCTGACAATCACTTTAATTTGTCTTAATTACTTTGATACTCAGAAAACTGTATTCATAAGTGTCAGTATTATATATAGCACATACGCCATGTACAATGAGTCATTATTCTCAGCAGCCTTAAAGTTGTCTTATTACAGGATACATGTCTTCTGTCACAGGGACAATGATAGATATTCACTCTAGTTTCTTAGTAGAGATCGCGACCTGTACGGCTGAACACCAATTACTGCCGATAACGACTGGGTGAAAAATACTGTGCAAAGTTATTGTTTGCTAGTACTGTATTAAACGGTACATAGTGTAAAGCAAGCAGTGTGAAGTTGGACTTTTCCGGGGAACATTCACGGCACGCAACCCGAAGCAGGCAAAGGTGGAGAAGAAGACGCTCTCTCTGTGATTCTTTTTTAATTTGTATAGCCTCGAGCACACTTGCATTCTATAATCCTGATCATCTACTGTATAAGGGAAGATGGATGGACGGGTGGGTGGATGGATGGGTAGATACTCTTCGTTTTTTGTCTTGAATACTGTTTTTATTGCTTAAACATTAAATACAACATGGCATGCGTGCTGTCTCTGACAAATAAACCTGCACTGTAAATAAAATAAATGATAAATAATGAATAGGTATAATACCTCTGATTTAGATTGGGCCAGGAAAAGCATTAAACCAGTGCCTGCATACTTGACCTTCATAAGTTTAGCCTAAGGTATGATACTTAAAGTTATTCTTGTTTTCCTAACATGTAGAACCATTAAAGCCTTGTCAAGAGTCAGTCTGCTTTCTCTATGAGAAGACCAGCTGTCCAAGATTACCAAATTTCAATAGTTTACTTGACTTTATTCACATTTAAAATGAACCAGAGTTCATGACTACACGTTGCTTGGGTGCAGCAAATACGAGGCAAAATATTCCAGCTCACTCTCTAAAAAAAACAGAGTGACATATTTGTGAACCTTATTATAAAATATGACCCTTTCTTTTTCCAGTCTGCAGCTATAGCTACACATTAACTAGTAAAGACAAGAAAACATCCTGTTATTCACCCTCCCAGCATCTTTATTGGGGATGTATTGCAAAGAAAGATTACAAAGCCAGCCTGTAAAACATGGCCAGCCACAATGTCTGCAGGAAATAAAAGCTTGCTTGGATTAGTTTTCAAACCCTACAGCCTATTAGATGAACATGGCCTCAGCTCGTATGTTTTCCTCAGAATGCATGTTTTGAAAGCAGCTTTATTTGCTCAGGACAAGTAAGTAAATTAAATCACTGAAAACACAAACTGATTGTGTTCATTTCCCTAAATCCATTGTTAAGTTCTCTCCAATTTTCTTATATCAGTGCCTTATTTGTAATATTGACATTGTCAATTTACTAACTCCTTTGTTCCCTCTTCCATCTAGGTCCTAACAGTAAAGACATGACTTGAGCCTTGACCTACCTATCAAGCAATTTGCTGCAATACATTGTTCTGTGTGATACTACTGTAAGTGCAATGCATTCTTGTGTGCAATTCTGCTATATAGTGCAATATGCTGTTTTGCTTTTGTTCATTGATTAATTTTCTAATGGCACTTGAATGTGTCATGTTCAATTTAAAGTACAGACCCAGGTGCAGGACAGCAAGACAAACGAGGAGGTAAGCTAAACAAAAGATAACTTTAATTAAACTTACTGAAGGTTTGACATACTGACAACTGAAAGAGGAAAAGGACATGAACTAAATGCAGAGAAGACTAATCAGGGGCAGGTTAAACTAGAGGGCACTCTGAGAGCACTACCTTCGCCACACAAATTTATGACTCCTATTATAGCGACTGCATGAACCCATCACCTACTCTGCCTCTGATTTGTTTGGCATGACAATCAAGTTTCTCACATAGCCCCTCCCTCACTGAAACAACTTTGACCACGTTCGAAACTTCATCTCCAAGAAAGCAGAGGGAAGCATACCATGCTGCCAAGCAGAGTGTGGTGGCCATTGATTTGTGCTATGCATGATACTCGGTGCGTGACGGGCATTGACCAATCAGTGTTCTGTAACATTTCACGTGACCTTTCAGTACCTGCTCAGCTCGCTTGGAACCACAATGGAGGTGGTACTAAAAACGTAGTACCAGGTGCCCAATGTAAACACCAAAATGGCGAGTAGAGTGGAGTGGAGTCAAGCCGGTACTGCGGAGTGAAAATGGGGCTTATGCTGCTGCTGTCTTGACCAGAACAGTCTGAAAAATAGATTTTCAATCACGGCAGGTCACTTATCTAGGTTTAGTGAAATAATGTACTGTAATTTATTGATGCATTTAATACAATTATTTGTTATATATTATATGTTATAAATGAGATACTCCATTAGGAAAACGTTTGTCCGCTACACATTCTGATGAAGCTTGATAGTTTGTAGATATTAGAGTAAAATGTGGGTTGCCAGACCCTGAGTTGACCTGATAATAATACAAAAATAACACGAGTGGCAAAACATACACAAGTGTGGTTAGATTGTGTAGATTGACCTAAAGTCATAAGAAGAACATGAGCATATACAATAATATAAAATAAAATAATACAAAAGGATGCCTGAGCCATCTAATATCCAATCCAAGCACAACTTTCACTATGTAATTTCTTATTTCATACTTAATGTACATTTGGTCAACAAATTCAGGTAATAACACATTTTTAAAGATGTATATTCACTTTTTAGGTTCAACAAAAGACTGAAGGATAATCGTTTCCCTGTTCTTTAGCCTTAGTGTGTTTAGTTTGAGTATTGAGCTATTCTGCTGGAAAATTCCTCTTATCCAAAGTGTTTCAGCCTTTCCACCGGACGAGTTAGTACACAAGTTGTGAAAACAAACCTTAGCTACCAGCAAGTTTCATTTGAATAGGTTTGAACATCCACAGAAAATTGTTTGTAATATTTATTTCAAGTGTATTTTTAACATTTCAAAGGAGATCAAACCAATGTCAGTCTGCTATATTCCACTGAGATCTAAAAGCAGTTAAATCACCGTTCAATCAGTGCATCGACCAGTGCATCAATCAGCAGTGTTTACCAATCAATCAGTGAGTCAGGTCATCAGGATATCAACCAAGCAATCATTACACCACCAACCCACACATCACTTTATAAACTGTGACCAATTCTTTGGCATCTTATTCCAAATGAAACTATATAAAATAGGCAGTATAATCTCCATCCACCCCTAAAACAGAGAACGGTAGAGTTAAACTACTTTCATAATAAATATTAGACTAAATGGATGAAAGAGATCCTGAGCAGCAGAATAGATTAAAGCACAAAACAATTTAAAATCCATGCTGACATGTTCTCAGTAAATCATGAGCAGTTTCAGGAGGATGAATAACTTTGAGTCACACAGAAGTCTTGCTTTGTGCACAACACGGTGACAGGACAGGGACAGGAATGAGTCTTTCAGTGTGTCAATGTCAACTCTGTTCTTTATTGACAGTATTGCAGTATTAAGGACTACACTGTTTGTGGGCACTTTATGTGTATTGCTGTTGCCTGTAATGAATCTCATTTTGAGTCTCATTGCTTTTGTATATTTTCTATTCATTTGTAATTAATTAATTCCTTGTACTGCTGGAACACCTGAATTTCCCCTCTCGGACAAAAGATTGTCTTATCTTCTGTTTTTTCTCTACCCGTATGAATACTTATTAGCGATGTTGCCATTGTATTAGGTGACTCAAGGTTTCTGCTGCAATATTATGCAGGAGAAGTGATTTTTTGTCATCAAAGTTTTAAGCATAACTTCCCATGAAAGTGGAATTCAAAATACATATTTGAATAAATAAAGGACATATAGGACAAAACATTATCATATTAACATAGTCAATCACCACAAATAAACACTTTTTTTTTCAATCGACACCATAATGACTCTGTATACATCAATATACAAATGAGTCTCCAAACTCACCAGAGGAGCAAGCATCAATAGGCACACAGTCAGAAGGTTACATTTTAAATTTGTAAAAATGTGTCCTCCAATTATGCAGTGTGCAATTATAATACATTTCAGATGGCATTCAGATGGATGTCTTCTGAATAACAGTGCTATAACTGATAAACTGATAAACAAATTCAGGGTGAGAGAGATGTTTCCTCTCATATTGAGTTCATACAAAACCTGATTGACTGAATTTCTGAATGGCAGACAATGTGAATGCACATAAGAATTTATTGCACTTTGTTTTCCATATTAGTCCCATATAGGCACTGTAGCAAAGAAGCATGGACGATAGAAGTGTTCAAAAACAGATACATTTAATTATTAGTTATGCCAAAAACATGCTACTGCAAACCTGTTAGCATTTTATACTACACAAGCTGTATTTATATGTATCTAAATTTCGGACCTCACCAGGGGAGGAGGGTTGACTTACTGGACCTCTTGCAATTTTAATCCATGTGCATTCCCACTTTCAGTTGTCAGTTCGGATCTGTTCCCTGAGTTTACTCCTTGTGTTTTCCTCCAGTTTTCCTGCCTGTTTTTCCCTGAGCCTAACCGGTTTATTCTTTCTATAGTTTGTGTGTTTCTGTTTCCTGCTCATTTTTGTTGTCTGGGTTTCAGCTTTTTTTATTCATAACCTGACAATTATAGCAATTTTTTATACATTAATTCCTAATTTTGGAGGACACAGACAGGGCTAAGGACTAGAAAATGTTAACCAAAATGTTCGGTGTCACTAAATATTGTCATTACAAAGCTATCTCAAACAGACAAACAATTCATGAATAAATGTATGTTTTTATGTTTGTTTGTTTTTACATAACAATTGTGTCCATTAATTCATATGTGTAACACAGACATTAATCAGCCTGTTACTATAGTCTGAAAACTGACAGCATCTTGAAATATTATCATATACTTATTTGAAGAATGTTTAGATATAAGCCATACCAGAGAAAAATATATCTGACACTAAATTCCCACCTGAATAAATTTTACATGTGCCCAATGTGCAATCAATACCAAACAATGCAGACATTTACATACTGACACAAATTATGCTGTTAAGTCTGGATGCAATCACACAAACATTATGGCTCTGCAATTAATTTCTTTGTGTGAGGATTGTCAACTATAGTATTTATGAGTATTTATGAGAGCCCTCTGGTTTTTTGTTCATATATCTGTAAAACCTCAATACAATCTGAGTATCTACCTGTGTTATTATGATCATAATAATCCTACTGTGAGATGAAAGATCGCTTAGTGCAAACTATCATTACTGTGGTCACAAATGAAGTAGAGTAAAAACATTCCCTATAAATGTGATGCTTCATTACTGCAGGTCATGAAGAAATGAGTTTCTTCATTTACATCTATTAGTGTAATTTGCCTTAAAAACAAATCTTTTACACTTAATTTCTGTAAATATCCTTGTGGTAAATTGCTGTGGAAAATGACAAGACCATAGCTCATAATAATCCTCAGCTACTGATCTTTATGAAAATGTCTGTATGTGGCATATCTGAACCCTGCCATTTATGAATGTCAGCTAAAAGGGCTTAATCCATTAGTAGTCAAATCGCATACACAGAGTGTAGAAGCACTGATGAAAAATTTCTTTTTCAAATAGATTGCTTGTATTTAAGGCTTTCTCTTTGAAATTTATTTTCTAGCATATAAGCAAGAAAAAAAAAACATTAAAAAAGCTCTAGGCAAAACGACCAATTTGATAGAGATGTGAACAAAACAGTTTGTTTTATTTGATCTACTTTGTAAGGCGTCTTTCCAAACCAATTTTTCACATCTTTAATAGATATGGATCCTGTCTGGAGAATGGGAAAGAAGAAAGAAAATCAGGTTTTACTGGCTGTTTAGTCAATAATAGTTGACCCAAAAGTAGAACTCAGACACAGAAATGTTTCCACAGTTCACAAAGGTAGTTTATTACAGACTCTATACTCATACTAATACTAATATTCATAATAAATTATATTGATAGAATGGACTAATTCAAAAGCACAGAATAATGTGTATACTAATTAAGTAATAAACATATAAACAATAGGAAACTAGTTGGGTCACTTGTGGATTTTCACCTCTCGTTGAAGAGAACATAGTGTTTTCAGTGGTGTTTTTTCTTAATCCAACATATACCATATATCTACAGTATATATCTATATATTAAGTAGGAGATAGATAGATAGATAGATAGATAGATAGATAGATAGATAGATAGATAGATAGATAGATAGATAGATCGGTACACTTCTCTCAAAATACCCTGAATAAAGTGTTAATGTAAAACCAATGGCTTCATCTAATGGATTTTAAGAACAGGCAGATAATTAGATGAGAACATCACATATGTCATATCATGTACAAAGCACCATTATGAAAAATGACAAGACTTTCACAGTTATTCTAATTTTACAGTCTGCACTTGCTCCAATGGTTGTCAGTAACTTCTACTTAGTCCCTTTCATAATGTTCTGAACCTCATGGAAATTGGCAGAACTACAATATTTTTTGTAATTAACTTTTCCTTTTCCTTCCTTTTCCAGTAATTCAACTTTGATGAAAATACTGTATAATGGTAGCAGACACATGACTGTTGATAGCTTGCATACCAAGAAGAGATTTGGCTGAACAACTACCTGCCAGGGTTTAATAAGTCAGATACAGCAAATACCAGTAGTACCAGTAAAAGTATTTGAGCATCCAGAGCAACGTCTTTTGTTGTGTCTAAGGACTGCCATAATTTTTATGACTGCACTCTTTTTAAACCCGTTGCTCATTTTATTTTCGATGCCTTCACTTTCAGTATCTAAAGTTATGAACCTGTTACAAAATGAACTTTTCACTTCAGTGTAAGCCCTTACAAGCCCTTTCACTGATTGTCAGAATAACTAAATATGTAAATGTAAATAGGCTGCCCACTTCATCTGGTGTTCAGCTGATTTTATTGTGTGAAACTATGTGTGGCAACTGAATGCGTTGGCAGGCAGCCTAGAAATGTCATCCAAGGTCATACTCTGAAGTTTGCTTCCAATAAATGTGTCCATAAAATTGAAATAAGAATTGTGCATTAAAAGGAGCCAGGGAAATTAGATTTTCTCAAGGCCATTTGCTCTGCCCCAGTCCACCCCTTCATTGGCTTTACTTATATGGAAATAAGGGTTTCAGTACAGAGTGACCTTATCTAGAAGGAGTCCAGGGGATTTGGAAACACTACATTTGAGCCTGATATTCAAACAAATTCATAATGCTGGAATCATTATGTGGAGTTATAGAAGTAAACAAAGTGGCTGAAGAAAAGCCAGTAAGAGTGGGTACAGCATATTAACAGGCCACAATATTCCTCAAGTAGCCTATTGCATGCTGTGTGCTTCTATTTCTTCAACTGACTAATGTAACCGTAATTACATGAAATAGCAAATCATCATTTAAGCTCTGCACAAATAGACACCAATTTAAGCAATGACTATCTCACATTTTACTGTGCATACCAACATATTATCAGGAGAGAAGCCCTCACACTGTGGGAGAATGGCGTATTTTAGTGATTTTTTTTTTCTCATATTGACAACTGGGCACTTCATTTGGATGTAAAACTTTATCCTTCAGGTATAACAGGGTTTTACAACTTCTACTGAACGATGTGATGAAGGTTGGAACGTAAAGCTGGAGTATATACAGGAACTTGATGAGTGGATGGGTTTTAGATGTGCAGATTGACTGGCAGCAGGAGGTAAACAGAGCGCCACGCTTAGACAAACAGAGAGAAAGAACAAATAGGGAACCTATAAGAAACACAGGCACAGTCACACATCTCCCATGGCAGTTTTCCTTTAGAGGTCATGAAGTCAAGGAAAGATGTGAAAGAAAATGATGTGAAGGAGAATTCAGAAGGACTTAGGAAAAGACAACTGCAGTGCTTAAATGTATTTAATTTGTTGAACAGAATAAAAGCACCACTGATTCCAGTAATCAGAAAAATTCTAAATATCAGATCCAATTATTGGTCAGGCTGATAATTGGTTGACTCCTATTACAGTACAATAGAGTACATATAGAATATGTATATAAATACGGTATATACGTATATAAATATATATGATATTACTTATACTTCATACCTGACTATATTTATTGCCAGAACATTGCATTTTATAGTTAATATTAATGCTTTTAGACTTTATATGTCAGCACAATATCCTAAAGATGCTTTCTAACTTCACCAGAAGATTGATTGTATCATACTTAGAGTAGAAATGTCACACCTATTAGGACTTTTTGTGCCAAAATAATTAATTCTGCCTTAATTTGATCATCTGTGACAGGTGACTTTGTAATCTGAGGCACTTGTATTAGGCTTGAAAAATGCCTAAATCGTGCACCGTGCCATATTTCGGAATGATTCTGTTTGTGTTGCAGCTGAAAACACCAGGATTCCATTTGACTAAATGTGCTTTAAGTCCAGGTTTTAATATAGAATGCATATGGTCCTAATGCGTTTTAACTGCATTTCAGTGACTGTTTCAATTTACTTATAATGAAATATACTCATTAAATGCTGTTGAGCAAGATAGTTAAATGTAAAATAGATGCCTGAAAATCTACAGTCACTTTCATCCTATACAGATTTTCAACTTCAAATCACTAAAATCAGTCCGATTATGACTTTACAGTCATAGAAAATGATGATGTGATGTGGGGAACTTGTATTGTTTGAACATCAAACAGAAACTGAAGCCTAACCCCCCAGCCCCTATCTACTGTATATGCCAGTGATTGAGGTTTGTGTCACCGTTGCAGCACCTTTCTTCTGCTCTTTTTCACACCACAGCTGCCTAGCCTCATTATATTCTATACTGTAATCCTCCCACTCACATTGTTTACAACATTGTTGCTGCTCTGAGCAACGTCTCCCTCTCTCTCATGCTCAAATACAAACACACACACACAAATATTAACATTTTTAAAATCCATTGTAAAGAATATGGCTGCAAGGAAAAGGCAGCAGAGGAACAGGAAATCTTGGCAGAAAAATTGGACGAACGTATAATCAGTGGAGGGACGAATGCAATAAATGAATATAAGATGCTGGAGACAGGAAAGATACCAAATGAAATGAAATGTGGCAAAAACACATAAACATGAAATACAATTGTTCTTCAATGAAGCTTAATTGTTTGGTGCACTTTTTGACCATCAGTGACGGTCCCATTTTACCTTACCAGCTGTCCCATTTTACATGAACATGTCATAGCAGTGAGGTAGGGGTTCTTGGTATGTTTTAAGGTCTAACGTTTCTAAAATATTCTACTTGGCATCGTATTTTCTTTATAGAAGTATAGATTCATAAAAGGTTCTAAAAGCAACACTTAAGGTGCCAGAATATAGGTGGTTTTCTTGGTAATCAACCAAAAAGGGTCCCAATTTACATGACTTCACCTAGACATCTCCCATGTACTGGAGAGGTGCCTTTTGATATTTTGGAAATTTAAGCATTTAATTTAATTTTCTAGTACTTCTTTCCGTCCGTTACCCCATTCTTGGACCCTCAATTTGGATCAGGAAAAACTCCCCCTAAAACGCCTGTCCACTATCGGGGAAAAGTGGACAGAGAGAGAGAGAGAGAGAGAGAGAGAGAGAGAGAGAGAGAGAGAGAGAGAGAGAGAGAGAGAGAGAGAGGCTGAATCTACTGGAGAATGAAGATCCCGATCCAAACATCTGATGAGTTGACGAGACACCGGCATGTGATTAGAAATATATGGCATAGCCTTATTTATTTATAGCATATGTCTAACAATTGCCACATTGTATCGTAACACCCCTATCGTTCAAAAACATGTATATATGTACATAATGCATGTATGATAATGTATATCTGAGTTGCTTATCATGTACTTAATCTAAATGTTGATTCTTTTCCAAGCAAATCAAAACTTGGTGGAAAATCCCTGTACACTGATTCGTTTATGTGAACTTAAGCCTAGATTTAATGCGTCTTTAAAAGTTTATGATAACTTGACCGTTTTGTTACATCTTTTCTTTTATCACTATAAACCAGTATTTTGCTTGAGAGAATGTTGATTTCGTAACCAAATGCATAATTCTCGTCCTGGGACGGAAAAGACGCACATTCACCACAGCAACCAATAGTAGCGCGCTGGTCCGTCAACAACATCGGTCCGGCTTTAGATCCGTCTGATTAGCTGTCCGTAGTGAAACAAGTACTGTACATTTTGTTCAGCTGTCATTTATCGACCTGACCGATTGGAAAATCGCGTGAACGTGAAAGAAGTTTGGAAATTCAGAATATTAGCTTGAGTTTTAACGACGACGCTACATGGAACACCATTACTGACGTTCTCTAAGCGTAAACACAGGTAAATGACTCTTTGTCTACGGTAACGAGGGGATTAAACGTTTTGGTCCGTCTGGTAACGAGGCGCCAACTTAACTAGAACAACCTGTTCCTGTATAACTCAACCATGGACGCGGTTGTAAAATTCACAAACCAAAGTCAAGGAAGAGACCGTATATTCAGGTGAGTTGCTTAGAGAGTTTTTTTTTCATGAACTGAACGATAGAAACGTGACATTAACTTAATATAGTAGAGCAAAGGCAGATAGTGTCGAGACCAATTGAATGACATCTCTCTATCTTCTATTCCAGGGCAACCCAATATGCATGCGCATTTTCGATATATTTACTTCGAAAGAACTCAGAAAGAAAGGACCTTGTGGCCAAACTTAAAAGTCTCGAGGTCACCATGAGCTCTGGACGAAAATGTGAGTAGTATATCCTTAAATTGTAAAGTGAGGGAGGGGTCGGAGATTTGTACAGCAGCGACACGTGTGTTTGACAATTCCCGACTGGTCTCAGAAGGTGTCAAAACAAAATGAACAGAATATAGTAATTTCTTAAATAAATACAATTCATCCCAACTGAGGATGTATTTGAAAGGTGAAGTTTCTTGTTCAAGAAGCCCCGCTCATCCGTAAAAGTGCTCCTAATGAGGCAGCAAATGAATCATTACTTTTTTCTGAGTTTGTATTTGTTTGTATTTGTCAGTTTGTATTTAAGTGGCAAACGTGGTCCACATATTTTACATAGACAGAGGTATTCATGAATAGATGCATGCTGTGTCCAATAACAATGTAATGATCCCCCACCACAAATGAATTAAGGAGGGGGATGCGGATGAGTTTCGTCCATCCATCCATCCGTCTGTCCGTCAAGTTTCATTTCCGGATCATAACTCAAAAACCGCCCAATATTTTGCACGAAACTTAATGTCCACATCTCCCATGTACTGGAGAGGTGCTTCATGATATTTATGGGATTTTAAGCATTTTATTAATTTTTGTATTAATTTTTAAAACTTAACTTTTTGATCAAATATGCAATACGAATGCCAATTTATATGAACATCTTAAATAACTTCTTTCTAACTTTCTGTTTTCAATCAAATGCACCAGTGGCAGGGATCCTGTGCATTTCATGCTTGTTTTTTGTAGCTATAGTGTACAATATTGTTTTTTTAAAGTTTTTTTTTTGCCATCATCTGTAGTTACACACCTACTACATGATCCACCCTGGAAATGATGATGCTCCAAAACTGCTGTTTTTGGGTTAGGGGAAGATCTCAAGGGAATGTAGTAGTCCATTACACTGCAGCAGGACCTTTCTACAGATCAGTTATGCTGCCTAACGACCTCTGTATGGTGACGTGCCTGGGCCGACGTAAAATGAGCTGTTGTGACAGGTCTAGAGGAGAGAGGCAGGAGTTTGGGGAGCAAGCCCAAATGAGCAAACTTACACTTAAGAAACAAGACCAAAAATCCCCAAAGCCGTGACTACCAGTGTTTGTAAGCAACTTCACCGAAAAGCAAACCCAAAGTCGCTTATAATAAGCAGACGTGGCAACACAAATAACATGTATTTTCATGACCATTGATCTGCAGATCATTTTAACCATTAATTGTTAAGTCTACAAAATGTCAAAAAGCTGTGAAATGTGCTCATCACAATTTTCCACTGCACAAACTAACATCTTCAACTTGCTTCTTTTGTTCCACTAACAGTCTAAATGACAAAGAACTGTATCAAATCATTACAGATTTAGAAGCTGATTCCAGCCATGTTTGATATTGGCTTCAAAAAATAATCGAAATGATTCATTGATTATCAAAATAGGTAGCAATTATTTGTCTCTCTGTTGGCTACTCAAGTAATCGACTAATTGTGGCACATGCATACTCTCCATTTATTGTTTTATACTTTGGGATTTATGCTTCTTGCTCTTGTTCTCCCTGTTCTGTCCTACCTGTATGGTGGAGGTAGTGGTGGGGGTGCGGTTGTGGCAGTATTTAGGGTCTTAATTGAAAAATGCCCCTTTTTTAATCCCGTTGAGATGCGGAGCAGGTGCGCTTTCTCTAGTAGCCTCCTTGGCTGTGGGTGTTAAGCTACAAACAATACTTCTGAAAAAATACCCATTATGTGAGACACTTCACATGTTTTGCCTTCACCAGAGCATGAGCCCTTTCTTATCCCTCAGCACCCATGGCTACGTCTGCAAATGTCTTTTTTCATTTGATCAACAGCAAAAAAAAAAAAAAAATGCAATTATATAAAACAGAATAAAGCTGTTTTATATAAATCTAGCTACTGTTTTGTGCTTGATAAAGTATTTAGGCCTAAACAATTAATTGATCATGAAAAATGTTGACGTCAATTAACCAATCATTTCACCAGTAGTCATCTGTTTTTATAACTTCAAACAATTATAGCTTACTTAACTGGTTTTCCTATTGATCTGTGTTTTTTTTAATACATATTGTTCTAAGTCACAGCACTATATCCTGATGAAGTTTGTTTACCCCACATGATTCTATAGACTTGCATAGACAAATGGAGTCAAACAGTGCCTGCCTCCTTTTTCATTATTTCTTATATTTCTCAACAACACTCTGACCTGTGCTATAGTAATCTGAAATCATGAAGTTTCTTTCTAAGGTTCTCTGCAACCTTGTCTCGCTGCTGATTTTCTCTTTAAATACAGTATTATTATCTCCTCAAAATGTTCCGGAATAGCTCTTGACTGCCCACTCATTAAGGTCAACGAGACAGCAGCTGAATCATAGCAAATAATGGCAGTTTTTCTTCTGCAAGTGTTTTGCTGCAGTGTTGGCAGGGAGCAATTTTCAGTATTTGTTCTATGTCTATCCTGATTGGTCTTCGTTTTGGTTTTGGTTACACTGTTTGCAGCACTAATACTGCTCATATTCGTTTACGTCATCGTGATTATAGGGCTACGTCTACACAGGAGAGCTTTATGCTCTTTGTTTTGTTATGTAGATTGCAGTGTTCAATTTCTCCAGTTTACCCCAGCTGTGGTGGTAATGTTCTTATCGTGGTGATCCACATGACTGTAGAGGAAGCACTGTCAAAGCTTAAGTTGTTTGACTTTGTCCCCCTTCCGTCAAGGCCAGTCAATAAGAACACTTCTGGAACCCGACTTTCACAGTAAGTCCATACAAAACAACCAAACACTGTTTCTATTTTAAAGTGGAGCTTGTTGCAGACAGTGGGTCCACAGCACTGGTGAACATTTGATGCTAAAATACATAAAGCTTTTATCTGATATTTTATCTGAAGCACCTGTTGCTTAAACCCTACAACCTGTTATTATCCTACGACACCTCTGGACGTTTCGGCAGAGTTGATAGATTGATATTTATCTTTTGTTCAACTTAATTAGTAGTTCATGCCCTGGACAGTATAGCAGAACTTCTCTTGTGTCAGGCCACATTTGTTTATGCTCCATAAAAGTACAATGCAACACGTTCACTACACTTTGGCAGCCTTTTATTCTCTTCGGCATCTGTGACGTCAGCCCACAGGCTTAGACCAGGCTAACAGGTCTTTGTGGCTGTGGTGAGGTCTGTTGCTTTTTTTTTTTTTTTCCACGCTGTAAGCTGATGAGGACATTTTGCGTGGGTGACTGCATCAAGTGGCCTGGACAGCTCATAGATAGTGAATGTTGAGACCTTTGTCCCTCTTGATGCTGTAGCAGTAGAGGCGTGCATCAGAGCAGCTCTCCTGCATCTACGACCTTTCAGAGGAAAATATAGATATTTTAACATGAGAGATACTGTAATTAAATGACGCTTGATTACATGCTGCTGCCGACATTTCATATGACATTGATTGCAGCTCTAATACGTTTTTTTTTTTTCTTCCTTCTTTGTCAGTGTTCAGGCTGGGAAACACAATAAATTCCATTGAGGCTGCTAAGCGAACCGTGCAACTCTCTGACCGTGTGCTGTGCCTGTGCCTAACTGTGGCCAACATCAACCGCGCCCTCTACTTTGTCTGTGACAATATTGTTTGGGCCAGAAGTGTTGGTCTTATCCGTGATATCGACAAAGAACGCTGGAGCCTAAATGCATCTCGCTGCTACTTCCTTTCACTCGTTCTGAATCTGACCAGAGATGTTTATGTAGTCCTCCAGTTGATGGTACAGAGAGCAAGAGACGCTCGCTTCAGACAGAAAATGGATCAGCACCTTCGCGCGAATCCTGAAGTAGCTGAAGTTGTCATTCCTCAGCTCGATGCTGTCCTCTTTCTGCTGTTGGAGAGTCTAAAATCACATCCGGATGTCGCCTTGGACATGCTGAAAAACATATGTGATCTCTTCATTCCCTTGGACAGGTTAGGTATATACCAGTCCAATGCAGGCGTGGTGGGATTCTGTGGTCTGATTTCCTCACTGATTGGGATTGTAACTCTTGCACAGCCCAAGTTAAGAATCAAACCGTGATGAAGAGAGTGGAGATGACTAGCTGCAGAGAAAAAAAAGGTTTATCATGGTGTCATCCAGCCGGAGCTGCAATGGTAGACAAAGGTCAGCCTAGTTATTACACAATGAGATTATGCAACAAGTCACTGGCACATTTATGTTAGAATTTGCATGTATGTTTTCCACCGAACTCAGGTCAGCAATAACTGAAGGGCTCACAAGTTCATGGAATGAATGTGTCTGATTGATTTGTAAAAGCATTTTGATTCACTGGTCCATTGAACTGATTACATCGCACTCTTGAAATGTAAACAAAAAGCATTAAATAGGGGCCAATTAAAGTTTAACACTGGTTTAAAAGGGAGCAAATTGAGTTTATGTTTTTCACAATTCAAAAGAGCCAAGGTTAAACTCTGCATTCCTCCAACACCTCATACGATAAATAACTGTCTCCTTACAGGTGCAAGCTTTTTCATCCATCTCTTTGAAAAAGAGAAAAGTAATTCATTATAGTGGTATTGTCACTTGAAGTCCACTGTCTTTCTATGCTCTCTGTTTTATTACTAAAACACTGCTAAAGGTTTTGACCTTGATTATACAAGTGATGAATGAGCTGCTTCTCCTGGACGAGTGCTTCCAGATTGAAAAATCGATACAGAGATTTCTCGCCTGTTATTTATTTTTTATTCTCCAAAATAATGTGTTTACAGCTAAATTCTTGATATATTTCTTATGAATTTTATGTTTTGAGTATGAGAATAATCTATAAACCTCCAACTTTGAGGGCATATTATGAGAACGTCGGTCCTGACAGCCTCAGTTGTATATATTTATTATCACATGTAATGGTGTCTTCCCGTTCAGATGACTAAATGTCTTCACTCTCATTTGATTTAAAGGTTAATAAAACTCTATTTATTAATATTTAAAATTGTCATTATTTAAAAACGATGTATTTAACGGTGTAAATAGTAATTACTGGTGATGACTGGAAAACAGTTGTGGCTGATTCAGAAACAGAACAATGCTGCCCTCTTGAAGAAATATGACACCTTGTTGGTTTTAAAGGAACTTTATTTTTCAATTATACTGAGACAACAATACACTTTTTCTCTGAAAAGCTGTTTCCAAGAGGAAGATGTTGTGATCAAGTATCCACCATTAAAAATTGCAAAAATATATTCCATTTCCCTTTCACCATGCTTTGAGATATGCTAACTATGCCAAGATGAATCCCAAAAAGGACAAACACATACAAAGCAATAAATTAAAAAAAAAGGTCTCCTAGCTATATCATTTGCAGTCATTTATAATTGGCAAAGTGTTTGCTTTCACATTTCCACTGAGGCATTGTTGTTCCAGGTGCAACAGACCAGTTAAATGTACCTGTAAATAATTTGTAGAAATAGTTTGCTGGACTGGAAGTGGACATTAAAACAAAAATCCAGACCATTTTCAAAAACATTAAGATTCAGTTTAATGGGTGTCCTGCAAAACTCCACATTACTAAAAGGTTTACTTTTCACGTCTAGGAAAAATGTCCCATTTAAATATGATTTCATGTCAGTGCCGAAGAACTTAATACATTTTACTTTAAAAAGTGGCAACAGTGTGAAATTACAGATGTGTAAATACTGCTAGCTTTTTTTTCCCAGAATACCAAAGATGTACAGAGTAAGTGAGCTTTTTGAATGAAAAGGCACCTTCAGTAGTTAGCTCATGCAACTCACCGGCTAAAAGAAACCATCACAGTTAGCACTTGAAGCCCTTTTTTACCAAGGGGCTGGTGTCAGAACAACCCCATATTAACATGAATGGTATCATTTTAATTGTTCATAGTATGGTCAAACTGATATTTTGCCCAGTGTCTCCTGTGATTTGTCTGATTCCATATTTATTTTACAGTTGACCAGCTTCAGTTGTTAATGGGAAGCCCTTAAATTGAATTATTTCTGCAACTGTTTACTTCTGAGAATTCACAGTCAAAATGGTATCACATAGATGTTTTCATTCCACCATCATTACAAATGTTTCAGTACCTTTCTGTAATGAGTGAAAAATTCTGAGACACAACGTGTTTTGTACATCTGAGCAGGCCCTGTGTTTGTCTTCAAATACAATTGAAAGATCTACTATCAGAACAAACACAACTGCTCTCATTTTGAATGATCAGACATTTTCCCAAGGTGCATGGAGCTATTTGCTAAGATCATATTGACAAAAGAACCATGAGTGTGAGATCTGAACTTAAGAGATCCAGAGAGCCAGAGTAATAATTCTGGTGCTTTAAAAGTCCATTACTCAATAGTCAGTACTAGTAAATATTCCTTTTTGGAAACGATCATATGTGCCGAGACAAGACAACTGTTGCCAATCCTTCAAACGTCCCAGAATACCAAATGTAAAAAATGTATTTTTAACTTTTTCAAAATAGCTGCTAAACATGTGAGGAAGCCTTGTGAATATTCACACTGAAAAAACAACAACAACAAAACAAGAGAAGTAAAGCACATTGTTTTGTATAGATTTCTGCAATGATTCTTTTGATAGTGGTGTTTGATAGGATTGGACAGTGAATTAAATTCCTTTACAGTTCATGATTGAAATGAAGCAAAAACAAAATGATTCAGATGTACATGGAAAAAAAAGACAAGACCAAAAAGACAGATTAGACAAATGTTGTACGACAACTATCCAGTAACTTTACTTCAAACTAAAAGAAATGGTCTGAGAATGATTTGAACTGTGCAGGTTAAACCCAAGACCATTTCATAACAGGGATACTCTCATCTTGGAAATGACTGAATATACACTTTAAGGCAAAGATTATTTCAGATGTGAATACACCTACACTGATGCAAATGTCCAGAGAACAATGAAATCCATACTTTCTACTTCAGGCCACATTTAGTTAAGGTGAAATAGAATGACAGGTTGTGGTGATTCAGATCTACTTTCCTCGGTACAAATGACTCCAGAAAGTCTAAAATGGGTCTAGAAGTCCTGCTGCAGCCTCTAGAGGTCAGCCTGCTTCTTACACCCAACTGAACCAAAGTGGTTTGAACTGAGTGATGGACCCACGGTGACATTTCCCAAACACTTCACACATGGGGCTTAAAATCACACAGTCCAATTTGTTCAAGGCATCTCTATGACATCCCAGCAGAATGTCATCAAAATGTAACACTCACTGAAGTAAATTACTGTTATTCTACTAAATCCCTCATCAAGACTTCAACCAAAGCAAAATCAAAGTAAATCGAAATGTTTGAATAACTTGATTACCAAGATAAATACCCTGCACACTTTCAAAACTGCATGTAAAGTGATGTCTCATAGAGCAACTTGTAGCTATTCGTCATCAGTGCAACTGCAGCATGACTGATGTGTGACCTGTGCATCAATAAGCAAACCTGTAACGACTTAAAGAGACGTTTGAGTTGGTGTTGAAAAGGCAGTTCACGGTAGGCTATATGTGGGTGAAATTTAAATCAAATGTGCAGAAGCACGTATCTCGAAAAAACAGCATTATGGTACTGGTAGGAATTATGTTGGGGTGTTCCTATATTTCTTAGAAATAAAAACCCGTCACTGGGAGAAAAGCTACTAGGGAAAAGTCCTCATGATCATAGCCCGAATAAACTGGATCAGAGTCTGCACCATTTTGTGAAACAACTCTGTAAGTTATGTTTTAAACTTCATTTTGTCATCTTTCAAGTGATAAGATTGAATTAATTCTCTGAAGAGTCTCAGTCCTGTAGCAATATATTGGTTATTTTATGGATGATAAATTGTGTTTGCATTTTGTCTTAAAGTGAGTTCAACCCCAAAATCTAAAATGCGTATTTTTTCCTCTCGCCTGTAGTCTTATTTATTCATTCAGCATCAGTTATCAGCTGTTGAGACGTCTGTCATCTCTTGAATATAATTGAACTACAGGGTACCAGTCATGCTCAAGGCACAAAAATAATACATTTGCAAAACGCAACAACAAAGTATCTTTTTCAAATTCCTGACCAGGTTACTCAACGTAATCCAGAGAACCTTGTTGTGAGCAGTTTCATGTAGGATGCAGGGTGAACTGTCCCTTTAAGAGAGATACTGTACATTGTGTTCATGGCACGACCAAATTAGTGTCATAATGTGATTATATTATTGTAATGTGTTATGCCAACATTTGTCCTATCACAAACAGCAAATAGACTAAATCTTTGTATGTTAAATATAAATTTTAGTAGCATTCGTTTTTCCCTAAGATTGATTGTACCATCAGTTTAATACTTTTTTATAAATCAACACTTCTGTTCTGACAAGATAAAGAATAGAGTAAAAATGCAATTAAGCAGAAAGGATCACATCTGTTTTGCATTTCAGAAAAAAATGATTTGGCTCCACAACAACTCCAGCCATTACAGTGAGAATCATTGACAACCATATTGTTTAAGGGCAACATTTGATCACGAGTTGGTGGTCTCAGCCCACTTTTGAAAAATAACCTTGGTCCTCAGATCCATTGACACTGAGGAGTAAAGTGAAAAGTGTCTCAGCGACTCCAGGGCCCAGCTGGGCAGTCTTTGGGTCCATTTGGAGTCTTTTGGTCCAGTCATATAACACCCTGCTGAGGGTAGAGGCCGCTTACTAAGACAGTTCCTGTGCTCGGTCAAAATCTGTGATCAGGCCTTTGATATGCGACAGTTTCTGATGGAGGTAAACGCATCGCTTCTTCTCTTCCCGATACCCAGGAAACTTCTGGAAAGAAAAAAACAAACAAAAAGATGGACATCAGTGACCTTTCAGAAACACACATCAAAATCTAACAAGATAGGCCTTGAGCAAGAACATTTTCATTCCTATTGTATCTCTGATTGATAGGTTTGCTGACGGCACAAACTTGTTGTAATTTGCCCATTCATATGTGAGATTTGATTATAATCAAAGCCCCCACTTTGCTTTACTAGGTGCATTTTTCTGATCCATTTGAGGGAAGATTTCACTCATGTGACAAAAACTTTTAAACCAATTTAGTTGTGTCAGCGGCCGAATGACATACAATCATACCACAGCTATCAAATCCATGTCAGAAATAAAGAAGGAATGGCTTGACATGAAGTTAGATCCTATAGGTAAATACTCCATGACTAACATGGGGGGGGATCCAGGCGACATGGCATGATGGAATAATACGTGATCACAGGTAAACTGTGCGATGCTTTCACAGACACACAAATGTTCCCGTGGAGAGAAAGATGCATTAAAACCATGACCATGACAACTTCTGAACTGTACAAATCAATTAAATACTTGACCAAAATAATAATACATACTGTTAAACTTATTTTTATTCGTAAAATTTTTGTTGATCTCAGTTACAACTTTAAAATGAATATGTTCAAATGAGCGTTTCTTGCATGAGGCCAAGTGTAGAATGCTACATGTGTTAAATAAAATGAGGTCAAATTTGAATAAATTCTTACTTTCTTATATTTTCTGTACTTTTGTAGTATTTGGTCCTCCATAAGCTGAAAAAAAAAGGAAAAAAGGGTTAGTACATTTGATCTGTTCCCTGTTTCGTGTTTCATTAGAAAGAGAGCAGTTAAATGATCCTGGTCCAGACCAGTACCTTGTACTCTTGTGTTCCCGGAGAGAGAGTGTTGATCTTTGAGCCCAACTGAACAAACATCTCTGTGATTGCCCCGATCCGGTCATGAAGAGCTCTGTATTCATCGTACTCGGCACAGAAGTCGTCCTTGTACTGCTGACGTTGCTCCAGTGCTGTTATGGTGCTGTATTTTCTGAAAAAGACAAAAAAGAAGAAAACAAACTGATTGAAAGTTGTTCACAGGCAGACATGAGCTCTTTTCCCCAACCCTTCCAGTAGATGGCACTGCAGAATAGCGGAGCGGGAGGCCTGACACGTCGCTGATTTAACACCATGATGTGTCGACCAGATGTATAAATGTAAGCCGTAAGATCATTTGTTTTCAAAGTCATTCTCAGGGAAAGCTTTGTCATAGTTCATTTAGACATGTGTTTTACTTTCCTCTGTTTATGTGAATGCTTTGAAGCTGAACCTAACCCTTTTTGGGATGACTTGGTTTGTTTTCTCAAAAACAGTGGTTGAACTCCTCGGTGACATACAGATGTGGACTCACAAGAGGCTGTGACAGTGATTTTGAATCTGAAAAACGGTCTGAATATTGGATTATAAAACATAGCAGTGTTTATTTATCTTACATTAAATAGTCAGGAAGATCCTCTGCTGAGGTTCGATTGACAGGTGTTTTGTCTCCCTCGTGGTCTGTAGATAGGAAACACACACACACACACACACACACACACACACACACACACACACACACACATGCATTGAAAGAAATGTTAAAGCAATCCGCCAATGCAAATGCGATAGTTTGCTCATCACATCAGGGCTGATGGAATAATTAATAACTGCTTCCGATAAGAGATCTGAGCCAAGGCAAGCAGTCACGTCAGCAGCTCAGAGTAGGAGGCAATGCTGCCTGCTGACTCGCTCGACCATAGGTCACCCAGCTGTTCCACAGTCAATCATCAACAGACTGGAGCGAGGAATGAGGACTGGAGGGCGGAGAACGTTTTTCAGTCCCAGCAGCACTCACTGCTCTCTCAAATGAAAATACATGAATTGCTCTTTGTGGGCTTCCAGCAGCAACTTAAACTCAAACCTGAGGTTTTTTTCTTTTTTTTTTTTCTTTATGAAAGCTGAAAATGTCCGGTACATATAACTTAAAACAAATTCACAATGGCACAATAGCATGATAAAGTGTGTAGTAGAGTTTAATGGTCATTTACCTTTGAGATTTTCTTGGATCTGTTTTAGGTCAGGGCTGGTCTCGATCCAGTCTGGTTTCAAGCGCTCTCGTTCCTTGTCTTTGTGCTTTTTGGACCTCTTCTTTTTATGTTGGCCATTGGTGAATTGTTGGTCAGTGCAAATGTCAGTGTGTGGGAGCTTAGAGCTGGGTGCAGTTGGAGCTGGCACCGTCCTCTCCACTTTTGGAATAGTAGAACACCCGCTGAGTTTGTGTGGCGAATACAGACGATTTGGACTCCCCTGGATATGATTGATGGTTTTGTCAAACTCGAGTTTGACCTGTACATTAGGGTTTTTGTGACTGGAGGAGCTACGAGCTTCGCTGGTGCCATAGTCACCATAAGAGGATGACTGCAGAGGCAAACACTGATCTAATAGTCTTTGTTTTTTGGGGGTCTGGCAGTTGGTTGGGTCTGAGGGTAATGGCCGTTTCTAAGGGGGAAAAAAAGAGAACATAATGATTAATTTGACTTTGGAATGTTACAATGCAAGTGACATGAGATGTGCTAAATGTGCCTTTGCTATGTGCATGAATTGATATTTACTTAAAAGCAGTAGTTTGACATTTAGGGAAATACATTTATGTGCTGAGAGTTAGATGAGAGGACTGAGAAACTCTCATACATGCACTATAAATATGAAGCTACACCCAGCAGCCGCTTAGCTTAGCATAGCATAGCATAAACACTGATATCGAGAGGAAACAGCTAGCCTTGCTATGTCCCCCACCAACAACAGCTCACATATTAACATGTTTCATTTTGTTTATTTAATCCATACAGATGCATAAGGGTAAAAATGGGCATTCAGAGATTGATGTTTGATTATGAGCTGGAGCATTTCTTAATTGGGACTAGTAAATTCATGCACTATCAGGTGGTTGTTGACAACTGATCTCAGCAAGAAATACTGTAAGTAACATGGGAAGCTAAGCTAGCTGGCTCCACCTACGGCACACATTTACTGTACAGAACATGAGAATGTATCTATCTTCTCATCCAACTCTTGATAATACTGTAAAAAGCATATTTATCAAATTGCAGATCTATTCCTTTAATTCCAGGCAGCACTGTACGTAGTAGCTACTCAGTTTAACGACACAAAGATACAGCAGAGTTATCATAATTCCATTCAGTGACTGAAAGTTACTAAGTACTTTTATCAATGTCCTGTACTTAAGTAAAATTTTGAGATATTTGTATTTTCATTGATATTTTATCATCAACAAATAAATTGAGTTAAAAAATATGTACATAACATTGAATGATAATTGTTACTAATACATTTGTATTTTTTACTCAAGTAAAAAAAAAAATGCATGACTTTTATTTGTACCTTAATGTGGCTACACTGTGATATTGTTACTTTTATTAAAGCACAGGATCTGAGAACTTCTTCCTCCTCAGATTCCTGTCATGTTAGTCTGTGAAAAACGACGTACTTTATCTATTCTTAGTCCTAAAAGAAAGAAAAGGGAAGGGTGGGGAAATAGAATTCATTCAAACTGAATAATTACCACAGAGAGATTCTTGGCAGGACTGAGTTGTGACGAAGGAGAGTCCCCGGCAGTTTTGTGCAGTGAATGGTTGGATTGGGGACTCTTCAACTGGCTGCTGTGAAGTGGCTGAAGTTTCCTGAAGAGAGATTCAGAACATTGCACCTTCAGTTGGACAGAAACTGCGAGGTAACTGGTCTGTAAAGCTAAACAGTATGTAGACAGTGAATTGCTGTAATCAGTGACATTAGAAAACTATTTGGTGTGTTTTCTGTCTCTGGTCATACAATCTACAGGAGGCAGCCATGAAGACTAAACACAGTCCAGTGAGCAGAACAATAGCAGCAGATTTCACCTCCTGTGGGGCCAAACCCTCTTCGCTGTTAATCTACTTCCTACAGTTCCTTCCTCAAACAGACGCTACAAGTCAACCCCCCTCCCCAAAAAAAAAAAGTTTAAAAAAAAGGAGATTCATGCAACCCTCTTAAATCATATGGTCAGTGTGAATGCAGTTCAGTGGCATTAGACATTAATTATCTCACTTTCGGAATGACGACAACAGGAAATGCCTGAATGAGAAGAACCTACTCTGAGGAATGAAAAAAAAAATCAAGGAAAGAAATGCAGAGTTTCCAGTGTTTACAAGCTACCAGTTTGATCATACGTGGCGTGCATGTTTACTGCCAGACAGAGGAAACATATGATGGAATGATGCTCACCATGAAAAGCTCAGACTTGCTACTCCAAGCTGATGCCATTTGGCAACACAGTGCAGGGAATATTTTCCTCTGCTTTGATGTGTCCATTAAGAGATCCAACAGTGCAGAGAAGTAGTCATTTAAAAGCTCCCCCATTTCAGCATGATCACAGCAGACCTCTACATTACTTGGTCTTTTTGTGTTAACGCCAGCACTGTCAAAACGCATTCATCCCTTGGTCTCTTTTGCGTTATCTACCCCAACAGGTCTTCAAAGGTCAAAAAGAACTTGAAAGTAACAGGATGACAATTTGGGAAATGTGCTATTTGCTTTCATGCCGAGAGTTAAGACGAAAAGATGGAAACCACTCTCAAGTCTATACGGGAAATATGTGGAATTGTCATGTGTTTACGGAAGTGACGTCATGACCCACACTGTCTCTCACAGAGGCAGGGGGAAGCCAACAAGGGCCGATGATAACAAAGCAAAGTGGTGGAGCATGAGCAATAAACAATGGTCTGAATACCTGACTAAACTTCCAACTGAGGCCAGGAATCGGTATGTGACCAAGCTTTGATGCAAAGACGGAACTTGAACCTTTCCAGACCCATATTATTTGCAAAATGAATGGCTCTAAGATCCAACAAGTAACTTTTACTTGTTTATTTCTATCTGATTGACACCTCGGGTCATTTTACCAAGAACTCTACAGGTGCAATTAAAGGCTCGTGAATATGTTAAAAGTGGACATGATCACAAGATCGGCACAGAATCACCATTTTGTTTGGAGACAATAGTGATTGCATCGCAACGTCTGAGAGATGAGCCCCTCAAACCTTGGGTGTGTCTTCCTAAAACAAGCAGAGCAGTCCATTGTGTCCACTGTAGCGGGGATATCATTTTTAATAATTTAATGAAATACATCAGTATAGATTAATGACATAAATCACTGCAAAAAAAGTCTAAAAGCATAGAGGTCTACACTGGATTGGATTGATTCGACATACGTTTCAGTTTACGAAATCATTCCAAAAAATCTGAGTCATCGATGAGTTTTGCTGTGATAATGTATGAGACATTTCAAAGCTGATAGAAAATGAGCCCCATAAACATAATTCCACTGTCATCTGGGATCCAATCTTTTCTGTTGATGGCTTGGAGCCAAGTCTGTCGCGTTCAGGGTTTTTCTGTATCCGATGGAATTTAAGCACAGATCTTGACTTGAAACAGCTGACACACCCAGTAACAACACAGGACGGTACCATAGTTCATGCATTTCTTTTTATCAATTCATATGGTAACGTGCACCATAATAAAATGTGCCCCTGCAGGCGGCATCAATGGTGTTTGTGCCTTGTTTTGACATTGATTTCTGCATACTGAAGAACTCAGCTGCATCAAGTGACCAAAGCAATGACATCACCATGGTAATTCCTACAGGGATAAAGCCAGAAGATGATAAGCTTAGCTCAGACCAAAGACAAAAAACAAGGGCAAACAGCAAGCCTACCTCTGTTGAAAAAACCTCTATTAGCACCTCTCAAATTATTTTATTAAGGAGTACACAAACAAAATATAATGTTAATCAGTGAGCTTTAGGTGCTGGTTGACATTTCAGCTGTTACCCCCTGTTTCCAGTCTTTATGCTAAGATGAGCAAACTAGCTGCTGGTGGTAGCTTCAGTGTATTTCCCAAAATATTTCTTTTAAATAAGTAAACAGTATATTTATTTCCAGTTCTCTCCGACAAGTTTTTTGTGTATGTTATGCCTGACTTAACACCAACCTGATCAGGAGCCTATGGATGAGTTGCTTCTCTTCCTCCAGATATCCAGGCCAGTCTTTCTGGACCTGTCTGTAGAGCTCATCCTTCAGAGAGTAGCTGTGGTCTTTAGGGTTCAGTTTGCCAACCTGGAAAACAGAAAGTTCCAAGTGTTATCAAATCAACAGAAATAGGACGAACTACAGCAGGAAAAGAGGTCAGCTGTGGTCCTACAAGCAAAAAACTGTGCCAGCCTACAATGCTATGACTCCCCTGTATATTTAAATGAAACAAGACCTTACTTCACTGGGTCTGTATTGTTTCTGATTTTGACAATTAAACCCTGCTCTTATACAACTTAATCCTACTGAAACAAGTCTAACCAAACCAAGTACTTTCGATTCTCAAAGCAGTCAGATCCCAGCTGGAGACACCCCACCCATCTCGTGTCAAAACACAATCTTCTCCTCCAAAGATAATACAAGCACAGCCCTAATTACAGCTAAAAGTGGCAGCACAGTCTCTTCTTGTTGGCTGCAGCGGGACACTCAAACATTGTGAACGCAGGAAATATGTCTGAAACAAACTCACTGACGGCACCTTTTCAGAGTCGTTTTAAAGCTGCACAGTGGCAGTCTGCTCATTAGTATCATTAGCAAAATAACAAGTTAGGGGCTATTTTATGTTGGTAGTTTCAACCACTGACTTCATATCAACTGATGCTAGAAGCAGCTTAAAGGTATGCTTCCACTCAACTAACAGCCTAGGCGTACAAAATGCATTTCACCCAAAATACGGCATATCAATTAATAAATATCAATTCATTATTTGGTCAATTTTCAATGCATAATTCAAACGAAAACATGCCTAACGAAAGGGAATTCCATGGGAAATTTGTTTTGGATTTCCCCTACCTGGCCGCCATTTTCCCTGCAGCTTCCCGTCGCTTATGCGCATGTGCAAGCCAGCCGTGTGTGTCCAGGTTTTGATTTCAGTAGCTCTCATCAATCCTTTTGCTCTCCAGTATTTACCAGTTTTGCTCTCCCTTTCTTTTCGTCAGCTACTGGATGCCTTTTCCTCACACTATCTGTTATTTTATGCCATTCCCACTTCTCCATGTTCTCCATTTCATCGCAGATTTGAAACTTCCACGCATGCGTGTGGGGCCTTGTGTGGCCTAGAAATCGGGGATTTTGAAAATGGCCCTTTGTTTACTTCAGAATATTCTCTGCTCAGGGGATTAAAATCGTAATTGTTCTCTGTATTCCGCGGTGCTGAAAATATGACCGTTATATCAGGCTGTAGAATAACATTCGTCCTACTGAATAAAAATATCATGGTTACTTTAAAAATTCTTAACATGCCTTGAGAAGGAAAATACTGAGTGGGCGTATACTTTTAATCTATTTTTATCAATCTTAACATTTTGCTATTTTCTGACTGTTGTTACATCAGAGTATATTTCATCATTAGTCGACAGTCTCACCTCATCCAGTACTGAGGTCAGGTCAGCCTTGTCCTTTGGACTGGCCCGTTCCCTCTCCAACCACAGTAGCAGCTCAGGTTTCCTGTAGGGCTTTAAGGCCAATAAATGAATGATGCGTTCCCTCGAGGGTCGGTGTGCCACAGGGTTGGGAGCCAAGCTCCTCTTGTTGCTGGGGGAGTGCCTGTTGCTGCTATCTGGGCCTGATGCCAGAGCCTGCTTCCTCTGTACCTTCACACACTTACCTAAGGTCAAATCAAAAGGATGCACATCAGAGTTTCAACATGACATTTGTACAAGATTAGGGGCAAGTTTTGTCAGTCAATGAATGAAAAGTTTTCCTGGCAGAAATCTAAAGCAGCTTTTCAATGGCCATACAGTGGCTACCCTACAAACAGATCCTGTAATATCACAGTGAACATATCATTACAAATCCAGTCCTCAGGCCAGTTATACACCCTGCTTTTGAAGATGACATCTACACATGAGAGACAGAGCCTCATTCATTTTGTCCTAATTATGTCTCTGTTGTCATGTAATCTGCTTTATGCACAAGTAACAGATACATTATGTTTCCATACATTAACACCTTCAGCACGCTATGTTCTCATGTACCTTTCTGTGTCAGTGTGCAGAGGCAGTGTTGGTGCAAGAGCAAAACAGTCAGAGGGTTGACAGTAGGGTTAGCCTACTGCTGAGTAAACAGAGGAGCATAGAAACTAAAGCAACTAACACAGAGAGGCCTTTTCTTCTTGTTGCAGCACTAATTCAGTTGGACTCAGGCAGGCAGTGCTTATAGATATCTGCAGACTGTAATCTCATTACAACATTAAGCCATACTTTGGAGGTTTCTATAGGTCGAAGACTAACAGCACTTTCACAGGGACAACATACTAGAAGTATCCTCAGTATTCAGGACATTTTACAACACATTAATACTGTGAATATTTCCATGTTCTAAAAGTAAGTAATTAGTCAGTTTTAGCTATTTACAGTATTCATAGCAGTGTTCCTTGTAACATTCAAATAAGTCACTTTAAATCTTGAGTGCAAAATGCAGAAGCTTGTTATAACATCTATTTTGAACCAGGCCATGACGATTTAAGAGAAATACCCTTCCTGCACTGAAACAACCTGCACTGCCACATTTCAGGCAAGCAGAAACTAGACGCTTTGTTTCACTGTGATGAATTAAAGGAGCTTCCCAGAAGTTTTAAGAGTTGAAAGGCGGTGTTTGTGGAATGGTAATTCCCATAATGACAGTGATGTCTCACTTAGGATAACTATTGTGAGTGTATTTAGAAGTAATGCGTGAATTTCAGTTGCAATTTGTCGGTGTCTCCTTTAGCCTCAACACAACTAAGCTTTAAATCATACATTATGTAAATTGTGGACATTTTTCTACTCTGCAACCTGTAATTGTGAGTTGGTATGCCATAAAAAGAGTCACCACTAAACGACTGTGTTTCTGTGTGATCCATACTTCTTTTTTTTCTTCTCTTTCTCATGTCCACAAGAAGGGAAGGACATGTAATTGCATGTTTCTAACCAGGATCAGAATCATGTTCCAGATATGTTAAATTTATTTCGTTAAGGCCTCCGGAGACCATTTCTGCCGCAAAGTATGACATGTACTTGTAGGAACCAGTCCCAAGAGCTGGCTTCTATAGCAATTATTCTAAACATCATGTTGTAGCAATGGTCTACACAGCATGTGCCCATTCATAAAATATAATCTACACAAGTGTTGAAACTCACATGGGGCCTCAAAATGTCATGAGGCCTAATGGCTAGAAGATCATTAATATACCTGAGGCATGGTTGATTTGATCGAAAATGACTCATTAAACCATGATTCAGGCACTGAGGCAGTGAATAAATATTTTAAAAAAATTGCAAGAAGATCCTACATTTAAGTTCAGATCACAAGAGTGGTCTCTTCTTAATATGATATATTTTATCAGATGAAAACGAATTAAATTCTAGTCAACATAATTACATTTTAGGCAAAACTTCATCAGCATGAGACTTGTTAACACATACTACTGGAAAACTCAATCACATTAATGGTGCTGGCGGGTAAGTTGGCACAGTGCCTGAGCAATCTGGTCAGAATGAAAGGAAAATTACAAGAAAGGGAGGCATCCCTCTTGCATGAATAATTACAACGCAGCACTTTGATCAATTATGTGATAACTTCCACACCATATGGCAGGGTGACATGGTGAGAAGCAATGGTTTAGAAGCTTCCTGGGAAGATGAAAACGCTCCAGTTATCTGTCCTTGATCCCCACATGCTTGAAGGGTGGAAGATAGAACAGAATACAGCTATTAAGCAAAAGCTCACTTGGCCCTGGCTTGATCTCAATTGCTGAGCGGCTCCAGATGTCCTTCTCCACCTGAGACATGCGCTCTCGGGTCGTCTGGTAGGAGTCATCTGTGGCACACACTGTGATCTTGTCCTGAATGCTGCCCTGGCCTTCCAGGTGATCCCTGCCCTCCCTGTGTGAAGGAGAAGAGAGAAGAGTCTAAGCTTACAAATGATTCTATTCAGTTTAACTAACTGATCATTTGTAAAGCACAAGCTTTAGAGGGTTTTGCTGATAAACAAACTGGTTCTCTGACATGTGTCTGCATGTAATCTCTGGCCCCGTGGTATAAAGCATTAGTTGTAAAGGCTAAAGGACTAGCAGCTCTATCCTCACCCTTTAACAAACTATTTGACCCTGCATAGCCCCAAACACTACCTCTCTGTTCTCATATACTAGTGGTCACACCTTTAAGATCAGCTGTGGTATGACGCCTTAAGGCCCATTAATGCTCTACATTATACGGAAGGAGCCTTACGTATGTCTTCTACGCTCATTTCATACATAGTTGGGTACGTTTTCAGAGAGTTTAGGGATGTGGACGAAACGGAGCAATACAACCAGAAATGGTTGAGGGCATTGTGGCTACAATTCAAATAAGGTACGACAAATGTGTACGGAAACAACGAAGAAGGAAAAGACGTGAAGTGAAAAAACTCTCCGTCCTCACGTCTCGATGTACCTAATGTCTCGATAAACCATCGTTATCTCCACTTTTGCCCTTTGTATTTACTAACTACATTATCACAACCTCCTCTGACCGTCGGCGTATTTTTTGAAACTTCACTGCCCTCCTGTGGCTGCACCGATGTCGATGTAAAGGATGTATGAAAGTACATAGGCGATGATGGATAGACCATTTACAGATAGATGTATCCATTTACGTACATAAAGGGAGCATAAATGGCCCTTTAGGATGTTATTGCAGTCACCTTTCAATGTAGCCGGACAGTCGTACTGTCTGTTGTTGTATTATGGTAGAGAGAGGCCACTGTTTGGCCACTACTAATTCCATTCGTGGTTGACTGTGGAGAGAGTAATGTGTGCTACTTACCCTGAGACATACTGGTGAATGCAGTCAAAGCTGGACTGAGGCTTGTCTTTGCTGTCACTGGACAGGTAGAACGAGAAGACTCTGAATCCATCAGGGGATTCAGGGGACGGCACTGGGATCTTTATGTACTATCAAGAAAAATAAAGAAAATGAAATGAACATAGAAACTGAACAACAAGAATTTAGTGCAAACATTGTTCAGACACAGACATAATATATCTTTATGAGGAACAGTGAAAATAAAGATCCTCATTTTTATTAAAGTCATGGTAACTTTGAACATTTGAAGGTTTTACAGTTCTGACATGCTTGAGTGTATCTGCTTGCATTGCTAATTTGAGTATTGTGTTGTGCAATAAGCATGTTTATATCTCTCCCAGATGTATCTGATTCAATGTAATATCAAAGTGGAAAAATACAACAAAAAGCAGCTTCTTCAATTGAAGCTTATTTGAACAATCTCGACTGAATGTTTTTTTTTTTTTTTGCCCCACAACAAATGTGACCTAAATAATCTCCCACTTGGGCCAATCACAATCGACTTGGCACGTCCCAGGTCAGGGATAATGACCTACAGCCAGGCATGGGAGGAGCCACACTGACAGGCAAAACATGACAATAGTATAGCACACGGCTTTTAAACTTGGGCGATAACCTCTGCTGTCACAGACTGTCCACACAATAAAACACAGCAGAGTGAAGTCTATCTCCATCAGAAACCTGTTACATGAAATGACCCCAAAACCCACTTCCACAGTTCAACATAGAAAGTCATTAACCAACAGGTAATATGACCTTTAAAACACATTTTCCAGTGGGTCTCTTCTACATCGCCTGCAGCTGTGCTTCAGCCTGAAAACGGACAGTATAGTACTTTTGTTGATTGGATGTCCTAGATTCAACAGAAACCTGATTATTAACAACCATACTTTACAAGTATGAATATATTCTTCCTTGGCAATGAGTTGCATTTGCTGCAACAACTCTATTTTTTCCTCTTTCACTTAATGTTATAGCAGACCTTGTGGTACCACGTCAGGCCAAGGCATACAGGTGCTTTGTAAGGTCAGATCGCAGACCACCCCAATAACAAGTAAGTAAGTGGTCGATTTTAAGCTGACTGGCTCGGAGCACAGTTTCCCTGGCAGATGTGGCAGCAGGACTATAGCTGTCACAAATGCCCAGTCATGCAGCAAAGCCATAAGCAGTTTTTTGCAGTTCGGAGCCAATGAACAGCTCCTCTCCTCTACACCCCTCCTCCTCTTCTAAAACCCAATGCATGCCATTCACCCTACCCCCATCAGCCTCCAGCTTTCCCGCATATGCACAAGCCCACCCATGTCAACACAAAATGCAAAGCAGCCCACAAGGCCATGGACACTTGAGGAACATTGCTGACCATTAATTCTGACCTATTTATGTCTGACCGTTCACTTGAAGTGGTAAAGCAGATTTATACATACGCCCGTTTTGGCTTTTATGCTAATTAAGGACCATTAAGTAAAAAAGCATCAACATAAGCAGAGCCAAGAGGCGATGTCCATGTCCTCATGACCTAGAGCTTTAAGAATGAAATAGTGACTGCCTTCACCAAAATTAGAGGCAACAAGTCACTAAAATGTGGTTATTGACGAATTGCATTTAAATGAGTTTTAATGAGGGTGCTGCTACATAAAAATGCTGTCTTGTAGTAAAATGAGAGTGAACATTTACTCATTTAGAATAGCAATAGTGCCACCATGTCCTCTCTTTCAGCCGATGGCAGCAGCATGAAGCCCCTCCAGCCATGCTTTAGATTTGCTTGTCACCCCCATCCATGCTACCGTGCACACTTCACATTCTAATTCTAATCGATGTCACTCAGGTCAGACTGTTCAGAGGTCGCCCCCCGTTTTATTCACGGCTTCCTTCTCAAGCTTCATAACCATATGTCATTTAACCCATAAGTTCCCAGTTCCTGACTGGGAGTGGTCAGGAAGCGGAGTCTGTCTGTCTAACACCAGGACCACAAACTTAAGCCTGAAAGTGCAGCAACAGACAAACAAAATAAAAGAAAACACTAAATGTGAACTCAAACAGATAGTTTAACATTTTTGGGAAATATGCATATTTCCATTCTTGCTGAGAGTTTGTTGAGAGGATTGACAATACGTCTGTACAATAAATACAAAGCTACTGTCGGCAGCCAGTTAGCCGATCTCAGCACAAAGACTGGAGGAAACAGCTAGCCTAAAACAATCCTGTAAAACTTTTGCTGAGCATCAGCCTGCAGTGCAACAGTAGAAGGAAATAAGTCCTTAAGTCAACAAACTAAGTCAATAATAGAAGTTGACCAGCATTTTCTAACATTAGTGAACAGTAGCCATAACAGCAAAACTGAATCATTGGCTGATATAAACTCACTCCAGATATTCTGGAATACCAAACACAACCTGTTAGTAAATACAAAAATACGTTTTAGGTGATTCAGAAACACATATTTCTGCAAAATATAGTAAAAGAATGAAATAAAAAATGTATAATGTGGTTGTAGTTATTGAAAAACATTAAAATGATCCTTGTCAACAACGTTTAACAAAATGATTATCTGCAAGAAAAATCCAACATGAGTCAGGCTATAGAAGCCACCATATGGCTACTGGTCGTACCAAACAGAGCAAGGCTGTCACTGCAAACCCCAGAGTGTATTGCATTAAGCACCAGTGCATTTTATTGCTGATGAATTCAATTTTTAATTTGTAAGTGTAGGAATGTATCATTTCTTCAGTTCACAAAGCAGCAACCATGCACAAGAGAGTCTTTCCCTGCTGAGTCCTGGAGGGGATTCAACCTCTCACAGGTAACTCTGCTCTTGGAGTTGAGTTCTGCTGACGTGAATCGAGTTGGCTTTTGACAATATGGGGGTGGAAAGCATCCTAAACAAGAATTAGGATGGAAAAGTGATAGATGCTGGAGTAAAGTTTCAGGGGGTTTGTTCTCACCAACTATAAAAGTATAACTTTATAACTCTTGATGACTGATATATTCTGGTTTTCCCACTGATGTTCTGCGGCTGCTCTGCCTCAGCTTTCATACCTCCTTTTCCACCAAGACAGTTCCAGGTGTGTTTTGGAGCCAGTGCCTAATTTGGAATCGATTCCTTGCATTTCCACAGCCAGAGAACGGCTCTCAGCCAGAAACACTGGTGCCAGAGTGAAACTAAAACCCTCTGGTCTAGAGACAAGAACCAGTTACGTCAGGGCCTGGGGCGGGATACTGATTGTTGAAAACCAACCAAACCTTTGTGACCGTATTTTTAAGAAGATAGATAAACAAAATCAAACTGGTTTGTCTGTTGAACCAACTTCCAACTGGCTCTAGCGCCATTTGCAACTAGCACCTGGTTTACTTGGGTGGAAAAGAGGCATCAGTGATTTACAGAGGCTACAGAAGCTGTCATCAAGGTACAAGGAGGGAGTGATCACATTGAAAGTGACCAATCGTTAGAGGGCCGATGCCTCCCTTGGTTTGCTTTTGCTTGTCAAACGTCGACATAGATTCTTCTCATTTGCTATTTAGTCTGCTGTTGAAAATGCCAATGCTTTCTATCTTTATCACTTCAGGTAATAACATTTGCAATTACATGACCTAGTCAGTCGGCAACATTTTCTCTGAATACCAACAACAAGACCAACAAACTCAACAACTTAGCTGTAGCATGAACAACCAGAGGTTTATAAATTACAGCTTTAAACAGAGGCACTCTGAAAGCACTAATGATCGCAGCTTATTTGTTCCAAGTAGCCTTTTTCATCATTATCTCTCCAAGCATGATGAAATTAACTCTGACTCTTGATGTGTTTAATCAGTGAAAACATGTGCCAACAGGTCTTTGGTCCTGAAGCTACTGTCAGTCAAGTAGTAGGTGTAGCTTTACATACAAAAGCTGAGTCATAGACCTCTTATATGGAGCTTTGTTTTGATCCCAGATGTGTGCGTGTGTGTGTGTGTGTGTGTGTGTGTGTGTGTGTGTGTGTGTGTGTGTGTGTGTGTGTGTGTGTGTGTGTGAGTGTGTGTGTGTGTGTGTGTGTGTGTGTGTGTGTGTGTGTGTGTGTGTGTGTGTGTGTGTGTGTGTGTGTGTGTGTGTTTGTCTTTCTACCCTGAGGAAGCCCCACAGGGCACATGCAGGAGGTGAGGTCAAATATCTAGCTGAGACAAACTGTTACCAGTGAAATATTTGTGGAGTCATAACCTACAATCATCAACAACAAACAAAAATAGAAGCAAATACATCGATATAATGCGCCTCCCTTTAAATATCAGCAGCTTGGTTAATGACTCACAATAAGTATACACAGGAGGTTTTTTTTAGTTTTCAAATTGGCAAAGAATTCAGACACAGCTGATAACATAGAGCTCATAGAAAATACAGCTCCAGTATTCCCAGGTCAGGGACTGATGAGTTATGTATAGTAGTCATTAATATACTCATTTTACAGACATGTATTGTTGTACAAACCCAATTTCAAAAACATTGGTAAAAGTTAAAATGTCAATGAAAACCTTTAAAACATAAATCAGTGATTTGCAAATTCTTTTTAACCGAAGCACAGTTGAATGCAGTTCAAAGACAACATATCTAATGTTCAAACTGATTATAAATATGTGCTATCACTAAAGAAAGAGTTCGGAGAGTCATGTATACCATCGTGTTTCTTTCTTTCTAACAACACTCAGTAAGCATTTTGGGAAGAAATGACACTAATTGTTGACATTTGAAAGTGTAATTCTGTCACATTCTTGCTTGATATACAGCTTAAGTAGCTCAACAGTCTGAGGTCTCCACTGCCATATTCGGTGCTTCATAATGCACCTCACATTTTCAATGGGGGACAGGTCTGACTGCAGGCAGGTCAGTCTGGTCTCATACTCTTTTATTATGAAGCCTCGCTGTTGTAAGGCAGCAGAATGTGGCTTGGCATTGTCTTGTTGAAATAAGCAGGGACGTTCCTGACAAAGACATCATCTGGATGGCAGCATATGTTCTTCCAAGACCTGTACTTTTCAGCATTAACGGCAGCTTCACAGATGTGCAAATTACCCACCAACACACCCTCATACCATCACAGATGCTGGCTGTTGAACTTTGTGCTGGTAACAGTCGTGATGATCATTTTGCTCTTTAGCCAGGAGGACATGATGTCCAGGAATTCCAAAAACGATTTGAAATGTGGACTTATCAGACTAAAGGACACTTTTCCCCTTTGTTCAGTCAATCTCAGATGAGCCCGGGCCCAGAGAAGTTGGGGGGGGGGGCATTCTGGATGTTGTTGATATATGGCTTGCACTTTGCATGGTAGAGCCTTAACTTGCATTTGTAGATGCAGCAACAAACTGTGTTTACTGACAACGGTTTTCCCAAGTGTTCCTGAGCGCCTGTAGTTAATATGCTTCATAGAATCATGTTAGTTTTTAATGCAGTGCAGCCTGAGGGATCGAAGGTCACTGGCATTGGTTTTCGTCCTTGCCCTTTATGTTCAGAGATTTCTCCAGATTCTCGGAATCTTTTGATGATATTATGGTCTGGAGATGTTGAATCCTCAAATTCCTTTCAATCGCATGTTCACAAATGTTCTTCTCAAAGTTTTGGCCTATTTGCTCATGTAAATTTTCACAAAGTAGTGGCCCTCTCCCTATCTTTGCTGGTAAATGTCTGAGCCTTTCAGGGATGTACTATCACCTGTTACCAATGGACCTCTTTGCATGTACAATGGTCCAATCACGTGTTTTTGAGCATTCCAAAACCTTCCCAGTCTTTTGTTGCCCCTGTTTCAACCTTTTGGAGACGCATTGCTGGCATAAAATTCAGAATAAGTACATATTTTAAAAAATCAATGAAGTTTTTGAGGTACAATTTCAGATACTGTTTCCAATTTAATTTAATGTAAAAAAGGATTAGGAAATGATCACATGCTGTTTTAAATATGAAAAAAAAAAAGTTTCCCAACTGTCTTGGAATGGGGGTTGTACCTTGCAGTCGCGTGTATGCAAAATGCACAATGTATTAAGGGTTGATTCAGGTTCAGTTTAGTAAAGTTTATCTACGTTATTCCATTTCAACTTCCTTCCTCAATCTCTGATGAATAACCTGGTGTTTCCCATGTTTCCCCTGATGATATAAATGAGAGAGGGTAAAGGGGAAATTATGTCAAAACACAAGGAACCAAATGAGTTCATTACCTCGAATAAAACTTTGGATTTCTCTGGGTTTGAACATTTTTGGAAACATTTGGGACACGTGCACTAAATCAACAAAATTTATAACATAGCTCAAGTAGTTTTTTTGCATTTTAATGTGGAAATCTTTTTCTTTTTTTTCCCTTGATGTGGCAATGTAACATATTTAGCCTTTTTAAACAGTTGAATCTTAAGCTTGCATTTAATATAATTTTTGTATGGCACACATATGGTGATAATGTTCTGTTACTCTGGGGCACCAAATTAGATCAATTATATTATTAATAAGCAGAATTATGCATGATGTAATTAAATATCGCAAAATGATAGTTTTACTCATGTACTTGAAATTTAGAAAAACATGTTACATGTAATTATACAAATACTATTAAGACATTAATTTATGCTCCATAATATTCTAATTATGATTGTGTGAGTCCTTACATTTGATGATTTATTAATCAGAGAAAAGCTTAAGATACATCATTATTATCATCAGAAGGGTCCTATTAACATGGATCAGTTTAATAAAAATGATAAGCACAAATCAATTTTAGATTGCAGTCAGATCAATTTTAGTCAGAGCAACCAAAAAGCACCAGAATGACAATCCTTAGCACCTTGTCAGTGCAGCCCCCCCCGTGGAGCGTACAGGCTGATACAATAACGGCCTCTGTGGCCACAGCCCAGCCACATCTGCTACTCCAGGGTCTGTGTGTTTGGAGATGTCAAATTCTTTCAAGCAGTTATAAGGTGTGAACTGGACTGGAACAGAAAATCTTTGCAGGGGGCACAGCAGATGAACGAGGACAAAGGACACCATCCGTGATGTCCCTGTACAATTTCATCTTTAAAATCCACGAGCATGTTTAAACAGCTTGTCATCTTTTATGGAGTTAAAATGAGTTCTTAACCCTGCCATTTGGTAAGGAAGGAACGAATTGCTTCACTGAAGAGATCTACGACCACCTCCAGTTATGTGCTTTTGGCAAGCCAAACATCTGCAGAGGAAGATGAGAGGATTGTCTCTCTCTCTCTCTCTCTGTCTTTCTTTTCTTTGCTCTGCAGACGAAAGTGAGGAGGCAAGGTTCTGGCTCTGGTATTTGACATGGCAACACTGAGATGGGAGCAGGCTCAAGGATGGATATGTGATTTACATTGAAGTCTCAGCCTCCTGCCCCTGTCTGTCCTGACACTAGTTACCATTGTCTTCTCATCTGAGTCTACTCAGCCATGGCAGCTCTAAGAGCTACCCATCTTTTGTTCTAGCGTCTTCCCCCACAGAGCTGAGTGCAATGGGCTGTCGGCCCGCCTGGATTATTCATGAACAGCGGGGACGTATGGCTGTGTGTTGTTGGAGGGTAAAGAGAGGAATTGGGGGTTTGGGTGTGCATGGAGGGGGGTCTGCGGTGGCTCCTAGTGAAGCCAGTGCATGAGGGATAGCCCTAAATAGTCTTCCTTAAGGAATGTGCCGAGCAACCCAGTAGAGAGGAGGGGGATGGATCCTGACTGGAGCAAGTGCTGCTATTCCCGATTCCCTCTTTATTTAGGTTTATATGTTAGAGAAAAGTCAAGATACATCATATAATGGACTCCACAAAGTTGAGGAATTGGCCTGATGGTAGAAAACATTTGAGTGTCGGCCATGTTTCCTGTCACATACAGTCAAGCAAGTGCAGTGATGCTGACAAACAGTATCTCAGAGAAACACAGGGATTAATCAATTCAGATTAATTAATTTTATCCAATGTCCCCAAGCTCCATACAATATGATCTACAATTCCACAGTGACTCGTTTGTGGAAAAACACACGACAAGACAACAAGACACGATTTCTTATGGACTGAATGCTGTGTTCAATAAGTCGGGTGGATGTAGTGGTTCCTGTGCTTGGGGCTCTATTCATTGAGGGGGGTTGGTAGGGACAGGAAAGCAAAAGAAGGAGGGGTGGGGACTGACAGGAGTAAGAGTGGGGATATGGGGATGGGCAACTGACGAGCATCCCCCAAGGAACTGCCTGTTATGCCAAGCAGAATCAGTCTTTTTCCAAAGCTGGAGCTAATCTGTCAACATCAACAAACACTCTCCCCACCCCCGACACCCCATCCCCCCTTACTGTAGGTGCCTTCCTCTTTGAGCAAAGCGGGATGGAGATTTTTAAAGCCTACATTAAGTGATAAGACACTGTTTTCTCTATTTCCAATATGTGAACAAGGAGCGCACAAAAAAAAAAATAGACACACTCAGACTCTGTTTTTCTGTACATGGAGTCCCGCCTCTAAACTTTCACTAATTTGCATTCAACAGTCATGATGGTTAGGAAGAAAATTCCCGGTGCACACTTATTAGTCCTCAGATAACCCAGTGACACCAGTGGTGTGTTTCCCTGTTACAATGGAGCAGTTCTACAAAATCCCTTGGAGCGTTGCACTGAACTCCCATTACTGGACTTTTCTCTCCACGTAAGCAGGCAGTCTGTAATCTTTTTAACAATTCACAGATTGTGTGTTGGGAAGTACGTCCAAACATGATTAACTTGCAAAGAAACTTCAACCGTAGCTCAAGAGATCATAATAAGACAAAGGCAGTGAAAATGTTCCTTTTTTTATGAAATGTGTATCACAAAAATAATGAGGATAAGCCTAAAGCCAACAACCATAAAGCTCTTGGGGTTGAGTTTTAAAGACTCTTGACTATACTGTACACAAAACACTGCAGTGTTAGTGTTGTCATATCCTTTTGTGCCGCATTTTTAAATCCAAGTAGAATAAAACATGTTTGTGATAAGACTCCTCAGAGGCCAGTGCCGAAAACATATGACATATTTAATTATTGTCAACTCGGTTTTATTTTTATAATGCCAAATGACTCACCGGATAATTAATATCGATCAACAGCTCTGCGCAGAAAGAGTAGCAACTTCCTTATAATCATACAAATATTTACATTCCTGGTTTGAACATTTTTAAGAATATGAGGCTTAATTATCTTAAAAGATGTACATATTTTTTGCTAAGTTCAAAAATAGCCTGTTTAGATAGAGGAGCACATTGAAGCTCCCACTGCCCGAACATTTGTCATCAGTCTAAATGATCACATAATCTGTTGTGATTCCCAGGGAAACAGAGTCTCCATGTTCATTTAATCTCAATACCAATATCTTGTGGTAGTTTACAATGAATGTTTCAATTAATCAAGCTTATAACTTAACAAGCGATCAGACAGTATTTAAATTTACCCCCAGTCATTTATTTACAGCAGCCTGTGTTGCTAATGTGGGTTTTTCTCCCCACTATTTCCAATTTCCCAGGGTGACCGTGACATATTTAGTACTAATGGTCCAGGATTAGCTTGAAATGTAAATAAACAACACAAAACCACAACAAGAACACACACATTTGTTTGTGATTCACTGTATTTCCAATTCTAGCGAAGTGAAGTTTTCATCTTTACCTTAAGTCACACTCCCGAAACAATTTGTATCATTGATTTGTGATCCTTTACTGCATTCTTGCAACCATAAAATACTCTTAAAACACTGCCACAGTTAGCATAGCATCATTCAAAATCCCTTGTATGAAGCTAAAGAACATAATAATGACAGCGGAGCTATGACTAAAAAGTCCTCTTTTAAACTGGAGGATCTCATGAGGCCTGTTCCTAAAATACACTGTATGATCTAAAGCTTCTAAAGCCAACTGCCTCTGCATAAACACAGTGGGCCTCAGAGAACACAGAGGCTTAACACATCTGGATGAATAGAGCGGCGTGTGCCCTTTCAGAAACACGTGGGACAACTCTCCCTCACACTGCTATGCCACTGGGAGAGGACGGCTCTCAGACCACATTCCTGTTATTGTTATTCTAATTAGCTTCCAGAAAAAAAGGAGAAAAAATGACGAGCATGCACACATACACACTCGCACACTGCAAAATGCTTATTTGCAGTGCGAGCAGGAGGTGACGCAAAGCGGTGTGGTGGTGGGGGGTAAAATCAGAGCAGCCATTTGTGAGTGAGATAGAGGTTCTGATGTCTCCCAAGGTTTCAGGCAAGGCGTGGGGTGAAATGGCAAAATAATCAAGAGGGCAGGCGGGAGGCAGCCCAGGGGAAGCTCAGCCTTCACACACAGTCGTCATGAGAATATCTTCAAGAGCACCTCTACATTCCCTTCATCCCAACGCCGCTGCTTTTATGTGACAGCTGTGCACATAAATACAGACTGGGCCATAAACAAAAACAATGACTCTATAAAATGCATTTCAGCATTTATGAACTGAGGGGGAAATGAAACGGATGTCACATCTGACACAGCACAGCAATCAGTAAAAAAATGTCATATTTACAACGGCGATATTTTACTCGTAAAACTTGCATTCATTCATACGAAGTAACCAATTAACAGTATGTCACGATGCAGTAGGGGAGATGCAGTGCTCTCTAACCCATAAAGAAATGTAAGTAACTAGAGAAGTGTGTGCGTGCTTTTATAAAACAACCACTGTAGCAATGGCTAAAACATATTTCCTAATCCATATGCACCCTGCAGCATGGAACAAATACATAACTTGCACAAGCTTTATTTCTCACTAAATGGGTATAGATCATGCCAACAAGCAGGCGCCATTGCCAGGCCTAAACGAAAATAAGCACTAGGATGTGAAATTCCAAGCCATGGGAACCCAGAGCAGCTCTGAACATATTCCTTAATCCCTGCTGATTATTTCAAAGTAATCCAGAATTTCTTTTCAACTTCCTGCTTTAATTAAAGGCGAGAAAAAAATGTCTTCATATTTTATTTTATTTCTGATTTCTTTATAGTTGCATCACAGTCTCACTTTTTTAAATTTTATTTCTTGGCTCCAGTCGCTAGTCACTGATCGAACCATTCGGTTCACTTTCCTCCAACATCATCCAGTTTTAATTCTGCTAACACACGATTCAGATTAGTGAAAGCAAAAGTAAGACAGATTCAAAGGCAGAATTAGTGACTGTAATGTGTAACTTTCACAGAGGCCTCAAGCACCAGTGTCAGAGGCATCTAAGAAGTTGTGTCTTTCATCACATGATTACAGACTTGGCAGGCAATTCACAATAATATGGCTAAAAGCTGCAGGGTTAGAGAGAAAGGCAGCCGAAAACCTCAGTGTGCTGTGTCTCAATTGGGGCCCTGGCCCCTGATACTGCTGAACCCTGGAGTGAGGCCAGGACTGTGATTTAAAGAATTCCTCTGTTTTTGTGGCCCAAGAAGACAATGATCTGAAAGAAGCAGCCGTAGCTTCTGGGTTTGAGCTCTGTCAACTGTGTCTGGCAACTGTCAGTGGACACAAACCTCCTCACATGACCCCATCGACTCGATGTCACTTCTGAGGAAGGGATGTGCTCCGGAAAACACTTTTCCCGGAAATAAAATGTATGGGTAAACATAAAACCTCCAACATGGACTAACAGGCTAATCGCTATCTTCTCGCTCTGCTGTATGCCAGACTGCCACGTTCACCACCATCCTCCCCCCACTAACGGCTTAATCTGGCCTCCCCCACCACCAATGGTTGCAGCTACCTCATTAATGCCCAATCGTCCAGCACGGGGACTATTGTCAGGGGGGGAGGGAGCCCGAGCTTGAATTCTGCAAAGCAATTTGAATATATAATGTACCAGCCAAGATGTAATCACCAAATCCTATTCAGTGATTAAAGAACACTTAAATTGCTCTCACTTAACATTTCTTCACAGGGAGACTCTTATGAGCAGGTTAATCTGCTGCTCGTTTTACAGATAGATGTCTCATGTTTACATTTATTATTTGTGTTTTGGACATCGCATGCTGCTTGGATAAAAATTCCACTGCTCATGTATCATTCCTGCATTTCAAATCTTTCATGTCTACACAGAGACAACAGGCATGGAGACATAGGGGCTCCCTGGGGTTTGCCAACTCCCCAACCTCCTCCCCCTCCCTGAACAAAGCCTCCCCAGTTGCAAGTCTGACCTAGTAACCTGGCTGGCAGCCTGGGGGTATAGCGCACCCTGTCTTAGGGCTTCCATGTGAGTGCACAGGGCCAGCATTTATGTACAGAGCAAAGTCACTTTCGTCAATGCAATCCGCTCTTGCAGGGATTAGAACAGCTCCTTTTAGACAGGGGTGATTGTGTGGTAAATGTGAGGTAGCCTAGCAGGCAAAGCCAGTGAGAGTGTAATAGTGGCTCGGCTAATCTGGCCGGACAGAGGCAACTTTCTTTACAGACACTTTGCATGAATGCAGGCTCTTGCTTTCAGTGCCAAATGTTTTATTAGATTATGTCCATGTTGCTTTATATATGTACAGTCAAGGATAATTTTTCACAACGTAGCATAACTGAGCAAAATAATGACACATTTTCCTTAGGCTTTGGTTCTGGTGCATTCAAAGAAGCCATGTTCTCCATCTTGATCACTGGATCATTGAATTTCAGTGTTTTAAGAAATGAAACAGTCTAAAGCAACAAAATCAATCAACTGAAAAGACACTAATCATCCCGACATTTGGAAAGTCACAAGGCCGACCTCTTTGCGGATGCATGCATGTGCTTATTGAATACATAAGAATCAAACAAGATGTGCAGAGGAACTGTCACAAGTGCGCTACACAGCAAATCAGAACTAATTAGAGCATTTAATTTCTGAGGCATTAGGGAGAGTATGCAAAACATCTTACCCCCTGGCTCCCCTTGAAGCAAATCGCTGGCTGATTTGATAGTGATGCCTGAGGAGAGAGAGAAAGAAGAAAGTGGTCAGGAATCATGTTCATGTTTAATCTAACGGGCAGCTGATACATCATTAGTGAAAATATATTGCCATTGTTCCAGCTCTGCTGCAAGGATTTCTCTACATAATATTAGTCTGACTTGAACCAAAGCAATGTTTGGTAAACGGTCCTCATTAAATGCCAAAAATGCCATAAATGCAATTTCCTATCAGGCTTGGCCCTGACTTAGTGTCATGTCATTAAGTAAGTTCAGGCATTTCTGGCCCAATTATCAGAGGAATGTGAGTGTTTAATCGACCAATACATAAAATCGTCCTCATGTCAATCACTTTGCTGAGAATGTTTTTGAATGTTTTAGCTGATTTTCCCTCTAAATGCTTTAAAGAATGGAGGCTACAACAGATCCTGCATAAAGACAACACTCCTTCTGAAACCATTTATATTTCTTTAAAAAGTACTTTTATAACCCCTCCATGCTGAGGTTTGTAACTGTGCTACTTTTAGTTTACCAGGTTTTAACTCCTGACAATCAAACCATATTCTTTCTGTTCCTCACTGATAAAGAAATATAAACAAAATGTATACATCTGCCTATGAGCAACATGATGCATAGTTAATAGATGGAGACTACTATCTGTGAAGTGCAGCTGTGCCGGTGATTGACAGAGCTCTTTATTTATTATTAATGGTGTTATCATTTTCTTCCTCGTTCATTAGCTTCTAATATTACATTTAATTATAAATATTTAGCTACATAAATTTATGTTTCTATGTATTGAATTTATTCAATTGAAAAGAATACAAATTGTCAACTATCATTTTAAGCAAAAGTGTCAACCATATCCTGGTTCCAGCCTCTTGAATGTAAAAATTTGCTGCTTAAAATTTGTGTTTGCCAGTTTGAACGTTCTCTTTGCATCTTCCTCCAGCTGAAGCATTTGGACCCCTATCTATTTATTACCTCCACCAAGGAGGATACTGTATGTTTTCATCACTGTGTGAATTAGCAGAATATCTCACTTAGTTCACAAGATACATGCAGTATTATTCAAGCACAAATACAACAGATTTCAACCAGATTTTGCAGATAGGTGTCCCTTGGAATGGGCGACGATGTGATAGGATTTTGAGATACATCCAGACCAAAGTTCAGATCCAGGAAATTTTTTGCAGTCTTGACAGAGTTATATACTTTCTGAATGCCCCTCCAGTTTGTTTATATGTTTGTTTGACAGGAGGATTACACAAAAACTACTGGATAGATTTCCATGAAACTCTGAGGAGGGATGGGGCATGGGCCTGGAAGGAACTCATTTTGGTGTGGATCTGAATAAAGAATATGTTTGTTTTTTCATTTAACACTGTGAGACTTTAACATTTCAAGCACAGCGGAATACAGAGAACAATTCCTATTTTAAGCCAGTGAAGGGTGAAAAATATGAAGTAAACAAAGGGCCATTTTGAAATTCGGTGGCGTCATGTCTTCCCCAAGGGCTTCCCCAGATTTCCAGGCCACGCAAGGCCCCACGCACAAGCACGGAAGTTTCAAATCGGCGATCAAATGGAGAACATGTAACCCAGGTTTAAAAAGTCATTTTATTTATTTATGACTTATATTTTTTAACCTTCCAATCCCGGATCGCTATATATATATATCTGGGTCAGGACAGGGTCACTTCCTCTTTCTGCACTCTGGCTGGTTGGCATGTGTATGTGCATAAAATAACAGATAGTGCGAGGAAAAGGCGTCGAGTATCTGAACAAAAGAAACGGAGAGCAAAACTGGTAAATACTGAAGAGCACACGCGCATAAGCGTCGGGAAGCTGCAGGGAAATGGCAGCCAGGTAGGGGAAATCCAAAACAAATCTACCCATGGAATTCCCTTTCGTTTGGCATGAATTATGCATTGAAACTTGACCAAATAAAAAAATAATATTTTTTAATTGATATGCTGCATTTTGGGTGGAATGCATTTTGCACGCCTAGGCTGTTAGTTGAGTGGGAGTATACCTTTAAAAATACAGCACCGATTTTCACCAAACTCTGGTGGGGCATGGGTCAGGTAAACTAAACATACATGTGAAGGCTTGTTTGGCCTTGGCGGAGGCATGTGCTCTACTGAGTGCCATTCTAGTTCATAACTGTAGACATAATGCCTTACCAACATTTATAATAAAATATTTATTACATACTAGATGCATATCAGACAAATTACCTGGCTACCCAAAGGTTGTTACTATTGCAATGACTTATAAATGGTCTATATAACATTAGTAAATGATTTATTCATTGATCACGAATCCACTTCCTACAATAATAAACCGTTTAGACAGAGCAGAACTTCAGAATTTATTTTGATAATTGATTAATCACTCAAGTCCTTTTTCAGTATTATAAGTGTTCTCTAACATTTTATCAGCCAAATAATTATTCGACTACGTGTGTAAAGACTATAAAATCTTTTAACAATTCTTAATTTCAGGTTACACAAGCCCCTCTCCTCACCTATAACACAGCCATACAAACCTAAATCATGTCCCAGTGTAGTGTGGGACGAGATCTCCCACACCACACAGGTCTAAAAACTTTCTGGGGTGGTCTAGGCCTCGGAAAACGTATTGCAGTAACCTCTCCTGCCTGCTTTGGTGTGGGGCTGTCAGGCTGCGTGAGCTCTGGAGTTTACTCTGCTTCACGGACCAATGAGCTCCGGAGCTGGGCGGGCTTCCAGGCGTGTAAAAGGCAAAAAAACAATAATACACAAGAGCCATATAACAACTTGCTGAGCACTGCCACCGAGCCCAACGCAGACAGTACAGCTGGATTCCCAAATGCAGGAGGAAAAATGTTCCCCCAGCTCCACTCCGAACTGTGGGATTAACTCTCTTATCTAGCATTGCTCTGGGACAGAAAAGACATGATTACTGGTCTCATCTAATGGACCGTAAAAGCAATAAAACAGACCCCTGATTCAGAGGAGATGAGTTATTTGCTTGATAGCTTGTTCATGAATTTATTCCCATGAGCGAAAAGCGCAAAAACAGCCTTTCTTTATTTAATGATAGACAATCATGTGTTCGCCCATAATCCAAAGAATGAATCTCAGATGTAATGTATGTATAGAAAAGCAGAGAAAACAACATGCCTTCAAGGCTCAGGGCACCATCACAAATCTCTGTCATAAACTTTAGTGGCATTTGGTTATTTCGGGAAATTACGCTTTGGCGAGCCAACAGACGCACAATTTAAAACGGCCAGAGCCTCTCCTTTAACACATTTCACTCCGAGCTCATGAGAGAATTAATAAAATATCGCTTCATTCAACAAAGTCAGTGGCATTCCCTGTTATGATCACTATAAAATAAAGCTTTGCCTGCTTTCTACTCCAACGGACTACATTTGTCAGCCTTCGTCCATGAGATCAGCGCTCCTTAACTATTTAAACTTTACTTTTTTTGCCATCAGAAACAAAATCCCAATAGGGATTTTACAGTTCCCGGAGTTGGGACGCGAGACGCGATTAAAAGAAAATTGAAATATAGATGGAAAAACACACTGAAGCTCCGGAGTTCAACCCGATAAAGCGTCTTACCTTCAGGTTCTGGTAGGCTTCGAGGGTCCGGATGGCGGTGTCAGTGAGTTTGACGTGAAAGAGAGTTTGATTCGGGGTGTTTTTGTTGATTTTGCCACAGGAGAGTCCATACCGGTGTTCCTGTCTCAGCGCTGCCATTTCTACAACTGAACACTATTGGTGACATTCTGCCTGAAACGTCACGGACGAGAGGGGCGGGGCTAACACACAAACACACACAGGCACGCACAGACACTCACGTTGACACACGCATACACAGTCACGCACACAATCAGAGGAAATAGGAAAACAATTTTACTTTCGCTTTCCAGGCACCTCCAGTTGGTCACTGGTGATCCTCAGAGCTTCTTGTGTTTGATCTCATTTTGCTGGTTTAACCCAACCAGATTCTGGGTGATGTATGTTATTTTATTTTTTTTGCATTACACACACAGAGGGAATATAAATATAGCACCTGACAAATGTGGAAAATGACTCATATTCATTTGTTTAAAACTTTCTAAGGTTATTATTACATCCGCTAAGGAGATAATGTTTTCGTCCGTGTTTGTTTGTCTGTCTGTCTGTTGGAAGAATTACACAAAAATTTTCCATGAAATTTGATGTGAGGGTTGACAAAGAAGAACCCATTCAATTTTGAAGTGGATTTGAATATCTTTAACATTTCAAGACAGGGCTTTTATCAACATTTCCATCTATTATGCTTACATGATCACTTTTCATGACACTTGGGTGAAAGGGTTGGGCATGAAGCAACTCCATTTATGGAGTGAATTGTTCTACTTTTTATGCCCCCACCAAAGGGGCATAAATTGAATTAATCAATTATTTGTTTTTGTCTATTAATTAAATACCAACAATTTCCAAGAGAATTGTGAGCAAGACCCTGAGAAACTTGAACCCCTCCACTTGGGGCAGCAACTCATCCCTGACCTGGAGTGAGCAATCCACCCCTTTTCCATGGCCTCAGACTTGGAGGGGCTGATTTTCATCCCGGCCACTTCACACTCAGCTGCACACTGTCCAATTGACAGTCGGAGGTCACAGCATGATGAAGCTAACAGGACCACATCATCCGCAAAAAGGAGAGAAGCGATCCTGAGCCCACCAAACCGGACACCCTCCGCCACCTGGCTGCACCTGGAGCGGCAGATTGATAGACGGATCAGGGCAGCGTCTGCTGTGATGCGGCCTCTGTATCGGTCTGTTGTGTTGAAAAGGGAGCTAAGCTAAAAGGCAAAGCTCTCGATTTACCGGTCAATCTACATTCCTACCCTCACCAGGGGTGGGGCCAGAGGGGCACTGGCACTGGCATTAAACTTTTTTGATGTACACAATGTGCTTGAAAAAGGCACAATTTGCATTATATATTCAATTATGTGTGTCTTTACTAAAAGCTATGGAGCCAACAGCAAACAATGAATGACTGGTGAAATATTCTGTGTATCCATCTTACTGAATAAGGAAATGTGCATGAATGTTGGACATATAGTTGGCCTCTCTATAAGAAATGTGGCCCCTCTATGGCCCCTGATTTAGAAAAATTCTAGATCCGCCACTGACCCTCACCTATGGTTATGAGCTCTGTGTAATGACCGAAAGAACAAGATCGCGGATACAAGCCGCCGAAATGAGCTTCCCCCGCAGGATATCTGTGCTCGCCCTTAGAGATAGGGTGAGGAGCTCAGTCAGTTGGGAAAGGCTCAGAGTTGAGACATTGAGAGGAGTCAGCTGAGGTGGTTTGGGTATTTGGTTAGGATGCCCCCCGGACGCCTCCCTGGGGAGGTATTCCGGGCATGTCCCACTGGGAGGAGACCGCAGGGTAGACCCAGGACATACTGGAGTAATTATATCTCTCGACTGGCTTGGGAACGCCTTCGTGTACCCTCTGAAGAACTGGAGAAGGTGGCTGGGGAGAGGGACGTTTGGGCTTCTCTGCTGAGACTGCTGCCCCCGCGACGCGGACCTGGATAAGCAGAAGAAAATGGATGGATGGATGGAATTTCCCATAACTGAAAGTGACATATTCAAATGTCCAAGAGATATTCAATTTACTATCAGACAAACAAACAAAGAAAATCAGAAAATCTTTACATGTGAGAATCTGCAACCAGATAATTTCTTGCATTCCTCCTTGAAATATGACAAAAATGATGAAATTATTATGTTGAATATGTTAACTAATCATTTCAGCTTATTATATTATACTATGACATGTTAATGTGAAAACAGCATTTTAATGTTGTAGTTTATCAAGGTAGTTTAAACATTTATTTATACTGTTGTAAGGTTGTCAAAAGCATTGAAGTATTGCAAATTTTTTGATACCTGTTTAAAACAATACACGTGCATTTGATAGTTTTACAAGTACTGAGGCTGTATAGAAAAAAACTATTTTTCTAATGACATTTTCAACCCTTTGCTGGGTTATTATGTGTTCAGTGACTTTCTCTGTTGCAGCCCTATGTGCAGGTTGTTAATTCAAAAGAAAGAAAAATAGCCCAAAAATAGCCTTTGTACTTTCTTTTTCTTTTTGATGTGGTATCGAGCTTTAGCAATGTTTTGAAGTTTAAAATTCTGGTATCATGACAACCTTTAGTCTGTCATAATTTATCAGATTTTGTAAGATCATTATATGTTTTTAAGTTAAATGTGACTGCAGCTGTCAAATAAATGCAGTGGAGTAAAAAGTGCAATATATTCAAACTGTCTCAAATGTAGGAAAGTAGAAGTCAAACGTTGTAAAATGAAAGTATCCAAGTAAAGTTAGAGTATATCAAAATAAAAGCATACAATGACAGACTAACATCCCAACAAATTAATCTCTGCTGGCTGCATGTGTATAATTTGTCTGTATGTTAGAGAAATTAAAACACAAATACGGTATTTAGATTAATTTAATCCCTAATGGACAACATGCTTTAGCTGTGGATTAAAGAGCAGCCTCAGAGTCAGAAATGCAGTGTTTACTTGTAATATGTTAGTATTACATTAGCTTTCCTCCAGCAGAGTTAATATTTCCTCCAACCATTTTCTTCCGAGACTGGAAAAATGGAACTTGACAGCCAAACGTTTACAACAAGATGTGCTATTTTGTTATTTTTGTCATTTTCCATAAACACAGCAATGAATTTTAATCAATTTTGCAGTGCAGCATCAATGTCACAGGGGGATAATGTTTTCTGTGTAATCCTGTTATCATTGTATCACCCTCAGTGCAGTGAATGTTTTACAATTCAATATGAACCCATGGAAATAACAAACCCCTTCTTGTTAAATGCTTACAGTTTAGCATGTATTTGTCATTCAACGTTCAAAAAAATGTCATGCAATGTATTTTCTCAAAGAACCCTACAAAAAGCATATGTCATTAACTCGTCCAAATGAACTTAAAACATAGCAAATGTTTTGTTTTTCAAGAATAATTTTGACTAAAATAATAATATAACCAAATAATAATAATAATATCATTAGAATTATGTTATATTATTATTATTATATTATTGTTATAATAATATAACCAAATAATATATACACTTGATGTTCAACAGGAGTTGTACACCATAAAAACTGTATTTAATGTGTAATCTAGTGATAGTTTTACAGCCTGCAGGTGGTTGCTGCTCTTCCAACTGTTGCTTCACCTCTTAAAAAGTGAAAATAAATACTACTACTACTAAAAGACATTAAAGTAAATTAAATTAGACCCTGTATATCTTGAGATCTTATTCGTAGATTGCGTACATGGAAACTGTGTTATGGGGCACAACAGTGAAGTCATTAAGAAGCTTACAGACGTTCTGGCAGATTAGGTTTTTCTCTTGTAATCCTGCAGATTACCACTGCACAAACCTGGTGGTTGGGAGTGCTTCGTTGTGCTGCGCAGTTTCTTTACATTGACCTTTTTTTTTTTACTGCATTATATAGACTAAGACGGACACAAGCAGGAAAGAGAGGGAGGTCAGAGTGCAACAGGACTGCAGAAACTGCGTAGCTGCAGCTGGAACAGAGCTTTTCAAAAAACTTTAGATGAAGCCAGGATTTAGGGATGCACTCTGAGTTGGATTTAATGAAACATAACACGTACTACATTATGGGGATATTCTTTTTGTTTTGACAGACGTAAATGGCAGAAGCTGGTTCACAGCAGTGCTACTAACTTGCACTTAATTGGAGGATTTGCCGGACAAGGAGGATCATCAGTTTTGCAGACTAATGCAGATGGCTTCCATTGCTCTCTGTAGCGAAATGGAGACAGAGCCATGTTGTGAAGAGCACAAAGACCCGACAGTGAAGCCTACAAAGCCTGAGGTAAGACAGGCCATTTCTGAGACTTCTGACCAGCACAGTCACATTGGTCTCCCCTGTGGGTCTGCAGAGGAGGGTGATGAGCTCTTTGGGAGAGAGCAGGCTGAAATGGAGAGCTGCTCAGAAGGGAGTAAAAGCACTGAGATAAAAACCTCCTCTGATCCTGGGCAAGAAAGCAGCAAAGCCAAGGAACAGAGGAAATTGAAGAAAACAAACAGCTGGAAGATGGTACGATTCCAAGACCCATCCATGGATGATGATGTGTTGGAGAGGGACAGCTCAGCAGAGAGTCTCTTTCCAGAATATGCAATGAAGGAGTGGACTTCCTCCACGTTTGAGGACCTGTTCATGGCAGAAGATTGGCAGGACATCACAGGTGAGGATACTTCAGTGACTTGGTTTTGATAGGCCTTCTTGCATCCCTAGATTATTACTTACTACTTAATCTTTACATTTAATTTTGGATTGAAACCCTGACCACAAGAGAAGAAATGTGGCTCTTCCTCCTCCTTTACCAACAACTAGCATGTTCTCCCATCTACTTACTTTACTACCTTATTTTCTTTCCTCACACAGAGGACCAGCTGTTGAGGAAGAAGGTGCTGGAGTCCAGTGCTCCATGCGCCGTGCACCCCACCTGGGACCAGGAGGTTACGGTGAAGATGCAGTGTGTCCTGGAGGACCGCACTGTGGTGGAAAAGGACAGCAAGCTTGTGTTTGTTATCGGAGAGGGTGATGTAAACCAGGTAAAAATTTTAATCCTTCAGTATTCTAAGATAGGTAATTTTCTTCTGTACGGAGAGTGTTTATATTTCATCACGTGTCACGAATGACCAATACAGACTGGGATAATTGGTAAACAAGACTAAAAATGACAACTGAGGCTGAGCATTATTAGTTTCAAGGGTTATAAACATACAGGATAAAATAGTGGATGTCGATTTTGGATTTGAAAAGTGAAACCAAAGAAAAGTGCCTGTCATGTTCTAATGGCTAGATGCTCCAGCTTCCTCCCACAGTTCAAAAACATGTAATATAGGTGAATTGGTGCCCGTAGGTGTGAATGTTAGCATGAATGGTTGGTTGTCACTATGTACCGGCCTTGTGATGAACTGGCAAACTTTCCAGTGTGTACTCCACCTCTCTCCCAATGTCAGCTGGGATAGGCTCCAGCCCTCCAGCGACCCTGCAAAGGATAAGCAGTTATAAACAATGGATGGATGGATGGTCCCGTTTGAGTAAAATACTGTATTATAATAAATAATATCTTGACAAGTCGCTAACACAATAATAGTCAATCAACATAGAGGCATAGCAATACATATCCTCTCCAACTCCACCCTCTCCTCTGAATACGGTCACTTCTGGCTACAAAAAACCAAGATGGATATGACTGTGATGCCAAACTAGATGCCTTAATAAGGTAGTCCACAGATGGGTGACATCACGGTCAAATATTATAGTGAATCGAGGGCATTAAAACACACAACACAAAGTTAAATGTATTTTGTGTAATAATGTAAAAAGCTCAGTCAGTAAATAACATGTTGTTGTTCGACCCCTGTAGGCTCTGGAGAAGGGTGTCATATCCATGCAGAGGGGCGAGATCACATTACTGCTGGCAGATTCACAGTATGCTTATGGACTTCTGGGAAGGTAGGGATCTTCCAGTTATTGTTGTTTTATGTTACGGTATTGAATTAAGACATGGCCAGTTTTAATTATTTCTGAGTACCATCTCAACAAGTGCTGCAGGATTTTCTACCTGCTGCTGTGGGGGGGTTTCCAATGGTGTCAGGGTTAATGAACCCTAAACACGAGCAGATGGCTTCCTCTTAACACCATTCAGAGGAAGCTTATCATTGTGTGTTTCCAACCTCCCAGCCTATGGGAGGACACCACTCATATTACGGCCAGTGGTTTACAACCTTCATACCATTAAAGAGCCAGTATAAACACAGGGGAGATTGGTCTGATCCGCTAACAAAAAATCCATTGTTTATAGATTTTATGTTTACCTCTAAGAAGCTGAACAGGTGAGAAAGAGGTATTCATGTTCCACAATGATTTGATCAGATTGTGTATGATAATATATCCCGGAAAATATTTTAAAATAAAAGCCTTTCGAGGTGGGATGAGAGGAAAATGTATTGGCAAAAAACATGTTTAATGGGATTTAATTTGTTTGCTGGTTGATGCAGCAAATTACTTTCTGTTGTTCTATCGTAAGGCTTTTAAGCAGCCAGTAATAAACTGTATATTCAGCAAAACGGTCACCATCAATTTAGTCCGCAAAATGATAATATCAACCCCTTACTAATAACTAAGCCCTCATATTTAGATGAAACATTATTAGACAGTTTCAAACACTCACAGTCCACTAAAACGCAAAATGCTGTTCATGTGAACGTTCAGTGAAACCCATAGAGTAATGTGCTGTGCTACAAGTAGAGCATAAGCTAACATTAACAAAGGAGTAATGCATTAAATCAAAACCAGAATTATCATGTGGCAGAGAAAGTCTTAGTGAGGTGCTAGATACAGAGCTAAATATATGATTAAAATCTCATCTTACAGGCTGAAAGAAAAATGTTACAACTCAACGGAGTTGGCCAGTCATCAAATGTCGTGAATTTTGAGTTGTGAAAGCATGTTTTTGTTTCAGCGTGTGCACTATACTGTTTCAGCCCCCCCCCCCATGTGTGAGGTCCTGTTTGTTTTATGGAGCTCTGTGAAGGGGATGATGGGACGTAGGCTGTGAGAGGTTAGAGCAAGGAGTATCTGAGGTGTTGTCTGCCCTCTGTTGTGTTTGGAGCAGGAGGCCAAGAAAAAGGAGTTGGCATGCCGAGGTTAGTTAATGATTGTTTTGTTGCAGCTGATCAGGATTGTTTGCTATGGAGTTAAATTTAGCTGTACCATAGGAAGACAATTAGAGTTTCATGCCAGCACTTTAAACATGATTGAATGTGATTTTCTCCAGATACTGAGATTAAAAGCATTTCTCAAATAGTGATTTGGTGTAACAAGTGAGAAAATCAAGAATGTACAGCACATATTAAAGCAGCATGTTATAACCTCAAAAGATTTCCAAGATAAACAGGATAATGGAGAAAAAAAAATCCTTAATCCATAAAATCTGAAAAGCTCTCTGCTGAGGAGCCCTTAAAGGAACAGCAAGGCATTTGGGGAAATATGTTAATTTGCTTTCTGTTGAGAGTTAAATGGAAAGATTGATACCACTTTCATATCTGCATGGCAACTAATAAGATACAACAAGCAGCAGCTTAGCTTAGCTTAGCATAAAGACTGGAAACAGGCCAAACCTGCAAGCACATCTAACTAACACACTGTATCTTATTGGTTTATTAAGTACAAAAACCAGCATGTCTAAAGACAGTATGTCGTTTTACATTATGTTACATACCAGATTGTTTCTTGGCTGAGGAAGGTGCCAGAAAATCATCAGAGACTGAAGGGAGTTACTGGTCACTGCAAAGAAACAGTCCGACAGATAAACGGCCATAAAACGGCAAATTCTCAGTTTTAGGCTTTTACATTAATCAAAACAGATTTTATTACCTTGTTCAGAGCCAGAAATGCTGCGTCTCCCCTTTTCCCAGTCTTGATGCTAAGTTAAGATAACTGGCCACTAGCTGTAGCTTCATATTTGCAATACAGACATGAGAGTGATATTGATCTCCTTGTCTAACTATTGAAAAGAGAGATTGTAAGGAATGGGGCGGCTGTGGCTTAGGTGGTAAGAGCAGTCGTCCACTTATCAGAAGGTCGGTGGTTCGATCCCCACTTCCCCCAGGTCTATATGTCGAAGTATCCTTGAACAAGACACTGAACCCCAATTTGCTCCCAGGGCCCACTGCTACTCAGGGATGGGTCAAATGCAGAGAAAGAATTTCCCCATGGGGACAATAAAGTATAAAAACAAAAAACAAAAACCTATCTCGTCATTCCTAGAACCTAGAACTGTTAAACACTTCTCCTGAACCCATATCAAAAGTATTTAATGCATAGCAAATAAGCAGAGAAAAATCAATATCACATGCAGTGACAGACATCATATTTCAGAGTAGATCTGACAGACTCAGCATGTCTGTGCTGTAAAATGACAGTGAGACAATGAGGGAAATCTCATTAGCCTCTCTCTGTTCTGCCAGATGCATTGTTTGAACTCTGTCAGTCTCCTGTTGCAAACAGTGCTGCTAAGAGCACTTGACAGTCATTTATCAGAACAGCGTGCAAAGCTGGTCAACACAGCGGAGTGGTCTGCAGCTCAGTGTGTAGGTGGTGGACTAGCTGCAGTGCCTGATGTGATCAGAGCAGCAACAGCTGAAAAGGTGAAAAAGAAGATAAAGAAACCAGGTCTGGAACTTTCACCTGACTGATTACAACAGAAAAGCTGGTCTGGACTAAATCTACTGTAAAGAAACACTGACTTTTTCCTGTGTCACTAAAACCTTTCAAAGTTGAGATGTAACGATAAACTCCTTCATGCTTGCCATTTCATGGACCAGCAACATACGTCAAAGATATCCCCCACAGAGACATACTATTTAGTCATGGACTGCCTTACGTCAGTAAGCAGGTCATTATCAGACAGCATTGGAACCTCACATCTGTTGATATCTGCAGAGGCACAACTTAAACACTCATAAAGCCTCCAGAGAGAGTCTGCACAACCCAAAAGTCATCAACATTAAGAGTCACTGGCATCTGCTTTATTTTCATTTCAATCAAGCTATACTTGACAAACAAAAAGCCATCGTTAAATTAGTCAGCACTGCTTCCATTAAACAGTATACAGCCTATGCACCTGTTTCTAGCCATATGTGAAAGTCTGCACAGGAGACTTCTAAACTGGGATATGGCGAGCTGAAAGTTGACTTTGGCCAGCTGTCAACAAACCGAAGCTTAGACCCCAGTGCTACCAGTGAAAGTGTTCCCATACTTACTACCTTAGGCTACATTCAGAGTAGAAGTTCACAGTAGAAGTGACTTAGTTCTGATTTTTTTGCCTTGATGTGATGCAAATCAGATTTTTTGTTCACATCTATGTGAAAGCTGTTTCAAGCCGTCTGACGGTCTATTTATCACGATTCTGATATTTTTGGAGTAGGCTGATTATACAATGTTTAATGAACAGACATATTGTTTACTGGCATGATTTTGATATTTTTTACAGAAAAAAGATTGTTTTAAAGGAACAATACATGTTATAGCAAAATATATGGCATTTAAGGCTAAATCTGGATTTTGGTAAGAGTACACACACCGAAAGTAAGAGGGCAAAGTACCCTTGTTACTCAGTTTAGAAAAACCCTTGCTAATGTGCTCATAATAACAATGCTACCATACTGAAGTTTAAAAGATTACAGTTTACCATGTTCACCATCTTAGTTTAGCATGTTAGCATGCTAACATTTGCTGTATAGCACCAAACATAAAGTGCAGCAGAGACAGATGGGAACTGCAAATATTTACCAAAGTATATGATAAACTTAGTATTTGACTTAATAATAGCGCTAGAGCAAAGTTTGTAAATTTACGACATGAGTATCTGAACGCAAACATTATGCCTATGGATCATATAGTTGTTGGGAATGTAAATCTCATGATGGTGCTTGAAGAAAAGTCAGTGAAACAGCAGGTAGTAATAGACTTCATCCTCAGGGCACTGTGAATTTCTTTGAAAAAAATTATTCATACAAATCTGTTGAGAGATTTTTTTTTGGTTGAACAAAAAAAAAAAAAAAAAAGATATAAATATTGATCAAACAATCATTTTGTTTTAGGAAACAGATAATGTAAAAAAACAAAAACAAAAAACAAAACAAAAAAAAACACAGATTAGCACCCAAAAGAAATTGCCTCAAAAAAGTAAACAATTGTATAAAAGAAATTGAAATGTGTGGAATGTCATCAATTCTGAATTATAATATGGAGTTTAGGAACATCCAGTCTGCATCACAAAACTAGCATAAAAGTGGAGTCTATGTGTAAAAGTGTTATGTTTGATATATATCATAGAAATATTTACTCAGAACTTAAAGATAAGATGTATTGACTAATGAAGCATCGTCTTGGGGATGTGCTTGAGGGAAATTTATGTTGACACTCTTGATGAAGTTTTCTTGTGTGGAAGCCTCTCACTGAAGAACGCCCATACCCAGCAGGCAATGCAGCAGGGAAAGGTAAGGGTGACAGGGCAGAGAGCCATGTATACTGACAGACTCACAGAGCAAACTGGCAACAAAGTGTTTATCTAGAAATGTGATCAATGGCATTAAGGCTGGCGATGAGTGAGGATACTTGTAGGCGTATAGCAACCAAAGACACGAGGAGCCTTTATCATATATGGTCTGTGTAAATGTGTTGGATAGAAGAAAAAAACTTCCTGTATGAATTGTAGGATTATTTCAAATGTTGGGTTCTTCTTCATGCAAACCAATTCTAATCACCCAATTTAATAAGATGCTAACAAGAACTGGCAGCTCTGCTTTACAAGTCACCAGCCACTTACTGTACCACTAGAAAGGTAGTGACTCACTCATGACAGAGCTGCACTCGAGTCTGTCACTTTATGCACAGGAGCTCCCCTCCCCCTGCCTCCAGTTACGTAGGCATGTCGTCCACTCGTAACCTTTGTGAGGTGGAGTTCCTCTCGGTGCTGAAGGTAGTGTGACTCACTCTTCAGAACCACCTGGGTCGAATGCATAAAGTGACCTTTGATACATGTCTCTGTTGGAATACACAATGAATAATGTGAATAACTTTTCTCCAAATTGGTGTTTCTTTTCAGTACGTTACTTTTACAAAATAAACCAAGTTTGGAGTAACTGGTATGAAGAACGTGTTTCTTTGTTTCCGTTTGTCATCGGTGAGGTATTCCAGCAACAGCTGAACTCTTGGCTGCATGGTCCTGTGAACTAAACAAGTTTGACTGTGGCTTTCGCGTGTCTCCTTGCTAGCACAGCAGACTGACTACAGACACCACACCCAGACCTCACGCTCCAGGAGCAGGCCGGCAAGCGATGACAGTTGTAGAATGCTCCAGATAAGATCAGGCCTGGCTGTCATGAGGCACGAGCTTGTCTGCTTGCTACAACCACTGCTACTTTAGTTTGAAGCGTCATCGGAAGACATCAAGCTAAAAGTGACATGTATGAATTGAATCTGAAGAGCGTCGTCTTCGTTTTGCTTATGAAGACGGTGGCATATTTTGGGATTCCGGCAATATTTTGCCACCCAGACCAGTTTTGAACTGTGCATGTCCCTCGTCTAATCTCTCTGGATGTTTACCCGTTTTCCCTTCATGCCGGCCGGCTTATCTCTCATCGACATGTCCTTAATTGTAATTTAGCACTGCTAACAGTTTGTGTGTCCTCCACACTGGTTAGAGTTTTGTTTGTGTTGCCTAGTTTGTTTCTTTCTTCTTCTTTTTTTTAACTTTTAGTTACATTGCTTTGTTTAAAGTTTGTACTTATTTTTGTCCCCCAATTTTCTCCCATTTTGGAAGTCCCTTTGCACCTTCAGTCCTTGTCCTATGTGCAGCTTTCTGTTTTCTCTATTGTTGCTTTGGGGAAGTTGTTGTCTAAGTTGTTTTTTCTATATCTATTTCTAAGTTTTCACCAGAGGCATGTTGTGTCATTACAAGAGAATTAGAACCCACAAGTGTGGGTGGTGAGACAGAGAACAACAACAGCAGTCGGTATAGCGTGTGACCACCTCCACCATTTATCACTGCTTCACACTGCCTGTGCATGGGATTGATACTGTAAAACGGTTAATCTGGACTTGTGGGATGACATGCCATTCTTCCTGCAGTGCTGTGACAAGTTGTTCATGTTTTGCTGGAGCAGGATCGCTCCGTCTCACCCGGCGATCCAGAATATCCCACAGATGCTCTATTGGGTTGAGTTCTGGTGAATATGCTGGCCAAGGAAGGACAACGACATTGTTCTGGTCCAGGTAGGCTACTCCTGACAGACATGAGCCACATGTGGTCTGGGATTGTCATGCATGAAGGTGATGCCTGATTGCTGTATCCTGGGAATGACATGTGGACCTAGGACCAGGAATGGATAGTTGTCAGTGTACCGTGGATGTGGACAAGGTCTGACCGCCATCCATTAGCAATGGCTCCCCACATCATGACAACACCAAAACGGCCCACTTCCTGGATATATGCGGCAGGATAGCGTTCCAGACAGAGGTCAGACAAAAACACATTCCCCTTCTCTTAAAAAAGTCTGCAAAGCCAATTTTTGAAATATGAGTCCGACATTTTCACAACTGTCTTTACCAGCTAGTCCTCTTCTTCTTCACCGTCTTTGTTGGAGCATTGCATTGCATGATGCAAACAAAATTGGACCCACTTTTAAAGATATTTCTCCAGACTGGTAAGGTTAAGTGGTATTAATCCCATAAAGTAAAAATATCCCAGTACTGCAATAAATACTTCACCGAAACAAAAGTACAGATACAAATCCTATCAGCAAACTGGATAAGAACATCTTAAGTTAAAGTACTCAAGTTAAATTATTATATAGTTATATTATTGGTTTAATATTCCACTACTGGATAAAATGCCCAAAGAATCAATTTTATGTTCAATGCTTACTTCTGTATGTCTTCCCTTCGATGATTCGTTTTATTAGATCTTCTTTTCCTTATCAGGCTTCATTGGTTCTCATCTCAGCTGCTGTTAAAATTATTTTGATACCCAAAACATGAAGACAACATTTTCCTGAAGCCATCCCAGACTATACAAACATGTATCACTCAACAAACAGAGACCATCCGTTATCTCGTTAGGCTGCATATCAGAAAGATATCTGTACCTGCTGTCCTACCCTCACCTCTCATTTGTAACTCTCATAGGTTGGTGTCAAAACATGCTGTCTGTGCAGAACACTGTCATGCTTCACTGACATTGCCTCTGGTCCATGGTGCCACCAGCTATGCTGTGTTGTATAACCATGATATTGCGACAGAGTCTGGTTTCCAGAGCGTAGCATGCAGGTGGGACACATGGGAAAAGCACACGTGAGCTGACACTTTAGCCCCACTAGCACTTTTCTTACACATGCTTAGGCAGTCATCTATACCTGCTGTGCACAATACATATAAGCAGTTTTTCACCCCTACTTCGATTGTGGCTGTTCACAACAGCTATAATCACTTTTACCTTCATCATGATGTGTTTTCAAACATGCACCATCTGCTTCTCTCCTGTATTATGTACCCATGGCTTTGTATTCATAGGTGCTTTCAATCTCCCTTGTCATTGCTCAAACACAGACGCTGCCTCTGGGATTCTTTAACTACCAGGACCACCCAGTCCCACTCGTCAATTTCGGCTGAAAGAAGTCGCTTCTTATTATGACTGTATGATTTTTTACATACACATTTCAATCTACCAAAGAATGCAACTTTCCCATAATGTGAGCTCAGACAGAAGGTTTTATAACAGACACAGAGTTGCCAGGCAACTCATAAACCCACTTTATACATTTGGTCTTTTGTATCCTCAGTAGAATGGAAGCAGATGGGATACTGGAGGGGCAAGCAGTTACATTAGTAGAGTGACACACTGTGCAAACTGCAAACTCATACAGTATTAACAGGTCTGTATGGACAGCAGGTGTGTAACCTCTGAATATTTGAGGTGAAAATGGTGCATTCTGAGGCTACCTTTATCGTTTCTTTTTGTATTCTTGCTCGATCGATCCTTCAGTGGTCCTGATCTTTCAGTGCCATCTTTATCAGCTTTGTGACAGCAGAAAACCTTAATCTTCTGTCCCGGACGGTCCTTGGCTGTTTTCCTCTTTGTGCCATGGATGAAAGGTCATGAGAGGGTGAAAATCTCACTCTAAATCAGCTAATCCTGTACATAAGCTTTATTAAATCTCACAAGAACATACAGCACATCAACAAGATGGCACCGCAGACCAATGAACAACAACAGGACATCAGAACCACGTGAAATCAAAGCTGTTTAAGGCTGTCTGATGGTCTACTTGTCATGATTTTGATGTTTTGGAGTAATTATATCATTTTTAATGAACAGACATATTGTTTATTGACATTACTTTGATATTTTTGCAGAAAAAAATATTGTTTTAAGGAAGACTACGTGTTGTGCAATGACATAATGTATGGCATTTATGGCTAAATTGACATTTTGGTAAGAGGGCGCACACCGAAAGTAAGCGAGTGCAGCACTCCTGTTACCCGGTTTAGAAAATTCAACATGCTGAATTTATTATTTACTGTGGCAGAAGTACAGACAACGGTGTATCAAATGGGCTAATGTGACTGTAGAGCAGTGGGGTGCTGCTGTAGAGGGATGTCAGGTGCTGCCTGAGCACTATGCACTGGTGTGTGTGTGTGTGTGTGTTGCTATGGAGTGTGTTAGGGGGATGAAGAGGTACCGTCAGTGAGGACGTGGAGAGTGACTCATCTTGCTGAGACGTCAGCGCTCCGTCATCAGTCGTCTGCAGGAGCCTATTACAGGCACACACACACACACACACACACACACACACACACACACACACACACACACACACACACATACAGACACACATTCACAGCCAATAGACTTTCAAAATATTCCTCTCAAAGTTAATGACTGGCAGACTCCCACTGGCATCCTCACTGCAAAATCAAAATCAGATGTGCAGTGATTAAGCTTCAGGGATTAATAAAGTAGATCTCATTATAAATGAAACTCTGGTGGATTAGCTCCATCACAGTAATGTTGTATTTCACCAATTTAAATGTTGGACAGTGCATGTGAGCACATGAAAAGAAAACTTTGCCTCACCTCTATTAAAAAAAGAACAAAATCAGTTTTTCATTGTAACAAGAGAAAAACAGCGTAAATCACGTGAAGTCGAGCCTTTCTTCCCGAAGAAATGTGGCTCTTTCACACATGATCGATGCTGCAGGTCTCATGTCTCTGCTCAGAGAGAGACTAAAGGAGCGTGCTAATGGCTCAGCTACATTTGCATTAGTCAGCCTGCAGACGCAGGCAGCTCCTCTGTGACAACGTGACTAATAATTTGGTTAGAGTTCAGTGTGCTGTTATTGATTCGAAGGCTGTGCAGGGAGAAGGCGGGATCTAGATAACAGACACACACTCACTGAGGCCATCATATTTCTCATGGACAGCGATATGACAGGACGGCGACAGTGAATAATAATGATGATGTTTTTGTTTGATGTACATACAGTGAATAACTTCAGGAGAGTCAACGCGCACTCATAATTTATGTGCTTTTAAATTCCTCAGACATGTCCCACATTAAAGAGATGAAGGCCAGGTGTGATTGCACAGGTGCACATGAGTAAGAACCGCCGCTTTAAAGTTGCATCTTGTTTAATCATCACTCGGCGAGCGCGATAACTGCTGTCTGTTTGTTGTGGGATCAAATTAGCAAAAAGGAAATTCAAAAGAGGGTGACATTTTCTTAGTGGGAGTTATCTGGTCTCAGCACATGTATGTGTGACAGCTCGGGCCTAAAAGGGAAATTAGTTTCTGATCAGTATCACTTCATGACATTTATTCCCCTGGTCCAAAACGTTAATGTTTACAACTCTGTAACTACAGAGAGACGCAAACAGCAAACCCTGTTAAATGATAATGAATGTCTCAAGCCTATTTTATGTCCAATCACGCTTTCGTGACAAATTAAATCTTTGATCTAAACCCAGATTAACTTGCTCATCCAAACAGAAAGCATAAAATACTTGTCAACGATTCCGAGATTCATATGTCCACTGAAGTAGACAGATTGAGTGTTCAGCACAACAGGAATGGAAGAAGAGGACTTTCATCTTTCAAAGGGAAGCATTTTGGCTTCTTGCTCAAAAGTTGTCGTAACTTAGAACTCTTTGAAGTTCAGAAGTGAAATTCAACCTCGGCAGAGATTTGGTCTTTATAAATAGTAGACATAACAACTGTGCAAGAAAACACTGAGCTTTCATTGCTCTTAACTGTAGCTTCACATTTAGCTCGCTGACAATCCACTGAAACTAAACCTCACTCCCCGAGGCTGCATGAGAAATTGCCACTTCACCGCATGTGAACGCCTCAGAGACGTCTGCTTGTTCGTAGTGACTGACTTATGGATTGAGAGATCTTTGGAGGAATAATTCATCTTGATGCGGCCAATTATAAGAGCCCAAACCTGTGAGAGGTTTCAGATTATTGCATAGGGTAGAATCTTAAACTTCGCCTGCCCTCCTGTGAGTCAAATTAAAGCTTCTGAGAAAGCTTCCCTCATTCATTCACTCACTCACTCACTCGTTCACTGCAGAGAGGTGGATCTAATCACTGATTTTATTCTGATTAAATTAATAAATGAGTGCCTAGATTTTCTTTTAGACTCTCTCTCTTAGAGACTTTTAAAACTTTATTTTAAAAAAAGGAGTTGACGCAATGGTGAATCAAATGTCACACGTGGTGCTAAAACTTCCAGGTAGTTTCCAGACAGATTTCAGCTGCTCACATTTCATTGTTTGGGCTCACTGGCTGCTCCTTGACTTTATACTTAAGTCTCACAGCTCTCATTGGATCTTCACGCAAAATAAATCTGTTGCTACATCGCAAATATGAAACGGCAGAAAGATAAAAGCAAACGGTAAATGGTAGGTGACGGAAGAAGCCAAACATTATACAAGCTGACAGAAATTGCTGAGATATTTTCTTGGGAGGAGGTGCAAACCACACCTGAGGGCCAGGACAGGCATGTGACATCAATTCTGGGGACATAGTGTCATAGATTTGCGTCACTGCTGCTATAAATAGATTTTATTAAATATTTCTGCGGATGAATAGTATCATTCATCCCCATTTGACCCTGGCACCAATCAATTGGGGATGAACAAATGTATAATGTCAGTCATTTGAAGAGACTAAATCGATACCAAAACAAATTCACTTTTCTCTCCTTACCTCTCCTCACTTTGTTTGGCTGACTCCACAAGGACTACGGTGTTTTAACTCCTTTGCAAAGGTAAATGGCCTGAGGTGGTTGAGGAAATTTGAAATTGTGATTGTGAACTGAGGCAAGTTAACTTAATGCAGACCTGAAGACCTTCACAAAATGTTTATTGTTAATAACAGTAGACTAATGTTATATAATTTGTAAGCTAGCTTGCTTGTTCACCATATATTTAAGTTGGTAAAAAAAAGCTCTGTTGTCCGTCTGTCACAGATGACTTTTCAGTCTGCTTTATTCAGAATTATGTGTGTGTGTGTGTGTGTGTCTGTTTCTGTGTGTGTGTGTGTGTGTGTGTGTAGGAAGGAGCTTCAGGTAATAACTTAGCTAAACCTCTTGTTACACCTACAGTCCTATTTTCTAACATACTGTATCTATTCGGCCTGTATGATGTGTGCCTATGTAAGCTGATTCAGTTATTTGATTATTAGATTTCTAAACTGGGAATTCAGGTTTAGTCATAATTAACATTAACATATGTTACATATACAAACTTATTTCCATTTTTATTAAATGAATGAATTCAATTCACTTCAAGGTTATCCGTTTGTACAGTACACACATACAATGAAATAATAATCATGAAAAAATGTCTTAGACAGATGTACTGAAACTTTTACTGTATATTATAATACAGTATATATAATGCAGTAGCAGATAGTTGACAAACAGGCCTGAAACTGGGGCTCAGCCTCCCCTGAACTGATGTCAGATTGTTCACACATGCCCACAAACGGCTGTCTATTCCCACACGTCAATGTGTCTTTTCATTAAAAAAGATTTCTTCTCAGCAATATATGATTTCATTGTTTTCTTCCCAGGTGATTTATATGTTGAATAACTTGATATGGTGGTGAGTTGTTAAGAGACTGTGTGTTAAGCGATGTGGTGTGAAAGCATGTGAACTCAGCATTACGGTTACACTATTGAGCTAATCAGAATATTTTCCCAACGTTGGCTGGTCTGTTGTTCGTTTGTTAGCAGGATCACACAAAACCTAATGGATGAATTTCCACGAAACGTTGTGGAAGGATGAGGCGTGGGCCAGGAAAGGAAATATTAAGTTTTGCTGCAGATCCAGATAAAGGGGTGGATTTATTACATTTTTTACACCCTTATCATGCAGAAACTGAACCAATTTCCCCAAGACTTTGTAGAGGAGTGGGGACAGAAACAGGGCCAGACAGAAATTCATTCAATTTTGATGCAACTTTGGATAAAGGGCTCATCAAGGAATTTTTCATTTTCCCTAGCATTGTCAAGACAATGCTCCTAATTTCTCTGGAAATAATCCTTAAATCATATTTTTTTTAAATCACATATTTATGGTATTACATAATATATCCGGATCAATATTTGTGTTTTTCAGGGGGGACCCACTGAACCTACTGAACTGAACAGACCTGTGTAGGATTGTTGGGACTATGTGCTCTACTGAGTACCGTTCTAGTTCGTTCTGTCATTGGCGTTTAAAGCCTATAGACTTAACATTAGTCAGGTTGCCTGAAGCATAGTAACGGCCACACTGTGTCGATATTGGATGACATTCAGGCACAGTAGATCGCCTGCGTTTTGGCAGCATTCAGATCCCAACACACATTTACAGAGGATTCTGGACTTAGGAATTGCAAATCCCATCTCATCACCCTCTGACATTGTTTTTAAGCCTTGAGTTTAACATTTCATCACCATCACCATCTTGGTCTCCCTGAAGCTCCATCTACTGTTTATCCATCTATGATTCACCTACGTTTAATGTGACTGAAATGTAAGCTGTTATAGCCTGAGCGTGTCTGTTCAGATGTACGTGAGTCAGACACCTGAAAAAAAAAAACATAAACGTCTGAAACACCTCCATACTGTGAGGCTATGCCTTCTGCTCTGTGTGAATACTGCAATAGCAAACATGAATGTGAACGATGTTGGTTTTGATGTATTTGGAAAATTTGCTTTATCAATATTTTATGAGATAAGATAAGATAAGCTAGAATAAGGTAGAAGTAGAAAAGAATAAAACACAAGGCATCATAATGATAATCCTAATTTAATTTAATTTAGTTATGTAACCAAATCAATAAATAAACAACTTGAAATGGTCTGGCAGCTACACTTCCTGCTATTAAACAGTCACTCTATGACCTGCAGGTTGTCAAGGACTGAGATTGGATTCATTTTAACAGGCTAAGGAAACCTGCTGTAGATTATAGGGGGACCTTTGAGGAGCTCAGCAGCCAGGATGTAGACAGTGGCTGCCCTTGATCCCTGCGAGCACAGTTTCATTGGTTCATTGCTGGAGGAGGACATAAAAACAACAAGGAGAGGAGAGTGCATGTCGAAAAGGAACAGCTGAAAGGTGTCATGTAGATCACTGGTGATTAGCGCCACACCAATGAGTTACTTACTACATGTTTGACTGTAATAGGTGGCTGTTTGCTGCAAATTAACTAGTATGGCAGCAGGCGAGGAAAAACAGCTGTGACGCCTCACCAATGCCAGGATTAAAGCTAAGCTCCTTTGCACGACTGCATTGTGTCCATCTAAGAGTCAAAACAGACACTGAACAACAGCAGCAGCAGGCCTGTGTTCACTGCTCTAAAAAAACAAACAACCTCATAAATCCTCTTGGATTGAACACCACATTTTTATGGTATATTAGTGCACTATCTGAGGTTGTAACCATAGAAACTAGCATGAGGTACATCACTGGCCTTTCCAGCTTTTAAAAAGGGAGAAGATGACGTCAAACTGACCACTGTTTTCCCTCTGAGGGAGTTTTTCCTTTCATTCAGAACAGCGAGGGGCCTGCTTGACAGATAACAGGGTGAGTCAGCGGCACTATCATACACCTTAATGAGGAAGTTTACTAAGCCACAACACATGAATCAAATTTATCTTCGCATGAGACAAGAGGGAAAAACCTGTCATTCTTATCACCTCATTGGTACCAACAAGAATGGAAACATTCCTCTTTTAATATGAACTGTTTATGGTCACAATACAAGACCATGTCACCCAAATGTCAGTAATGTCAGACAGTAAAAACGCTGCTGGTTGAGACACTGTGAGTGTTCTTGTAAATGTAGATTAGAAATTAACTTCTGTTGTTTGGTGTTGAAAGTCGTGGTAGTTCACAGAGAAATTTGTACACAGTCAGTGTAGACAGCTGGACCGAGGAGGTTGTAATGTTATTTTCATTCATTTCTTTCTCATATTTTTCCAGCAATATAAATAGTGTGCCGGTGTTGTGTGTTGAGTGTTTTCCACAGTTGAAGAAACAACCAAGCCAATCAGAAATTTGTAAAAAAAAAGAAAAAAGAATGGGTTCATAATCTTACTGGGCCACATCCATATAAAGAGAGAGCAAGAAATTGGAAAAAGTGGTAAATTGACTTGTGGAAATAATTACTAAATGAAAAGTTCAAATTTAGGGTCATACAAGTGTAGCAAGTGTCTTTCTCAGAGTTTGATGAGAAGATTGACTCCAGGAAGTCGATGCACTCATTTTATAACTGCATGTAAAACCACAAGTTGTTGTTTTCACCCTTTTTCAGTAGATTGAACACACAAGATATGTATTCATCTTTAAGCTTTTGGCTTTCTTCCTTTGGAAAGAGTCAGACTTCCCCTCGAATCCTTTCTTTACACTAAGCTAACTGTCTTGTAGCTTTGGCTTCTTATTTCACAGACAGTTATGAGAGTGAAATGGATTGACCCAACTAATTCTCAGTGAACCGGTTTGTTTCCTAAAATGTGAAACCATTCGTTTTGATCGGCATATTTCTTCATTCAACGTGGGGAACACGAACCGATCCCAGCAGCCACTAGCTGCAAACTTACTATGTTGATAAATTATTTAGGGTACAACATCAGCTCTGGCCAACATAAACACGAGTGCGTTAATGAACGGATAAATAAATCTGAGTGATACAGGAAGCCAGGAACCGTACTAGTGAGCATGTAGCCTTGTAGCATTTGAATCTAGCAGAGCAGATTTTATCAAAACAGTTTGACAAAAACAATAATAGAATATTTCTTTATTCTGATAATTCTGACACATACTTGTATTTTAATTACAATGAATTTTTGTCACAATATGATGAACTGTAGTAAACATTACCATAAACATGGGTAGAGAACATCCAGAGAGTCAGCCACCTGAACCTGTCTCTCTCTGTCTGTCTGTCAGTCCTGTGTGAGCTGCTGACTCAGCAAATGTCTTATTATCTCAAACTCAGCCCAGCCCTGATCTTGTGAGCCCTGTCCAGCTGCCGAAGGACCAAAAACTCTGAGTCAGCTGCCAACTAGTAGGGTCATTTCTCTGCAAGATTGTTGAAAACTTTGGAAAGAATATCACAGTGTCTTCATTTTCTACAGCAACTCTCAACAGAACATGTTGATACGGGACCTTTGATAACTCTAATTGCGTTATTATTGCTCTGTTATTTGTTTTTTGTTTTTTAACATTTTCTGACAGATGAACACATTTTTTAGATCTGGGGATGGTAATGTAAGTTGGTCTGCTCATCATTTTGGTCAAAAAAGAATTATCTTGCTGAATATTTGGTAGATTTTTGTGAAATCTTGTGCAGATCATCAGAATCCTCAGAAGATGGATCCAGATGATTTTGGTGATCCCCTGACTTTTCATATCTCCAAAAGCAGGTTGATATTTTTGGTTCAAACTGAAATATCCAAACACGTTCATGTCACCATCAGGTTCAATTGGACTAACTTTGGCAATCTACTGTAGCACCCTCATCAAATCTAATTTTCCATTTTTCTCAATTTTTCCTGACTTTTGATGATTTTACATTTTTTTAAACAACCCAACAACCATTCAATTTATAATATTTTTCATAAAAAAAGTTATTTCTTCTACACTAATGACATTCACATCAGCCTTAGTTGTACTTGTTGGTGCCAATTAGCAAATATTAGCATATTAAAAGACTGAAACAAAGATGATTGTGACGATGCTGATATGAACATTGGCAATTCTCCACTTTTTAATTACTCCTTCGTTAATACTGTTTCATTGTGTCATTGCAGTCAGTGCGCTTTTGTCTTCTTTTTCTTTATTGTGAATCAATGGAGCTTAAACTTAAGACATTCTCTGACATGAAATTGAAGTTGCATTCATTTATTTGGCCATTATATTGGTGTAAATTGATGGTTATTTCATCATTAGAGGGGTAAGGAAGACCATGAAAACCTACCCCTAGAATTTGGAAAGACGTTTGTATCATTTTTAGTTTGAAGCAAATTGATATTTCACTAATGGTGGTTTTCTTCAGGACCTAGCTTAGTAACTTTTGAAGATACATCAAATTCGACACCTAACTGAATCACAGTTTTATGATCGAACCGTTATCGTGTAAACTTCTGTTAAGTTGTAAGTCTGTAGCATTATAATTTTTATCCATGAAGTTTGAAGCAGAAATCTGGTAATTGTAGTGATAATTTCAGTACACCATTACACTTCATTAATTCCCATTGTGTTATACCACTCAAAAAGTAGATAAGATAAGATAAGATAAGATATCCCTTTATTAGTCCCACAGTGGGGAAATTTACAATATTACAGCAGCACAGTGTACAAAAAACACAGCAGGAGGAGGGGAAATAACATTTTTAAAAATACAATACAATAAAGGAGGGGGGTAAAGTGTCTCAAAAATATTTCACAGTACTATTAGAAAAAGTGTCTCAGTAATTCACACAACCATGTGTGAAGCTAAAGCAACCAAGCTAAACACATTCCTAGAAACCAAAGACAACATTTAAGTGACGAATTTTTGAGTCTGTTTGGGCAAAGGGAGAGGCTGAGCAGACAGAGGCGACTGATCCTGCAAGCAGCTCAGTTTTAGGACGTAGACCTGGTTTAAGTTGCAGGTTCAGGTTTCACTGGGATCTTATGGAGGGATCTCACCCCGTTGACCAGCCTCTGCTTCCTGTTTGCACTAATAAGACCCTGGGGGATCATTGGCTGAGCTTAGCACAGCAGCACAGTGGTGTGGCGCTAATCACCAGTGACCCACATGACACCATAAACCTTATAGATCTGTCAGCGCACTGCATTCTCAGATTACACTCAGCCTGCAAGTCATGCTGCTTTAATTTAACACGCATGATAGCAACAATGGATCACAGTCACTTATTCACATCATTCCTTCGTTTTTAAGATATAAAGCTTTACTTGGGATTCTGCTGTGTTTTTACTGTTTATCGGTTGTTCATATTAGTTGATGCACTTAATGACATAATGCTTCAAAGATCACCTGTTGATGCTCACCTGCATGTGAAGTATGGCTTTTTTTCCCGGAGTTTGTGTGTTTGTTTTCCAGGATTATAATGCATCATTTGGCATTCATTAGGTTTCGTTGTGGTGCATTTCATTTGTGCAGTTAGCGGCTGCAGCAGCTGCAGCGGCTGTACCTGCATCTGATTTATAAGAAATGACTCATCACTTCTCATCTAATGTGTCCTTCTCTGTGTGAGTCATGAGCATCAAAGTCGGGTGTCTTTTCTCTGAGGAAAATCAATATCTGATGGCAGAATGACTTAAGAGGTTCTGCTATCGACTTACTAACAAAACAAACACTGTTTGACTCAAATTCTGACATCTGTCGGTCCATTTGGAAATGATTTAATATCCTGTTTCCCTCCTGCCTTTAATGAGACATCCAGTAAATCTGTTTAACCTGTTCCTCGGTGATAGCCGGTACTGACAGCTGATGTGCATTTACATATATACTGTGTTTTAGTTTGTCTAATGTTGATTTAAAGCAAATAACATGAAAACATCTTTAAATCTAAGTGTCTGTGGCATGGAGTGGGACAGATTGTAAAGAGGTACCACATTTAAGTTCAGTTTTGAAGTATTTGTACTTTATTTCTATCCATTTTATCTTAATTAAAAGAATGGAACCCAAAAAAATAACAAGCAAAAAGTTATCAAGTCAAACTCTAAATGTATACATCAATAAAAAACCTCTTAAAATTCAAAAAAATGGTTTAATAAAAAAGAAAAGTGTTTGGTTATTTATCTATTCCCTGTTTTCCAAACATTTTGGAGATTTATACTCTGGTAGAATACTTCAAACAATAGGAAATATTGCACTGTTTACTCCACCACATTTATTTAGCAGCTGTAGTTACTGATTAGTTTAAAACATATGATTGGCTTTGAAAATCCAATCCAAACTACTCAATAATAGGCTATATCAAATAAAAACAACAACAGCTACAACATAGAACAGTGCTTACACTATGATGCATCAATATATTATATATGTCAAATGTAATATAATTGTCTAACAGTCACAGGGATCATTTTCCATGAAAGAAGTTTATTTTGGATTCTTGCTCTATGACTGTACAGAAAATAGTGAATGAGTGAATAAGAGAGTGATTGCAGACACATTTTAGTTGTCAGAATTTGGGCATTTTTTATGATGTGTGATAAAGACAAATACTAAAATGACCCCAAACGTTTCTCTTTCCACTGTGTCTGCTCTGATAAAGAAATCAGGCTGAGTATAAACTTGTTTCAAAATAAGGAGATGAACTTTGGCGTGCTCTAGCATTTAATCAGTAACTTAAGCACGACTGGTTTCTTTATGAGTGGATTCAGAGTTGAATTCACAGAAGTCCATGTAATCTGGAGCCAGGCACTAGTAGGGCACAGAAGGCCAGACTGTGTGCGTTATTGTTATTCAGCGCACTGTTACACAACATGCAGCCTTCGAAATATTGTGTAATATTTCCAGATAAGGGTATGCAAGGACAACAAGATGCAAAATGTTCATGCACTGTACAAACTGTGAAGTGAGTCATTTGGTGATTGGTGTCACATTCTAATGCATGACATGAGCATAAAAGAAGGATCCGTATGTAATGTTCAGATGTATGACGCCTGTTTTAGAAGGACTAACATTACCCAGGGCAACCCTGAACATAAACCGTGCAGCGATTATGTTCCCTCGTAAACACATTTGCTGTTGCACGTTAATCGTTCATAAATAGAACTTCTAAGAGATAGGCTTGCAGTCATGTATTGCATTTTCTTCATAAATGAATAAGCTGCCTTCCTACTGCTCTTGAGTGACCTGTTCCACAACTTGTCTCCGATCCTCGCAAACATTCAGTGGCATGCAAAAAGATGTCAAACGGACTAAACGCTGCTGTTAAAAATAGTCACACCAGCTGAAATACCTGCACCTACTTACTCACGGCCCTAAACAATGACGTTTCTGAGCACCACTTCCTCCAGTCCTGAGCGCAGGGATCTGGGATCTCAAGTTTCTGAGGCCTCAGATCAGCTGCTGGTTTCACTCGTATGTGCGTCCTGTGACGGCAGACGAGGTCTCCTGAGAGGAGAGGTGAAAGGGTAATCGGATCCTACCTGCTGACACAGCCTCCCAGTAACTCAGGATATGACTAATTCTGTTAGACAGACATTAAGTGTGTCACTGACAGCACCTTTGAATAAATCATGACTTGACACAACTCCCAGAACTATCAATCTGCAGCAAACTGTCACTGGGTGGGGTCGACCAGAAGGTGTATACTTCTTTCAAACCCTAGTTTCAAATCTTTATTTCGATGAGCTCATGAAACTGACATGATGTTCTTTAAACTTAAAGTATTTTGCTTTTATTATAAGGATCCATTAAGTGTTATTATAGTGGGAAAAAAAAGAAAATAATCGCGCTTATTAAAACTACAACTTTCAAGCTGTCATTGCATGCATTCCCTTTGTGTGTCTCTCACCTGAGACACAAATACCTTTGGAATCAGAGCCTCCACACAGTAACTGATAATGGGCCATTGTGTGCCATGTGGCCATAGGACCACGATGATTGAAAACCAAATTAACTTTCCTTCTGAGTGACTTTTGAGTAAGCTGAAGCCGTTGACGCCTCATGGGTTCGTACCAGTTTCAAATTCTTGGCTGCTTAAATGAGTCAGAGTCTCTCAGAGATCTTTTAAAGTGTGTGAGCTGTTGGACAGAGTGGAATTTAATAGTTTTACCTACACTAAGGAGGTAAAACTAATTAAACTAATTAATTTAATTTAATTTAATTTAATTTAATTTAATTATTTATTTATTTATCCATCTATTTATTTATTTATAAAAAAGAAAAAAAATCTATTAGAGTTCATTTTGACATTCAACCGTTTCAACAGTTATTGGTCACTTAAAATCGTTTCTTTCTTTATTTAGCACAAACCAAAATTCCTTTACAACAAAAATCAGGTCACTTTGTTATTGCATGGAATGTGCTACCTCACAGTCTATATAACAGAATCAGAAATGTTGCACTACAATTCAATAGGATCATTCCAGTAATGCAGTACAAGACTATGCATATGATTACGCATCAACACAAAGAATGGGAAAGAATCTTCTCGAATGCCTGATCTGATGCATCCCCAGACATCTTCTGCAGATATGTCCAGACATCCAACATGCATTGTGTCCAAGAGGGACATCTAACCATGTGGCTGGTGGTCATCAGCTTCTACCTCCATGAGGGAAAGAATTCCTATATGGGGATGAGAAATGGAGTAAGCTGATCACTCTGTGACTGGAAGAGATGGTGAAATGCTGCATCATCACACACAACTACAAGATGCTCAGGGTTCAGCCTCACCTGGCATAAGTGTTTCAGATACTGCTTAAGACTGCTGGAGATTTATTTACATTGAAAGACTTTCTTATAGTAACTTTTGTTAGAACTGTTGTCTATATAGAAAACAGCTTTCAAAGACTGAAAAAACATAGAAATGCAAACATAATCACAAACAATGCATCTTCAGTCAACACTTCGTATTCTCATACTGATAACAAACGTTACACTGTTTGCATGTGTTCTTTGAAACACAGTGGAAGTGTCATTTCTCACTGGTTCTATGGGACAAAAAGGTGTCTGTGAGTCACTCAACTTGTCCTGTTAAACTAACAATGGAGAAGTCTTCTCAAGTCGTCGTCTTAAGGACGTTAGTATGTCCTCTTCGTGCATACATTTGTACATGTGATCAGCAGCATGTTGTGTTTAGAGCACGCATGACAGGGAAAAAGATGGAGACGCTGATGTGGTGATGTTGTGTCAAAAAGCAAGTGAATTTATATTTACTGGAGACAATTAAGACGGCAGAGAAACAATAGAGCAGCAAGATGATACAGGATTAAGAGCAGCAGTAGAGGGTGAGAAGTGAGCAGTACTTTGAGCTTGTGCGTAATAGTGTTTGCTGTTAGCGACTGATAACATCAGCTGTGTGTTGAACAAAGCTAGTATGGGTCCAACATAAAACAACCTTGGTCATATCTCAGCTGTTGACATTTACCATGCGTCTAATACCAGTGTAGAGCCAGACAACTTTATAATCACAGTTGATTCGTTTGTTTTATGAATAATAGACTGTTAAGACGGAAAATAAAAAGAACACAGACAGTAGTGGTGTTTGAGGGGGAAATAACCACATTTAAAAGCAACAAATCCATATGAATTTGTTATAAAACTATTTTGCAATATGTATTTTTAATGACATTTTTAACATTTTTAATACATTTTTAAAACTGTATTATATTTTCAACACAGTCATTAAATTTCATGCCTGCGCTATAAAAATTGTAACTAAGAATTGATTTCTGGATTGATTTGGATAATCTTTAAGAGATCAGTTTGTGTTTTAAAAACTCCAGACCTTAAGTTTACTCCTAGACACTCCTTGCCCTCTGATGACGTTATATGTGTGTGTTTTATTTTGTCTTTGTTTACACACAGGGAGCCTGATATTCCAGCCTGGGCTCCTTTACTCTATCAGCTCCAGCTGCTGGACATCAGAAAGAAACCAGATCCATTAACTCTGCCCATCGCAGACCGCATCCGCATTGGCAACGAGAAACGAGAGCGAGGAAACTTTCATTTCCAGAGGGAGGAATACTGCCTGGCTGCCCGAGCCTATTGTATTGCTCTGGATGTGCTAGCCACGCACATCCGAGGTACATCAGCATCAAAACCTGAATTTATTCATAGAAAATATTTCTATTCTGTCACATATACTATGAATATGTTGAAGTAAAAAACAAACAAAGAAAACAGATAAAAGTGTATAGACATATACAGTATCTGCATTAAATACATGCATTAGAAACATAAAACACAGCACCTTGAGACCTCAGACTCTTTTCCATCTCAGCCCAGAATGACATAACAGTGGAGTGATCTCCTCATCTGCCTTCACACTAATCACACTGTTACTATGCAGAGCCACATCTATCTGCACCAAGTGACATGATAAATGTTTTCGCTTTATTCTTTTGCATAATCAAAGATAATCAACTTTCATATTATTTCCATCTTTTTAATCACTTCAATCATTCATGAGGCAGGGTGGGCCCGTGAGGAAAATGTGACTGAACAAGTCAATGAAGAGAAAAAACATGAACTGCTTCATAATGTTGCAATGATGGCAGACCAGTGAGTGAACTCACTGTGGCACTGAAGAGCGGAGTTTAACAGGGCATCACGATCATGTCATTAGTGGATGAGAAGATGAAAAGACAGAAAACGGTAATGAAGAAACCAACATTTTAACTCTTTTGGGGTTATTTTATAAATATGATTTATGACACGTGGAGTTTATAAATCACTCTAACTGATTAAACAACAAAGCACTCACTCGCAAAAAACATTAGAAGTGCTCAAACTCAATTGTTTGCAGATTTTCATCAAGACTTTCAGAGGTTTCCGTGTTAATGGAAGAAAATAAATCAAATTGAGTTGGTTTAAAAGCATTTTATCACATGAATGCAGCATTGAATGCACTTATTAAATCTATTTGAAAAAGAAAGAAAGAAAGAAAGAAAGAAAGAGTGAGAATTAAAAAAGGACAGAGTAATGGATTCATTGACTTACAGCTTGTTATATTAACAACACCCACATTATCATTCTACATCCCGCTTTTTAGCTTTTTTTCTGTTTTCACAGATCTCATCAACCTGTTTTCAGCCATAGCAGGCAGCTATTTTCATAAAAAAAACACACACACACTGTATGCTACCTGCTCAGCAGCAAAAGGCTAACAAAGTTAGCCATCCATCAAATGATAAACATATACATTACAAATAAATCTCTAAATATGAGAATATCTCAAGGGAGATTTAATATAGAACCTAATAAATGCAAATATTTCTATCTGTAAATAGGCAGATGTTTGCTTTAAATTCTCCAGAGTTAACTTAAATCTGAATCTGTTAATGTTGCGTTTACAGCTTGTTCTGTTGCTCCTAAAGGCACAAAAAAAAAAAAAAAAAAATCTGTTAATGCTGCTTTAAAGGACCCAAATTGGAACAGCATCTTTAACATGAGTGACCAAGTTCAATCATAAAATGGAGACACAAAGTGTAATAAAACACTGTGGATCAACACAGATGTAGTCCCTATAAAGTCAGACAGGGTATAAAGATTCTGTTGCATTCACTAGTGCACATTGTTTGGGTCACCACTGCTTTCAGAGGGGACATTTTTGGGTCTGATGATGAAACCATTCAGTTGTTACATCATGGACAATGATACAATAAAAAAACAGACCTTATCCTCATTACTAATCTCTGTCAAACTGTTCTTTTTGTGTGTCTTCAGTATTTGTATCACTACTAAATAAACTTAATATGAACAGCAGGGCAAATATCAGAGGTTGTGTGACTCTGTGTCTGTACAGATGGTCACGATGGCAGTGTGAAGGCAGAGGAGGAGGAGGTACACGACTACCGGATGAAGTGTTTGAACAATCTGGCGACCACTCAGCTCAAACTGGAGCAGTACGCTGAGGCGCTACACACCAGCCGTGACGTTCTGACCCTAGAGCCAAACAACGTCAAGGCCCTCTTCAGGACGGGGAAGGTGAGCGCCCATCCTGTCGCGTTAGGCAACATCAGTGTAACTGTGAGAAGCACCTCATTTGATCATTATATATAAGCCATAAATGATTATTGCAGGTGGAGTTACTGGAAGGAAGTTGAATTTGTTTATAATGGGATGAGATTTAATTATTTTTGAGGAAAACAATGGCTGCTACATTATTGCTGTCTGTTCTCTGCTTGCTCTGATTTTTGATCTTCCAGCACTGGACACACACTCACACCGGAGGTTTTCTAATCTCTTTCAGCTCCTGTCAGACAACGGTGAATACAAAGAGGCGATGGAGTTGCTGAAAAAGGCCCTGAAACTGGAGCCAACCACCAAGGTGAGATTATGAGGGCGAGCTGTCCATCCACTCAATGTTTTTATTCCCAATGTCCCTGTGAATTCCTCATACACAAAGGAAAGGTCATTCTAAAATTAGGCCATTACTATTAGAGTCACTGAATCCACCAATACAATACATCATATCAATACAAATGACTTTAAAAAGGATTTCATGCATGTTTTAGTAAAAAGCTAAATAGGAAATTCAGAATTTTCATTTCAATGCCAAAGAGACAGTCAAGCCTGGACTTTGAGTGAATGAACTGATCATTTAATTTTTTTACGTGACCCATCAATCATGCAATTATTCAGACACATTAACAACAAATAATAAAATAAATAAACACAATACAATATGGAAATAAACACACACACAGAGCATCACATAAACAAAATGTATGTGAAAGTTTAACAAGACTAAGATGCTAATTGTTCTGTTAATGTCAGCATGCTGACTATTCCAACATGTTGATATCTAGCAGATAGTTTTTAACAGGTTGATCATCAGTTTAGCATGTTAGCATGCTAATCACAAAGAAAAGCTGAGGCTGATGGGGATGTCATTAGTTTTGCAGGTAATTGGTCAAAAACCAAAGTGTTGGACACAATTTTGATCAAATGATGGAAATGCAAAGTTAAGGCAAACTTAATACAATTCATCCTGAGGGGAACACGAATGTCTGAACCAAATTCCAGAGCAATCCATCCAGTAGTTGCTGGGATAAATCAGTCAGAACCACAAATATCAACCTCATGGTGGTGCTAGATAAAAAATCAATTTCATAGCAATTGAAATATTGCAGTCTTTGTTGACTGACAGACCAGTTAAGACATTACCGTCCATAAAGGTGATTAAAAAATAAAACAAATTAATTTTCACACCAATTTATGTAAGTCAACATACTGTATATCTGATTCAGTTCATGACAAAATCATTTATAGTCCAAACATATTCAAAAAAACCAAACATTGTTGAAAATTAAGTTGTAACTCTTTAAACATTTATGGCAAATCATGGTGACATGATAGCTGAGAATACATTTCCACCTCATTACATTCTCACTGTTCCCATTTCCTCACATCTTCATTTCCTTACATCTGACAGATGATTGTTTGTATTGCAGCTTTCCAGCTACCAGGAAATATTATTTGAGAAAACGAAGACCACTCCATCACAAGAAAAAAAGCCCCTCGTGGTTAATATGAAAGTTTAGAGAATTGAAAGCTCCTCACATTAGGTTACCAGTGAGCGACTTTTGCAAAAGGCCTGTTCGGTCTTGTTTATTGGGTTTGTCTAATCTGCCAAATCCTCTACAGAGGCTTTGGGAAACTGCACATCTGGCAGTCCACAGATGTGACTTGGTAAAATTACCACATATGAGCTAAATATTGTAACTATGAAGACCCGCACTCAGGGAGTAGTCAGGTTAAGGTAAAAAAAAAAGAGCCTTTGCTGCTACATAATAGACGCCACACTGTGTAATTAAGATAACTGCTCTCCTCACCACAACAAAAGAAAATGAACAGTAATCTCAGTTGATGGGCAGTATTTTAGTTCACTTTTTTCACTTACCGCAGGCTTTGATTTATGAGAGTTAATGAAGTGCGAGGAGTACATTTCCATCAGCTGTTTACAGCTCACTGTCAGAGGTGTTAGTGTCCTATAGGCTGTCTCAAATATGTATGTATGGGCTTGTCTAGACAGAATATATACTGCTTTGGTAATTACACTCTTGTGTCAATACCGGATTAAATACTTTGGAGGAAACTGCTCAGTGAGAAAGTTATTGTACTGCAGATTGTAGACAAACATTAAAAAGATGAAGCAGCTGTCGCTACGAACCACAAACAAGAATGTATGTGTTGTTTTCTACTATTTCAATACAGTGTATCACAAGTTACAACCTCTAAAGGAGATATTTATACAATGTAATATAAAATGCTTACATCTGGGAACAGATTGAAAGGCTTTTTAAAAGCTAAATTAAAATGTATGAGTATTATGCTTTGCTGGTTTTTTGGCCTCAGTCGTTAAGGTCTACTTTATAAAGCTTTGTGTTTCAGACCTCTGCTCTCACCTGCTGGACATTTTAAAAATTACAACATCTACAATAAACGGAAAAGGTTCAGGGTTTCCTTTCCATCATTAGAGCTACAGAAAGCAGTTTTTAGAGGATGTGTTAAGATATAAAGGCTACAGACGCAGGTAATCTTTTATTCCCACTGCCATTTCCCTCTTAAACTCTGGTCCGACGGGTCGACTTTCTGGAAATGGTAATCATGGATGGTGATGCTGATGTGTTGGGATGTTGTTTTTTTTGTTTGTTTTTTAATAACTTGAATTATTATTATATATTTCTAAGGACACTGTTTTTTATAGATGTTTTTATAGGTTAACCAATTTTATTTGTCGTAATATTTTATTTAATTATTATTATGATGGTTTTACCATCTATGCACTAAATTTAGCATTTTGATATCATATGGCTTGCATGACTTAGGGGCCAACTTGTGACCACTGCAGTTATCCAGGAGCCCATGACTTCAGTGCCCCCCTATACCCCATTGGTGTACCCCTTTTGTATCTTGTTGTCATGTCTTGTTATCTTGTTTTTTTATGTCTTGCTGCACAACCAATTGCCTTTCAGGGACAAATAAAGCTGAAGTTGATATTTTCCCTGTTGTTCTTTAGGCGATCCATGCCGAGTTATCTAAACTCGTCAAAAGGCAATCAGGAGGCAACGACACTGAAGAATGGAGAGCTAAACCGGCAGATATACTTGGAGACAACATTGCACCTTTTCTGATTCCTAAGAAGAAACCATCTGTAAGCCATAACATAAAAATGTAAATTTGTTTTATTCTGATTAGCAACAGACTGAATTTTGACTGTCTTTGTTGTGTTTTAGGGAATTTCCTGGAAGTTTATACTTGGAGCTTTAGTTGTGGCCTTGGGCAGCTTAGTGATGTCAGTGATCCTGACTGCAAGAAACTGAAATCCTCTGCAGGAAGTGCTTTGAAAATCATCATCATCATTATCCTCATCCAATGCAGGTGCAGAGTTTGATCATCAGTCTTTTATTCTAATCTGAAAATAATTTTCTACTGTGAAGATAAGAGAAGGTGTGCAACACGGCCAGACTGAAGCATGAAGGTACATTTATGTGAGTTTGATGTGGTAGAGTTGAGGTGGTAGAAAAAGTGTTTGAGTGAAAGGTATACAGTATTCATGAAGCTATCATCATCCAGTGAATTCACAATACCAGTAGTGATTTTTTTTTAAAGTTACATCTGTTTTATTTGGAAAAGGGTACTTAATTTCTGTTTATCATAAAAAATGTGTTCCTGGTATCACATAGACTAAAAGAAATTGAACTTTTGTCACCAAACTACAAAAAAGAAAACTTAGCAAATGAATAACATTTTCAACATTACAGTTCTGAGAAACATTTGATCAGTGCTCCAATAACTGAAGGCGTTGAAAAAGGGAATGTAATATTGCTTACCTAAGCAATGCTTGCAATGCCATGCTCAATAAAAATGTTTAAAAATATACTTTCTCTTTTTCTCTTGAGTTTTTAAGAGCCAAAGTTTGTCTGCTACAGACGTTTGGTATGAAAGAAAAAAAAGTGCATTCATTTGAAAATACTTTTTTCTGTCTGGCAAAACTTTAAAACATTATTTCAACTGAGCCATCAATGTTCCTCGTCAATTTACTTCATAACATTACTTTATTACCAAATAAATACAAAACTTGAGGAAAAATATAAGCATGATTGCATTACATGCATTTATATTTGTGCATGTTTTGCATGAATGGAAATCTTCATTTTGATCGGAGAATTAGCATCGATGAAAACTAATTAAAAAAGGTTAAAACGTGTAAGAAAAAGGTTGTTCATCACAAAATAAAGAATGGTGTCCTTCACTGTTCCACCGTATCTACTGATATCACTCATCTACAGTCCACAGCAGGCGTTAAAAGTCTTTTTTGTGTTGGATGGAGTCAGTCTGACTTCAGAATCTGATTGTCTCCTCAGTTTGACATTTTTCTTTACTTCTCTGTGGAAAGATAAAACAAGTGTGGTCATGGTTTGTGAGGTAAAACCTTTAAATTCAAAGTCTCTGGCCTCCTACCTCGCTAGATGCAGCACAGCCTCAACAACGTTGGTTCCCTCTTTGGCACTTGTTTCGCAGAACAAGGCGCCGTGCGTCTGCAAGCAAAACATCGACATACCTTACTGCAGTCAGTTTATTTAGACACGTGGGAGCACCAGGCATCTGTATCAACATTCTTTCATCAAGCGGAATTAAAATGTCCACACCTGGGCCAACCGTTCTCCGTGCAAACTGCTCACACAGCTTCCCTCTGGACGCTCCTCCCGCAGGTCGACCTTGTTTCCAATAACACACATAGGAATTTTTCCCTCTGCTGAATCCTGAATAAAAACAAAGGGCTTTGTAAAATATATTCCCACTTTTTGGCAGGGTTCTTCTCTGTCATCCTTTCAACATTTGTCAAAAAGCATTCCTACAGTTACCTGAATCTGATCCACCCACGCTCTGACGTTCAGGAAGCTGCTTTCTGAAGTGACATCATAGAGGAGCAGGACTCCATGAGCTTTGCGGAAATAGGACCTGGCAATGCTACGAAACCTACAGTAAAAAGAAATACAACTCTAATTTAGTCTACTGTGTTTTCCTCTCTTGAGTCATTACGAAAAGAGCACGTTGACATAGTTTGTCCTATGGCCATGGTGCAGTACCTCTCCTGCCCAGCTGTGTCCCATATCTGCAGGCTCGTCTTCTCTCCATCCACTAACATCCTCTTCATTTGGAAATCCACTCCTTAGAAGCCAAAAAAAGAAGATTTAAATATCTGAAATCAAGAACGAATCAGTGTCTGATTACATGTGATGTGCTTTCTGTGACACCCACCCAGCGTTGTCTGAATGTCTCCTCTGAACTCGTTGAGCGTCAGACGTAGCAGGAAGCTGGACTTTCCAGCTCCTGCATCTCCAGCTAAAACCAGGCGATACATCGGAGCAGGTTCCTCAGTTTCCTCTATGTTCGCTTCTAAAGGCTTCATAAACAGGCCAAAGATAAAAAAGCTCACCCAGTTTTATGTGGAAACTTCATTTATTGTGGCAATTCTTATTTATTTAGTTGAGTGTGAATGTATTCACCCTGGGAAATAAGTGAGTCAAGGTCCACTTAATTGTTATTCTGGAGCATTCCATCACATCTCACAGATTTTTCTATTATATAACCACCTGTTATCACATGGCCGTTGCTCCAAACTTCCAACTAAACAGAACTCCATCCACTTTTGAAAACTGTGAGATGTATTGAAAGCTCCAGAACAACCCAGAAAATGGACATCGAGTTCAGTTTTTGTCAAATGTATTTACCTATCTGAATTTCAAAGACATCCAAACCAGGAAATACTTTTAAAAAGTCGATGTTTATATAATATGATTAGTTTTTCAGATGTCATTAGTTTATTTCACTCTTGTTTTTACAACATGTATTTGAAACACATTTAAAGACAGTGATTTAAATCCTGTTAAAACGTGGTGCTTGGACCAAAATGCTACATTTTTACTGGGACCCCTACAAGGCTTTTTTTTACACAACCTGTTCAATGGGAGATTTAACAAGCAGCTCGTCGCAGTTAGCAGCGAACTCAAAGAAGAAGAAAATCTACTGACAAACTGGGGAGACAGTATGAGGTATGGGAGCTCCTAACCCTCCAAGCAGAGGATAAGATCAACGTCTATAACAATGAAGGTAAAGGATTGTTTTTGCCATGGTATTTTGTTGTTTACAAAGGGCACCGACGTCACACTAGACACCGACGCTGCTGTGTTATACGCCACGCCTCTTTTGCATGCAGGGCGCATGCATGCCATCTAAAATCACAAGCTGGAGTGATGGTATGCCACTGTTGGTTTGTTCAGGGTAAATAAACAGGGGGCTTAGAGAAAGGCCTTCGTTGTGGCACTATTGTGTGAACTCTCAGCTTAAATCTCAGGTGTCATGAGGTGATGAAAAGGAACACAAACACACTCTAAACTTAGTTTTTTTCCCGTCTTTGACACTGGAACGCTTCCCCATCAACAACAGGAAATAGATCACTCTTGGATTAAACTCGTTTCATCAGGTAAACAGTTGGTTGGAAGCAAAACTATTCAACCCCAGCTGTTTGCAATAAGCAGATTAAACAAAAACTGTTTAAATAGCTCAATGCAACAGATAATAAAAGTGTTTTTCTCACATGTAACACAAAATGCCACTTTTACTGACTACAGCGGACTCAAAATTGTTCCCTCCCTTAATGAAAAGCATCTCTAGTACTTTGTAGAGACCGTTTAGCTGCTATGTCTTGCTGCAAATGTGATGCATACCAGACAGCAGGAATCCTGAGGGATCTTAGCTCATTCCTCATGGGCAACCAACTTCTTGAAATCCCACCAGGGATTTTCTTTGGGATTCAAGTCAGGTGACTGTGATGGCCACTCTAGAATGTTCCAGGACTTCTTCTGAAACCAAGCCTTGGTGGACTTTGAGGTATTGTTGGGATCATTGTCCTTCTGGAAGGTCCACTGACGCCCAGGCTTCAGCTTCCTCACAGATGGCGAGATGTTTTCTTCTAGGATTTCCTGATACTTGATGGAATCCATCTAACCCTCTACACGCTGCAGGTTTCCAGTGGAAAGAAGTCCAAGCACAACCAAGCCCCAGAGCATCACTGAGGCATTGCCATGCTTCACTGTAGGATGTTCTTCCCAGCATGTGCTTCATTCTTCCTCCTCCAGATCTACTGCTTAAAGTTACAATTTTGTTTCATCGCTCCACAGAACAGCATCCCAACATTTCTGTTTCTAATCTAGATGGTTGTGAGCATGATGGAGCAGATTTTCTTTTCTTTTGTTTTGTGCTTTTGGGTCAGCAGTGGCACACATATTGGTCATGGAGCCTTTATGTAAATTTGGGCATTAACATGAGGTATGCTATTCAGGGGGGTGAATAATTTTGAGTCTGCAGTAGCCAATAAAAGTAACATTTTGGTTGAAAGTGAAAAAAAATTAAAATCTGTTCCCTATTTAAACTGCTCTTGTCTGATATGGTTATTGCAAACAGCTGAGAAATAGTATATTTTGCAAATAAACCTAATTTGGCTCAATGGGAGTTGAATGATTTTGCTTACAACTGTATGCAACCATGACGAGCCGTCGCAAGTGGAAATTTCTTCATTTTAAGGGGTCACAAGACAAAAGGGTTGGGAACCACTAACTGACAATGTCATTCATAGAGCCACGGTGCTAAAGAAACAACAACAAAACAACATTTAAACCACATTTCACCTTTGTGGAAAATGCTGACAAACGTCTTCTTAGGGACAATGCAATGGAGCTCGCCCTGCTGGGAGCTGCTGACACTGCAGCTTCAGATTTCACCTCTGATATCTGTAAGAGACAGAGCACATATCAACTTAAAGGCTTTCAAAGCTCAAACACACATGGGCTTTTATCTAATGTGACCCAATTGAACCTGATGTGTGTTCTGACCTCCACATCAGACAGGACACATGAGTAGCTGTGATGCACAGTTTCCACTGAGCTCTTGCTGTCATCGCTCTCATAATCGCTGCCCGAGCTCTCAGCTGTGTCCGTGACCAGGGAGACTCCACTGTCCAGGTATTTATCAGCCCAGGTGGCCACATGAGAGTAGGTCATTTTGCTGGCGTCCGGCTCTGAGCTGCACCGACACACACTTGAGCTATAAGCTGTGACAATTTAATTTGGATTCACAGAGGTGTGTAAAAAAACTTCAAGTACCTGCCATGGTTGAGTGTGCTCTGTCGGAGGGGTTTCATCCTTCGGGCTGGTATTTCATTTTGAGGCGAGAGCTGTGGACAGAATGTCAGGGAGGAAACTTTAGTTTTGAATTTTACATGAATTGTCAGAGCCAGTGGGCGTGTCATCAGCAAAACACCTACCCTCCTCTTTGATGCACTGGCCAATGCAGAGCGCAGCCCGTCATTACTGTCATACAGCGTTCTGTTTGTTTCTCTGGTGATGTGTTCAAGGAAATACAGGACAGGTTCAGGAACATGTACAAACTTTTACCTTCATATGGCAGATTTTGTGGCACTGACAATTCAAGTGGACTGGGTTCAACTTAACCTGGGTGGCATTTTACAGACTGGATGATGCAGAGTAAGAGGAGAAGATGAAAAGCATTCAAAACTCAGTTATTCACAGAGTTTCATTCATTCATTCAATCCATTGCTTTACTATGCAGCTCATATAGTATGCATTGTCCACTAAACCTATTCAATAAAAAGGTCAGGTTACTCAAATTAGTAAAAAAAAATAGAAATATTTTCAACACTGCTTAGCCCCATATTTAGCTTTTATAGTCTTTATTTCGCATTTAATAAATTTATCATACAACAAACTATAAAGTATAGTTGAACAACAATATAAGGACATTTTAAATGCTTTAATGTACAGTGTTTGTCAACAATTATTATTTCTCTTATGAACACATTTTATTATAACTGTGTTTCACTATATTGTTGTTATTTGTTTGTCGCTATTTGTTTGTACTAAAACCCTTAAGTTATAGTTATAGGTCTTGAAAAACACATTTATAAAAATGTATATCTGCTTCCAACACCATTATGGTGTGTTATACATCATGTATACAGTTTTATAAGTGCTAAATAAGTGCCTGTAAAGAAAAGTGTTAAGCAGCATTTTACAGTGAGGTCTGTGGGTTGTCTTCAGACATTGTTTAAACATATGTTCCAGATGTGAAATGCAATTTTGGATAACTATTTTTAATTTTCTATGACAAACAAAAGTCAACTTGCATGTAATATATTTCGGTGGTGACAGAAATCTTATGGGGTGTTAACACCAAACTTGAAGTAAATTTTTTTGTAAAGCGCAACTGCATACAAAGTCAATACAAAGCCGTGAGTAGAACACGAACACAAATGGTATGGCGCAAATATTGTGAAGACGCGAAAGTTGAGTTATTCGCGTCTTTGCGTACGTTGAAAAATTCAAACTTGGCTGAGAAATCTGTGTGACGTTGTGTCGGGAAATTCTCATTACATCACAATTCCAGATGTCGGTAGGACATTTATGCAGAAATGGAGCACAAGCTTGTCGTAGTTGTATGTGGACACACGGAGCCGTATGACACAACTTCGTAGACCTCCAGATAATGTTGTGAACTCAGACACGTCGCATTTAGTGAACTCAAATGATCCTGCAGTGACATTTGCATAAGTAAAGAGATGCGAACATTTGCTTTGCATTTGGTGTGTATTACAGACATCAAAGCCTGAGCTATTAAAACCAAAACTATCTGCCTAGCTTGACACCTCTAGAGGTCATTGGGATGTGGGAATTTTGTAATTTTGGATAAATGAACCTGTGAAACACATGATAGTAATTACCTTTTCATAGCTTCTGAAACAGTTGTCACTTTACTTACTACAGACCGCTTCATCAAGTAAAGGACAGACTTACTGGAGAACCTGAATCTGACTGGAATACGACTGGTATTCCAAAAGCATCCTCTTCAAATCATCTGTTTCTCTGTAAAGAAATACAAACTATATTTTACTAAATGTTGGATCATATTTTGTACCACAGGGCATGAGCTAAAAGACCAGGCCTCACCTTTCGTGTTGAGCTTTCTGGTCTGAATACATGTTCTTCAGCTTGTCCAGCTCTGAGTGCAGGACGGCGATGTCTGTCTGGGCTTGTAGCAGCGAGGTTCGCAGCTGCTCATTTTCCTGTGGGGAGATTTAGTGATTCACTGGGACAATTCTACACAACGCACTGTGTGCCTTGTTCAACTAAAGCAATCACTTCCACAATGACTTACCTGAGAGAAATCTCTGACTTGTCTGTTCAGCCTGGCCACCTCCTCCTTTGACTGTTTGAATTCAGAGTCCTCTTGGATCTTGACAAAAGACATTCACACAAGAATCTTTTTATTCATGCTTTCACGCTTTCTATTGATAAGCCAGTATGTTTTTTTTCTTCATTGAAAAAAGATGAAGAGAAAGCACTTCCAGACCTGTAGTTCCATCTTTTGGCAAACAAAGGAGGTGCAGGAGTGTTTTTTTTTTTTTAGCATGAACACACAACATAAATAAACATTTTGATAAAGGTCTTAATTTTTAAAAGAACTGTGACCATGAAGTGGGCTGAAAACAAACCTTTTAGTGTTCTGTGTTGCTGTCTTGTAACACTGCTTTTAAATTATCACAAGCATATCTGCACTGCTACTTTGAAACAGAGCAAATTACTATCTTGTTAAAATAAAGGCAGTTGGACTCAACAGTGATCCATACAATGTACCAAAGAACCAGCAGTCCATGGACATTAACATGTGGCCAGGAATCTGGTTTCCTGATATTTACATTGCATTTATCTGATTTTGACACCTAAAGGGATAGAAAAGCCTCAACGCTTGGTCGCACTTCAAGGATTTGTTGGTAGAATAAAGTGACAAGGACACGGATGGATATTCTGGTTGTATGTTCACAGGTTTGTACAAATACTGTATGTTCCTCACTGCCATATTCTACACCATTAGGACAACTTTATGAAGCTGGGGAAGTTGGGTTGACCTGCAATGAGCTTCTTCATAAATACAAAATGTTAACGTCTTTTGAGGATTTGTTGATCACAGATGTTCAACAGCAGATCCACGTTTCACTGCCTGGATTACAGGTGTTTCTGTGAATTGTAGCAATCCATTTGCTTCTCTTTTCTTTAGCTTCCTGCAGTCTGTAAAAATATAGCTCAGATTTCTTGATCAATCTACTTGTGCTGTCAGTCGCACAATAACTATTTCCCATTGTAGATGTGGTTTTTTAGTTTTTACAAATTAGCATCCAAGCTGTATGGCAACACTCCCGCTCAGTTTTCTGCCTCTCAGTGGGTGTAACCACACTGCCTACTGTGACATCACGCATATTGGCAATAAACTAATATTACCCAATATACAGTATTGGCCAGGCTAATTTATCAGCCTAGCTCAATGAGATATTGATGCCATATTGAGAAAATGAGCTGTATTGATGCTTCATCTCCCTGTTGAAGAGGATGTTACTGACATTGTAATGAATAACTTAAATCATGTAAACATAACTTCATTCACTTTGAGGTATAAATCATGATTTCTGCAAGTAGGTTTCCTGTAAGGAAGAAGATCACCGGGCCTTTCTTTAACCTGCTGGATGTTGGTCTTCACTATCAGTAATAATCAAGCTATCAGAGATGATCAGTCACAGTTCTAATGGTCTTATCATGCTATCTATGTATCCACAATAGCCCTAATGCAAAGCTTATGGTTTCAAAAGATGCACATTAGCCCATGGACAAGTAGTAGTCAGTAGTCACATTTTGCTGCAATGCATAATGTGAGTGGAGAAGCCAAATCTGCTCACAAGGGGAGACACACTATGAGTGAACTGTCCTCTAATGGAGACTGGCACAATGTAAACTGCACTGCAAAAAAGAGCAGCTAAAACAAAGTAGCTAAAATACAAGAAATAAACACTGAATTTGGGGAGAAAATGGTTTAATACAAGAGAAATTATCTGTCCATGCAGCAAGATAATTTTACTTGTCAAGAAATCTTAAAATAAGTTGGCTATAGTCTAAAAATAAGCAGACTAGATTAAAAAAAACCCACAGATCTAAGATTTTAAATCTTGGCAAGCACAGAACAATTTGCAGTGTGCTACTGTCTGTCTGGTGCAGCAGGGTTTTCCCTGAAATGAAGCCAGAGCTGCATATGCAGGAGATTTTGTGTTCCCTCTCATGATGTAAGAAAACATAATGTCTTCCTCACACAATCTGGTCACCATGGAAGAACAAAGAAAAGCCATGTTGTGTTGGAAAACTTACCTTTAACAGTCTCTCCACAGTAGCATGCAGGTCTGTCACCTTATTCTCATGCTTCCTCTGCACAGTTGCCAAAATTTCTTCCATTTTCTTTTGCTCCTACAAACATGAAACCAAAGGACTTAGAGGTGCAGACCGCTCAGGCCTTGAAGAGGGTCTTTCATCTGACTTTACAGAGGCTCTTTGTGAGCAGACTTGTATCCTGCCTCAGTGAGCTGCAACACAAATATGATGGTAGCTCACAAGAACCAATAAAGAACCGATAGAAAGTTTTACTTTACTATGAAATAGATGTATTTTAGTCCATTCTTGCACATGTTATTTATTGATTAAATGCAGCTGCTAATACAATAACCATTACATCCGGTTTTATCGTTTATCTTGACATTTCTAGAGTAAATCACAGGAGCGATCATCCACCATAAATACAGCAGGTACTGGAATACTTACCTCGTCTCTCACCCTCTCCTCTGTACTGGCTAGTTGCTGTTGTATATCGTCCTCCAGTTCTGTCAGCTGACTGTTGTTCATCTCCTCTGCCCTGTTTAAACAGACAAGTACGTTTGTAAGTTTGTGCTTCTAATTCTAAGCTGATCCTCCGACAGCAGCCCCACAGATTAACCCAGCAGGAAGAAAAATAAGAATCCATTCACATTGACTTCAAACGTGCTGCAGTTGTGAACGCTCTGCTCTCGTGAGAAAACACATGAACCAACCAGAGAAAAGGGAGGGCCTGCCTTCAACTCCATGGGTGTACTAACTGAGTCAGTGAGATTTTTCAATAAGACCTCACATGTTTATTTTAATTTAGTATAAGTTAAATTTAGTATCAGTTTTCTAAGGGTCACCACAGAGAGTGGAATTATGGGTACAATAGAAGATTCAAAGAAGGCAGGGCAGAACATTGAAACTCTTCATAGCTTCCTACTTCCTTGAAAGAGGAATGCCACCTTTCTCATGCCGTGTACTCAGTGAACCACAGAAACGGCTAAGACACACAATTACATCCCATTTGTAGGACTGAAATTCAATAGTCGGATCATGGCACTACATGGGGATCACTTAACAGATTGAAAGGAAATTATTAAGACACATCTTCCTCAAAACTCCAACACCTACAGTATTTACAACCACAGCTTATCTTGAATATCAGTAACCTGATACAAATACACAGGGGTGACCTCAACATAATTTTCCAGGAAACAGTGTATCTGAGCAGGTAAAGTTCATACGACTTGTCACTCTTGAAACTACAGCACACTATCTTGAAAATGAATACAATTGAAAGAAAACACTGTAAATATACTTATATAAAGTAGAAAATTTAATATTTTTTTTATAAAATGATATCATTTAGGAAATATATTGCTTCCAAAAGGTAAACTGTGAATGCCATTGAAACTGACCGACCAAAATATCCCAGCGGTGAGTTATTTCCTTCCATTTCTACATCAGTATAGTAACTAGTGAAGTGCCTGACAGGTGGAGGAGGAGGAGTCCCACATTTAAACCTAATAAAAACAACTGATAAGATTGCTCATATATAGTGCCAAACCTAGAAACTAGGACTGGACAATATTGGAAAAAACAAACGTTATGCTCTTTTTATTCATATATAAAATATGATATTAAAAAATAGAGGAAATTTCACCACATAAATGCAGTGTGTTATTCATGTGCAGATACAGAGTTAATCATATTTGTCATCATTTTTTGGTGTATTAAAGGTCTGTCCTCTTCGAACAAATCAAATCACTTTTCTTGCAGATTAGTCATGGAAAATGAGAATCATTTCAACAAAAAAGTTGCAGGACGTGTTGGAGCTGTCCTGTAATGAGACTATTGCACATGAGGATGCTGTTGCTGAAACGATATATTGTTCAGCCAAAAACTATACCTGCATATTTTATGCCTGTGCTGCTCTCATTAACCTCCATTATCAGTTGTTGAACAAGAAAAGCTCTGATCACCGGATGCTTCCTGTGGCTGTCCAGCACCAAATGTCTGGTAAAGAGCTGAAGACATGGAGACCAAAGTGGAGATGAAAGGAGATGAACACTGCATTCGTATTTGTCAGTGATCAGAAAAATGGCTCCTAACAAATGCTAATGTTGCACTGTGTTAACTGTGAAGATGATACTGTCAGTTGTGTTAGTCTATTGTTTGGATATGTTTCTGAATGCAGCTTTAAATTGAGCACAGTTAATCTGAGTCGATGCAGTGGGGTTTATTCAGTGGGGTTGTCTGGGTTTATTCAGCATCTCTGTGGATTACAGTCACAATAGAGCAGCAGCTGACAACTACTCTACAGGTAGTTTGGTTATAATAAGGACAATTATCACTGATAAATTCCATATCAATAAAAACTAACTCTCACAACTTAAAAGATTCACTTTTAAATCCTAGTGAATGTACGATTCAGATGCATTTGTTTTCTTTTTTCTATGTCACAGGTCAAATGCGGTGAACTATACTGACCCTACATAGGAAAACACTGACATTATACTGACATCCTTACCGCTTCAAACCGGTCTCCAGCTGTTCACATTCTAGTCTGTTGTCCAGGATTTGACTGACCAGAGAGTGGATGATTTCCTCATACTGCTGCAGCAGAGTCGTGTTTGCAGAGGAGTGAATGGCCTGGTAAAGATCAGCCAGCTGCTCCCTGAGACTGTGGAAAGAGAATAGTTACTCCCAACAACTACAAAGCACTCAGAGAGCAAATACCGCCACCAATGCCATCGTCACTCAAACCCAAACAATCATGTATTAGTTTCCAGGCTATGTCAGAACCAAATCCTGTAAGAACTGTTAATCAGAGGTGAATCATAAGTGATTAATAACAAACATCATACAGGTAAAAAAAAAAAATTTATTCATATGAAAATAAAACCAGTTGTGTTTAGTGGTTGAACATCATGAGTTGACCATGCCTGGATATCTTAATTTCGATTGCCTTTTATCATTCTTCATGATATTGGCAAAATTAAAAACAATTAAAAAAAAGGTTCCATGTCAAAATATATTTTAAAAAAACTGAATCCAAATCCGTACCCAGATCTACTTAAAAACATAATTGGCCCAAGATCTACCTTGACACAAAATGTCATTAAATTCTGAACGGATCAGTGTTGTTTTCTAAATTTTCCTCCAAAAGTCTTAGTATTAACTGATGCAGACGCAATGTAAAAAAGCTCCAAACGTAGTAATACTGGCACAGTTACAACATTTCATTAAACAAATAACACAACTATTGGATTAAACCCTATACACGTGATGATCAAATCAGCAACAGGTAGATGCCCTAAGATCATTTATTATTTCAGTTTAACTTATGATATAGTCTACTGCTGACGTTAAAGGCAGATCACATGTGTTTTAAGTGCTACCTGTAGGACATTGTTGACTGTTCTTGTTGAGCCGGATGTGTAGTTCACTGACCTGTCAGAAAGGGGACACTCCGCATCTATCTCTCCCGCAAACTCTTCCCACGGGCGGTTCTGGGACGACCCAGCGCCAAACGACGCCAGGTCCAGAGTCTCTGAAACCTCCCGAAACCTGGAGGAAAATTTTTTGTAGTCGATATATCCGTCATGGTCTACGTCGAACCTGTCGAACAGAGTTTGGATCTGGTTTTCAGGAACGTTGAGCTCGCGGCAGACAACGGTGAAGTCCTCGTGCTCGATATTACCGGACTTGTCCACATCACAGGCAGAAAATAGTCTCCGAAGGCTGGGTCGGGCCATAGTTGAACCATTAAAAACATATGAAATGTGATGTTAAAATTCACTCTCTTTAGAAATGATTTCGGCTGCGTGTCAGCCCAGTAACACCTCAGGTAAAGTGTAATGAAGGTCCCACAGAGGTACTAAAGAGCCATTCATTGGTCCAGATCTCAGGGTAGGCGGGTATCATCCGAAAGAATTTACCTGCTGCAAGCATCTATCAACTGCTGCAGCGTGAGAGATTAGACCTGTCGTCCGTGTGTGCAAGTAGGGCTGCTTGAACGCAACACATACGCAAGTTCTTGGCTTTATTTGCCTTGAAGGTGTAGTGCATGTGAGTTTTATCAGACACTCCCCTTTGTGACTCTTAGTTTGCAGAGTGTTTATGACTCCACCCTGGGAGATTAAAACAGTAAAAAAAAAATTTAGAAAAGCTAAATATTGTGGAAGTAGTTACACACAAGGAATTTCAAAACACACCAGTGTGTTTTTTGATTCTGCAAATATGGATTCTGTCATATTGCGTTCCTTTTTTTTAAATTTTAATAAAACCTCTGCCAAGGAGGTATAATGTTTTTGCCGACATTGGTTTGTCTGTTACCCAAAATTTGATAAACAAATTTTAAACGGATCATTAAATTTTGTGTCAAGGTTGATCTTCGACCAAGGAAGAACTGATTACATTTTGAGGTAGATCCGGGAATGGATTCGGATTCTGGTCCACTTTTTCATTTTCTTCAACTTTGCAGGATATATGGGCTTAGTGCTCTTATACAAAATCTAGTGCCAGTGAATGTCGTAAACAGTCATTTTGTCAAATGTGACCAGGATAGTTAGACATAAAAACTGTAAATATAACAGTACCAGATCTGGTGATCTAGATTGTTTAAATTTATTTGAGTCACAGAAAATCCCCATACTATGTTATAACAAGTTTATTTAGTTAATTTGGTTAATTTGATGTCAAATTTGACAAATCTTCAAAAGTTACTGAGCTAGATGTTGAAGTGTCATTTTTCATGAATAACTATCAAACTAATAACTATACCAATGTCTGGTTTTCATGGTCGAGGAGTCACATTATGAGGGTCAAACTATTATGGGACTGTTGCTTTTAGGAGTCATGACCTAATGGAGAAACCGATCTGCCTTGGCGGAGATAAAAACACAAGCACTATAAATCTCTTAGGTGATACAACTGGAGTATACAACATTTTAGGCGGTCAGTCATCAGTGTGGCCTCGATCAGCACTGATTACAGCAGTAATCCTCCTCCTAATGGACTGACACAACCTCCAGATGTCATCTGGTCAGAAATTAGCTGCAAATTAGCATTCACCGTGAACGAACTAGACAGCACTCTGTAAACCTCCGCCAAGGTAGCTCAGTTTCTCCACTTTATCATTACACCGAAAAGCAATTGTCCCATCATAGTTTGGCCCTCATTGTATTACTCTTGGTTCCTTGAGTGTGTATTCATCTGCATAAATACACAGCATAATGAGAGGATATGTTTTGTGTAGTAAAATCAGGACCCATTAGAATAAAAAAAAATTATCCATTTGATCTTTATTTGAAAAATTAAAATAAAGTGCTTTTTATGTACAATACAAAAAAGAAAAAACAAACAGTGATGTATGATACAAAAAATACAATTCACAATATTTTTACATTGGCAGCTGAATTTAAAAAACAATTTTTACATAAAAACTCTTTTTACTTGCAATACATGTTGACAACAGTCTGAGCAACTTGTACCATCACAAATACAAGGCCAGACTAAAATAGTGGTTTATTAAGAGAGAGCAGACAACTATACTTTCACTGTGGCATTATTAGTTTAGGCTTGTATTCAAATAAAAGCACGTTTAGTACCTGCACCTATTTTACTAAATCAGTGCCACTTTATATTTGTTCTGCACTCAACAATTTTTATATCGTTCTGACGACAGCCACGTCACCAAAAGCTGCCATTTGTGTTTTAACAGTCAAAGCATGAGTCCCTCACACTACATGATTGATTATAGATGACCAGTATTTGAAATTCACTCAGCGTCATCGTTGCAGTGCCATTTACAAGAAATGTAATGTAATACTAATGTTATTCTATAATTCAATATTTTAAAATCGGCCAGTGGTTATTTATGTGCTACAGTTTAATAATAAAATTTAGTCCCTGACTGAGGTTGAAGCCACCATAACAAATAGTTAAATAAAGAAAAAACACCTTGTGAGCACATACTGTACACAGTTGACAGTATTAACTTACATGTATCCTCCTTTCTGACCATGGCCAGTCCTGTCTGTCACACCTACAGTGTAGCATTTGACTCTACAGCACTACTACCTGGTTAGTTCATTATCCCAAGAGGCACGTCTCTTAATTATTGTTTCAGAAGGCATCATCCATTTTGCCCAAGGCAGATTTTTAATCAAATCCATAACCTGCATTATACTAAGGCTTTTCAACATCATGTGCAAATCCTATGCGGTCTAAGTCAAGCAGTAAACCTTTCTGCATTTTTTTCTCTGAGTCTTAAATTTTGCTGGTCGCATTACAACATTAGAGCCAAACTCAAGTAAGACTCAACGTTGTCTGACATGACAAATGCTTTCAAATGACTCCAACGTCTGACTCATGAATGTGGTGGATCATGTGGTTTATACTTGGTTATTTGTGAATTAGGAGATGGCTAATCAAGATAATTAAAAAGCACAATGCTTGTTTTTCACCGGATGAAAATGAAATTATTGCCTTTATAGTCGCCTTTAAAACCAATCAGAGGGCATGTCAAAGATGGGTGTACTTAATTATTTATTTCCCCTTGAGATTTGTAAGAGATATTTAACACATTAAAGACAGATTATTTAAAATATGTCTTTCTGTTAAATAAACGTTTGGCCACTCTTCTCCTTAAAATGCACCAAAATGGCTAAAATCTCTTGCATACCTGGAGTGTAATGTGTTGGTGTAATGCGAGCGAGTGTGGTGGGGGTGTGTGTTTGCAATGCCACTGATCATAAAGCAATTAACAGCGCCAACACCTTTGTGCTTACTCAGTCTTGAGGTGAGGTTTCCTTGGTGTTTACCCCACTTCACATTGTTTGCTTTGCATAGGATGCCTATCTCATGAAGAACAGCATGATAATACCTGGAATGAGATTTTTTTTTTCCCTTTATTACATTTGGTGACAGAAACCCCTGACTAACAGCAGGCTTATTTGTATGGACTAACAATACCAATACATATAGTAATGCATAATGCGCCTTCATTTATGATTACATCATTTTTTTGGTGTGTAGTGATCGAGGTGGTATGAGTTTGTCAACACTTCACTGAGGTGATTCCTTGTTTCTTTCACTTTTAAATTTCTTACCACAACTCTTGTCTGAATTCTTTCTCTGTTGCTGTGAGTAAGCCTTTTTTTCTTCTTCTTTCTAGCCTGTCACTGGATTGTTAGAGTCTATTCTTGTGTGTTTACTTGGCTACAGAACAGTACATTAGTGCATAGCCTCAGCGAAGGGGTCATGTCTCAGATGACATAATGAAAATAAAATGGCAAACACTGTGTCAGCGATAACATGTATATCACCTCCTTTCAAAGCATTACCAATAGAGTTTATGGACGGACTGAGTGGCGATGCTATGAGATTCCATCACTGAATCGCAGTTGTGACACCACCTCGACACTTGTTACATTCCTGTGAGCCGCAGGTGAAAACGCCAAAGTCTGAAGGCAAACTGGAACTTCTTCAGTGTGCTTTGAATGCGTTCAAATAAATGGGAAGTAAGAGGAAGATCAAATGAAATGCACATGGACCACAGAGACAAGAAACAAAACAAAAAAAAAAGACAAAGTGCAAAATCTGTGTAATGAAATGTCTCTCCGTGAAGAGTCTGATGTTCCTTTCTCGGGGGTTATGCTTATCTCAACAAGTGCACTCGTTCTTTTCAGTTTAAAATGAGTCACTCCACATCACATGAAGCCCGCCTCACACTATAGAGTCTTTAATCACGGAGCCCAGTCTGACCCGTGGCCGTGGACATGTGGGAGAGATCTCTACGTGGCTCTCTCTCAGGTTCAGAGGCCTCTTCTCTGACTCTGAGAAGCTCTTGCTGTTGTCAGGTGATGAGCACTCGTGCGGCGGAGTGCTGCAGATGTAGTTGTCATTAAGGGTCTGGTAGCCCTTGTGATCTGACACCGATGCTGTGACTGTGTTGCCATTTAGTGGCAAGTTCTCAGCCGGTTTCACCACTATTCTGGGCTTCTTCTGCTGCATGCTGGGGCACTCTCCCTCCTTGAGCATGGACTTCATGTGGTTCCGATTCCTGTAGACCACAAATAGGGAGAAGACCACGAGGGAAAAAGCCAGGAGGGCACACACCACTATCAGCTCATTCCAGTAGGACTTAGTGTTGATCTGTGGAGAGCGGGCCTCTCCTGGCAGGATGACAAACTCCTCCTGGGAGATTTGTGGCGTATGTGAACGTCCTGTCAGGGTGGTGCTCTCCTGCTTGGCCTCGCCCCTCACACAGTAGTTCGCCAGCAGCTGTCTGAAGCCTTCCTCCACTGACCAGCACTCGTAAGTTTCCTGCCTGTCAGCGTGAGCTACCACTACTAGCCCCCCTTCTGGGCTGGGATAATGGAAGTGACCTGCGCTCTCTCTGAACTCCCACCTCCTTTCCGCTAAATTGGAGCGCAGCTTGCAAGGTAGTACTTTGAACATGTTGGCGGGGATAATGATCACCTGGCATGAAGTCATTCCTGTGGAAAGAAAAGCAGAGACAAAAATCAAGTCAGATAATACATGATATAAGCTGTTGCACATTTTCTAAGGCAGAATTCAAACTATAGTGTTTTGACATAATTAACACATTTGCAATCCAGAATCAAATGAAAGACAAAGCATGTCTTGTTCTATGACAGTGCAGAGAAGTTCACGTACGTGTAGGCTGAGGTTTAGCAAACCGTGGGCTTGGCACTGTTTTGTTGCAAATAGCTGAAGTGTCTGCTTCATCTACATCCTGTTGCCAGGCACTGAAACACATCAATTTAATTAGAGAGTGAGATTTCTATTTATTACAGAGGGTATGCATGTGATGTAACAGTAGGTGGAAGTTTCATCCACTGAGCGACAGTGTTACCATGCAGCTTAAATGCCACAAAAACAAAAAAACAAAAAAAAAACACATCTACAATGGGTAAGAGCTATTGTGCAATTGGTGGTAGAAAAAGATTGAAGAAGAGATCTGAGCTATCTTTTTACAGACTGCAGAAAGCTAAAGAAAAGAGAAGCAAATGGATCGCTGCAAACAGAAGCACCTGTAATCCAGACACTGAAAGGTGGATCTGCTGTTGAGTGACCAACACATGTGACCAACGTATCCTCAGATATTTATCACATTTGTCGAGCAACTCCTTGCAGGTCAAACCAAGATTCTCAGCTTCATAAGGTTGTCCTAATGGTGTAGGATATGGCTATATACACTATATATATGTACACTACACAGTGTGTCATTGCACATCTCTACTCTGGATATGACTGTAAACATCAATGCTGCAATATGAAAAGATGTCTCTCCAAGTTGTAATGTAACAATATTTGTATAAACCTGTCCACATACAACCAGAATAACCATCGTTGTCCTTGTCACTTTAATGTCTCCAACAAGTCCTGTCTTGAAGTACGACTACAAATCATACCCTCTATAGAAATATATGTCTGAAAGCTTTAGCTGCAAACCTGTATCTAGATTATTGTGCAGAGGAATGCATACCTGCTTGCTGGAGTCTGTCTCACATCCACACACTGCCTCCCGTTCCAGGCACAGTACGGATCTCTGGAGAGGATGCACTCCCCACAGCTCTGATAATTGGTGCAGTTTGCTACTGGGACCTCCACCAGTTCAGAGAAAGAGGAAACATAAAGCTGACCCTGTAGAGGAGAGACAACAAATCAGGGGACAGGAAGGAAGTGTCCCAAATACAGTGACTGGGTTACTAGTTTCATCCATCCATCCAATCTTCCTTGTTTGACCCTGTACTAAAAACAGTACACTTAGCTTTACACCAGCTTAATACCAGAATGTCTTTGCGTGAAAGACAAGTCTGTATTCAGGACGTGTCACAATTCCAGTTGTTAAAACCCAGCTGTTTACAGATCCCCTGAGAGAAAGTTTTATGTAATTAGCTCATTGAACATGAGGTCTGCTTTAGGCTGCGACTCGCGATGCCTCATGGAATCTCTAAACTGCCAACAAATGCATTTACCAAACATCTCATTAGTTCACACACTATGACAAAGCTCTGTAAAAATGTTGCGCTTGTTTTCTGTCTCAGCACTCCACCCTACCTTTTCAGTGTCCAGCTCAATGTGTTGGACTGGTTGGGAGTCACGGAAAAGCACCATCTCCTCGATAATGTGCATCTTGTTGTTGACATTTATGGCTTTATGAAGTCTCCCATCATCTACGAGACACAGGGCAACTCGACATTAGATTGAACTCTTTGTGATCAATAATGCAGGATGCTACAAAGGGGTTGTTGAGCGCGCTTGTGTATGATTATGAGTGTGCAGTTACGTACCTGTGCCTATGAAGAGCACATTGTAATCCTTTTTCGCTGCCTGTACTCGATGGACGGCGATCTGCGTGTAGCGAACGTTACGTTTAAGCAGGAGAGGCTGGCTGCGGATCACACTGTCCATCAGGAAGTGGTCTTTGACGAAATTCAGCACCTTGTCAGGCATGTGCAGTGAGGAGGAGATGCCCTGTTCCCTGGCAGCGTTTGTGATACACTGTGGAGGCATCGCATCGAGTAATTTACATATGTGAAAATGATACTAATTGCAGCTGTACGGCACCTCAGTTCTTCTTTTGCTTTAAAAATTTTGCAGTGATTCGTCTGTGATAAGTCAACCAGGAAATGAAAGCAACAGTAACTTTATAAGAATGATGTTTAGGAAGAGAGGTGGGGTAAGAGAGGTGGGGTAATTACTCGATGGGTAATTGTTTGGGCTTTGATCGTCTGTCAAGATTGAGGATGTGACTGATGAGCAGACATGAATGTGTGAAACTCATGTCACGATGTGGCGTTGGGTTCTGGTGTGTGTGTCTACAGGTTCTCCAGGAGGGGGCAGCATGCAAACACTCACCACTCCAGGCCGAGGCTCTGGGACCGGATGGTTGTATGTGTACCACTGTTGAGTCTCTCGATTGACCTCACGGTAACGCCCATTGAATGCCTTTTCCACCTGGTCCATAGTGAAGGAACACACTGCAGAGCTTCCGGAAGCACCTTTGTACCTTATAACACAAGAGCAAGCATCTCTGATTGATCATTTATTTCATTCTGATCATCCATCCATCCATTTTCTGTGATCGCTTAACCCAGGATCTTCTTGCTAACCATTACACCAGCATGTGTCATTCTCATCTTGTATAAACTTATAGAAAATTATATCTGGCCTTATGAAGAGGATGTTTAACACTGAAATCCTAAACAACTCAGTAAGGAGACTAAATGAGGAAATGCAGACGGGAAGAAGTAGTTGAATCCAGTAAAAAGCATCTCCTCTCTTCTGTTGTTAACAATTAATGTTTTTTGTACATGATTGATTATATTTTAGGTGAATTTTATCGCTACATCAAGGTCTAAATGTTGCTTACAAGCCTTCATCAACACAGCCATGTAATTGTGTTGGAGAAAGTTTAAAATTCCATTTGTTTTATTACATTTTATGCCAAATAAATTACAGTTAAGATAATCAGTCTAACAAATATCAGAATCAGACCTATAAAACACAAGACATGCAGAGATTTTGTAACTGTACATTGCAAGAACACCAAAATTATTAAAGCTCTGAGACAATCCTCAAAGGTTGCCCTTTGGTTTCAATTAAAACATTTTTATAGCATATAAATACAGACAAAGAGACATGTTTATTCCTCATGTGTGCCAGATTTGCACAACATATTTGAAGGTATCACTATATTAGTTTGGTGATGTGTAAATCAAAGCAGGTCCTCACCACTGAGACGTGAAGACTCCATAAAACAAAGTGTTCTTCCAGTCGTCTGGACGGGGCGTCAGCACAAACATGTCTTGGATTATGTTGAAGGGGAAGCCATCATCAGGTAGAGAGCACAAGAGTTGAGCCTTCAGGAAAGTTGTCCATTTCTTCTGCAGTACCCTCTCTCCTCCCATGTCACCCTGCAACACAAATATTGTAGGTGTGCAGCTGTTTAACATGTGGCCAGTAGAGGGTGAGAGAACATAAGACTGATCCCTGTCTGAGGTAGAGACTGTTCACAAACTGGTTTGGTGATTTGATGGCATCTGACTGGCTTGTAAAAGACGTGAAATAATAATATGCACCATATGGGATGTTGTAATGGCATATCTTACATACCATAACATATAGTACATATTACATTATGTTATATTAGGAAAATTATCTGGCATTTTTATCTACTTTCTTCAGAGACAAAGAAAAGTGTCCAAAGGTGAAGCTGCTTGAATTGACACAATTGAAAAACATTAACCTCACATAGTAAAACCATAATGAGCTAAATCAATGGTGTGTATAGTACAGACATACCCTGAAGGCAGCAGACTTCTGGGCCATGAAAACAATATACATCATCACAACTGGCTCAGAATAAAAAACATTTGGGTTTTTAAGAAGGGCAAATGCTTTTAAACAAAAAAAGAAAAAGAAGCATCGCTCCCTGAAAATCTGTCTTCACTGACACAAGGGCTGTGTTGTTGTTTTTTTTGCCATTGATGTGTAGCACAGGACCTCCTTGACATGCAGACCAAGCTGGCTGCAGATTGTACAATGAGATATGTGTGTACAGGAGAGCAACCACATCTTTACGCCTCAATGTAAAAGTAATTCACATGATGTAAAACTGTAACTATATTCCATAAGGAGTTACAGGCCTCGAGGAGATGACGCCAGATGTTTTACCAGCATAAACCATGAGCCTTATTCTTGCCAGAACAGCTGGAATTTAAAAGGAGGATCTCCTGCACCAGCCACACTGTCTGTTTACATTCAAATCATGGCAACAATTATTCCAATTTCCTCGGGGGCATAGATCCAACAAGACAAAAAGTTGGAGCAAATAAGTAGTTTTAAAAAGTCATTCAGAGAAAGAGCAGAGGATCAAAGAGAAAAGATCTAAACATGAAATCATTTAACGTGAAGTTTAAATTGAGACCACTTTAGTGTTACATTAATCAGAGGAAATGGCAGTGCTGAATGGGAGGGGAAATGACACATGACCAACACTGAGCTTCTGAAGCAATTACTTCCTGTAGTAACCCATGCAGCTAACGAGCAACATACAGCATCCTCTGTCATCCTCCTGCCTGAACCGAGTTTTATCATTTAATTCCACTCTGTGTTTAAAATGACTTCTGAATAATTGGAGCAAATGCATCCCACTCATTCATCCCTTGTAAAAGCAGCCCTTGTTCAAAAGGCTGCCCAAAAAGCCTTGAACATGTGGGCAGTGATGGCCTCTCTCTGGAAAACTGAACAGTCCTGCAAATAGGAACATGCTCTGTTTATCATTCCACAGTTAGCCTCAATGAAGTGGAACCTGTGTGCTAAACACCAGCAAAGAGAGGGACTGCAGATAACATAATCAGTCAAACAAGGGTACGGGTGGAATTTAAGATAATGATTAATGGGGATAACTATACAGTTTTACATAAAGGGACAACATACAGTATATCTTCTGAGAATTTACCTCATTTTAAAGCTTGGTTTTATATTTTTAAATCTTTTATTTAGCTGTCACACATCAATAAAGTGACACATATTCCTTGTGGACCATGTGCATGTGAGAAAACCCATAATCAACATGAGTATTTACATTTATATACTGTTAACTAGAATTATTTTCTTCATCTGGATGAAAAACTGAGTGATGAAGAAAATCTAACCCTGTGGACAGCGTCTGGCTGAGACATCCCTGTGATTCACAGCCGAACCACCTCAGGGGTTAAATGTGATGCACTCACTGAAGGTGATGTGTTGGTTTTATATGACAGCAGGATGACTGTCAGACACACACCTGGAGATGAAATGAAAATAAAAAATATATATACTGGCTCTCCATGTAGTTTCCTAATAAGTTAACAATGCAGACAGAACTGATATAAAAACAAATATTGAAAAAAGCATTTTTTTATGGTGTCGCAGGACAAATTTGAAATACAAAACATGTCTTTACCCAACAGCTTTAATCTGGCATATTTTGACTGAACATCAGACTGTCAGCTAGTCTTTTTTCATTCTCTTTGGACTGTGATACACATGATTGCTTTCACAGAAAAGCAGCAGTCTGATCTCCAGAACTGGCTTGCGATGCTTCGATGTTTACAGAACTGAAGGACCATAAATATTAACAAATGCTGTGTGGTCTGGACTTTAGTTCAAAAGCCCTGGGTTTAAGTATTTCAGCAGGTGATAAATATTTCTTTGCATGGATCTTATTCTACAGTACTATTGAACCATTTTGAGTTGGCAAATGAGTCCTGTCTGAACACAAATATTTGGTGAAACATGATAAGAATTGAGGGAGGAGAAGGTCTGGAGAAAAAGAATCAAACAGAGGCAAATCTGCAGGAGAAATGTTTTTCTGTAACAAGAGAATCTGCGTCACTGCCCAGAAAGATTTTTGAGCTCCACTTATCATATTTATGCTATCAGAAGCTTTCAGAAGAATATGTTTACATCACATAGAACACAAACACAAATGAAACGCACAATGTTCTGATAGATTCATATAGTGATGGGTGGGGGGAGTCAGTAGATGTTGCTCAAGGGGAAAAAGGCCCCCTTTTTAGAGGGAGTATCTGCCTTCAAGCATCTCTCACCTTACACACTCGAGCAATGCGCGACACAATGGTGTTGTCAAAGAAATCAAACTCCTTTCCTGCTTCACTGAAGAAGAAGTAAATCTTATCGTCATCGCCCACCAGGTTGCCCCTGGGCAGGCTCTCTTGTATGTAGGCAGAGCCAACAAAGGCTGGGTCTGAAAGAAAACCAATGTAACAGTGTGTGAAACTCAGGCATCCAGGGACGTATATCAATGTTCCCTCTGACATCAACACACGAAACGGAAAATTCAGTTTCATCAGGGACTTATAGGTAAGTATTTTTCATCTACATTCATCTGATGGTGTCAGATTATAGGCATAAACAAATTAATGATAAATATAATCTTTATTATATAAAGATATAATAATAAAAAGCACTGTCTTCCAGCCCAAAACTTGTACCTTGAAGCCAGTTGAGTGAGTTTTCTGTTTTTAGAGAAGTTCCTTGGTTTAGACTCTTGTAAATGATGGGTTCATTCCCTTGGAAATTACTGACTGTGCCAGCATACAGCTCTCCATCTGCAACGCAGTGAAGAAGAGCAACATAATCACAGTCTTATCCATTAGGGAATGGGCTTCTGCGTCATACACAATAATGAAATCCAGAGGTTATGTGTCTTCATATCAACCACCTCTGTCGAGTTAGGCTTTGTGAAAGTCACTCTGGGACCTACCAGCCATGATGGCAGTGGATTTGTATTCGGGGTTGAAGGGGCAGCGGCTTCGCCCATCCTCTGTAACAATCTCACCGGTACCACTCTTGACGAGGGAAAAGTCTGCAGTTTTCTGGAGAACATCCACAAACATGTCACATCAAGCTTAGTTGCTAAATAGAGCTGTAACCTGCTGCCTGTCTGTCCCACAGTGAAAAGGTAGTTAGTCAGTCTTGAGATAAGCACAGGCCATTCCTGTGTGTTTGTTAAAGATTGTTCTGCTTTAAAAGATTTGTAGTAAAAGCCTGCAAACTGGGTCAATTCTTGTATAATCTAATTGCATGCATTAAATATTTTGATACATTTCCCTTTGGCACAGGAGGTAATAAAATAATGCACATACAGTATATTAAATCTAGCAGGGCATAGGCCTCAGCCAGACTGCTAAGTGAGCTGAGAGGCAGGAAGCAACATGCATCAGATTTTAGCTGCTCTTCCTCTAGAACCTAATAAAAAAAGATGCTACATATAAAGTTCTGCATCAGGGCAAATCAATTTGATCGACACAATGACTGGCACAGCTTCTTAGACCATGCACATGCACAGGTACTCTACTTGCACTGCGACAGATGTGACTTTTTCATATGAAGACTTACAATGTAAGCACAGGAGGGGCTGAAGGCGTATGTTCCACAAACATACAGATGAGTGCTGTTCATACGCAGTAAAATCTTTATGTAGTTGAAGCAATCCGTCTGTATTGGAAAGACAGAAAATTTTGAGATCAATACTTAAAAAAACAAAAAACACAGATTGTTCCTGCTAATGTGTTCCCTCCAACCAAATGAGTAATCATTAATTCAGGTCTGTTTACATATGAAAGTGGTGGTGGAGTAAGCTAACAAAAGAAAGAGTGTCATAAAGGAAAGGTTGGTTTAAAAGGAAGGGAAAAATCCATTGTTAGAATGGAAAGCTACAACTTGGCAGGAAATTTCCAGGGTTCTACCCTGGCTCTGTTTCCTACGCGCCAGACAACAATGGTCAACTTGACCAATGAAGCACACCTGCAGTCATGTAAATATAGTTTATAGCACTGTCTAAGTTTAGTTAAGTGAGCCTCTTACACCATCAGTTCACTTGCCTGCAGGTCTTTGCCTTTGAAGCTGCACTCTTCTCTCTTCCTCTCTGGAGTTTTCCATGTGAGCTGCAGGAAAAACACCGTCAGACTCATACTGTAGCTGTAATACAGTGAGGTGGGTTACATGCATGTTGGATTTCTGGTATTGTATCATATTTATAATCATATTCATATTGCACCTACAGTATGAGACCTTATTATAACTACATTGATATTGACACAGATGTTTGGCTCTTACATTTCTTTGCAGCTTGACTGCACTGATATCAGTGAGGTTGAGAGCGAAGAGACTCTCCCGCGCACCAACGTACAGCGTGTTGTCCTCTTTACTGAGGTGCAGAGTGGTAAAGTTGAAGACACCACTGACTGAGAAACGCCGGGTTGTCCTCTCCTTTGCATCTGGAGAGAAACAGACATAGACAGAGGAGACATATGCTGTCATGCATGAATTAATCTGACCATGTTAAAGATGAAGAGTATACCATAAATGATAAAAGCCATATTAAGATACTGACGACAAAAAATCAAGCTCTACAGAGGATCTACAGCACAACTAAGGATGTGGGCCTTATGCAGTACTGAATACAAGTGGAGAAAAAAATGAATGAAAGAAATCATTGTGTCTGTGTGTGTGTGTGTGTGTGTGTGTGTGTGTGTGTGTCTGTGTGTGTGTGTGTGTGTGTGTGTGTGTGTGTGTGTGTGTGTGTGTGTGTGCAGCTGCAACTTCTAAAACATGTCAGTTCATCAGAAAGAGATAACAAGAAATCTGAGCAACAGGCTGTGACAATTCATCATATTTCTCTGGCGTTAAGTGAATGATTTGCTCCAGCTACATTAACACCTTCAGACTAGAGCCTAGGGTTAAATCATGAACTCTCTTAATCACTGCTTTAAAGGCCACATGAATCTCAGGTCTGCAGCAGCCTGGAGGCTTTCACTGTTGGCCCAGCTTGAACAACTTGCCTTAATTACATGCCAGTATAAACAGAGGCAGGGAGCTGATGGAAACTCAATGTGACTAAAGCTCTGATACAGGAGCTTTGCCCCTGTAATGAGGCAAATGAGAGAAAAACAAGAGGCCAAAGAACTGTACAAAATTACTGGCGAGTGGAGGGGGGGGGGTGCTTAACATTATGCTTCACTTTTTAAGAAAGCAAGGCACTCCACAGATTTAATCATATTCTCTCTTGATCCTTGTCTTGATTCACAAAAATATCTTCCAAAAACTCAAATATGACGTAACTGTGCTGAATTAGTTCCAGTACTGTTCAATTACTTAATAAACAAAACAGACAAAACACATAAATTTTAGATGGTGTGCCCCAATTTAAATCATAACATTGTGCTGGAACAATAATGTTCACATAGCCACCGATCAAACATTAAAAATTCAATTAGCAGATACCTAATTTATGGACAATGTTATAAAATAGATAATATTCTAATCACTTCATTTTTGAACAGAGATTTGATATAACTTCCACCAACATTACACCAAATGTGTCTTTTTGCTGCTATATATAATGGACTAACTTTTTTTTTCATTTTGTGGGGGTGGGAATAGCTGTTAATACAACCAATATTTAAAAACTGAAATTTATGAAGAAATAAAATGTAAATAAGTAAAAAATACACAACTATCTCCCTTTTATGATTCCATCTTCGAAAAATAAATAAATAAATACATATAAAAGTCACAGTGTCTCTTCCAAGCATTCTGCAAGTCAACAAAAACAGAATATATTATTATATTGAGACAAAGCCAGTTTTTTTTAATGCCTTTAATGTATAGGACAGCTGAAGACGTGACAGGAAATGTGGGAGAGAGAGTGGGGGTAAGACATGCGGCAAATGGCCAGGGGTTGGAATGGAACCCGCGCCGACCATCAGAGGACTATAGCCTCGGTACACGGGGCACGCGCTCTAACCACTGCACTATCTGCGCCCACAAAGCCAATTTTACTATTGTCAGTTGAGCCAATTTTCACTGTATTTTCACTTTCCAGACAGCCAGGCAGATTCTTACTCGATGAAAACCATAGATACTGGTGGTAATCATGACAATTATGGCACTTCCTCGCATAAAAACACTAATCCAGTCCAGATAGAGTAAGGTGTCATTATGTTGTACCGATAATAAGCACAATATGTGGTACCTACTCTGTAGTATGTGTGACCTGCTATAATCTCACCTCAGGGGAAGGTAAACGGGGGTTGAGAGACTTCCTATCCCTCGGGAAAACAACATGTTAATAGCAGCCCATCGCCGCAGCAACAGAGCCACAGTGTAGTTAAATCTGTCCGTAAAACCACAAGAGACTCTGCTCTATGTACTGCACTCTCTCTTTTTCACTATCATTACAGGATAAATGGAGTGCCGCCTCATGCCTCCACGGTTCCCCCTTTTTTCCTCCCCGCAGAGCCTTGGGCAAGTTTAACTGTGATTTACAGTGAGAGAGACACAATGGCCAAAGTCTGAACCAAAACAAAAGCTTTGAGGGATTTCACAGAGGAGGAGAGATACATACTTTTTCTCTGCAGTCAGATCACCACTGTCATACTTAATGTTCACAGCTGACAAAGAAAAACATTAAGGTCCCTAATTGTGTATCATTAAAGAAATCCTGAAGGGTTTGCACCACACAAAGCTTTCCATTTATAAATTCAGGAAAACATTAATCATCTTTCAGTAAATACCTTGAATTGGTTCACAAGTCTTTATCCAGCAGAGGGGAAGGTAATTGTTAAATGTTATGTTTTAATGTTATGTTTTGCTCTTTTTTTCTATTTAGCTTAAAGAATTGACTGGTCAGTCTTAAAATGGTTAAAAGGTTAAAAATGCCTCAAGATGTTTAGAGCACCTCTAATGAATAAGAATTTTAGCATCTTTCAGCTTAACTGTTTTGATTTTGCAACTTCAGCTAAAAAGATAATAAGCAAGATGTTTCCCTTTGAAGTTGGTAGAAACCCAAAAAAATGCTAAAAGGAATGAATAGATGTGGAAAGAAAACAAAATACTAAGTAAATAAGTAAATGCTGTCGTAGAACTTGTTGTAACCTTTAGTTCTTATGAGTTTGTGCCTTAACAACTATATGAATGTGGTGATTTTCTGTATGAACATTATAATAAATGATAAAGAAGTTTCACTTAGTTAGTGTTAATAACTTGTTGATGTGGCAGTCATTAGCAACGACACGATCCACAGACCGCAAAACCCAGACAGAATAACTACTAAAGGTCAAATATCGTGCAGACTGTTAATGAGTATACCCTGCTTGAACTCGTCCCACCTTCCCCTCTGCGTACACCACAGCCTCCATTGTTGTTCGTCAGTCTGAGGTTGACTCTTGAGGGCCATATCATGACAATGTGGCCCCAGAAATGTTGTGGTCAGGAAGAGGCAAACGGACAGGACACTTCGGAGGTATAACTTAAGAGTGTGGAAGCGGTTTGTATCTGCTGCAGCCACAGAGACGGGGTGTCACACAAGTGACCATAATGTCACTACAATGTACAGTATGACACACCTTTTCTCTTTGTTAGACATTTTGCCGATCTTGCTTTTGTTCTTAAGAGGAGAATCTTTGGAAAAAAACAACTTCTTATTAAGAATAGATATTTATAATAAAAATGTTATCAGCCTTTTCACAATGACAATAAAGCAAATTAATTCTGTATAAGCAACTTTATTCATAGCGGAAAGATGATTACTAATGTAGTTCTGACTGAATTATCCTCAACACAAGTAACCCTTTATGTGATATTTCAATGGTCGGTTCAAACCAAATCAATGTGTGGATAAAGATAATCAATACTGATTTGTATAAATTTATTAAGCCCTGGCCCGACACTCAGCCACCCAAAGGTAAAAGGGGGAAGGAGTCGACGAATAATCAGAGCGAATAATTGAAACAAGGCCAAGTGAAGGCTGAACGTGTGTGTTCACTTCCACATATGGTTGTCATTGCAGTTTTCTCAGCTCTACTCGTACACTTAGCGGCTGATTAGATGGTCAAGTGACTGTACCTATTCGGCACTTTACCTCACAGACAGGTGGCAGAGGCTACCGTGCAAGGTGCCATCTTCCTTTTCAAAAGTATTTTGGGAGAGAGACGCGCAGTCGAGCTGACAAAGTAGCCAACCAGCTACTACTTTGTCTGGCAGGCTTCGGCCTCTGGCACTCAGCATGTGCAGCAGTGTCCTCCAGAGACGTGAATTTCCACTACCAGGCTTCACAAGGACATTTTAACGGGAAAAACCAAGCAATACTCCCTCGTGCCCTCTTTGGTTAGTCTGTGCGGCTCACTGCTTTTCCTGGTGCACCAGTTCTCACAGTGAGGCTGCTGCCCCAGTGCGTAAGCGCAAACCGCACAATTCAATGGTGGCGTGCTGAGAGCCTCTGAACGACAGCATTCCCAGAGGAGCGAGGGGCCAGCTCTCTTCTGTGTGTGGCAGTGGATATAAGACTGTCTCTATCTTGTAAGTAGATTGCTTGTCTTTCTCTGTCTCTTCTAATCATCACGTCCTAACAGCCTGCAGACCTGGAAATCAGAGTGCCTTATATAGAGTCTGTGCGTGCCTGCATAGACGGTGTGTCTCGCTAAATTATCCACGTCTTCGGTCAGCTGGGGATGATCCCAGTACATGTGGTTCATGTTTACATCTTTCACATAAATTAACACGCAGAACAAAGCTAGATTTGGCTCCACTTTGCTGTCTCTACGATGATGGAAACACAGGTCACAGGTTAAGCAAGTGCAAAATGAAAACACTACATTGAAATGGAAGCAGAGCTCTACAACTCGACACATCACTCGATCACCAGACCTTGGATTCAGAGAGAGCAGCTGATTCTGGTTTAGAGCAATTTATATTTGACCCTTGAAAAAAAAAGTGCACAAAAAGCCCAGTCCTTCAACCTCTGTTAGCTGTAGGCAATACAAGATCATTGTCATTATTATGCAATTAAAAGTCATTTTAGCAAATGATGCTGTTAAACGGATTGCCTAGACTGGCTTGATAATCTATTCAGAGGTAAAATTAATTATACTGGGCTAAGTATAAAGGAATCCTTCTACATTTTTGCAGCTGATAGCCTGATGGTTCTATGTCTAAAAAAAGGAGAAGGATAATTAAAGTTTGGAACATCCCCTCTAGAGGGAAACTGCAGAGTCATTTGTCCTTTGGTGGCAAATATCTAAGTGCTTTCTTTTGTAGGGCAACTATAACAGGCTGATTCAATCAGTGCCCTTTCTTATGAGGTTGTTGCATTTATCAGCTCTTACAGCTGTATGTTAAGGAGATCAGATGATTACATACCTCATTTAAAAAAAAAAAAAATTCTTGTTTAACTTCTGCCGGACTGAAAGAACACATTGTTACAAGAAAATATACTGTATGAGTGGCAAATAACTCTCCATCCAACTGGAGCAAAGTGAGCTCATGTGTAAACAAGGTAGACTGAGAAACAAAGATTACTGTCAACACTATTAAGGACCAGCAAAGATCTAAGTAGTTTGTATTGGTGCTTGTGATACTTCACTAGTAGATGACCTGGGAAAAAATGACCACAATAAACCCACAATGAGTCATCTTTAAGGGATGTCAGATGCCTCATTTCTAGTCTTTCAATCCAGTGTTTCACTCATTCATTTGGAGGGGCGGCCCGCCGCTGCAACAGGACCTCCCAGCCCCCCAAAAAAGGAAGGCACAAAATATTTTATTAATGGAATTTACGTAATTTATATGGGCACTCCTTTCATCTCAGCAGACCTTGAGCATCTGTTATGCATTGTGCTGTCCTGATCAATGACTTGACTCTTCTCTGCTCTGGTCTCGTGTTCCTGCCGAGGGCGTGTCTTAACCATGCATCTCGCACAGACACGTCAAAAACGGGACAGGTTGAGTGACAGTAACCAAAGTTACATGCAATAAAAACTTCGCCAAAACTGCACCACCTGCTGCCACCCAACCTGCTGCTACCCAACCTGAACCTTGTACCAGTGGCGAGGATGCTAACAAACTTAGGACGCTAGCCATGACACTATGCAATCGATCTAACTCCAGTCACAATATCACATTAGGTGTTTAATGGACAGGAATCACCACATATAATAAAAGTAGATTAAAATATTGATTTGTTAAATAGAATTTTTTTAATGTATCTTCTCTATTAATGTTCTAAAATCATTTATACAACGTGATAACAAAACTCCATATTTGTTTTTAGTTGATTGGTTTTTTGACATCATTCTGTAAATAAATTATTTCATTTTTGAGATATCCACATTTTACTAAAGAATACCTTACAGTCATTGTCTAGTTTTTGGCTTGATTCCTCCTTATTTAAAGGAACCTACTCCAGTCTGTGGCACCAGAGCACAGAAAGGTATGTGTAAGGTATAAAGGTATAAGGTGAACTCTGAATGGATATAAAGTGCCTAATTACAAGTACCTGGGAACCTGTCATGCAATTCAAAATTGTTTATTAAAAACACTGACAGCTGAGCTGTGATACATCAACGTTAAAAAGGACACAAGAGAAAAATACTTCAGGGAAGTAAAGGAGAAGCTACTGAGACAGAGCAAAAAGAAACCTGGGAATCTCCTTTTTGTCTTCATTTGCTGCTGTACTTGTTCAAGGACTGTGTTCAGGTTAGAACCGACGAACCCTCGTAAATCCAATCGCTATGATTAGAAATGATTACGACCCTTAGAGTGAAGCAACAACCACTGCGAGTCTCACTGGGTCAGTGTCAGAGCAAAGCCAGAACTCCCAGTACTGGCACACGTTCTGGTGACAGCAAGACAGAAAACAGGTCACACTGCAGCACTAACTAACTTATCCAGGTTTATAGTCATTATTAAGAGCTACTGTTGAATGGATAATTGTGCTGGAGAGAGGACCTGGGAAGCTGAAGGACAGTCAGTGAAACATCTGGAGTGCATTAAAACAACAGGCCAAGAGGTTCAATTCACCGGTAGATTCATTAGACAAGCACCCTGCTATTTGCCTTGGTAACTTGTGGGACTGCATCTTGTTAGCAGGATATTGTCTCCATTGCACCATGCTGATGCTTAGATTGGTGGTAATTTTGAGCACAGCATCAGGAAACAGGCGGAGGGAAGTCTTAATGTAAATGTTGCAAATGCTGTAAATGCCAAGGAAATTGTAAATTGTAGATATAAAGAATGTAAGCTGGATAATCACACAGCAGGGATGAGCAATAACAGGCTTTTGCTGGTGCCTTTTATAGGGGGGATAGAAACTAATGAATTGGTTAAACAAAACAACTTAATCCAAATCTATTGAACCTGTTGTTTGTAAAAGAGCTTTTACCTCAGCTCTGAACAAACCTTTTCTCACAGAAAAGGTTGACAGCGCGATCTGCTGCTCAGGGAGCAACACCGGCTAACCCCAGATTAACCACAACAATGTAAACCAGCTGCCAGTTCATCAAGACCTTACCATGACCCTTTCCTCAGATCAGGGCTGGGGCATGAAGAACAAAGACACTGTACATGAGGTCGTGGCACGGCTCTAACCGTGCAGCAGCACTCCTGACCTGCATAACTCCATGCTGCGTATTTACAACAGGAGCAGACACCGTTGTGATGGCCTCACAATGACAATGAATATTTACAGGATGTACAGGATCTGCTAAGTTTGATTTATACGCCATTCCCTGGGGGACTCAGCTCACACATCAGCAGTAGCAGAGTCAATATGATCGGTCTTATCGTGGTGGATTGAGAACAATCAATAAGGAGGACGCTGTGTCACTGTGCACACATATTCCAGCATCATAGCAGTACCACCTGTTGGATTTACTGCTGTATGTTTAAAGGGAAATAAATCACCCAGTCTTCCTCTTATCTAGGTTTAATCTATATAATAAAAATTATTGCTTCGTTAAAGCCGCAGTAGGTAACCTGTATAAAAAAATGACCGATTGTCATATTTTTAAAACTGTCACTACATCCTCACAGAAAATCCATGAAACGGATACTCTGTGAATAAAGCAGACTCCTGTAGCTTAGTGCAGGAATCCACCAGGCCTGAATCTAAACCACCAATCAGACTTGACTTTTAAATTGCTGCCTTAATTCAATATTTCTTGATCACAAGCAAGTAGAAAGAAAAAACTGAAAGCACACTCGAATATATAGATCATGCTATTCTATCAACATACCAATAAACTATTAAGTCTCCAATAGTTTAATTTAATAAACAGCAAATAAGCTGGATCCAGATATATATATTTTTGGCCCCTTTACCACAAAAAAGGATTTCAACTATTTGTAAATGATCAGACTTTCTTCCATTCTATTAAATTACTTTGTGCTTTGTTAAATTATGAGGAGCCTCATTCTTGCAATTTGTCATGGACTACATTATCATTCCATTAATCAAAACAACAAGAGGAACTAATTCATAACACAAATAACCCTCAAACAGTTACAATGACTTTCCACATTAGTGTCATATCCTTCAACAATTGAAGTGAATTGTGTTGAAGCATTCATCCCATTAAGAGCTGCTGTTTAGCTATGTGACACAGACACAGCATTGAAAAACGGTTATCTCACTCGCCACTGCTGCTTGCAACTCGTGGCCGTGGGCAAGGCCCCTAAATTAAACGAGAGCACAACTGTCTGCACGCATGAAGTCTAACAGAGAGCTGCGAAGATCAACAGCCCAAGACCAGGAACGAAACCGGCCTATAGGTGTGCCTTTAAATAGTGCTCCATCCCACTAAGCCACTCAGCATGGTCTGCATTAACAAAAGCGGAGAGAAAAGCAGATGCAGGCTCTACTCCCTGAACCCATGATCCGTCCTGATAGGCGCATAATGAGAACCAGACAAGTGTTCACACCATAGCACATACAAATCCCCATTCATTATTCATGGCAGATTACCCTCTTCATTAAGGCTGAGGCAGGGACAAGGGACAGAGAGGGCAAGACAGAAGAGGAGGGGAAGCCAGTCTACGAAAACGTTACCGGATGAGAAGCAGCAAAGGGACTCTAGCCTGCCTACACTTGCGAGGTTACGACACGTAAACCATCGAATGAACTGGCATCCATGATAAGACAGAGAGGACCAGAAACCATGACGAGACCAGGCAGTTTCTGCTGTGTCTCCTGGAGCCTGCAGCTCTGTATTCTGCTTTGACACACTAAACACAATGTGATAAAGCCCCCCTGCAGAGGGCTGGAAAATACCAGTATAGTTGGACCAGCATTACCAAAGCTAGACAAATTCTGTCACCAGGCCAGCTAACCTTCATCAGCAGGATGAAGCTTGTTTTTTTTCCTCCTACATCTAAAACCTATAATCTGGTCGTTTAAACACAAACATCATTGATGAGGGATTTCAGTCATTTTAGATATCATTTATCACACTTATGGCAAAAGCCAGCTATTAAATTTTAAGTCAGTAGGCCTTAACCTTAACATGCTCCTTGTTAAATCTTATTGTAGATTGTGGCTACCTTTGTTGTTATAGTTACAGCAAAATACAAACTGATGACTGAGGATAAGTCGTTAGTTCCAATAACATTGCCAAAACAGACACAAGATGGCAAAGACAACCTTGCTTATAGCTTCAGCTATACTGAACCCATAGCACCGCCATGCTCGTCTTTCAGGCTTCTGACATAATGGTTTTGTATGTTTTATATGTGTGTTTAACGTCGGCTGCACACCCTAAAAGCAAATCCTTCCATCAAAACAGGGTGAAGTGTGAACGAGTCTTTTCAGTGACTGATGGATGGTGTGTGTTGTTGTGAAATGCTCCACCAGGGACAAACTGTGGGCTTTGTTGAGGCTTTCAGGTGAGAGAGATTACCTGTTGGTATAGAGGTCCTGCATGATGGAAGGCACCTGTACAAGCTCAGACAGGCATGTTGGCTGACATATTTGAAAGTTTTGACTCAGCATTAGCTCCATACAGGAAGTTTTATCCTTGTCTATAATAGATTGCAAAGAGGGATCTACGAACACAATCTTCCCTGACATTAAGACTCTAATGATGCCTGAATCACTAACTGGAGTTCAATCATTGAAAGCCTGCATTGATCTCATAATCCATCATTTTGTTTAATTTTCCATGGAAAAACTAATGCAAAATAAATGTTTAAATCCAAGATGTCGTCTCAAGTGCACTGGTTTATCATTTGAATAATTACATACAAGATAATGATGATAAAATCACCACTTGGCAGAGGCCACAGTACTTTCTATGAGGAGAGCACAGCAATTTATGTAAGGTTCATTATGCATTTTTACGGGTGAACTATGACATATTGGTTATGTTTCAGTTCTGACTCAACGTTATGACAAATTATATAAAAGCAATAAGACTTGTGAGACTGTGCCTTATTGGTCTGTAAGTCGCAGCACAATAGGCCTGTTCATTTTGTAATTACGTCTGACCTGTAGGTACTCGACAGAACCGCCCTGATGAAGCTGCGATTGACAGTGAAGATTTACATGGGCCCATCTAAATCCTTTTAGCTCTTACAAAGGACACACATAAAATGTATTGATTTTTTTCAATGGACGGAGTTAATGAACAGGGACACCACTGGGAATTACATAATCAGCCCTGAAGCCAGGATGAGGCAGTGTAAAATGTAGGTATACTCCCTTATAATCAAGAACTACTAAATATTGAACAGTTTAACAGAAAACAGCTGCTGTTCCTGGTTACAGTTTGTGTGTTGACATGTTCCCTATACAGCTGTGTTTTTACCTTTGGGCACTGGCTAACTTGCATCAACTTTACTACACAGAACAAGAGAGAGCAGCAGCCTTGCTCGTTTTGTTGTTTATTAACAGTTTGCCAAGTGTTGCTGTTCATGCTAAAAGATGTCACAAACCCCCATATGGAGCTCCAGACACCCCCCTAAAGAATAAATCCATACATACATTTCACCTCCTCCTGCTGTGTTTTTTGTACACTGTGCTGCTGCAATACTGTAAATTTCCCCACTGTGGGACTAATAAAGGGATATCTTATCTTATCTTATCTTATCTTATCTTATCTTTTTTACGATGATGACACGCTTATTTTGTAGTCAAAAAGTTGATCAAACTTACTGTAGGAGAAGGTGAGGCGGGGAGTGACATCATTTTCCGTCACAGCTGTATGAAAGTAACCAACAAGCAGGACAATGTAGGCGGGGAGACAGAGCCAAGCCATTCTCATGGTCCACATGCCTCCTCAGGACCACCGGTCACGTCGCAGTATTTGCCTTTCAGGTTTTTTGGGAACTCATGAAGAGCGTCTTTTTTTAAGCCGTGTTTATTTTCTCTCCCTCTCTCTTCCTGCAGCTACTCGCTCCTCAAATGGAGGGTCAATGCACTGTTGTGTTGTCTGGGCGCTCCCTCGGCCTGCAGGAGATGACGCTGGTTTGAAACGACGATCTGTGACTTCAGTGCAAACCAGTAAGCTTCCACCACCATGTGCGTGGTTCACCGCAGGGGTCTCAGCTGAGATCTGCAAAGATGAAGATACAAAATTCATATGAGTGATTTGTATAAGCAACTTTGTCGGGTTCGTTGTTGATCTGGAAGGGTACTGAAACATTGTTCCAGCTTCTAAAATTGTCTCTTTGTCAAATGGTATTGCAAATTATCCAAAACAAACACATACACAGTACAAATATTTGAGATGTCAGCTCACGTGAATTATAAAGTGTTTTTATTCAGATTTTTCTGACACTCCATGAACTAAATATTTCGTTTTTTAAAATATTGGCGGAACAATAATGAAAGTTATTGTTAGTTGTGAGCTAGGGGCAGTAAGTTAAAAAAAATTACCATTGACAGAGTGGTTGAGCATTTTTTTTATCTTAACAGAGCACAAATCTGGCAACAAAAAAATCACACCGCATTCTATTTGAATTTTTGAGTTAAAAAATGCCCCAGGACAAAACCTAAATCAACTTTCTGCATCTGTTGGGCTTAAGCTAACATTACCACTCCTCTTCTGAAGCTGTACGGTGATGCTTTTTCTGTTCAGAGGGTTGAGCTGGTGATATCAGCGAAGTGATCATTAACAGAATGCTACATGAATGAGCTTTGCTTCCAGATCTGTTTGAGCACAATGCTCTAATCAGGTTAATTTGATGATGTCAGCTACTGGCAAACAACCTTACACTCCCCCACAGTGTCTCCATATCTGTACTGTTTGTACGTGCTCTGCACAGCAAGGAAAAGAAATAGAGATTTATTGGAAATCTTTGTTTATCCCTTAAAGGCGTGACACCCAGCTCATATACATGGGTTACAGGAGGTTATGGCATACAGTCTTCCTCGGTTAAACTTTAATAATGGAGTAATGATAAATTTAGATATAAGGGTTTAAAGCTAAAGAAAATTTGCAAAGGTCAGTGGATTTTTTATCCATTGATCTCAATACAGATCAATGGATAAATTTCAGCATTTTTGCCACTGCCTAACTGTTTTACCCACAAAGTCAACAACAATCCTTAAGAGAGCATCAAGACAAACCCAAAAGACGACTACTATACCAATAATGGAGCTGTGAGGCAATTCGGTGATGCTGATTTACTGAATGTAGTGAGACATGAAGGGATATTCAATACACACAACCCAGTTACAGCTGCAAACACTCCATTACAATTGCCACAGAGAGTTCTTCATTAAATGCAACCATCAGGAGATATAGTTTCATTTGAGGTAAGTCAATCAATAGCGAAAGGCAGTGAGTGACGGGGCTTCTAACTCGTAGTCAGTAAGCAGTCTGACACTTGCTTCAAGCAGACATCTTGAAGCTCAGACTCCTAATCTGAGCTGGGAAGACGACATTTGGAGGAGAAAGAAGACCAGGATAAAAGCCAGAGAAGTAGCTACAAATTTATTAAAGGTGTGAATGGTTAGTGTACCCCACCTCTCGCCCATTGTAAGCTGGGATAGGCTCCAGCCCCACCGCGACCCTGCACAGGATAAGTGGTTACAGAAAATGGATGGATGTTTAATTAATCAGTTGACCTCCACATGGATGCATGGACATTTAAGAATTTCAGTCTTCAATGGTGCTACGGTGACCCTTAATGATTCCAATGACTAAACCAGACAAGGTTATAAGAGGTGCTGCTTTTGAAACTCCAGGTTAGGACACAAACTGTCTGATATCTGAACAGATGCAAAAGCAGTGTGAGCATAGTAGGAAAGTGTTCGTGAACTGTCACAAACTGAATTTCTTTTTTTGGAAATTGTCCCCTGCCGGCAGCCGACGTGAAGTCAGTGGAATGTAATACGTAACCAGGAGACCATGAGGTACCAGGAGGTGAGCCGTAAGCATCATTAGCTTACTTGGTGTCAGATGATTCAAAGTGCGACGTACACTGACCAAGAAACAGCGAAGCTGACGTTAATTCTGGGTTTGTGTGACAGTCAGAAAAAGAGCCCCGCATGCATCAAGCTGAATCTGACTGAGGTATGTAGAGAGAGAGCTCGACTCAGCGTGAGTGAGAGAACAAGGGCCCCTCTGACAGCACAGAAATCTATATGCAACTCTGCACTTCACCGCTCGCTCCTGCATGATGCATAAACTGAATCATCCCTTTCACTCCCTACACAGATGTGATAGTGTGCTCTGGCTTTGGACGATGCTCTCCCATCTCCGTCTCTGATCTCCTCTTAAATCTTTCAAGAGGTTCTTTCTCTATGCGCCTGCAGCATCATAGGCAGCCTTATCAGTTTGATATTGTAATTGCATACATCAATTTTTTTTTACTGTAGATTATAAAACAAGACATACGTTTGGTTTTATCAGTGGGAGGACATAATTAAGTCTGGGGTTCTTCAACCCAGACGAAGGTATTTGTCCATGTATGTCTATAATAACAGGAAAACAACACATTATAATGAAACAGATTTTTAAGCATTCAAAGAGTCTAACCAAAAATAACATTGGAAAAATAAAGAAAGAAAGGATAGATTTTTTTTTCTTATCTCAGGAACACTCCTTTGCTGCCTTAGCCTTGATAGATGTTCAATATCTTTGCATTAGTATAAATGCTAGATCTTCGTAAAGCAAAGGTCTAGTACCGAAACGTTACAAATAAATGTGGTTCTGCAAGTTAAACAGTGTGCGGTAATTCCTTTCCAAGTTCCGACTGACTCAACCCGCTCCTGCACACCTGCCTGAAAATAAATGTGCAGAGTATTCTTTCGTCATTGGTCACTGTTTGACTTACATAGTGCATAAGCATTTACTCTCCAGCCTAGCAATAGAAGTAATAGATTTGACAGTCCATGAAATGAAAATAATTCATTGTGGAGGAGATGAGATCATTAAATAAACCAGTAAGAAGGCCTGTTGGGTGTAGAGGGCGAGACCATATTATAAAAGAACTGAATGATTAACATGCAAGAATAAAGCTCCCATAAATAGGCAACGCTGCCAACATGAAACCGCAAGTTTAAGGGAATAACGTCAACTTGCTGTATAATGCAGAGTGAAATTTACAATGTAAAACTTTGTCATGAAACGTTATGAGCAAGTCATATACAAGAATAAACCTTTGCACATTATACTGCTTTCACTGTCAAATGTATTACACAGTTTAGCGGAAAGAGGAAGCAAGGTTTATCTAAACAAAACGGGGAGAATCCCAGCACTGTCTACCAGCCATTTCCAGCAACACAGCTCCTGGTATCCAGTAAAACTGTCACTGTATATCACTGAATGACTCTTCAATGACAACACTACTTATAATACTAGTAATATAAATAGCAGCGCTGCGTATTCTGCCGAAACAGGTGGCACCACCATTAGCATTTGGCATCCGAGTGGAGTAGGTGGGGTCAAGGCTCCCCGGATTCCACACTCAGCCTGTTGACTGGAAGAGTGTTGACTGAAAAATACGACCTCTTGGCATGCCTGTCATCTCCGGAAGCCACCTGTACACACACACACACACACAGACACACACACACACACACACGCTTGCCACCTTCACCACAACCCTTGGACAACCCAGGTCACGTGCTCCCATATGTGGCCTTCAACCTGTGATCAGCACTTCCCCTCTCATCCCCTTGATACCTTCTCACCCCTGAAGGACTCACAGATGTGTGAAGGAGAGGACGCAAGATGTGGAGGACATCATCTGTCAGGAGAGGCTTTAATAGCGGAGCACGCCTGCACATATGGACAGAGTGGCTGATTCACCAGGTGAGATGTGTGGGAGCAGAGTTGACACAGTTCTGCAGCGGTCCCACTGCCTCTCAGGTTATTCCTAACTACTCATCCAGATACAAAAATACCCACCTATGAGTAAGATACTCAAGCACTTCTGTCACAGAGCTCAGATAACAGGTCACAGTGGTTACGAGAAAAATCCCAATCACAGGAATTCCAAGATAATCTCACATTACTCTCATTACAACACCTCAACAACACCTGTCCACAGGTGCAGCAGCTTCAGCGCCCAGCGCCCGGAAAGAACGCGAAAGCAGCGGCGCTGCATGTGCAGACAAGCGATCAAATTTAATTACTGGAAATGTGGTGCAACTGCTGCACATTACTTTTATCCGTGTCTAAAAACTGCTAGAAAAGATGACAGACCAGACACGCCATACCATAGGAAAAAAAAAAAAAAAAAGGTTTGCTGATAATGTGTTCCTGGTGTTGCATCTCCGTGTCATCGACCACATAGGAAGTTCAAAGTTAAATACAAACTGCCTTCTTGTCACAGTGCTATAAATATCACTGAAGTAAAAACACACTAGTAACTTACAACCAGTAGCTTCAGTTGAAATGGTAACAGTTATGTAATGGTCAGTAGCTCCTTCAAACAAATATATATATATATATATATATATATATATATATATATATATATACATATATATATTACCTATTAGAGAAATACACTCATCAGCATTGGGAGACAACACTAAAGTCTTCAAACCAAAGACATTTGTTACTTTTAGACTGTGTGGTCTGATTAAGTAAAACTAACAAATAGCTATGTTTCTGTAAAAGCTGAAGAAATATCCTCTTTCCTGCACAACCCATTTCAAGTCCAATCCCCAGACCTAACTAAGAGTAATTAATGGCTCATTCATCCCTGAGTGAACCGTACAGCAGTTAATTATGACCATATGCTTTTCTGAAGACTTTTAATTGCCTAATTAAAATCTTATTAAACTATTGAACAGAGATAGGGGACATTTTGAACTTAAGGTTCAGTGGTGTTAAAATTCATCAAGCCTGCTGCTCCTCTGGGGTTTGTGACACACGGTCAGAGGTTGTGAATTTTATCTCAAGCACCGACTTCTAGAAACATCTGAACGTTTGAAGCTATCAGGCACTAAGTATGTATTGATAGATTACGGCTAATATATGACTGTGAAAGTGGATGAACATATTTCATCACCTCTGTCTTTGAAACCTTTACAAGAGCCTAAATCAACCCGGTTTCAGAGGTAAAAATATTTGAAATGATATTCCATTTCATTCCATTTCCCCTCTGTGCAAATTTCCATAGCAGATGTGGAGCCAGCAGAACCAGCTGGCTGATGAAATGTAAAGTAGCAGAGCAAGGCCTGCTATCACTATCAAGGCCGGAGTGGGTGAAAGAAGAACAGCAGGGGCTCCGCGGAAGACAGAAAAGGGCATTGATAGTCAGAGAAGGCAAGGGCAAAAGACAAGCAAATGAAAGGGCAAAGACACCTTTTCCTTTCTGAAGTTGATAATAAGCATTTCCAGTCACGCCATCTAAAGCAAATACATTTACTGGAACTAGAATGGAGATGGAAACCACCTGAGAGTAACTAATCTCACCAGACAGAGAGTGAGGGTCATTTACCTGCCTTTGGCTTTGAGCCGTTTTATTCCTGGCACCAGTCAAAAACATCAGACAGCGCATAAACCTGGATTAAAACTTTTCATGTATTGATTTAATACTCAAACATGATAAACACTGAAGGATTTAAGAGAAAGAGACAGAAAACTCTATTTTTCTCTCACTCCTTATCTCCACTCTTTTCAGTTTTCAACAATCCAGTGTAAGATGATCCACTTTTAGGAAGCAGCCAGTCCGGCTGAAGTTGCTGAAATGGCCTATTTCTTTTCTATAGTCTGTTTTAATGTCGTCACACCCTTCGCTGAAGAAAAGGAACAACTACATCAACAGAGGATTAGCATCCAGACACTTACGCAGAGTTGGCAACACATTTTAAAAGCCACTAATAAATGAATGTTATGCAGTACAGTTTATATTGACACATTAAATTATTCCTGATCATTCAGTATGTAGTGTATAATAAGATGATCAATATTCTACAAAATCAGTACTAGAGGTTGGTGCAGTTGCTTTCACAACAATTCTTTATACTTTTGCTAGTAATAAATATCTGTTATAGACGTCGCTTATAAAAAGGAAAACTTAAGTGCTCTGTAAAAGAAGTTAAAGAGAACAATATTTCATGTCAGCTGAAGGTCAAAATGTTTCTTCAGGATGCAGTCGTTCCAACATAGTTTGTGTTAGAATTCATTTTGCTGATTCCCTTCAAACTACACGTGAAAGAAATTCTGAGGGTCGATAAACCTGCAAATTTACGCAGGTTAAATCTCCAACACTGGCAGCAGCTGCCAGAAAAATCAAAATCACCTCCATGAGGTCAGCAGAGTCTCTCAGCTCTCAACACAGGGGTGCTCATGAGCGACCCTAAAAGCATGACACGTCATTTCTGTCGCTTAGGACCCAAAACAATGTAAACAAAAACAAAAGATGGAGTTTGATTATGTCAAAGAGCATGGGGTCATATAGGAGCTGTTCTCTTTATTGTTAAACACCCACAACTGCTGATGAAAACATATCCAAAATCATCCAAGTCAGCTGTACAAACAACAGTAAACAGCTACCCAACTACCAGCTGGGTAGTTCTTTGACCTTGATCGCAACTAGAGGAGGTAGAGGATATGACGCCATGGTGAAACGACATGCAACCAAATCACCACACACACCATTACCTTGGATAAAATATAATATTAGCATAATAAAATTACAGTTTGCTCTGTGTTTGAACAATGTTGAATGCATTTGGGATAATGTAAGTACACAACCGAACAACACATGTAGCGAAGGTTTTGTCATTTTTACACATTTTGATGTTGAAACATATAATGCTTTTAACAATTGCCATCTCACGTGTTTACGCTGCAATATTACAATCAGTGTTAGATTTTTGTGGCCTTTTGTATCTCAAACGTCTTTGCTGAAAACAATGTCGATTTACAATGCAGCGTAGTTTAGCATGCAACTGCTTTTACATTTATTGTTTCGATTGCACAAAGGGCATAAACACTTTCAGAATGGGTAATAAGTTGCCGGCTTCACACAGTCCTTTAATGAGAAATAACATTTAACATATGCAAGGTGAAATTTTATTTGGACAGTCAAATGTTTTTATATTATCAGGTGTTAGAACGTTGATTTTTTTAGTGTGTTTTCGAACTCTGGGGACCAACAATGAACTTAACCCCAAGCCAAGGCCTCTCCAACTATATAGCACACCATATACTGTACATACAACATACAGACTGGGAGTCATGCTCATGTGATGATTGAAACAAAGCAAGTGTTTTATAGTCATTTGTAGAAGTCGTTTCATAGTTATGAAAAAGTCATTTTCATAGTAACAGACTATAGACAAACTATCTGCTACACACAGGTGAGGAGCTGCTTCAACCGTGGTAAGTAGGTCAGACCTGTTGAAACACTCACTCCCAATTCTTAATGGCTCCATTTGTTTTCCATAGAATTCTTTCTGCATTCACTGGAGTGAAATGGTGACCTTGATAAAGTAAGTGGTGATAACACAACATCGACCTGAGAGGCTTTATCTCGTCTGTTCTCGTTTACCTTCACTAACTTGATTTGCTTTGACAGATAAGTGTACGATGCAAAACCACAGTGAGCTGAGGGCGGTTGCTTAAATATAGGTTAATCAAAACATTCATATCATTATGTAATTGGAATATGAAAACTAAAATACATTGCATTCTACTATAGCTTTAAATTGACAAGAAGAAATTAGAAATGAGTGTGTGTGAGAAAATAACACGTCTGTGGGACGTGCTATACTATATTATCACAATTAATATGTAACAATCTTGTGGCGAATTCAACTGACAAAGAAGAAATAATGCATGGTATTATTATTTGATACCTTTGTAAATTCATGGACCATTCATTCACCAACAATACACTTAAATATTTAGCCTCTTTTAAATCGATTAGGCTGGTGTGGCATCCATGAAAGGCTGTAAACAAAGCGGCGTGGCTGTTCTCCCTTGATGTCCACAGCAAGAAGCTGCACGCATTCCAGTAGCTTAGAGGCTAAGACAGAAGCTCAGGCCACAGGCCATTGGGCAAAGAGCTGCACCCATCCATCACTGTGTGAGACCGATAAAAGGCTCAGAGTGTCCACTTCTCCACATGCCCATCAACGACACAAACCACAGTCCTGCCTTAAACACAGCTCAAGAGTTTGAAGAGTGTATGAAGCACATCGTCACCAGCGGGTGACTCCCTGCTTGAGTCTCAGTGTTGCAGTGTTATTCACCATTATGTGTGTGCTTCCTTGATATCTAACAAATGCAATAATTGGATTTATTTAGTAATAAAACATTTGTAGAATTGATTTTTTTTTTATTTGAGAAACTTGCATTGTTTGCAATCCATATTATCTGGCAAATATAAAGACGGACTGAGCAATTCTAAACTGGTAAATGATGTTCTCGTCAAATGCAATCAGCTAACATTCTATGAAATAACTGATAGATTAACAACTTGATTCAACACTAATAATAAACCTTGTAATGCCTCATTAAGCTGGGCAGCTGAGAACTATGAGGTGTGATGTAGATGATGCCGAGCCACATTAATGAAATGTGAAACCTTGTAAGCTGGTATTAAAGCAAGAACAAATGAAGCACAACAAATGAACAACAGTTGGAACAGTGGTTATCCAGGAACAGACTTTGGCACAAATATATTTCTAGAGGAAAGACAAGCAACAATGAACGTGTTCAAGTATATTTAACATAAAATCTGAGAACAGTTCAAAAACTAAGCTGAGCTTTTTAAATTCTGAAGACATTATTCGAGAGAAGACAAAACAGTTAAACCATTTTGACTAGAAATGATAACAAATTTTGCAGCAGAGTCGACACTTTGTTAAAAGATAAGTGCCATTCACATTTACATCAGGCCCAGTCATGAGCCTCTCTTCCGTGATGCATGTCTTCAAATGCACGGTGATATGCACATATGCATCTAGTCCACTGAGGGAAACAGAACGTTTGATGACAAACAAATGAGCGGCTGTCCGATTCTCTTGCATCAGAATATAATTTGTGAGATACAGCATACAATTAGCTTTTAAATGCCTGGTTGTAATGGTTCATCCACTTCACATCCAGCACCTATCCTTATAACAATCTCCCTACGTCTTAAACATTGATATCAAGCACAAGTCAAATCCTCCTTATTTGACCTCTTCATTGGGCAGAGAGACCCCGCATTAAAATATGTTTGTGGGAGTAGTCTCTCCCCTTTATGCTGACTCTGAGAGTGGGGCAGCTGCCCCCCACATGCAGTGACCTCACTTAGTAAAGATCAATAGTGAGCTGCACATTCCTCACTCCAAGTTTTGAGGAGTCACTTAGGCCTTGGTATCCCAGTCATCCAAGCCATCTTGTGAATCATTTAACATACTGATATTTGGGGTAAATTCCAATCATTGACATCCAACATCCTAGACGACCAGATTTGACCCCTGAGGGCAGCGTATGGTAAACCATACGAGGGAGATGAACTCATGTCACTCAAGGAGTCTCACCTCACGCTAAAGCTTATAAGGGTAAATTTGTCAGGCTAGTATTGCTCAGTTTAGATTTAATTTGACATATTATACTTCATTTTTTCTCTATGCCCTCTTCCAATTTTCCCTTTCAGTCACACTGTACACAGCCTTGCAAGCAGCAAAATTATGGGGCCCACATTGATCCTTAAACTAGATGATTTAATGGCTGACTGACTGTTCTATTTAACCAGACAAGCATAATAAGTGGATTAGCAACCTATCAGATGACAGGGTTCAGTGTGCTTGGCTGCAAGTATACAGGCAGATATCCAACATCACATGATTTGTTAATCACTTTGCAGAAGCTATAAATTAGTTCATTCTAGGGAAGTAAAAAATCATAACAACTTGGATTAATAGCCAAAAGAAATATCACCACAGTTCTACGTTTGATGCCAAATTTGCTCTCACAAGTTAGTACATTTAAAATGGTGGTTAACACTTTTTTTTTAAAAACCTTGAAGTTCATGTCCCTTTGAGATGCAATCAGAGTCCTGACACGTCCGTACAGCACCCAGGCCCCCACAGCTGGGTGCGTGTAAGTGGGGGCTGATGTCATGGAGAGATGGAGGTAAAATGATCTGTTACTAGAAAGCTGTGATATCAGAGCATGTGACATGTCCTCCAACATCTCACCTACTTTCACAACATATAGTTCATTATGTGGCAACAACACAGACAGAAAGTACTAAATGACAACGTTTTACAGTTAATAATAAACCCTCTTTTTGTTCTTTTCAATTGCAGTTTAAAAAAAAAGCAATTATCCACAAGGATTAGACACATTCCTTGTAAACCCCAAAAATGTCTAAAGTATTATTTAGGTTCATGCACACACACAAAAAAAAAGTGTTGAGAGAAAGTATTCAAGTCATGTTATTAAATATCCCAAAGTATAGTATCGCAATTCCGGAAAAAACCCAAAAGGCTGCTGTGAGGCTGTGTGAGGCTCACGTCATGCTCTGATCTCACAGCAAGTGATTCCTCACATGATTTATAAACTATAAAATCTAAGTTCAGTGATTTGACATACTGTACAAGCAGGGGCAGAGTAACTAGGCCTGCAGACAAGAGGCCAGATCACATCCACTGTCAAAGTAGAGACAGACCAGATAACATATTCTGTGTTGTTGGAAAGCTGTCACCTGACCCAGTAAGACCCATTGATCACAGAGGAGCTCAAATTGGTGTTGAAAAAAACCAAAACACCAACAGTGTTAGTTCCTGTGAGCTAAAACTACACCTGCATTCTGAACAGCTTCATCCCCTCCAGATGTCTCGAGGCCTCTGTCGACTTAGAGCCAGCACATCTATAACTGTCTCCTCGGCTCGACTGCCCGGACTTCGGTGGCTAAGTGCCAGAGAGAAAGAAGAGATGCAGGGGAATCTGAACCCTTCAGCCACGCATGCAGCACGGAACCTGCAGAAAAGAGGCCATAAGATGTGCGCTGTATCTTAATATATCACATCTTCAATCCAATCTGATGAATTATTCAGATGGTGCTATCTACTGTGCCTCTCACCTAAAACATCTGTCCTGCCAGCCTGTCTGCCAGGTCTGGCTTTACACTGTGTCCTACCACAGGAAGCTTTTAGTCTACTCCTGTCCTGTGGCCTCTGTTACACTTAACAGCCTTCCTCTATCTCCCGTTCAATCTCTTGGACTGAAGGCAAAATACATGGAGGGAAATAGATTAGAAAACAATATCTTTCTCTACAACTGTGCACATCTCTGGGTTGTCAATGATGCAGTGTGCTTGAGACAAAGTAGTTTGTAGGATGTGTTGTCCATCTGAAGGTAAAAACGTGTAGCTTTTGTAAAATGGCAAAACTCCAAGACCGTATAAGTGCCCGCTATCATAAAGGACGCATGAAAATGCAGTTTGACAACCTGACAGCTACTTCAGTCTCACATGGACGCCAAGCACTAAACTAACTAAAGTCAGATTTGGCCCTGCATTACCATAAAAGTCAGATCTAAACATTCCTGCTCTGGGCTCCATCAACGACGGGGGATAGCGAGCAGAAAACACAGAGCAGAGCAGGACGCATTACATACTTTCAGAACATTAAATTGAGCGGTGTGTTCTTTAAGGATAAAAGATGCACACTCACCTCCCCTTGCACTTTTTATGGATCCGGCGAAATGTGAAATGACTTAATACAGACATCGCTCCTCCTCCCTGTCATCCTCCTTTGCTCATTTCCCATAAAAACCTTTCAGCAAGGATGTCTGACTGAAAACCATGCCCCCCCCTCGTCAGTGCTATTTGTGACTTAGATTACAGAGGAACAACTTCGTCACTCACTCGGCAGCGTGAAAAGTGTGTTTCAAGCATCAAATGTGCATCAAATATCTCTCTGCAACCTACTCCTTATTAAGGAATGGCATAGGGCATTAATATTGAAAGAAAGTGCAGCTTGTTTACAGTGAAGCAATTAGACTCCTGTGATCACAGACTTGCAGCAGGAATGTCTGAAAGGGTCAGTAGCACCATTAGCAGAGTAAAGGGCATAACCTGGAATGCTCAAAGATATCGAATCACAGCAGTGGGGGAGGGACAGGCTGCTAAACAAGGCTTGGTTGGAGGTTGATTCCATTAATCAAGCCTTCTTTAATACTCATGTCAGGAAGTACATGGTAATATCCAACTGCCAACTACAACCTGGCGCACGTTTGCTGTGTGGGACACCTTAAAGGCATAATGTCAGGCGTGTAAACGTAGACGCAACCGCAAGGATTAAAATAGAACATTATTATTAAACGTGTAACGAGCAAGAGGAACAGGTGAGAGGGGAAGGGTGATGAAATACCCCCGCCCGAAAAGACAACTTAGAAATTCTCACATGCCGCCATCCATGTGAAAATACTCAAAATAGTTTCCCAAAGCTGTTTCACTGGCTTGTGTACAGTCACAATAAGACAGTGCGAGAACAAGGCGATGTTCACGAGAGCTCCATCCGTACGTGACGTGTTTCATACAGTTTAGATCTGCACATATCTGGACACTGGAGCAAACACAGCGATCTGGCCATCTTCCATATCCACAGTAACTTCCCACATCATAGCTCAGTGCTGGACTGGGAATAAACAGAGGAGCCCGCTGTGCTCCCAGAATGCATGTTTGCAGAGTTCCCATCAGTGAGTACACAGTAACAGGACTCCCTGAAGGCCTGCATTTAACCTTTAGGTTACAAGTGGCTGGCCACTCCACAGCCCGCCTTCGCTATTAACCCTTTTCTTTCTCATTTTAGTCGGCACCAACAGACACAAAGTCATGTACAATCACAAGATCTGATGATCATGTGATACGATTGAACAGTCCAGAACAGGTACTGCATAAATTATTGTGTCAACTGTTCTTCACAAGGTTTAAAATTAATTCTGAAAAGGCCAACATGGGGGAAAAAAATAATCTGATCTTTCAACATCTGCAGCTCCGAGGCAAACTACTGATGAAGATCCTGTTTTATGATCATTAGCTCCAGTGCAAGACCTTGTGGTCAATGTCATTCTGACCGTCCCCAAATTTAAATTCAAGTCATCCTCATTTTTAAGCCGCTTTGTCTTTCACTGCAGTTTTTCTTGCGTATCTGTAATAAGAATACCTCTTGTCTTAGTATCCGCTCAATACATTTTGGGCTAAAACATATCTTGAATTTCTTGAAAACAAAATGATCTGAACTGTGATCCAACTCAGAACTAATCATTTGTACCATAAATGTTGGTTAATAACTGCACACATTTTAAAGTTGTGCTATTAACGTGACATCTTAATTAACATTTGTGACACCAGACCATATGGAGAGGGAAACAGCATTAAGAGTAAATAATAAAGAAATCATTATCTCTCTCTCACACACATACACACACATAATGACCTTACTATATAAACAGATGAAGGGGATGGATCAGAGTGGCCTAATGCTGAAAATGCCCTTGGGATATGCTGACAAAATGGAAACATGTGCATATGGGACCAGCATGGGGGAGAAGCTATGATAAAACAATGTGATGCAGTAAGATTTATTTTGCCTTTATAGTGATCATCTGTGGTTTCTACTCTGAACCGAGTTAGTAATCTGCAACAGGTTGCTCAGGTTCACAACCCAGAGGTATAATTTCCACAGCCTTGATATAGAGAAGCACTACGTGAAATAAATCTTCATTCTGCAAAGCAATTTTTTTTTAGGCTTTCTCTAAAAATAACTGTCGCCATGTCATGAACTATATTTTTGTGAAGATGCATGGATTTGAGATATTTATATATTACAGACACCATGCTTTACCAATGAGCCAAAGCTTTTCTGACAGCATCATACAGGCAGTTCATTGTCAAGGCCGGCGGTATCTAGAATGCAACCACCAGTTGTTTTCTTTGAGGATCAACCCAAAAGAAAACAGCAAGCCAAGGTCAGCACAGACAGGCTTTTCTCCTGCAGCAGACAGATGGATCTGCATATATGAGGCTATGAAACATAAAGTCTCTCTGTAATAAATGCGATAGCTCGCTTGATTATATTCCACCCTCTTGTGGAATAACTACCCATCCTCAAACACTCATGAAAGCTCCTATTTGTTCCAGTTCCGTTGAGAGTGTGTCTGTAGGTGTCTTCCCATCCACATGGTTTTATGCACATTTTCAATTAAACAACATGACAGGAACTAAAGAAATAAAAAAAAAAAATCTCAAAATAGCACCAAGAAAGTTTTTAAACTTGGCTGAGGGGAGGAAGTTTATCAATAAAAGCAAAATGTGAATTCCAATGGAAACAGACTTAGTGATTACAATGTGCATGAAGCATGTCCATTATATATCTATTAAAGAGATGAATGATAGTGGGATATGAAAACATCAGATCTGTGTGGACGAATAAGGAGACTGTCAGGTTCCTCAAATTAATGTATGAAACAATCACGTTGTCGCCAGTGTGGACATTTTTATAGCTTTGGTTGAAGACAGTTTGCAATACATGTTCCACAAGGGTTCCAAGAGGAAGTAAAACATATTAACACAACAAATCTTATTAGAACTATAGAATATAAAGTCATCCATCTTTGCTCACTACATCTTAGCCTTTCAGTCAGGTGTTAAAAAAACTACAGGTTATTAACTTCTTAAAATACAAAAATGTGAAATTGCCGGTTATAATATCTGTATATTATGTATCCCTACACATCATATATAATATTTGCATAATAGTAGTGAAAAATAAAATGCATCGATTCTCATTTGTTTTTGCAAATTTTCTCAAAATTCAGCTAAATTAATGACGGTACATACACACGCGGTTTGGAAGGTTATTATTCCCGTTCAGCTGCCTGGTCTGCCTTTGTAAATGCGAAAGAGACTCAGATGGACTAGCTTCTGAGAGGAATAGCTTTCCTGAGTACTTTGCGCTTTGCCAGTGCACAATGATGCATTCACCTTTTAGTTTAACCGTCTGGGGTCTGAGTTCACGCTTGCATGAACCCTAATCCTAACCCTTAATGCACCACATTAAATAGTTTAACATGCCACTCACCTCTACGACCTGACAAATATTTCCTCACTTTAACCTAATGCTGTAGCTAACAGAGGAAAGCATTTCTGTGCAAACTTTAAAACTAAGTTTAAGATGTGCACGTGTTTGTGTGTCTGGTATGGAGAGGCGAAGTCAAACGACTTCCTGATTCTGTGTGAAGTGTTCCGAATATTACACATATGATGCTTGTCAATTGGACAGCTAATTTTGCAACTCAAAAAGTTGCAGTTTGTCATAAAACTGTTGAAGTCTAAGATTGTGAATGCATGAAATTAAAAAGACTACATATCCAACAGTCGTGGGAGTGGCATTGTTTCATTTGATGCTCAGCCAAACCCATGAAACCTTGTAGAGGCAGACTAACTCTCCTTTCACTTAGCTACAGCTGCTGACATGGCCAGACTTGTGAAGATTTTATTGTAATTATTTTTTTTGCTGTGCCAAGGTGTTGACTACTGTGATGGTGACACAAATTGCGAGAGATGAGAGATGTATTTAGATTATTTTTTACAATCTTTATGACAAACTGTGACTGTTATCTTTTGAATATGTGTAATTCATTGCACAATTCAGGAGGAACTTCACCTCTATTCAGCTTAAACAAATGTGATGTGGAAACTTGAAACTTTCGGCACATAAACAATCATTTATTTTATATACAGTATATATATATATATAAAGATAGATAGATAGATAGATAGATAGGTAGATAGATAGATAGATAGATAGACAGATAGATAGATAGATAGATAGATAGATAGATAGAGATTTAATGATTCTTGTTTTTTACAATGAAAGACAAGCAGTAAATGTAAGGTCAGATTTGTTTGGAACCACATCAAACACAAAACGTCACAAAAAAAAGAATAGTATAATATTTCATCCTATATGTCTTAAAACATAACTGGGGATAATCTTTAAATATAAAATAAGAAGGTACTAAAACCAGAGCTCCCGAACGAACATGTCTTCTCTTGTTGCTTCAGAAAAACATTTTTGCTTTGTTAATGACACGAGAGAGCTTTTTAAGTAAAGGGTACTCAGCACAGAACACTCTTAAGTAAGCAAGCAGAGTTAATAATCATCTTAGGTTTGACCTCCTCATCGAGTTTTCCATTTACGGTTTCTAGACCCACGCAGCTAACAATTTGGCATTAGTCAGGACTGTGCTGTCAGCAGCGTGTGGGTGGGATATTTGAATTTCACACAATAGCACCTGAATGCTTCTGTCCCATATCTGCCATCATCATGCCATGAGCGCCCCGCCAGTGTCGCAGAACAAAAACAGTTTGACTGCGCTGTCTCAACTATCACAACCAGACAGAAGGCATTTAAGACTGTGTTGATATTTTTGTTCTGGTTCTCGCCCCTCAGCTTTTCCACACTTTTCCGCACTGGCTGCCACATTCACTGACTCCTATCTGTGGAAAGAGGCCCCCCCCCCCCTGCTCTCAGTCACAGGGTCCTGATGAGTTGTGCCCCATGAGCTTAAAGAGTCAGAGCCATCCACAGCTTCTTTTTTCTTTTTTTCTTCTTCATTAGAGACACTCACACACAAGCGAGTGAGCATTAAATATGCACACGCCCATGTAAATAGCTGTTTCCAAAGAAAATAAGTCCAATACCAACATCTGCTAATGCAAGGGTAGCTCCTGCACACACACAACCAGTCACAAACACCAGCGCAAGATGTAGTCAGACTGGGTCTTTTAATGACCCCCTTGCCCTGCTATCACCATGCAATAAAGACCTACTGGAGGGAGTGGTGAGCTGTGATGTGTCAGCTCACACCCACTTATCCCTTGCAAGAGGGAAACCAACAGCAAACCCCATGCAAACTTAAAGTTTATGATTCTCTAACACGGAAATGACAGGTCATCCAGGCATCATTTCAACAGGTAACCAGAGCTGCAGAGTACTCACATCAATGATTCATGAAGCCATGGTGCCACACAGTTAATGAACACAGGGGGTTTTCTCTATAACAGCTTACACTCTGTTCCACTCAGCTGAGAAACACAAACGTCCTTCAGATGTGGGGAGAGAAAAAAAAGACTCCCTTTAGGTGGAACAGGCTGAATGATTCCTCCTCCAGGAGGACTCAGGAGTGAATCCACAGAAACGACAGAGTTTAAAGCTCTAGCAGATGACAGCTCTGAGTCCGAAGATCCACACACTCCCTCTCCCTGGCACTGTGTCTACTACAGCCTGCCTCCAGCCACTCCACACACTGGAGCTCCTCCCATCAGAGAGAGGGAGGGAGGGACGATGGAGGAGATGGGAGGTGCGCTCTTACAGGAAGGCTCATTGTCCACTGAAACCATTACTGTGCAGGTGTTCGTATTACTCACATTTTAAGGTGCAGTGAAGCTATTACTACACGTCAGAGATTATGTTACTGACAGTCATCAGGAAACTACGGCAGAGGAGCAACAAAGACCAGGTGTTTCTTATATGCCATTATTTTTTAAAGTTGTAAATTTGTTTAAGAGGCGACCAATAAAATGTTTGGGGCTTTATGTCTCTCTTTACACTAATTCCAAGTGTAATAAAGTAAAACTAAACTAAACAAACCTCAAATATGTCCTGTGGTATTCTGGTCAAAAGACTGATGAATAAAAAGCCACTGACTAAGGTTATACAAGAAAAATATTTATGCAACATACAACGTGGCTGAATTTGTAGCTGAATGAGACCTGTAAACACATTGAACACAGCCTTGCTGCATTTCTCAGCTCTCCTTCGAGTTGGTTCCCTTGTTATGGGCTGCAGATGTTTGCCTGTCAGCCAGCTGCTAGAAAAGGGGTGTACAACTGATAACCACCAGAAAATCAATCAAACCTACGGGGCCTCAATCGTAGCCATCAATTATCTGCTCTCTGTGCATCGGTGAGAAGTTGAAATCACTGCGTTTGACCAGAAGTTTCAAGTATATGATCAGATCCTAAAACTTTAAATGTGTTATCAGAGACCATCCACACGTCTGTAGGCTTTAAGTCAATTGAAGTTTTCATTTACGTCTTTTGCAGCATGCAGAGGTCACCAATGATCATCGTCAACAAGCTCAGAAGACAGTAGACCAGAACCAACAACCCTCACTACATTGTCCTTTTTTGGTGGATCAAATGTTGCGTCGATTTCTTAAATATTCCCTGCACATATAACGCTTCGCTGCAGCTGTAAACGTTGTTGTAAACAACATAAACAGACAGCATCAGTTTAATACTGTTTTATATTGAATGTGGTATAACTTGAATCAATGGTTGCACTACAGGCTACATGAAAGACACATGTTGTGTGAAGTTGAGCCACAAAGTAGTTCAAAAATAATACAAGACTGGCAAGGACAAAGTGTTCAGGACATGCACTGAAAGTACAACAGGAGCGATCCAACAAAGCCTCACAAGGGGATGTTTCATGAATTGTAAAGGGGGACACTCAGCTCCATTGAACTACATACAGCTCTTCATGTTTTACAAACAGAGCTTAGGTTTATTTGTTTCAAGTATTTCAATATAAATGCTAATAAAGCTATCTCCAGTTGGTTATTAAATGGTCAACATGCATTCTAATGGCATTACATATAAGAAGATGTTCATGTAGACGTTTGAATGTACAGTAAAAACAGGTTTTGAACTGAAAATGCTACCAAATAACCTCACATACCTTTTCCAAAAATATTTCTAGGGTAAATAGAGAGAAGTGTAAGAGGGGTTGCTGAGACGGGGGCGTCTGTGTCTGAAATAGCAGATGCTAATTATACACTTTAGGCAACTGCTAAGGAGGGAGACAAGTTTGAGGGGTTGGGATTCTGAATGTCAGCTCAGTGTTCCAGTGCAGAGTCAAGATTCTTCACGGTCACCTGAGACGTGCTTCGGCCACAGCAGGGACACTCATTGGATATCTTATTTACAGACTGAGTCAGTCTGATAATCCCTCCCTTATTGGACCGGTAACACAGCTTTTGCTGAATTGGACCTGCCACTGCCATGAAGATGATGTTTTGTCAAGAAAACGTCATAACATGGAGGACTCCTCTTGCAGATCGCTAAACACGTGGCTCAGAACAGTAAAAAAAAAAAGAAAAGAAAAAAAAGACAGGCCATTTTCTGACCATGTTAATTCACAAACAATGAATAGACTCTACTGGGCCACATGAAAATGCTAGTTTTATCATTTCCATCAGGACGTTTCACACACATCTGGCAGGGTACCCTATGCTGACTGGTCATTCTATATGAATTAATAACTTTTGTGGAATTATAGCACTGAAGGAAGTCACCATACTTCTCATATTTTGGCTGACAGAACCCCTGATGACAACTGAACAACTAACTATTGTGTTTAGGGAGTAAACTGACTGCATCATCAAGAGACAGTAAATCTCAGTTTTATTGTAGTAATATGCTGTGTGCTATCACAGTGTTGTCCAAGATGTTGAAACACAGTAATTTTATGACTCATGACAGATAAAAAAAAAAAAAACTATATTCGTCACTTCCCCTTTACCGCTACCTCTATTAGCTATTATTACAGTCATGTATCAGGAATCACAGATTAAATGATAACACACTCTGTCTTTCTAAACTTTTTCTATCAGAAATACAACAACTAGGGATGTCCAGATCAATCAGGTGCCAACTGTCAACTGCACAGGTTTAAAAGGTCTGCTTCAGCAAGAAAGTACAGGTTTATTCTCAGAGAGCTTTAGTGTTACTTGACATACAGAATATCACATTTATTTTTCACTTGCTCAATCGGAAAATGTATTTTCTCCCTACAAGCGTCAGTGTTAAACCAAACCGATCACACAACCTCCTTGGCGGAGGTAACTACGCCTTTTGTTACCTCTGCAAACGGAGTTGGGTGGAGGTTATGTGATCGTCCGTCTTTGTTCCTGGAATAAGCTCAATCACGCTCTTCTCAGAAGGTCTGTTGCAGTTGGGATGTTCAGGCTTTTCATCCTGTGCTCTGACTGTTTCGGGAAAACAATGAAGCTGTGATGACCCGACATGACACAAACGTTACTCCACCACTTCTGACATTAGCTTTCCAGTAGAGAGGGATTGTGGGATGAGTGCCCTCTGGCAGGGGGGTGATGCCAATGAACCATCTCTGGTGTGTGAATGTGAGCCATGTGACTCACCCCTGGTCCTTTCATTAGGCTGTTACATACATGCTCATTTTCTCTATGTCACCATTTTATACATTACTCACTAGCCTGAAACCACTATTACCAGTCACGTGTCGTCTACATCACCATAGCGTACGTCTGATTTACCACATCCACACTTTCAGGTGTGTGTGTGGCATGTGGCTGTTTTCTTCTGAATCCCTTTTTAATATGTGTTCTTCTTAATACAGAGAAGTAAGACTGTCATGCCAGACTTTTTACTAGATCAACAATTTGTCAAACCAGAGCCAATGGCACAGGTCCAAAGTAGGTACCGTAGGCCTGCTTTAAATTCAACAGACATCGCAAGAGGAACAGCTCGGATGCTCCTCAGGTGGCCCTCTGTGTCAGCGGCTCAACGTTCCTGTATTTTCTACCCAAGCTCCCCATCCCCCCTCTCACACACACACCCCTACTACCACATACAGTAATAACCGTGTCCTCCTCTGTGCAGCAGAGGGGGAATTTAATCAAGCAATTTCTATCTCTTCTCGTGGCAAGAAATTAAATTCATTAGTCCAACAATGTCTTTATGATGTTTCAAAGCTCATATCATAGAGTGAAGCATCACTATGACCTTCCATATACTGTACGTACATCTCTCAACCTTCACAGATATTTCTTTCTGTTTATAATGTGGTAGATCTTCTTTAAATATCTGCAAGTATCAAGCAAGTGTGTTGCAAATCAACAAGCAGAACAACAGCATGGCAGTATTAGATGGATAGAATTGTAGGTTCTATTGTTGCCCTCCTGTGAAAACGTCTGCATGCATGTCCAACATGTCAATTCATCATAAGCTAAGAAAACAGCTCAAAGTTTGCCGTAAAGTTTCAAGCTTTTCTGGCAATGCATTTTTCAGCCAAACACTTTTTTCTTTAAAGGTTTTTAGTATAAGTAGTAGGAAAATCCTCTGATGCCAAATAAAATGAACCAGCAACCTGGTTGGAGCTTGTCAAACATGACAAATGGAATGTATGTGAGACTGTTGATTAGATTTAAATATTAGAACGAGGGATTTCTGATGTCAGCTTTGGCTCTAGGAATGAATCTTTTAACAGTTTCATAGACCACACAATTAGTAAGTGACGGTTTAAACAAAAAGGAAAATAATCATTAGTTCCAGCCCTGTACATTACAGTATGCAGTATATCAACAACAAAATTACATATATTTCAACATATCGCCCACTGCATTTATTTATTTATTTATTTATTTAGCAGGGACAGTGCACATTAATCAACATTTTAGTTTCCAATTCAATGTAAATGTGCTGGAATTAGCTAATTAGCTTATTTTCATCTGTAGTCCCTAGGCAGGTTGTTACAAATAATGACCTTAAACAGTCAGAGGAAGTTGATCAGAGGACAGATTTACTGCATCTTATTACCTGCCATGCAGTATGTCTTCATTACACAAAAATGAGCAACAATCTTTGCATAGACAACACCTGCACACAAGCCGATTTGTAAATGTTTTAGATTTGACAGCACATTTAACATTAACAGGAGTTTAAATGTAAACACAATCACACCCAATCAGCATTATAAGTACATTATAACAATTTAATGGTGTGATGACGTCACCTTGCTTTAAGGTAATAATGACAGAGGTGAAAATGACAAAGTGGGACATTTGCGTTCAGTTTCAGGCATCTACTAATAACATAAATTCTGTGGCTAGAAAGACCATCTTTCAGCAAACGCAGAAGAATAATGGCCTCAAGGGTAATATGTTGTGTGTTCGCGAAGACCAATTACCTTCACTGTAAACATGACCCCTATCCCCATGGGGATATCATTAAATTACCCTGAAAGTATCACATGGTTTCTCTTAACTAAAACCACAATATACCCTGATCCCAAAGGCTAATGAGATTGTGATTTATGAGTTAGTTCATCGAGCTGACTACAACAAAAAACGAAAACGTTTCCCGTTGTAGGCTACTGTTTAAATAGGGGAACGACTTAATAAGATGAATTGGTGGCATTAGACAAAAGGAAGAGGAAATGACTGACGACTCAAACACAGGGAAATTCCTGAGGAGGGAATTAGTTATAAGGACATCTACATGTGGGACAGACGAGACATGAAATATTAAGTTAGTATCTGAGAAGCAATAGTTAAGGTTAAACAACTTCTGAAAAATCACCTTCTGTACGTTTGAAGACAGCCCGCTGTGGTCCTGTGAGAACTGCGCGTCCCGTTAAAAGACAATGACGAAGAAGGAACAGGGTTAGGCTAAACCTCTACGTAATGCACCGTCAATTTCTGAGGCAGACTACAATCTGCATGCAGATAACACCCACCGCATCATTCATCTTGGCTGCATGACTGTGATTGTACACGCCCAGTTTTTGTAGAGTAGATAAATCAAAGTGAGACATATGTTACATGGAAGTGAGACTAAGAATATTTTAATATCAAAAAGTAAATTCTCATACAAGTGAACAAAAAGGCTTTCCGTACTCCCTCTTAACATATGCAGTGGAGATGAGAAATCACTTCACACCATAGGTTAATTGTAGCTTTCCTCAACACATCCTGAAATACCTCAGAGCCAGCAAAGGGATCAGTCTCATCTTTACCATGGAAACCACACCATACTACAGTACATCCACACACTGAGGGAGCAATTGCCATGGTATCCAGCACTGTGGAGACTAGAAGCTTTCAATTCTGTCAGCAGCTAACTGGACACTCAGTCAACCTTCTGTCTATCACTCCCTATTTAACTCTTTCCTCCTCTGCACTCCCTTTTCCTCTCTTTTTTAAAATGAATTTCTTTTGTCATGAGCCAGAAGAATTACCTCTCATCAGCGGAGAACAAGGTCTTGCAGTGTTTATTAGGAGCGGCTCTTGGTCGAGTGGTGACAGAGGAAAAAGGAGCTCTGCAGGGATCCCGAGAGATGCTCAGAGATGCGGCTGAACCGGCACGGCACGCACACACACGCATCCACCACCACTATCACCAACACTGAGAGCAGCAGCGTCAGTGGCAAATCGGAAGGGGAGGGGAAAAAGATATTAAAAAAGCAGGAGAGGGGGTTGCTCTATCAGCAGCAGGAACATTACATCATAGGCTGCCTCTGTGGAAGGGTGGAAGAGGAGTGGACAGAGGAAGGGAGGTGCTCCTTGTAGCAGCATTCTCTCTGTCACTGCTGAGCTCTTTGCAGTGCTTGCACAAGTCCAAATGTAATATTTATGAACTGTAGCTGTGAAATACCCTCAGTAGGTAGAGCCAGACATATGAAATAATTAGATTAAGTGTTCGTAATTGTGAACCATCACTGGGGTCTCCTGTCAGGATGGATATCATATGATGTGCTGCACTCTCTGTGTGTGTGTGTGTGTGTGTGTGTGTGTCTCCAAACAATGTCTATTCTGCAGTCATTCCATTGCGTGACCAGTGCTTGCCAACCAGAGCTCAAAAGCCATGCTGATATTCATCCTCTGAGAAAGGTCATTGGAGATTCCTTGCAGCAGTGAGTGGATATAGGTACAGTTGTTAGGAGTTAACATCTGCTCACACTGCTTATATTTAAACTTGACTGTCACAACAAATTCATCAAAATCTGCTCTGTGACTATGGCAACGCTTTGAGCACATCTGGCTGGCAGAGTCCAACCACAATGGGGCGGATGTAATGGTTGTCTTTCCCCAATAGTCAGCTGTTAACCACCTACATGTTGGTGCACCACAGACAACCACAACAGACAACCATATTCACAACACTGGTAAGTCAGAACCACATGAGCTCATTGCTTCCAAACAGATAAAAGCACCCACATCACCCACAACTATGTATATGCTTGTCAAAAGGATTTACATTATCAAACCAGCCAAAACAAAATAGTTTCAGACAGCAGAAAGTAGCTCTGATTTTTCAGCTACAACCTGTTGGTTTGAGCACGGTGCAAAGATCCCATCTGATTCTTCACTGCAGTGTTACTGTTAGCAGAGAAAGAAGGAAAAAATTATTGTAAATTTGTCTTGTTTCATTCAAATGTTCCTCAAATTCAAATTCTATATTTTTATATTGACAAAAGGGCTACAACTGACAATAATTTACATTATGAAGTACTCTGCAGGTTATTTTCTCGGATCATTGATCGTTTGTTGCATAAAATACAAGAAAATGTTGAAATTTCCCATTTTTGAAAATGTATTGTTTTCTCAAACAGACAGTCCAAAACACAAAATATTTAGTATCATTAGTTCATAGAAAACAAAGAAAGGCAGCAAAAAATAAGATGTGAGATGCTGGAACCAGCCACAGTTTGCTCTTTTTTTTTTAAAAACAACTTTAAAAATGAATAAAATTGTTGCAATTTGTCATTTTCTGTTGAACATTAAATTAATAATTTCAGCTCCATTCAACACTGAATCAAATTTGAAAGGGGTCACTCAGATCATCTGTGCATCTTTAAGATTTTTAGCTTTAGCTTTTAGCTGCTTTTGTTTGCATTGTGCATTTATTGTTGTGTGTGTTTGAATCTGAGCGAATCTCATCAGTCCCTGCTGGAGCTGTGTCCAGCACAAGCTCCAATAAACCCATAACGTACCACCCTCTGAGCACCAAACATAAAGAAGACAAACTTTAGCATTCTTCAATATATGTTATTACATTTTCTTCAAATAGTGATAATAATTCCATCGGCAATCTATAATGTATTCAGCAACACAACAGTCAGTAGATAAAGAACGCATTGTGTAATGCTGCAATGGACTGTGTAAATGGAATGCAGCTATGTTCTCTCATATAGTCTGGCATCTGTCACAACCCAAACAACAATTAGATAACTGGGTTACACAAAGATGTAAATCTATCGTTAACTACAGGCAAGCAATGTGGTCAAGTAAATAACACAATAAATAATGAAGAAAATTAGCTAATCTGTAGTTTAGCTCTGCCCAGATATTAGCTGGACATCCAGTTTTTCACTATACATGTAAGCAAAATGATGAAAACCATATCTGGTGTACCCGCTTAGGTCATTGTTTTTTCAGTCACTCAAAAAAAGATCTTTTACATTATTCACATATAAGCAGACACAGTTTTCCTGCACAGCTGTTCTCTATTATTGTTGTCACTGACAAATTCAAAATCACCCCACTATATTGCATATATTGCATTTTCTTTTTGGAGAACTTAAATGCAGCTATAGGCCGGGTTCTGGTGAATGTGCAGTGCAGACTCTAAACTACAGCTGACAGATCATTTCAAATAAAATCGACAGAGAGAGGCATTACTGTAAGTATGGAAGCTAGTTAGCGACAAAAATCACCATCTTTAAAATGTCGTCATTTCATAATTTGTTATTTAAGTGTTCTGTAAACAAGAAAACAAACTGACTGGATAGCGTGACATCGAAGGATGGTTGCCACATGTTTTGACATGAGGGTTACCGGTTTACTCTGGAGCAAGGATGACACAGTTTGACGCGACAATGACAGACCACAGGGACCTTTAATTTAAGGCCTGAGGGCCAGCTGTAGGATGAAGCCACAGGCAACTCTCATCTGCCATCTGTAATCTGGACTCCATGTACATCATGTTCCACACACAAAAGAAAACTATGGAAAAGTTGCCTGAGTGACCTTTAATATGTATGAGGATTGTATACGCTGAAAAATAGAACAAATAAATAAATAAACTAAACGAGTGTTGTTTATCTCTATCACAGAAAACAAAACTCGGACCAAAGATCCACTGATATAAGTTGCAAATGTGACCTTCACAAAAACAGTAACAATATCATCTCAGTCACAATACACCCAAGACAAGGGAGAAAATAAAGGAGCACTGTATGTATGGCAAAGACGCTAATAGTGTGACAGTGAAAGCAAAAAAACAAAAAAAAATCAATCCAACAGCTCTTTTGTCCGTCTTTGTCATTTTATAATGGAGCGTACAACATTCCCCACATGCCAAGTATTGTAGGTTGGCTGGAATGCAGATTGTACTCATGATTTCCAGTGTGCGTGACACTATTCAGTGAATGAAGTCTGACGAAGGAGGGTTCCCCAGATTGTAAACAGCACTCCACATGGACCTGACCTTTGCCAACACAAATTGGCTGAACCCCTTATGACTGCAGGGGACAACAGCCTTGAAATATTATTGCTGCAGGACACAGAGTATCATTCTACTTTCCAAATGAACAGCCTCTTTCTCAACAGGCTCACTATTGAAAACAGACTCAAGCATTTTATCGCAAATAGAGAAAAAAACACAATGACATTATTGAGAAAAAAGGGAGCAACTTTAACAACAGACAATCATGCTCTCAGGGAACACAAACAGCTGAATGTGGTTACAAAAAGAAAATTTGTGGAAAATGAATCCAAGCATTATAACATAATCAGACGTGAAATTTTGACAAAACTTATCATGATGTTCAGATAAAAACCACAGATTTGGTAATAATTTGATTTGTGTTCCCACTACAACATGTTCAGTGTGTTTGTGTTTGGGAGATACTTATAATGTATGAATCCAATCTACAGCCTCTACTAGTAATGCAGGCACTGACTGAGACTTTCAATTGAAGTATTAAAAAGAGCACAAAAATTAATGAAACAAAAAAGTTTGAGTTTTTAACACAAATATCAAAATGTATAAAATCAGGCAAATACATTGTCAAAAATCACAGAAGCCATCTATTATCATCATACAGTTTAAGACAATTTCCCCTGAAGGCTTGGGTGTCAATTAACCATTCAAATTTCATGCAGGAAGAGTTGGTCATCTGTGTTACATGGTGTTGATTGATCACACTTACAGCAGCATCCTCATTCTTCGGTACCCCCCCCCTTTTCGGTCCCTAGAGACTACGTCTGAAATTAAAGCGGTCAGTGGTGATTGGCTGTCCCCCTCTGTACCCACTGAACAGCAGCAAGAGCAATCAACCATCATGACATACACTCTCATAGTATCGCTGTGTCACATGCAGTAGAGGATGTAGGAGTGACACCAGCATTAGTCCAGCCATATCAAGCCTCACACAGATATTACTCATGCAGCTAATCTCGGCGCCATTAATGATGAGATGGTTAATGCAATGCACAGCAAGTATGAAGTACTCAGGGCCCCCCCACCACCACCACCACAGGTGCACATCTTTGAAGAAAAACAGTAAGGAAAAGCTATTTAAGTTGTCCCTGTTAATTGCAATTCTTGTTAACTGTATATGTGAGAAAAAGTTCATTTAAAAAATAAATAAATAAATAAATAAAATGCTTAAAATGGCCTCTTAAAAGGCACCTCTCCAGTACATGGGAGATGTGTACATAATAATAATAATAAGAATGATAATAATAATAATAATAAATATTGTTATTGTAGCAGTTGTTATGGATACTAGTAATTGCAATCTTTCTATCACTACAGCTGTTATTATTGTTGTTGCTGTACATGTCTGTAGCCACTTTTCACTTTTCATTGCGCAACAGCACAGAAACGAATTCCCTTCTCTGTGACCCCTTCGGTGCATTCAAACTGGACCGGCCCAAGGTGTCACAATAGACACCTTGGGTGTGTGCATTAAAAAGGTGTGTGCATTCATTATGTATGCCGGCATGCTATATCTCTGTTCTGTATCTCTGTTCTGTATCTCTGTTCCTCAATCCCTCTTTCTCTCTCTTTTTCTTTTCCGGTCAAAGCAGAGGGCCGCCCACCTTGAGTCAGGATCCACTTGAGGTTTCTGCCTGGTGAAAGGCTTTTTTTCTCTTGCCACTCTCTGCAAGTGCTTGCTCATAGGGGTCCAGACCTGCTATATTTGGAAAGCGCCTTGAGATAACTTTTGACACTATACAAATAAAATTAGCAGAGTAGGGTTAGGTTCACACATTAGATTGTGTAAACAACAAAGCTGCATGGGCTTTTCAACATTTTCGTAAAACTAAACACATTTTGTTTGCAGATGATAAGATTGTTTTTATTTGTGTTGTACACAGCTTCCCAACTTTTTTGGAATGTGGATTGTGTAAAAGGGTGTGCGCAGACGCTGCCATCAGTAAAAAGGATGAGAGCAGCAGTTTCACCTTATTACTTTATCTTGAAATAGTGATCTTGATCCACAGCATATAGTGCTTACAGCTAAGGGATAACAGAGCCCTGCCCTTGGCACCCCTCTCCAAGGTCTCAGGGGGCTCTGCTATAGCGGCTAAAAAGCTCTGGCAATGTGGGACATTCATTAAATCTCGTCATACCACGTGTTTGAGTAAGGCTTACTAAAGACAGCAATCTATAAACATGAATGTTTTCCCTCCTTAAACAACAAGAGAGCTGGAGTTAATGATGAATGCCAATGGTGCTCTCATTTCCTAATATTGTTTGCTTTGGTCAGCAGACACAGTTGAAAGAGGTCTCTTATTTCTGAGAATGCAGGCTTAAGAGAAAGAATGACACCTCTCTGCATGACTCCTTGGGGCCATGATAATCTGCAGGTGGAAAAAAGGCATGTTAAGTACATTTGCATCAAGGTGTGGAAAGTTTTTTTTCTTTTTTTTAATGGTGGTGACTATTTTACTCCTATATGAAACTGTTCTGAAATCCCCTGAAACTAGTCAAAATGCTTTGTAAGTGGCCACAGGTAACAACTCTGGGCTCCTCTGTTAAGAAACTGCCGAACCAGTTACTTTGTTTTCTGACTCACTGCAGTATCATGTTCTACGTCTCTATGGCAACATAGCGATTATGTTCGCTTCTCCATTCATATCCCACTCTCGTACCTCTAAGAAACACTCTTCTTGTCACCACAATGTGTTGACAAAGCAGGCATAATACAATAAGCATTGTTAGACTGAGCTAAAAAAAAAAAAAAAAAGTTCACAGCCCTTTGGCAAGGCGAAAGAGGCCACATCAGACAGATCATGAAATAGAGTGCAACTGAGAGACGTGTGGAGTTGAATAATTTAATATGAGCATCTTGTGTTGCAACAGAAACGTCAGATGTCAAAAATACCAAAAAGCAAACACATCCATTGCATCTCCTTCTATATACTTCACTCTTCTACTGAATAAAAATAATACTTGTTTGTACCATTCATTCATTCATTCATTTTCTGTAGCCGCTTATCCTGTGTAGCGTCGTGTAGGGGGGCTGGAGCCTATCCCAGCTGACTTTGGGCGAGAGCCGGCATACACCCTGGACAAGTCGCCAGTTCATCGCAGGGCTTGTTTGTACCCCAACTGTTTACAAATGTACAAAGTTTAGGGGCAAAAGGCAAATTTCCATATTAAGATAACATGCAGTAATTATATTTCCTGTCTTTAAAATGTATGGGTGAATATGTAAGGAAAAGCAAATGTGAAAACATGATAGCTGTCCTGGCAGGAAGATATATCGTTAAAGCAGTGTTATACCTATAGTATCACAATTTTCCACCATCACCAAGTTTCATGTTTTGTCCAAACATTTTTTTGTTTGTTTTGGACAAAAATGTGCATCTCATTTCCAGATGAAATATCAACAATATCTCCACCTTAACAGACAAAATAGTCCCTCTAAATAGAGCCTATACCCTCCCCTACAGTTCTCAGTGCTACCTCCTCCACAAACCAAGCATTATTCTGGTTCTCTGCCTCAATCTAGGGCGAGCCATTTGAGCAACGGTAATTTGAAGGCTCTACTTAAAAAGCAGGTATGTCAGGAACATAGTGAACTGTAAGTGCAAGACTGTTTTCTGTACGCGCCTGTCTGCCACACTTCTAATGACAGGGTTTAATTCCAATAAAAAAAAGCAAATCAGCTGTCTCAGTCTGAAGTTGAAGATCACAGGGGGTGTACTTGTGATCAACACCTCAGAAGATTCATCTGTTTACGATCTCTTTGAAAAGTGTCTGTATATTTATCATATCTAGGTGTAAATGTGAGCCGCTCTGCATCATTAGACTCAAAAGCAGAGGGGAAGAGAGGAAAGTGCTCTGACATGCAGAATGACACTTCCTAGCAGGTTAGCTGAGGACACAATTAAAATTTTTCACAGCTGGTGAAAGTTACATATTATTAACTAAGGTAATAGGAGCTGTAGCATCTTATTTCATAGACAGGTTCATACATATTTTAAATTATGGCCATATTAGAATGGTATACTATAAATCCTCACAGAATTATATAAATATTAATATATATAATAAATATATAAATATTAAACACCTGTGATTCACTTTATTAAAATGAGTTGAGTCAAACACTCAGGCCTCAGGAGGTAGAGGGGTACAGGTTAATTCATTAGACACAGTCTGCTATAATAATACGGTATACAACCAGCGCAGAGATGCAGGACTGTACAGAGGGCATCAATAAGTTAGTGATTGGTTACATCATCAGCCGACCATGAGTTATTGCATTAAATATTTAGGATACGATACATACCTCAGTCACATTAGGTTGCGTAGGTGGTTGCGGCGTTTAGGGAGAAATATGGGGGTGTATTTATCACTGCTAGATTCTGCAGAGTGGTGGGCTTTTGTTGTAAAGAATTTGAAAAATTAAACCTGTTTCAACGCAGAGTGTAGCTCATTAATAGGTGTAATAGAAAATAAACCACATAGATAACAAATGAAAATAACATTTGAGAAATTAATAACCACAATATTAATTTCAAGAGTCGATTTAAACTAAACAAAGATGAACAAAGCTAATCTAAAGGCTGCGTACGGACGCCTGTTAAAAAAAATCTGTTAAAACTTGTCTCCGCATTAGAACTGCTGATGTGCTGTTGCACTGAAGTCATGTGATGGAGTTGACGACAACCAACAACCCAAAAATGAAGAATATGACTTTCTGTCATCAGTGTGCACCATTTCATTGTGTCTTAACATCATTTGATGTTTTGACATTTTGTGAGACAGCAAGACATCATTTCTAAATAGAGACATTATTTATGCCCAAGTTGAATCGCCTGTTTTAAAAATAGGAACGCCAATTGAAGACTTCCATGAGTTTGGGAATATTGACTGAAATATTGACATATGAACCACATAGGGGTGCTTCATGAGTTTGTATTGTTTTGTTTTGTTTTTTTAAGAAAGAGTCTGACTGAAATACATCTGTCACCTTTGAGCTCTTCAGACTGTATAAAAACTGTATAAAATGCACACTGGGGAGTCTGTCAATAAAACTGTAAATATTACCAAATGCCTGTGTTGTAGTTCCTCTCTTTAAGAAAGGATATTCAAATAATGTGGTGAACTACAGACCCTGCCGTTTTTAGACCATACCAAGATTTTTAAGAAAGTTGCATCTGCACAACTCACTGACTTTTTATACTCAGGACAAATCTCACTTTATCCCCTGTAATTTGGGATTTTTTTAAACAGTCAACAGAGATGGCTACCTGCTACTTCAATGAAAGAATCAAATCAAAACTATACAGTGAGAGTGCTGTAGGCGCTTGTCGTGAACTTGAGCAAAGCGTTTGATACGGTAAATCTTCAGTACATGTTGATCTCTTCAAGCTGTCTCTATAATCCTCTCTGTCTTTGTAGCCCTCAAAGAAATATTATAACCAAAGTGTGCAGCAATGACAAAATACTACAGGAATGGTCATATACTTTCTTTTGTGAGTTCAAACATGTCTAATTTTCTGAATCACATATTAAGTCAATATAAAACTTTATTTTTGTGCTCTTTCCTCCATACTGGAAACCACAGCGGCCAAACAGGTATGATTCTGATGCATTATAAGAGCAGCTGGTGGGATACTGTTTTCCACCATTTACTGTAACTATTGCAAGCTCCTATTACTACATGACAAGGACAGAAGTGGAGGAGTGAAAATAGCTCCACGTAACCTGACAGTCATTCTAGAGGGTAACAGATTTAGAAACTATGCACTATTCCAGTATCTCATTTATTCATGAGTTGAAAGCTAAAAAAATAAAGACAGAAAACACTGTTACAACAGAACAGCCCCTCAAAAAACAACAACAGTGGTTTATATTAAATATATACATTTTTATTTCGTGCACTTTCATGGAGTTTGACACAGTTTACTATTTTGAGGATGCACACAAACCAACAGTAGTCATGATTTTACTGAGGTTAAGCCAGACACTGAATTGAATTATGCAGAGTGTAAAAGCTTTAAATCCATTCCAGGCCTAATAATACACTGACCATAGCATGCAGGACGCCGTCGATACAGCAGCGGTCGAGGCCTCCATTTCTGTGCCTCGCCCAGAAATCCTCTCAGGTCACTCCTCTCTGCAGGCCTCTAAACTTAGCTCAGCCCAGAAACAGACTAGATCAGAGGACGACTGCCTGCTGTTGGCTCGTGTGGCAATCCCTCAAAGGGTGCAAAGATATGCAACAACTGCTCACATTCTCAGGCCACACCATGGATAGCATGGAACCACAACAACAGTTTAAATCCCCACAAGTATGAGAGGCAGCCAAGAACTCCAGAGACAGGAAACAAGCAGATGATACTCTGTCAGTGAATTAGAAGGGGTAAAGAATTACATAATTAAACACAGGCAAGTTGGCTCAGGAATCGTTTAGGCCTGAATTCAGATCGGTCAGTGAAGGTGAAACTCCACATATGTGCATATTCAACTTGGTTATGGTCAAGGCTAGAGGATGCGGAACAAAATTTTCTGTAGAAATTTTATTCTTTTTAAATTAACTTTAATGTTGTGCATAAAAACATAACTGTGTTCCACACAGTGTTTCAGTACAGATAAAATATACTTCTTTGTCGTGGTTTTGAATCCTAGCCCCAGAGCTAATGGGCTCTCTTAGTCAAGAAACAACTCCCCATTTAACTCTTGTCAACTTTTACTTTGGCAATCTGCGTTCTTGTTTTGTCCCATAAGGAACTACAGTATGCTACGTTCATTCACAGCTTCCAGGTTGGCTTGGAAGCCTGGTCAATACTATTGATGTGATGGTTTCAAATTTTCCAGCAGCTGAACCAATGATTGATGAGTGACATTGATCCTCCGCCCCTTGCCCCCCCCCCCAATCAAACATCCAGCCACAGGGAAATGTATTGGATGATGTGTGTTCAACAGAATTGATGAGTCTGTAGTAAAATTGAAAGATTTTTTGGCACATGATACCGGATGGGCAGAGGTGAACGCTGCATAAACAACATGCTAGAATATCAATGGTGTTAACCCAGACATCATCATCTGGTTGCTCCTTGCTACAGGATCAATTATTATGTTGCAACAAATAGAATTGTCATGCAAATGTGATTTCAGGGCTCAAATAAATCAATGCGGTAAAGAAACTGGGATGAAGAGAACTAATATTTGAAAAACCTCTCTGTGAAGACTATAAGTAAATACACTTTATCCATGTTCACATCATAGGGATGGAGGAGAACAAGGTTTTGCGAGGGAAAACGCTCAGTAGTTGCCAATATTTTAAAGCAATGTCTTTGCATCAGTAGGAGATGTACAAGTTAATCTTTACCGATTAGTGTCAATAAAGGTAAGTATGCATCTTTACTGGATGGACACCAGTGAGACAAAGAGCAGGTGGCGCCTCTACCACCATGAATGTTTGTGTGAATGGGTGAATGCTGGCTTGTGTTGTAAAACACTTTGAGTGGTCAGACTAGAAAGCCGCCATATAAATAGTCTTTTTACCATTTACATCCTCCTCTGAGTTCATTTCAATGTGTAAATGATTTCCAAAGTCTTGGTTTTAGAATGTCAGTCAGCTGAACATTGCAGGATTTTGCCAACATCAACTCTACAGTACCATGACGACCAACATTGTGCTTACTCAGATATAAGACAGTCAGAAGCCCTTTATTATAGTGAAAATGAATGGTGTAGTTACTTAGTGTAATTTAATCAGTAAAACTAAGACACGCCACAATCGTGGATTAAACAAAGACGTCAGATCTGTTCAGCGATGCTAACGTGTCGTTACATTCTCTCAAGTGTGACTGCAGAATGCAGACTGTTTACTTTGGATCTATATCAAGATGGACCTGCAAAAAACCTCTACATTGCTCAAGTTTGACCTCTCAGTGTTTTTTTAAAATAGATGCACTGACTGACAAACATTTGTGACAAATGGGTTTGTGGTGGAGGGTTGAGAGGCTGCAGACGGCAACATTGCATGTCCCATACGACTACACAGGGATACATTTTCATTTGACTAAGAGAAAACAAATCAATGAGCACTGTGCTGGAATTCATAGAGTGAAAGCATGAAAAAACAGGGAAAAAAAAATCAATGAAGCGTTATAAACAGAAATCTACTGTACAGCACATGATATCTGTGTATCTTATCAAGTACTGAAAATTTCATGCTCCGTCAGACACAATCACTGCACAACAGTGACACACTAAGCTGGAAATAGCCCAGTGCTTTGGAGTTTAAAAAAGCCTCATCAGAGGAATGGTACAGCATTTACAAGAGAGAGAGAAGCCCTTAGCTGGAGCATGCTGTGATCTTGCCTGGTCAGTCTTGTTTGTGACCATCTGTCATTCAAGGCCTTTGTGACATTAGCTCCCAACCTGCAATGATTTCTTCTGCTGCTACACGGAAGCTTGCATCACACACAAAAGGGAGAGCGGTGCACACGTTGAAGCAGCTACAGAGAATATTTTCGCTTTTCAAATCAGTTTGGGAATGTGGGGCTTTAGGGGGAAACACTTCACCTGACTTTCCATTAGAAACGAGTCGATTATGACTGAATTCTTATTTTTGGGTCAACTGTTCCTCTAAGTGTGCAACATAGGCCATGCACAGATCCAACTGCGTGATCCAATCGGGTTAAAATGACATCTTTGGTGCCCTTACAAGAAAAGCTGAGACAGCCATAAATCCAACTCTGCTTTAGGTGTGGGCTCTTTTCTTCTAGTCCTGAAATAAAGAACAAGCGTCTTAACATCTATTCGTCTTGTGTGACATCATGGAACAACCTTTGATTGGTAGCCAGTATGAATCAGTCACTGAGCATCATCCAAGCATGCACCTGCCACTGCTTTAATTTAATGTTACAGATATTTAAAATACATAATATAAAAATACTGATGATTCAACTGTAATGTGACAGACTTAATGCTTGGTAAACAGTGATGAAATGGGAAATCAGTCTCAAATGAAATCGGTCAAACATACAGGTGAACCACAAGTCCAAGAGGACCTGCTTCGAAACTCAAATATCAAAGCTCTAACACTGGGAATGTTGCTGTGTGAGGTGTATTCAATCTGATGGCCTTTTATTCTTGTGTCCTGAGGCTACTGCTGAAATAACCACAGTTAGCTTTGAGACAGTGGATGAAAAACAATTACCATTGAGAGAAGAAAAAAGGGATTTCACCAAGGATGACAAAAGCTGAAACTGATATATTCTGAAGGAACTGAATACCTTATCAAAGCCGAGAATTAGGCCTGCAGCACAACATCACACACGGCACCGAGGCCTATTGACTATCAGTAGCCTGAAGGGGCCTTGTGATGGAGTTTCAGTCAGAATCATAGGACAAAGCCCAACCAATGTAGAAGACAGGAGATATTTTACCTTTAATGTCTAGTCATGGATTTTGGATACAGAACATATCAATTTTCAAAAAACGTAGTTTCTGTTTCACCAGACCTACGCAAAATAACCAAGGTAAAGGGACTAGAAATTTCCCCTAGCACAGGTTTCAAGGCCAAACTACCTTAACCATATATTATGTTGCTGTAGACATGCCTGTGTTTTTGTGCAAGACATTTTGTAACATGAACAGCTACTGTTTTGTACACACACGTATCACAAAGGCCAATTGTTGCCCCCATTAAGTTGCCTATATGACTAAATGATTCTCATCTTAAACCAAGGTTTTATTTGAGGTTTCAAATCAACATAATGTTAAAATACTCTACTACATATGAGGGGAAAACACCTCCACTGTCTCAGATTGATTAATCTGTGCGCCTCTGACATGTTCTGACAGCTTCACAAAAGCTTTAAAACTCAAAAACGGTTCACACAAAATCTATACTTATATACCTATAATAAGTCAGGAACATGGCAACATTTCAAACATAAATAAATGAAACATGCCATTTATGAAAAAAAGTGTGATGACCACTAGACCTGTCCACGATTCTTCGATTAAATAATTGATCAAAAGAAAAATCTAAATCAAAAAAGTATGGATTCTCCAAATAGTTTTATAAATGAGTCCTGAGAATCATTAAACACCACCATTACACACAGCTGGCTATTTAGAATATCACTAATGCATCACATGTAGCCTACCTGTAAAATCGTAGTCATCATTTTTAGCTATCAGAAAGATGATTAAACATTAATCTATAGAGTTTGGGCCTGTAACAATTCTTACATAATCACCTGATCAGAATTATGTGAGCTGACGACAATTATTTTGAATAATCATTGGAATTGCTTCATTCTTGTTGATACAAACATTGTGCATGAGGTGCACACAATGTCATTTCTTAGCTGGGATTGAGAAAAGCAGCTGGTTGACCACAGAACTCCCGTTAGATTCTGTTAGATAGAAAAACGTATTGTTCTTGTTGGTGCTTCATTTCTGATGGCTGTGTAAAAAGTAATATTTGAATCATTATCCATTGTGAAAACATACAAGATATCATGATTTTAGGCCTACAGGAGCTCAGTGATTTATTATTCTTTTCAGGTCATGGTCTGACTTGCAAATAGCTGGAACAGATTCATTTTAGAATTATCCATATAGTTATTCTACAGTATAATAATCACTGGCAAAAAATATGAAATAGGTGTGGCTACCCTTGGAGCACAGATGAGTGAATGCATATAAGTGATAGCATCAGATTTTGCATCAGTGTTCCACACACATGTGCAGACACATACACACAAGCCTAATCAAAGAGCCCTTCTTGAGGCTTTGCATAGCAAACAGGTGCTGGATTAAATCAGAAGGTTAGAGAAAAAAGCTCTGTGTCTGTTCCTTGGCTTAGCACCACAGAAGTCAAGCCAAAGCCTGAAACGTTAAAAACCGAGTCTCATTTTAAAAGCAAGAGCGAGAGCTAAAAAATAAAAGTTAATGCTAAAGAAATTAATCAAACCTTCTGTCAACTGAACGGGGAAAAAAACGGAGCATAAGTAGCAAATGTGGTTTTGAACACTCAGTGAATGTATCCATCCATAGATCCAAGTGCAGATATCAACTTTTGGTCAGGCAAAGACTGAATACACAAAGTATGGCACCCAGCAGAGGACATACCTCCACCAACGCCAAACAGTCCTCTTTAATTCAATCAAGCCTTATCCAAAATCAAACTCAAAGCTGAGTTTGATTTTGACAAACATGAACTCATTTGATACTCACTTGATACCAACCCCCTCCCCCAAATGCCTGATCTTTTTTCCATCAAGACCCATCTACTATTCCCTGAGAAATTTAAGAAAATGTTGAAAAATATTTCAATCTTGCAATGATAAAGTAAAAAAAAAAAAAACACTGGATCCACTCCTTAATTCAGATCCTCTCCAAAATGTAATTCTAATCTGGCCCAAGACACATCCTCCCACTCAGTTTCTTCTTTTTTCTTCTTTTTTTTTGAGCAATGGATGAATAGACTAATTACATAGTGCCTTTCTAGTCTGACCAACTACTTAAAGCGCTTTTCAACACACCATCCAATCACACACACATTCATGCAATAGTGGCAGAGTGCAAGGTGCAATATGAGTGCATTATGCAAGGTGTCACCTGCTCATCAGGAGTGATGACCATTCACACAATCGCTCACACAGCAAAGGAACAGCCATTTGGAGAATTTTGGGGTTACTATCTTGCTCAAGGACACTTCAACATGTGTACTGCAGCAGCAAGCGGATCGAACAACCGACTTTCGAGTACTGCAAGTACACAACCGCCGACCTCCTGCAATCACATAGATGCAATTGTGAAACAGTTTCCAGAACAAGTCAGAAAAGCTTAACAAATATTCATCAGACACAACTTTAAAAAACAAATAGTTAAACACTGATTCACATAAAACAGAATTTACAAAGAAAGTAGTGCAATTTGAAACAACATTCAATTTTCCTATTTTAACCTGTCTGAGGCATTTAAGGCCACCGAGTATCACGATTCAGCAAGAATAGTGTGGACCCAAGTGCAGACACAATGCAGAGACACTAGGTGTGCAGTTCAGAGATTTATTATCAAAAACAGGGGCAAAAGCAGGAAAGGCAGCCCAAAAACAGGTAACAGTATCCAAAGGGTAGGGAAGGCTCAGAGTCCAAATACAGGCAGACAATTTCAGTTCACAAGTGATCCAAGAAAACCAGGTGAACAAATCTAAAACGGTAGACAGAGGTGATATCCGGAAAACAGTCAAAGTAAATAAAAAAAAGAACACAAACAAAACAGTTGCTTGAAAAGCACTAGAAAACACAAGGGAACAAGATGAGAGACACCCTGGACAAACTGGCAACTATGGACAGGAACCACACAGACTTAATACACTGAGATCACGAGGGAATGACAAACAGGTGGGAGAGGGAAGAGGAGGCAGGTGGAAACAATCAGACAAACACAAGCAGAGAAAACTTAAAGGAGAAGACAGATAAAGAACACAAAGAACAAGAATCATGCATCCCAAAGACACAGAGAGGAAAGAGAAAAATGCAAACACAGAACATGAAATAAGGACAGAGGGTGCAACAGGACAAACAAAAAGTCCTGTAATGACATGAAATGCAAAGCCAAAAAAACACAGCATGGAAATAAACTTTCAAAATAAAACAAGAAACAGCACAAAACCAGTAATAATCATAAAAAAAAACTAAGGCCAAAACCAATTTTTGAAATGTTGTGACTAGTGAACATTTAAGGCAGGAGGACACTGTATGTGGACAGAATGATTCAAAATATGCCAGCTGGGACTCATGGTAATGTCATCTAATCCAGTATTCTGCATTCTATGTTTTGGTTTTACATAAATCCCTCTATTATCTGTAATTTCCCAATCAGCAGAATCTTTAGACAAGCAATATTTGCCCCAGACTTTACGCCTTAGTTTGAAAGGGCATATAAGATGCGAGCTGATCTTGGGTAAATGTCTCTTTTTAATCCTAAATGTTTTCATGTGAGCATGTTTGTCAGTTACATTAGCAACTTCAGAATAAAAGAAAACTCTTCAGCGTAGGGAATTAACTGAAATTTGTCCCAGTTAATAGCTATTAAGGTAATGTTCTTGTATTATCTCAATCGAATATATTTAGGAGGAGAACTTGGAATTTTAATTTTCCAATTACATTATGAAGTGATCACTAAAACAATTGGACACAACGGCAGATTTAATTATCCTTTCCAGATTAGTGGCTGGGATCCAATCCAACAAAGATGAAGGCCGATAATCCAGTCTGGTAGGTTCTTTAATTAACTGGATGAGGTTTATACTACCAAATAAATTTCTCTCATTGGAGGAGAAACGACCCAGCCAATTATTACTGAAGACAAGGAGGATAATCATTTCATGGAGTCCTGGGAAGAACTGAACCAAACTCATTACTCCTCTCAAGAGAATTTATAGTTGGCAAATTACACTTTGCAGAGTAATCAGGAGGCTGAAAAATATTGCCAATAGTTATGGACTTGTTAATAAAAAAGATATTCAACATTACCTCGCAATATATTAGGAACTATTCACTCAGATACATGATTTGCTGCTAAGTATGTGGCAGCAGCACCTCTTTCTAAAGCCCCATCAGCTCTATTCCAGTGTAAATTGTCAATTTTAATTTCATCACCAGAGTTATTACCATAGTAACCATGTTCAGATGTACTGATAACATTAGGTTTATAAAAGGTAAACCAGGCACTGAGGAGATTAATTTAGCAAACAAGGCTCCTTATATTAAGATGAATAACCTCTGTTTCAATCATGCCTATAGATTGTACTGTTTAATTGATTAAAAGTTTTATCTATAGAGAAAAATCTATGTATCTATTAGAAACATTGATTATGATTTTCCCAAAGCCTAAGGAGAAATCGAAAGATAGTTTGATTCATCCATCCAACAGTCCAACAACCAAAGATATTCATATTACAATCTACAGTAGAGAGAAATACATCAAATCCTCACATTTGAGAACATTTGGCATTTTCACTTGCAAAAGCTATATATATTGAAACAAAGAATCAATCATCGAAATAGCAATTAATTGATTAATTGATTAAGTTCTACTTTGAAAAATGTTTTAAAAAAGCTTTGTAGCATCATCATCGACTAACTTATTGCGTTGCAGGTGGCTTCACTAGCCCTATTACCCCCATATGTGTAGTTTAAAGTCCCCGAGACAATGATCGTAAATATTGCATTGAGCTTGAAGGCGCTGGCTGTTCTGAGAACAAAAGCAGTAAATCAACAACAAAGTCACAGCCAGGACAGGTCTGCACCTGTACAGCTGGGTGCTGAAGGCCATGACATCATGTAGAGTCACATAATCCCCAGACAGCCCTGTTGTGAGCAATATCAGCGAAAAGCGGCATGATCCACACAATTAAAAGAATCATCATCCTATTTTCTTACAAAAACAGTTCAGCAGCTGTCAAGTTTTACATCGTTTTGATACATTTGCAACAAAATGTTGCCTGTTTCCTTGTGTCCAGTGCTTTTCTGTCAAGGTTACTCTCACACTTTCCTGCAGGGCTTCATCTTAAAAACACGCAGACCAATGAATTGTTCCATCCCGCCTCATCTGTTCAGTGTCAGTCTCAGCTGCATCTCATGTATACCGAAGCCTCCCTAAACACATCAATCATGAAAAGCACACAGGGGTTATCTATGACTCTGTTTGTAGACGCAGCTGAAGACAATTTGGATTCTTCACCCTCAGTTCCTGGATAAAATGATTAAGACACGTCAAGGCTACAGCCAAGCTGTAACTTCATCATGCTTTCATCCACATAGTAATGGATGAACTCGGATTTGATACTACAATACTTGGGAAGTTTAAAATTGAAGAAGAGCACAATCACTCCAAAAACCACCTGCTTTTGCCCACCATCAATGAGTGACATTAATAATACCTTCAAGGGATCCACACAAAAGTCCATAAAGCCTGAACTAGGATTGCATTAAGTTAACGTTAAGTGTAACTGATACATATTTTGTTCTCAGTGGAATGAATTGACAACTGGAAAATCAGGCTCCATGAAGGTAGAATTCATTGCAGAGCTCTCGCACTTTGTCTGACTTGTACAGAGGTTGCTGTTATTGCATCCAAGCCCTTCAAGATGCAGTCTTACCACCTTATGCTACACCCACATCTTACAAACTGCACTGAATTATGTCATGTGATGATGTACTATGTTCCCCCCTGGTGGCCTCCTGAACACACCTCAGCCAACATCCTGCCAAGATTGTCTTTTTTTGTTGTTGTTGTTTTGTATGGACCAAATCCACCATTGCACAATGCGAAAGACGAAGTATTTCAGATCCATATGTGCAGATCAAATAGGATATTATGTCTTAAGTCTTTCCTGGCAGCAGATACAGTAAAGGGGACATGTCAGTAGATCTGACAAGATTTTTTTTTTTTTTGCTCTGACCTCTGGGAGCTGTTACAAAAGCACCCAGGCTAAATAGTTAATCACCCAGTTGAAAAAATAACATAAATGGATTATTCATAAGGATACTTAATGTCCCTTTTAAATTTAATCTCATGATATAAATTCTCAACTGTTGTGCAATTGAAAAGTCTATGAAGCTGTTAATTACATACCAAATCTATTATTAGTCTGCAGTAATAAGACCAGCTAACTGCACCATTTACCATCATTTAATTATCCTATGAAGATAAACGTACAGAGGAGGGCAGCTGAATACTCTGTCTTACATACACAGAGACACATAAAAACTCATGGGTTTCAAGATTCAAGGGTGTACAGTATGAAATCCTGAGAGACATCAACACTGTCTGTCCGATGAGAGCAGTACTGACGCTATCATTCCTCTCCAGAACGTCAGAAGGGCAACCCTTAACGGGACAGATGAAACAAATAATCTAATATTGCATGAGTCAAATGACAAAGTTAATTTGACAGTTTTGAAATTGAAGCATTTGAGTTAAATCTTCAAGCAAAATGTCAAACATTTGCTTGTTTCAACTTCTTGAATATGAGTATTGTGGCTTTTTAAAATAGAATTATTTGAAAATAGAATTAAAATAAAATAAATAAAATTCTAGATAAAGATTCTAGAATTCAGAGAATAAAGTCAGAATTCTAGAATTCTAACTTTATTGTCAGAATTCTGACTTGGAATTCTGAAGAAAAAAAAATGTCACTGGCCACTAGGGTACGATTACATTAGCTACTGTATAGTAGTTTAAGTTTAAGTCCACTGCACTTGACTTTAAAATCAGTCCGATAGCTATGACAATACCTTTAGCACTGAGTAAGTTATAAAATAGAGAAATATTAGTATATTGACTCTCTATTTTACAGCTTACATCACTAAAAGTGTTCATGGAGGTAGCTAATTAAAGGTGTCTGGGTGGTAGTTACTTAACAGCAGGTGTAACGTTGATTATAAAAAGCCTAAAAAGCCTGTGAAATAGTTGAACACTCACCGCAGTTGTAAAAAACATTTTCAGGATCCTTGTAGACTCCTCTGTTGTTCTGGAATGAAAATATCTATCTATCAATCTATCTATCTATCTATCTATCTATCTAGAGTTGCAGTCTAAACGGTCAGAGTGCATTTTTAAATTGAGCAGTAGTGCCATCTATTGGACTGCATTTGAAAATGCATGCTCAAACAGGCACCTACCGACAGTGACTGAAAACTCATCAATCTGCCTGCTACCTTCAATACAGCCATCATGATAGAGAAAAAAAAAAATTTCTATTGAACCATTTCTTTTTCCAATATTCCAGCTCCACCTGAATAACATCTAAAACTGTTCCATCAGTGATGGAGAGATTACTAATTACTGACATATGTTTTAGTGGGTTTGCAAATATGTCACTGACAAATTAAGGAGATGATGTTACTTGTTTCCTTCTGTGAGAGCTTCAAAATTAATTGACATTGTGTATGATATCAAGGTTTACAAGACAACGGTATTTTATTTAAATTTAAATTCAAGCAATGCAAAATACAGTCTTATCCATTAAGTATGGGAGACACTACAATAAGGAATTTAGTTTAAAATTGTTTTATTTGCTGCCTGATGTGTGTATTTTTCATCCTCCTTTGATACACAGCTTGAGCACACGACTAAGCAAGGTAGAATAAAAAATAAATAAATAAATGAGCACAGAGGTGTGCTGAATTCCAACAAGCTAGTCTACTAACACAAGCAGAATGTACAGTATTTGAGATGTACAAGATGACTATCCTTATCCTTGTGAAATCAAATCATTGACTCAATAGATGAAAATATTTTACAGCTCTTAAAATCTCTTTCAGAACCCAACTCACAGTCCGCATAATCATTTTAGAGCCTGTGTGTTTTATCTTGAGGGGGAGGCATGTCGCCAGCACCTCCAAAGCACTATTCTTCCTCCTCTCTTCCTCCTCACTATATCAGGAATGGCAAAAGCCATTAAAAAATGTCTAAATATTGGACATGACCCCCACTGGAAATAAGGATAAGACACAAGTCCTCCTTGCTTGGTAGAAGTGTATGTTTGAATCTCATTTCAATGTCTACTCATTGAAAAATGTATGTATTTATAAATAAAACTTATTAGTATCAATTCCCTGTGCATTTTCTATTGATCACCTATCAACCTATTATTGAACTTATTTATAAAGAAATGTTACCAAAAAAAAGGAAGCAAATCCCTTAAATATTTGAACGCTCGTATGGCCAGTGACAGGACTGTTATACATTTTCATTCATTGAGAACATAGTTATATTGGCTATACATTTTTTTTTAAATCCTTCAGTCCCCTATATTTTGCCATTCTCTGCATGTACAAGAGGCAAAGAGCAAGAGTGGGGGACCTAAGCCATTTTGATCAACCTCGCACTCAGTGGGAGAGAGTTGGCAGCTCTGTCATGTTCAACCAATAGCAGAAAACTTTGTCTTTCTCTTTCTTTATATGAATCCTCTGGGAACCACACCTCTCTGAGGAAAGAATGGCAAAGAGAGAGTTCATACACAACATACACGGTCAGTGCTAAATTACCTAAATGAAAAGTAAATCAAAGAGAGGCAGGGCTGGGTATTTAGATGAAGTGTTCAAGAGGTTTTATGAAATGCAAAACAATCTCAAACAGGGCAAGCATCAGCAGCACTGTTAAGCTGAGTTCAGCAAGCTGCATTTAATGTGCCTTTAATGTGCAACATTTCTAGATATTTAAGTACAAACAAATTAAAATATCTCTGTGTATAACAGTTTACAAAATTACTAATAGATGAAAATGTAAATTTGTGTTTCTGTATGCTGCACATTCACATTCTAAGTGCACTGAAACTGGTGAGGATACTGTGGTGTGTGACAGTGCTACTGCAAAATACAATATGTAAACTAATGATAATAATAATAATAATGATAAGACCAGGACCCTGTTCATCATACACAAATGAATTAATTAGTCATGATTTGACTGTATTTTTCTGTTCTTCAACTCTAGATCAAAATTGACCTGGAGCTGCTGTCAGAGCAAGAAATCTTAGTGGGCCGGATTAAATTTTCAAGGTGGACCTCATATATTACCTTGTCTAAGATGCTGCCTGAGACCCTTAGATGGAAAAATTTCAAACTAATTAAACGAAATCATCAGATTTGTCTGATCTGTTTATTTTCATAATAAACACCGCATTTTAAATGGACTGTACAATAACATGAAATCAGATGCCTATACCTAAAATATAACCTATCAATACTTTGTTTTGGAAACTATGAGCAAAAGCAATCAACAAAAGCTGAGGAATTAAAAAACATGGTATCTGACATTTTGAATGGATTTGTTAAACATACACTAAACTGCATTACTTAATGTAGAACTTGCATCACTGAAGCATTAGATTATTTTTAGTTGATTCTGAGTAACATAGATGCAGGCAATGGGTATAATGAGCAAGCCAGATTAATTACTGAACTCAGTTTGCTGGAAATTTGCCATACAATTTAATTCCTGCTTTTACAGTGCCTTTAATCTGCTGTTTGTATAGTGCCAAGTCAGTCAATCATGTTCATTAACATAATCAGATTTCAGCCAATGTTATCATTACTGTGTGCTCTGTGGTTTTTTAAAATAAGAACACAGTTTTTCTCTAAGATGAACAGATCAATACTCCAACCGCATTGGAAAAATAAATCATTTAATGATAATTCAAATAAACAGTTCACAGTCACTTTTGCTGGCTAACATCGTGGAGAACATATGGAGCACAGGCTGTCAACACTGTCATCTGTCAACATAACTGACCCCTTAAATTGTTTTTCACTAGAATATTAATTAAAGCATATTATAATATCATAATTATAGCATTGCAATTGAATGAAGAGTTCTCATGGGCTTGTATGTTAGTACAGGTATACTAATGAGGTCTGTTCACATTCAACATTTTCCTCATCACAGACAGCTTGATAAGGTTCTTTAAAATCTGATAGGATCATTATGCATTTACAGACAGGCGTACAGACTTCCTCCTCCAAACCAATTATATTTCCCTGCTTATTACAGTATCCTACAGTAGTGGATGTTACTGACAGCTGCAGTCTAATGTGCATCACACTGTGTGCAGGTACATCAGATACAAATACAGCAGGAACATAATCATAATACATCGCACTGCAATACAAGGAGTGGTTGAAAACCTTCAGTGTGCTCTTAACCTTAAAAGAAACAAGCAAAACAACAACAACTTACAAAGAGGCACTATTATACTATATATGTAAGTACATAAATATGCATGCATATCTTTTACCTGTGTACGTTTTCATGAACAGGATAACTGCTAGTCTTTAGTTATAATATAACACATTTTCCATAACTGCAGTAATATTGAGACAATGGTTTGTGAGGAGGAGCAATAAATTATCTAAACTGTAGACTTTTTTTAGTCGTTATTTTATTAGTATTAATAGTATTTTATAGTATTACTTGATCCTCATAAGGCAATTTCTGATAAAATCACTGCCTATGGACTAATGAAAGAATACATACATACATTTGGTACTCTATGGGATTTGATGGTGATGGGCTTTCAAGAAGAGTACAATAATGAAATATATGAAAAAAACAAATGTGAAACAATAATCTGGTAATACTTTCACAAATTTTCTTACAATTGTCTGTCTCAGCCCTGTTCAGTCTGGGACACCTAGAATTAGTCTACAAGTCTGTATCCTGATATTGTCTTCATGAATCAAGTCCTATCTGGAGGAATAGATTTTATGAAAACAAAAAAACGCTCTGTAGCATGAGCCAGTGATTAATGTTTGATTGATATGATTGATGTTAGTGATAGTTTCTAAATTCTCAATATACAGTGAAATGTGATGAGGTTCCAAATTGCTTGAAAGGCATTTGGGTGTCTGGTGTTGGTTTATGCATGATTGTACTGGGAAGGCAATTGTTCTATTCAAAAATGATTTCAGAGGTCACTGTATGCTTAGAATAAAAAAAAAATCACAAATCCAATTTCACTGGCTCAGAAGATGTGAGTTTAAGTGGTGTGTTGGAGGCTAGTTTTTAACCAGGGTGGGTACTTATATTCAGCATTGTCATTTATTCAGACAGTTCATTGGGAAAGCATAAGAAAACAGAGGAGAGGAGAGGATACACTGCACAAGACAGTTCTAATGGGATACAATTCTCTGCCAGCACGGGGCTGTCATACCAAAAACTGCCTCATCTTCCCCTTTTTCTGCTTCTGCCTGTCGTACTTGAGATTAATTTCTGTTATGAGAATCTCCTGCGTTGTCCTAAGAAATCAAAATATCTCAATCTGTAATGCGTTCATTCTAGGATTCATCAGAGAGCAGCTACTCCACCTGTCTATTCAAGCTCTACAAGAGGAGTTTCCTCCTCCACTTGCTTATTTGGCTGCTCCATGGTTCCCACTTCTGTTTCCTCTCTGTGGGCATCATTGATATTCTGAAATCAATTCCTCAACCCTGTTCTGGTGGTACAGGTGCACAACATCCTTTTCTTTTAACTATATAGTTGAATGTAGACAGATGGCAGGAAATGAGATGAGGCAGAGATTGGAAGTGACATGCAACAAAAGGCCTCAGCTGGATGTGACCTGCTCATGGTCAGAGCCATAAAGGAGTTTACAGGTCTTTTGGAGTACCACTGCATATGTGGAAATGTATACATTGTGCATGTTGGTTGGGGCTGAAGACTCCAAGTTTGAAAATGAAAACATGTAGTTATAGAAAAAAGTGAGCTAACTGGACCTCTGTAACCCATTCCTCATCCCTGCTGGAGATGAGGGTCAGGGCTAGCAGCACAAGGCTATATAAGATGATGGCTTACTTTTCTGTCTTATGTAAAGCACTCTGAATTGCCTTGTTGAAGGAAGAAGGCATTCAATAAGAACTCTTATATCTCTATAGTCCATTACATCAATTTTGATTCTTTTTTTTTTTTTTAAACTTTCCTTTGCGTGTCTGACAATGCAATAGAAGTGCAATCTTAAAATGGTGATGTACTATTTATCTCCAAGGCCACCAGGGCACCCATATATCATTCACAAATGTCTGCTGATTTTTAGTTCTTCCTAGGACTAGGTGATTCAATCTCTGGTAGTTACACTATCCTGATGGCACTTAGGTTTGTGGGTGGGAGACGGTGGAGCTGATGGGTGGCGGGGGTGGAAGCCTGGTCGGACCTGGTTGCTTCCTCTGGATGCGTTGGTCCGGGACGAGGTCATCAGTAGGTGCCCAACCTTCACTGAGTGTTTCAGCCTTTATCCTATACGCTCTCTGGTTGGCAGGCCGGCAGCGGTGGCCAGGTCACTGCCCCTCTTATCCGGGTCTGCAGGCTGTACCAGCCGCCCCAACAAACAATAAACAAACATATCATAATTTAAACATTAACTTTATTCTTTCTCCTCAGGATGTTAGAATTAACCAAAAAACAAGGACCCAAGATGCAGAACTCAGACTGAGACGAGGAGTAAAAGGTGCAGTTCAATGTATTACGAAAGGTTTAACACAAAAACCAGATCGTTGGAGCAGACAGGAAGAACAGAAACTAAAGCTGTCTTTCAATGGCAGGATCTTCAAGGCAGGACTGAATGGGTTACCAGGATCCGGTTGACGCGAAAGGCAAAGGAATGCACCTAAAGCACAGGAGATCTCGGTCAGGAAAAAGGCAAGCAGGTTCAAGAAAATCACAAGGAGTATCCCAAAAGGCAAGAGTCATAGTACGTAGACCAGCAGTGTAAATGGACGATCTGACAAGGAGTGGAGTGAAGAGCCAGGCTTCTATGCAGCAGGAGTCAGTCAGGTGTGGTGATGAGCCAGATAGATTTCAGGTGTGCTTGATTGAGTTGCGGGAAGGTTCAGGTAGGTGGAGAGTAACCAGATAGCCACGCCCTGGTAAACACACATAGACAGACAGGGAGAGACCAACAAGAGACACAACGGAGGGCAAAACACTGGACAGAAGAGGGAAGAAGGAGGCATACTGCCAGATCCTAACACAAAAGGTTTCATGTAGTGTATTCTGCCTCGTCTCCTTACTAAAGAGAAGAGCCTGGGCTTTAGCCAAGTTGGAGAAGTAATCAAACTATCTGTGCTGGTAACAAACCCAATTCAGGGCAGTGAGCCACACTCCTCACTCCACACAAAGCATTGCAAACCCCAGGTTGTCTGTAGAAGAGAGATGGTGTGGCCTAAAGGAGCATTTACATGTCTGCTATTATGGGGATTCTGGACAGCAAAATCAAATTCCCTCTAAATTTTGTTGCGTACTCATGATAAACTCCATCTTTGAATTTTTTTTAAGTTTGCAGGTATACAGCCAAGGTTAATTTAGTCTTCAGCCAGCACCCAGTTATTCCAGGAGGCTTCTGATGTTGCTGGGTTTTGTCCCCTAAATGTGCTTTCTTTTTGTTCTGTTCTTTGAAAGTGGTCGTCACCCAGACAGACATCCTGCCCCGATCCACTCAGATTCAACTCTCCACTTTGTGGTCATATGCAGATGACAGATGCAGGAGAACTTTCTTAATTCAGTGTTTAACACTTAAGCAGAGGCTTGATCTATTATGTGTTTCTCTCCCGTATTATTGTCATGAGACTCCAGCCTCACCTGCCATCTGCTTACTGGCTGCACACTGGCCTTCTTGAAACCCTGCTTGTGGTGGTTGACAACAGTTTCAGGAAGTTGACACCCAAGAATAAGTTTTGTCTTCTACAAGCCTGCAAGTCTTATACAAATCAGGTGTTTGCATAGTTAGACATGTTACATACACCAATCAGCCCCAGCATAAACCACCTCAGGATGCAGAACATTATTGAACCATCAGGCCATGAATACAGAACCTCTGGGGGTGTCTTGTAGCCTCCACCACTTGGACGCTGGTAGCAGAACCTTTGGGTTGGGGGACTGGGCTATCTGAATCTGCAGGGTTTTTTAAAAGTATTTTAAGTTGTTTTTTTTCTTTTTCATTCTCCTTGTTTTTATTTTGTATCTTTCTTCTCTATTTGTTTCTGTTCATTCTCTATCACTCTTTACTGACATGTATTCACTGTTTTTGTCTTCCTCTTGTCATTCTGTCAACATTTTGTCTTTTTTCTTGCAATAAATGAAAAAAAAGAATCTGCAATGTAGCAAGTAACTAAGGATATAAAATCAACATAATGGAGTAAAAAAGTATAGTTGTAGTAGTATAATGGTAAAAAGAATAATACATGCCTCTAAACTGTACTAGAATATAAGTTAACAAACCAGAGAGAGTTAAGTAGAAGTACCTTAAATTGTACATAGGTACAGTACTTGAGTAAAGGTGCTTAATTAATCTCTATTTCTCTGTTTGCGCAACACCAAGGATGCCTTCAGAGAAAAATGTAGGAAAGTGTGTACCCTTATTTCCCTTTGAACAATTTATTGTGCCGAGATTAGAAAGACCGACAAAAGACAGAGGCCATGGAGAGAGATCAGTGAGACAGTGTGATACCAAATTCAACAACACTGTGTCTGCTATAGAAACCTTCAGGTTTCTGGGATCCACAATTTCCCAGGACCTAAAGTGGGTTTCCAACATTGACTCAATAATAAAAAAAAAAGGCACAGCAGAGGATGTGCTTCCTGTCAGCTCCGAAAGTTCAACCTGCCTCAGGAGATGCTGATACAGTTCTACACTGCAACAATCCATCACCGTGTGGTTTGAGTCGGCCACCAAACAGGACAGGAACAGACAGTCAGGACTGCAGAAAAAAAAAATCAGTGCCAACCTGTCCTCTATTCAGGACTTATATATGTCCAGAAGCAGGAAAAAGACACGAAACGTCGCTGCAGACCCATCACACCCCGGACACAAACTGTTCTAACTCATCCCCTCCGGTAGCCGCTACAGAGCTACAGACCACTGTTCGCCAAAACAACAAGAAAGAACATTTTCTCCCCACAGGCCATCACTCTGATGAACACGCAATGATATAGTACCAGTAACCCTGTAGAATGTACCATCCTGCACTGTCACTTTAATTAAATCCTGCATGATTAAGTGTACATAGTAGTCCAGTTATTGTCCAGTTTTCTATCCTACTGTAAAACCCTTGAGTGCAATGCTAAAACCAGAGTCAATATCTTTGTATGTGGACACATTCTTGGCCAATGAAGCTGATTCTGATTCTGATTCTGATTCTGTGCTGCATGTGCTGTGGCTCAACAGCCAGCAGCATCATATAGTCCGTAGAAACATAGATCTGATCTGTGCTCATGCTGTCTAGCTGTTGAACTACAGACGTACAGTACAGTACTCACAGATGAGACTGTGGATTTTATTCAGCAGCAGATTTTAAAATGCTTAATAAAGATCCATCATTGCATTATGGTGGGAATATTATGTTCAGATCATATTCCAGTACTGAGAAAAGGGACACTATTGCCAGGCTCTCACTCCATACACTGTGTGCAAATCCATTCACTCTGATCTGATTAGTCTATTAATTTGCTATTAGGTAATTGGTCTTAATGAAGGTCACCATCGGACATGCATTTGGGACTATGCAGGGTTTGTTGTTTTTTTCATTTAAAAAGGATAAATGTAACAGTTTGATGCATGGATGAAAATTCACTGGCTGTCTTTTTTAAAACAGATTATGGTAAAGTGAAGTGAATAAAATATGTTATTGAACGTTTTGCTTATACATTCTTCTCATTGCAAACATGTCCTCATTATGTTAATCACAGACATTACTCATGACGTCCTGTTGCTTCCTTTAAAATGAATTCACCAATGACAATTAGGAGCATATAAATGTCTCAGAGACAGGGCTGAGACTAACTTGGATCATTCAATGAAGCCAACATTTTAAAATTGTACAATAATGTGATTAAAGTAGGCCGAAGAGAATTAATAGTTTATTCAAGATAACAGGGTGGTTGATACTAAATAACAGCTTAAAGGGATGTCACTTTTTCCAAAAGTCAAATTCAAACTAACAATTAATTTCAATTTATTTGCCCTTTATAAGAGCTTCTGGTAATAGTCTTGAGAATTAGTTCTGCAGAAAGGAGGCAGTCACAGATTTGATGCAGCCGATTTTTACAGTGTAGGACCCAAAATACTATGAGGCAGTTTGTTGCACTTTCAGACTCTAAATTTTGAATTTGAATAGGCTAGTAACAGGTTTGGTAGCTATTTTTTTTCTCATGTGCCAGCTTATTATATCCTCTTAGTCTGGAAGCAGATGTGGTACGAGAGCCGATAATGAGGTCAGGCTTCAGTCCAGACAGCAATGAAGCATATTGAGTGTATGATCATCAAAATCATGCAGATGATAGAAAAACCTGAACAATGTACTGTATATAAACATTCTGCACATGTACATGCACTCTTTCAGTTTCTTTGTAATCAGATTAACCCTTGTCTGGTGTTTACGTTTCACTCAATGCTCATTGGCCTGGTTGACCCACATTATGATTGGGTTTTTAAACTGTTTACCATATCGGTTTATCTAAAAACACAGATGCTGGCTATATCTCACTGACAAGCAACATAGACAGAATATGTGCTTAACATTTGTCATTAACCTCTGCAAGATTACATTTGCTAATGGTAGTACTATTGGTCTTTTGTGATAAAATGTAAAAAATAAAAAAATAAGTAAACATAATCAAAACATTGGTAGAATATGTCACGTAAATAAAACAAGGTTTTTTAATCAATTGACATTTATTGCACTGAAATAAAAATAGTGCAAAGAAAATATGTGCACATTTTATTTTATGGAAATGATAAATGAACCTCATTGAACACATCATACCAATCTACACAACAGGTGAGACCCAGAGTGTTGGAATAGCGGCCGCAGAATGTGGTGCTGTGTTGGAACCTGTGTGTGTGTGTGTGTGTGTGTGTGTGTGTGTGTGTGTGTGTGTGTGTGTGTGTGTGTGTGTGTGTGTGTGTGTGTGTGTGTGTGTGTCAGAGAGAGAGAGAAGAGAGAAGAAAGAGAGAGAGAGAGAGAGAGAAGAGAGAAGAAAGAGACTGTGACGTGATATCTGATTTTGAAAAGACATAAGAATAGTAAGGGCTAAGAGTGTGGAGGAGGGGCTGCAGGAGACAGTGATTAAAGTAAGCTTGAGACATTTGGCAATAATGCCCATAAAAATGGTGGAGAGGGTCATGTTCATTCCATGAAACACTCTGCAATCTAAAGAAACACACACACACACAATGAGTTTCAGGTTGGAAAAAATCAGTCATTACATATTTCTTTCTTTTAGTAAACATTGAAAACAGGATCCTACAGACCTGAACACCACACAGTGGTAAGCTATACATGCTGTCTATTGTGGCTGGCATGTAAGAATCTTAACGCAGAGCTTACTTATCAATCTTTAAAATCATTCTTGGCATGCATATCCATCAATCTGGCCTCTTTGTGTGTTTTGATTCAGTGCATGTGCCACATAGGTAACAGAATGAGCTGGATGCAGATGTGACCAGATGTGATGTTTGTAAAACAAGAAAAGCATAGCAAGCACTGCCAGGGAAACAATAAATGTGCTTAGGTAACGTGAAGCAGCATCCATGCTACAACTAACTCCATAAATACATTTGCATTAGCCATAAATTAATCAGTACACATGAATAAACAGATTCAGCAATGGCATACCATTATGCTCGTCAAAGCATAATAGTCATTTTTAATTATTCATTCTTTTTTTTGTGTTTTTTTTATTATAAGTATTACTATTATTAGTAGTAGTAGTAGTTTTGTAGGGGTGGCTGTGACTCAGGAGGTAGAGCGCTCATCCCAGTGGAGTGCTGGTTCATTCCCTGGTCCCTGCAGTTGACACTGGTGGGAGTGATTGTGTAAATGGTTATAGCACCTGATGAGCAGACAGTGTCTTGCCTTAATGGTAACCTCTGTGTGTAAATGAGTGAATGTTGGCTTGTGTAAAGCGCTTTGACTGATCAATTAGACTAAAAAGTTGCTATACTGTATAAATACAGTCCATTTACCAGTATAGTAGTATTACAATATCATTCTTTCATTAAATAGAATGCATCCAAATACAATTTACATTGAGAAAATATTCAGTAATATACAGACAGAACTGTGACCAGTATTGTGTTGTAAATCTCTAAGAATACAGTAATGAATTACATATTTATTTCTTGTAATATATAGAAATCGTGAAAATTTTCAAAAGTCCACTTTTCCAGTTGCCATTAACACACATGTAGAATTGGAATGATGTTATGCAGACTCAACAGTTGTTGTGGTTAAAGAGAAAAACCGTTCCAGATTACCAGTTCTGCAAGTTGTATCTTCTCTTGTTCTTGTTCTGATGAGAGCTGTATGCCCTTTCTCTACCTGTGTTCCTGTCACGTATGTCCCTTACATATACAACTCTACCAAATAGTGTTCAAAATCTCTAATCAAAATATTATGACATGTAAACAATAAACATAAATGGCTCTTACACCTCCTACATCTTATGTAGTATCAAATAGTCCAGGATGGACCGTGTCCATATAGCCTTTGTGTAAAAGATGTGAAAATGATCTCTATCTTGAGCACTCGCGCTTTTCTGATGATGTCGGACTTGGAATGTAGTTTGTACCTGCAGTGTGCAGAAGGTGCACATAGCTTTAGCCACTCATTACATGATCTTTCATATTGGCCAACACAATTACTATTGTTTGTCACGTGCATCTTTGCTAGGGTAGAGCTGCAGGGTCGGTGTTTTCAATTACAGATTGCATTGCTGATAGCTAGTATCAGGTTCCTGATCATGACATCACTGGTGCCGCTGGACAAAGTTAGCCTCCTCTAGGTCACCTAAACTGAGAAACAAGCACTGTTCCTGCCACAGTCAGATGGACTGGCTCAATCACGTTAATTAAAGTCTGTCAGAGAATACATGTAAGATGCATAACAAATTTCAAAGCACATTATGAACATAATCTTTACAATTCTGTTTTTTTTTAGGTTAAATGTTTCCAAAAAAGTCCACTCTACTTGTTTTGAGACACAAAAGGAAAACAATTATACATCCTTTTGTTTAATCTCCCAAATGGCTGTTGATGTTACCTCCAAATCTATATTTTTTAAATTGTCTCATTGAATATTCACAGAAAACCAAAAATATATATTGTAGTTTGTATGTGTGTGTTAATAAGGGTAAGGCTTCAAATACTGACTAAGTCCTTGTGTTGTCCTAAGGGTAAAAAATGACCCACTGCTATGTTTAACACAAGAGAAAACCCCCTCAATGATCTATTTTCAACTGGAAATTTGATTACATTTGATTACTGGAGTGACCCACACACTGGTGAAAAAGTTAAACTTTGCCCTTGTATATTTCCAGCTGTACACCACCAGCATACAAAGACTGTCTTGGGGTCGTTTTTGATTTGGCTATTATAATATCATTAACACAACACAAAAAACACAAACACACACAAACACAAAGAGAAATTGAGAATATGTGTGTCAGTGACTGACCTACATGTACTGAGTAGAGTTGATTGATTTACGTTCATCACATTTTTCAGCACATTCCTTCCTTTGTTGTTCTATTCTTGATTATCGTTGCTGTTTAAACACCTTGTGTGTGAGGCACGTATTCAAAAAGTGGAAGAAGACTAGTATTTTGGAGTTGAATGTCTCATGTACAGAGTACATGAATAGATCACCATGTTTCCTATTGTGTATTTCTTTTGTGCAGCATGCACTTTGAGAGGTAAGAAATGCTAAAAGGAATTAATCCTGTCTGTTTGGCATTAAAACTACAAGCTAATTTTTCAGAGATCTATTGAATTTATAAATATGCAGTACACACTTCACAGTGCTGTCTGAACAATACAGTGGTCAATATTATGGAAAGCCTGAAATGTTGTCTGATTATTAAACACATATGACATGTATGTAATATATAATACATTGTTAATAATTAATAAATACACATTTAAATACCAAACACACCTTACATTAATACTGATACTAATAATAATAATAATAATAATGTTCTGGCAGACTCAATAATTATAAGGTTAATGTGAAATAAAACACAGGGAAGTCAAATGATGTAGTCAGTTTAAAAGGACAAATCGGTCCTGTTGTCTGTTTTAGATCATATGAACTATTTCAATAATATTAATCGTTTCAAATAGTCAAAGCATTTAAATATATACATATATATTTTCTTATTCTGATTTCTAACGAGGTATTCAGCCAGTCTAATTTTGTGTGAATGTTCAGTTAAATGTTCAGCTTGGTCAGAATTTACACAATGTGCAATTACCATTTTTTTGGTCACCAACAAATAACCCTTTTCCTTGCCAATTTATTGCTCCCCTCATTTTCTTCTCAGAATTTATTTCCACTGAAACATTGCTGTTTTTCAAGGCTTTCAGTGTTTCTTTCTTTTTTTTCACTATGCTTTTCTATCCCTGCTTTATATTCCTTTCGCTCTATCTTTTTCTGTCTCCCCTCCCTCAGTCTGTCCTTCTCTTTCTCTCCTTCCTTTTTTTCTTTGGCTGCTTTTCATTCTATTTTCTTTCATTGTTTTTCTTTTCTTTTCTCGCCTAGGGACCCCATTTTTTTCTCTTCCTCTATTCAGGTTTTCTTTATTCTCTTTTCTGAATAGTTGTGGTACTTTAAGGGGAAGGGGAAGGCGAGGGAGAGGGGAGGGAGGTTAGTTTCAGTCAAAGCTGCAGAACAAAACTTCCTCCCACACCACATGCAGTGTCTCTTGGAATGAGTTTGTCACTGACTTGAAGACACGCTCCCCCTCCTATGTATACCACCATGGATGACATCCCTACAGTGAATTGGTATCAGGCCAGCAGACATACACATGCTCTATTGTGATGATTGTCCTCTTAAATATCAAAGAGGCATGTTGTGAGTCTGTGTCCAAGTCGCTGTTTGTGGTTAAGTGGTATTAGTTCAGTGTGCAGTAGTATTACATAGTGACACATGATGTGGTGGTGCATTAAACCAACCACAGCTGTGTGTGAATATGATTATCTCCCAACTGAGGTACATAGAGGGAGGCATTTGTGCTTCACAAGAACGTCTTCATCACTGCGGAGAAATGACAGGCTACCGTACAGGAGGCAGCCCCATGTCGAGGAGTAGTACCTCTTCAACGGCGTCGGTCTCAGTGGGACTCCTCTCAGATAAGCACAAGAGCAGACCACTAGTAAATCAAAAATAATAAATCACAAGCGCCAGTTTGTGAATTTGTTGACGTACACTAGCTGTCGATACGGAAAATAGGAAAATAACACGTGGAGGGAAATAAACCATTACACCACTCCTGAAAGACAAAACCACAGCAGCCAGTTAATGTCCAGATATCATGACAGAAATGATTCCTCTTTCTTTATGATGGTAAAAGACAAGAGCCTCCTGCACCTATGGTTTCCATCTCACAGTCACACACACTCACACATTCTGCCCAAGACAATTTAATGCATGACTCAATGGCATTGAAAGTGGGTTGGATAAATTGGAAATGATTAAAAATGCAGAATTGACAGGGAAACCGATAAAACTTTCTCTCTATAAGTAAGAATCAAAAAAAAAAAAAAGCAGCATGATGGAATGGCAGGCTTGAAGGGGAGAGAAAGGTGAAAGACAGATGAAAGTGAAGAGAGATAAAAGCCGGAGTGAGGAGGGTGTGGGATAAAGCAGGAGGAAGGGAGGCAGAGATGAAAGCAAAATGAGAAAGATAAGAACAGAGTGAGAGAGACAGAGAGGGAAATGGAGGAAGAGATAGATAGTGTACAGAGCAGAGAGAGAGGTAACCATGGAAACAGGAGGAAGGTACAAAAGAAGAGATAGACAAAAGGGTTTGATTTAAAAGAATGAAACTTGGACGAAGGAAAAGTAATTCCGACTGAAATTTGTTACCAGGAGGTGGAGGAATAATACAAAGGAGTGACGGCCATAGAGGGACAGTGTCTGTTATAGCCACTTTGAATGTGGTCGCCTCAAACCAGCATATAAGGTCCTCCAGAGACCTCTAGTGTTAATAAGCTTCTGTGGTTCATTGTGGGCCTCACCTTGAGTAAATCTGGGGCCATTTCACTATATAGGACACTTGCACCACCTTTCAAACTGTGCATTTCCTTTATGTACATTCATCTGTCGAGATGATTTCAACACAGACAGCGAGGATGTGGTGAGACCGTACAGTGCATTTTATAATCATACTTTTCCATGAATCACATAGCAGGAAGCGACTTCAGAGCGACTAAAATAGGATAAAGTACCTTGGTAAAATTCCTCTCCCACCTTACTGCAATGAAAAACTGCATTCCTGATAAGAAGATATGAGTTCTCTGTGGTCCTACGTTGTGTTTACTGACTTATTGAATGAACTTGAGGTGCATGTTGAAATCTGTTCTGTTGACTATCCTTTCCCACTGAGTCAATGCAATGCACCCATATATTAGGATTCATATTTGTATATCTATATAGAGTTACAGACAGACAGAGGGTTTTTATTCTGTGGTTTTTGAGTCTCTTGTGGCTATCCCTCTTCCTCCCTTCCCCCTCTCTGTTTTTCTCTCCTCTCTGTCTTTCTCTTTCGTCCTCTGTCTCTGTTTCTCTCACTCACTACCCTCCCTCCCCCCCTCCCTCTTTCTCTTGATCTCTCTCTCCTCCTCTCTCTTGCTCTCCCATGCCCCCCTCTTTTTCTCGCTCTCTTATGCTCTCTCTCTCCCTTCTCTTTCTCTTTCCTTCCATAGCTCTCTGTCTCACTCCCTCGCCCCCCTCTCTGTTCCTTTTATATCCTCCTTGCTGAATGCTCTTCTCCTCTCCTCCCTCAACTCTGTCTTTTCTCCTTTATATTCAGTCTTCTTTTTTTTTTTTTCAAGCTCTCCCCGCACTCCTTTCTCCAATGTTGTCTCCAAGCAGAGCTATTTCATTGCTAATATTCTGTCTTTCCATTTAGTACCCCTGCTACAAAATAGGGAGACTAATCTTTTATTTAGGGTTTTTTGCTCTGGCCATCTTTTGCATCCTGTCTTGTGATTCGCATAAGAATGATTTTTGCAGTAAATTCAATGTTTGATTTGTTTAAATATAAAGTAGCAAAAGGGGAAAAGAAGCAAACATGGACAGCATAAATAATGTAAAAGAAATGCAGAATATGCTGCAGATTTTGGTTGCAAGTGATTCACTTATAGTCTACCTTGTCTAATCACATGAGCCTCACATTTTAAGTTGCTATCCTTCACAGCAGTGAGACAATACTGATAAGACTGAGGCTTTGTGTATTGTTTTTTTTGTTTTTTTTTAGCAGTTTGTGTTCTCCTTTCTGTGTCCAGTCCTGACCTTAATGGAAGAAGCTGGAGGCGTGCAACTAGGGTGTGGTTGCTTTTACACAGTTTTGTTATATTCCATCTGCATTGCTTAGATTCAAGCTGTGTGACTGTGTGTTCCGTACTTATATAAAAAAAAAAAAGCATGCCGTGCTTTTTTTGTGAAAGCTTAATTACAGCAGCTAATCATGCTTTAGACTTACTATTATATCAGCATGCCAAGCAGAGGTGAGACTGATCCAGCACTGGAAATAACAGAAGGTGTGTGGGCTCGCTGCCTCAGACACAAGTCAGAGAGTGATGGCCGGCTACAACATCAACATCAATCCAGCAACTAAAAGTTCAAAAAAGGAGCAAACTGATGAATCTCTCCCCTCCCTCGCTTTCTGATCATAAATTAAATCCTCACCTGAACACTGTGGCTTGAGTGACCCTACACACAAACCAATACAGCGCCAGTGAGCGGATGTTGAATTCTAACCATCAAATAGCAAACAGTGTCTCACACAGTCAGAGCAAACTCAGGCTGTATGCAGCCTGTCACTGGGCGAGATGAAGACTGACTATGTAAGAGACTACAGATAATACACAACTCAATCTCTCCAGCATATTGTCATTAGCTTGTCCACTCACATTTGTTCTAACTAAAATAAATTAGGGAGCTGTCATCAACGAGTCCCCTGCAGTCTTATGATTCATTGAGTTTTCTCAGGGGTAAAACAGACAGCTGATATCCCCTCACCCTCTGACTAGTTCTCTTCCTCTTGCTGAAAGAAAGTTATAACTTTGACCTATATCACAGGGAGGATGTGACACCGCACCACATGGCCGTCGTTCCTATAGATAAACAACGCAGAACCAGGCCGGAGGTTTGGAAACGGACAAGAAGTCGCTGGTAGAAATACAGTAAGTCATACAGACGTCAGTGTCAGAAGAGTGTTGTTTAAGGGCTGTGGGGAACTGAAAGCACGTTGGTGTCAGTGGTATGTGTGTTTGTGTTTGTGTGCGCTTGTCCCTGATCTCAGACATCATACAAATGTGTGCACACAAACACACATTTCAAATCCCAGTTGAGGGTTAGCACCCTTGAGAGCAGGCCAATGGCTTACTTCCCTTACTCATTCTGCACATAGGAACCTGTATAATCTAAGAAGAACCGAATGAAATTTTATGCTCATTATCCACCGTAGCCTTTTCCACTATTAGTTTTCCCTACACTCACAAATGTACCAAAAGTAAATGGACAAGCAAGCAGGTTTTGCTATTATGAAGATTCAGACCTGGAAAGGAGCCAGAGTATTTCTTCCTCAAACTTTTGTTGTCTGTGTCTTTTTCATTTTCCCCATAGGCTAGTTCTGTGTTGTTTTATGTACGTGTCCCTTGTTGTTTCTTCCATGTGGTTTCTTTGTCTTTCAGCCTCTTATCTCTTTGTTTCTTCCCTTGCTCTCCTTCTATTTTCTCTCCCATTCTCTCCCTCGACTTCCTGCTATCTCTCCCCCTCACTCACACCCTCACTCAATCTCTTTCTCTTTCTCTACCCCCCTCCCTCCCTGCCTCCCTCGCTCTCACTCTCATTCCCTATCTCTCCCTCCTCCCCCTCCGCTCCCCTTTCTCTCTATCTTTCTCATTCTCGCAGCACTCCCAGCCGCTGATGATTGATCAAGGTTTTCAAGGTTTGCCCTTTCCTGTTATTTAGTAGGAAATGTTTATGCACAGTCGTCAGCCATACAGTCACAATTGGCATGTGTCCACACAGTGTTTGTCGCGCTCGTCTGCACCTAGACATACATTTCTTAAATGCACTTTTTTCCCTCCTTACATTTTCCCTGTGTTTACTAGTTAAAAGTAAGGTAAGCCCTGCTATAACAGAATACCTGTCTAATTATCAGGATCATCCTCAGTGCTGACTACTTAAGCACACAACCTATACTTATCCCGCAGGTATACTCTGCCACACTGTTTCTCAACACAGCCTGAAAGAAATCTGGAAGTTCAATAGTTAATGTCTTCTCTTGCTGTTTTTCCTTTTCTTCATTCTCTCCGTCTCTCTATCTCCTTTCCTCTCTCCATTCCTTTTGCTCTCACCCCCCTGCCTCTACTTCCCTCTCCCTCCTCCTCTCCTTCATTCTGCGCCCCCCCCTTCTCTTTTCTCTTGCTGATGGACTCTTCTTTTTTATTTTCACACTCCACCATCCCCCTTTTTTCTTCTCTTTTTTCTGTCTCCTTCTCTCCTCCAACCCCCCCCCCCCCCCCCCCCACACACACACACACACACACTCTTCTCTTTCACTGCATTTTCTTTCAAACCTCCCTCTATCTCTCTTCCCATCCCCACCACACCCCCTCTCCACCACTCCCCCTCCCCTCTGTCTTTTCTCTCTCTTTTATTCTTTCTTTTTCTTTCTTTTGCCACATCCTTTCTTATGCCTCGCCTTCCCCCCCCCCTCCCCTCCTTCCCTTCTTCCTCCTTTTTGCTGCATTCTCTTCTTCCCTCCCCCACACCGGCTCTCTTTCCTCTCTCCCTTTTTCTTTCTGCCTTTCTCACCCTCCCTTCCTCCACTTAGCTTCACTCCCCCTCCCTATGCTTCTTTCTTCCTTATTCTTTCTCCCCCTCATCTGTCTCCCTCCCTCCCTCTCTTCTAACTGCTTTTCTCTCCTTTCTTTCTCCCTCTCTTTTCTTTTGTCACTCTTTTTTTTATTCTGAATTTTCTCAGACAGTATACTTCAGGCTGTCTCAATAGTTAATTAGTTTGAATCTAGAAATAATAGCAGAAAACTCCACAAGCTCTGGAAAGTTAAAATTTTAGTATTTCTCAGACATTATCTGTCTGGCTGTTTTGCCGCTGACAGACACACCTCCACCCATAGTCTCTCTGAGTGTTTGAGCGTGTTGTGAAAGTGTGAACGTGTGTATAAATATATATATATATATATATAAATATATATATATATATATATATATATATATATAAATATATATATATATATATATAAATATATATATATATATATATATAAATATATATATATATATATATATATATATATATATATATATATATATATATATATATATATATATATATATATATATATAAATATATATATATATATTTATTCACAGGTGAATCTATATTCACAAAAACATGTTCATGTGTATATAGATTCACCTATATCCTGTGCACACAGACTGAAACTACTGATTTTATAATAGTTTCTGCATTTGCACGCACATTCATAAAAAAAGGAAATGCAAAGTATAAAGTGTGATCAAGAGCAGATAGAGCTTGTGTCTCTGTGTGCCTTAAAGAGAAATGGGTTTTGAAGGGTCATGCTGAATTGTATGTAGTGAGAAAGGGGAGATAAGATGTGTGTGTGTTTGTAGGAAAAAAGAGGAGAGAAAGAGAAGTGAGATGGGAAGGAGAGGGTGGGAGGAAGAGAAAGAAATGGGGTGATGCTGTGTGTGTCTTCGAGTGTGTGTGTGTGTGTGTGTGTGTGTGTGTGTGTGTGTGTGTGTGTGTGTGTGTGTGTGTGTGTGTGTGTGTGTGTGTGGTGGGGTGGAGGGCTGGTGGAGGGGGGCAGGCACAGTCAGTTCTGATAACAGCAACAGTAGGAGGAGGATGAGCCGTGGGACCGCCCCACTCTCCCACAGATATAAATAGGAGGTGGATTTTTTTACTCCACTCATTTCTCCTGAAGGATGAGATCCCTGAAACACCTCAAACATCACTCCAGGAACAATGTGGTGAGTTTGTAACCCGAAGATGGGGAGAGAGGTGTTGCTGCTTAGGGTTAGGTGTTGGTGGATACTTGTTGTGTAGTTTTTAGCAGGATATATACACTCATGTCTCTCTCTCTCTCTCTGTGTGTGTGTGTGTGTGTGTGTGTGTGTGTGTGTTTGTTTGTGTGTGTGTAGGTGTGTGTGCGTGTGAGTGGAAGTGAGATTACTTTTCACATTCATATGAGTGCCGCAGTGGGAACATCTTTTATAAAAGACAAGAGTTGTGTTACTATCTCTGCTGCACGCTTTCTGCTGCTGCTCTAATTGTTTGTCTGTAGGTGTCTTTCAGATGCAACTTTAAATGTGAAAGTAAGGACTCTGGCAATTACTACCCTGCCTTCTCTTTCTCCTTGTCATTTGTCTTTTTCTCTTTCATTTTGGCAGCCTTTCATTTTGCTGTGCTTTTTCTCCTCACTCCTGCTCCCCCTCCTTCCCTCCCTCCCTCCTTCCCCTCTTTCTCACTCACTCTGTCTTTCTGTCTCTCTCCACCACCACCCCCCTGCACTCCCCCTCCCTCTCCTTTTCCTTTCTCTCTTCCCTCCTCTCACATGCTCACTCAATCTCTCGTTCCCCTTCCCTCCCCTCCCTCTCCTCCCCTCTTTCTTTATCTTTCAGCCCCTCCATCTCATTTCTGTCTCCGTCTCCCTCCCTCCACTCCTCCCCCGCCCACAGCTCTTTCTCTTTCTCTCCATACCTCCCTCCCTCTCTTTTCTCTCACTCACACACACACACACACACAAACACACACACACACACACACACGCTTTCAAATACACACCCTGTCTGTTTCCTTTTCTTTCTCACAAACACGCAGTCTGTCTCTGTCTGACTACTTTAAAAGCAGTAATTATAAATGACGTGGTTATCAGGGCATCCAGGTCTACTCCCCTCTTCCAATACTCACGCACACACACCTTTATTCCTTCACTATCTACTCTTCCTTTTTTCCCTTTTCTCCATCCGCTCTTTTCTTTTCTCTTAGTATTGTGTCAGGTAAGGAAGCCGCTCTTGCTGGCCAGTGTAGTCTGGCAAGAAAGAAGGGGTCAGAGCTTCTCTCTTTACATTTTCCTACAAGTCAGATCCATGCTGAGAAATAATCTGAAACTAGTGGCTTAGAATACTCGCTTCTCCTTTACCACAGAGCCAGTTTTAGTTGCACCACAATTTCTTCCCCATAGTTTCACAGTTCCACTTTTACAGGTGGTGGGGTAAACATGTGCATGTGGGTCTGAAACACTTTCGAAACATGCAACTATGTCAGGGAGTCTTGTGCATCAGTGTGGAATACAGAATGAGCTCGAAGCTCAGTCAAATGTCTGTTATGGATATGAGACTGCCTGGCGGCATATATCATCTTGTTAAGGAAGCCCAGTGTTGCAGGCATTATGAAGTCGGCTTCGGTGAGTGTAGAGCTGAGTCTCTTTGCTCCCCTTGAATGGGACAGATAGCTCCACTGATGAGCTGCTTTGGTCAGTCAAGCTGCCGCGGGACCCCAAAGGAAGTACAGAGGACAGTCCACGGAAGTCAACTTCCTGACTGAACCTGCATCCCTTGTTGTGTTCTTTATTATTCTAAAGCATGTCCAGGAAGGAAGTGGGGTACAAATAGAGATCTGCCTTATCTCTTCGATCGAACGTTCTGTGGATTCAGAGGAAAGAAATAACGCCTTCTAAATCTCATACGACATATACAGTAACCCGTAAAAACATCTTAATACTCTTCTGCAGTCCTGGGAAAGGAAGGTTGTATTGCTGCTGGTGTAAGTATGTCAAAACCAGATCCTAAAAACTAAATTATGTGATCATTTTAATATTAGTTTAACACAAAACCTTTTTGTTATTGAGAGAAAGGCTACCATCATGAGGCTACAATGAGGAAATGAGATTATATGAGGAAACATTGTGTAAGGCATGGTTTGCAATAACTGAAAAAAACAAACACACACACACACAAAGACACATTATTTCTTCTGGTTTATTGTTTCATACTTATATGTTTTATGTGTTTTCTTCCAGGAGGAGGAGAGCAGCCGCTTGGTGCGGACCTACCCCAAGATGACTGAGGGCCAAGTGGATGTAGGCACACAGACAGAGCCTGTTGTGGTGCTATCTCTAGCTCAGGCGGCCGTTCTTGGCCTCATCTCCCAAAATGAAATATTTGGGGCGACAATTGCTCCTAATGGCTTTTACACAGGGGAGCCCCGTGAGTGTCACCCTCCTCCACCTGAAGCAATGGAGTATGAGTATGCTGACCAGCTAATAGGGGCTAATGGGGACTACCTGGCGGAACCTGCTGGGGAGTCGGAACCTCAGCCTCACTGCAGTGAGAGAAGACGGCCCGGGCCGCGTGGGAGGACCAAAAGGCCAAGGAGTGAGGGAGACGTAGAGCGTCAACCACCAAAAGTATCAAGTCCACAGGCTCAAGTTAAGGGGGAACAGCTTGAGTCTGATACCCCTCCTTCCTGCATTCACATGGACAGGAGGCAAAGTCCTGGAAAGTCAGAAGATCCAGTCGCCCGGCAAAGTTCTCTGAAAGAGGAGCAGATCTGTGGAAACTGTCCCTCATGTGTGAGAGATACAGGCAGGCAACAAACAGATGGACAGCCAGAGCAGAAACCAGGAGAGCACACTGGTAGAGATAGAGAGAGGAAGGAAGAGGAGTTGGTGGTGGAGGAAGAAGAGGAAGAGGCACTAAACCTCAAGACCACTGGAGAAAATGGCAGTCCTCTGGACAACCGCTATTATGAGTCCAATGACGTGTCTTATGAGTCTGCTGACATGGCACTGCCTGGAGAGTATGAGGAGAACAGCCAGGCCATGCTGTGGTCAGACCCAGAGGGCCTTGCCAGACGAATGCAGATTGACCGGCTGGACATCAATGTACAGATCGATGAGTCTTATTGTGTAGATGTAGGGGAGGGCCTGAAACGCTGGAAGTGCCGCATGTGCGAGAAGTCATACACATCCAAATATAACCTTGTAACTCATATTCTAGGCCATAATGGAATTAAGCCCCATGAATGTTTGCACTGTGGAAAGCTCTTCAAGCAGCCCAGCCACCTCCAGACTCACCTGCTCACCCACCAGGGAACGAGACCTCACAAGTGCACCGTTTGTGAAAAGGCATTCACGCAGACCAGCCACCTGAAGAGGCACATGCTGCAGCATTCAGACGTCAAGCCCTACAGCTGCCGCTTCTGTGGCCGCGGCTTCGCTTACCCAAGCGAGCTGCGGACCCACGAGAACAAACACGAGAACGGTCAGTGCCATGTCTGCACCCAGTGCGGTCTCGAGTTCCCAACCTATGCGCACCTGAAGCGCCACTTGGCCAGCCATCAGGGCCCGACCACATACCAGTGCACAGAGTGCCATAAATCCTTTGCTTACCGGAGCCAGCTACAGAACCACTTGATGAAACACCAGAACGTACGGCCCTATGTTTGCCCTGAGTGTGGCATGGAGTTTGTCCAGATCCACCACCTCCGACAACACGCTCTCACTCACAAGGTACTGGCCGCGCACACCCTTGCAACTAAGGTACTGAAACCCAATGATGTGCCTTTGTTGACCAGTTAAGGTGTTCAAACATTCATACTAGGCTGGCCTTATGCAACTACACATAACTAAACCTTTGTTTTAAATAGAGAAATATCACAATTAGGGAGGAAGGGAAGTATTTCAGTTTCTCTCACTCAGGTTTCTTTGTATGAATTCATGAATTTTCAAAGAAAAAAAAATACATTGCACACTTGCAACAGAGCCTGTTCTCCAAAACCAGTTGCTTTGTAAACATAGTCTACAAAGCCTTTGAGTTTTTGTGTGTGGCTCAACCCCCCCCCCCCCCATTTGCATGTGTTTTGTGTTGTGTGTCATTCGCAGAGCTACTTCCCTTCCCTCTGATGAATGATCTTTTTCTCCATTTTTTCTTTAAGGAGAAAACATTTCTCTTAATGATATTTGCATTTGTTAAACATTCAAATAGAAAATAAAAAAGTTCATTCCTTCCACTGCTAAGAGTTTTTCCAGTCTGTCTTTCAACACTTGGGGGGCTAATGTAATATACATGAGTTAGGATCAAAAACCAGAATGCAACCACTTTACACACAAGCTCCTTATGTTTTCTCCATGTAACTCATTATTTGTGTTACTTTAAACCTTATATTTATCCAATTTAAAGGCCCAAAACCCATTTTTGTGTCCCCAGGGTATGAAAGAATTCAAGTGTGATGTCTGTGCCAGAGAGTTCACTTTGTCTGCCAACCTGAAGAGACACATGTTGATCCATGCCAGCGTGAGGCCCTTCCAGTGCCACGTCTGCTTCAAGACATTTGTTCAGAAGCAGACACTTAAAACACACATGATTGTCCACCTGCCGGTCAAGCCTTTCAAATGCAAGGTCAGTGAGAAAAGCTTTAAGACAAATTGGGTACGGTGGTGATGGGAGCGGTGAGTGGTACTGACTATTGTCCTCTTTTCTGTCAGGTGTGCGGAAAGTCGTTCAACAGAATGTACAACCTCCTCGGCCACATGCATCTCCATGCCGGCAGCAAGCCCTTCAAGTGCCCTTACTGCACTAGCAAGTTCAACCTGAAGGGCAACCTCAGCCGACACATGAAGGTTAAACACGGCATCATGGACACCTCAGTAGATGGACAAGGTGAATAACTCGACCAGTTATCACTGATGACACTGTCTGCTTTGAAATAGATGAAGCTGGTGATGACATTTGATTTTGTTGATGGGTTATGTGTGACAAATTTCCTCATGGGATTGTTCGGTGGGCTTCATGTCGAATTATTGTCACTCAGTCTGTCCCTAATGCACTTTGACTCAGCATGTACTGTAATCTAGTGGCCAAGTGTTTTGATGTTTCCCTGTCACTCCCTCCCTGTATGTTTAGTAAATATAGCAGTGCCTGGATTAGACATGCCTGTCTCTATCAGTAGAGACTGATACTGAGGCAGGGGAGGAGAAGCAATTTACTGTCTGTCCTCAATGAGGCCATGTGTTTTTAGGGGGAGCTCTGAAAGTCTGTTATTGAGGACAGAGTTGGATCATATTTGTGTCTTTGCTTCCTTCTTCAGAACCCCCCCAGGACCCAGAAGGCCAGGAGGACTACGAAGAGGAGAGCTTTGAATTCAGTGAGCGAGAAAACCGGGCTAACAACAACAACACACCAGACATTCCCAAACTATCTCAAATGGAGTATTACAGCACCTATGGAAAGGGTGCAGGGCGCTTCAGCACCACATGAATTGTTAAAATGACCCCAAATTGAAAATAATTGTGAAGTAATGAAAACAGGATTTTTTTTTTTTTTTTTACTATTTTCTTTGTCTTTTTTTTTTTTTTTTTTTTTTGCTGTTAAAGGCATAGTAGGGTTTTGTTCTTCTTCGAGGATGAGAAGGAACCCAGCAAACTGCACATTCACATGCACTGGAGTCACTCGGAAAACTACAAAATTTGGAAATGTACAATGTTCAGCTTATTACAAATAGTTTTCATCTCTAAAACACAGCACATCTACTGAATAAAGATATTATATGATTAAAATGGACTGTGTAAAACCGCAGCCGTTAAGAAAAAAAAAAAAGATCTATACATATATGTTGTCAGCTGCTTAACTACATAAAAATCATCTGAGCCTAATTTGAAAAGCACATTTTCAGCTAAAAGCATAAAAGTGATGTTGCTCTTCACTTCACACAATCTCGTTCTCTCTGTCAGTCCACTGGGGTAAACTAATGTGAAGGGTTAAAGGAGGGAACTAGTGTTGCTGTTCATGTCACTTGCCAAAGCTCATCTATTTGCAGAGGTTAACGATTCACTTTTAAACTGTGATAAGATAAACCTGAGGACTGCAAAATGTGTTAAATTCCATTGCATTTGCAATCCATGTTTTATTGTATATTATTGTACAGAATGCATCAGTCCTCTTGTATGTTGGCTGGTACTGTAATCAGTGTATTGCACTGAGAACCACTGTGTCTACGTTTTAGGTTTCTGCGTTCACAAGCATCACCCCGCATTGATCTCCAGTCTATGAATGTAATTATTTCTGTGGAATGTTTTAAGATGCTAATGTAAAGGAAATCAAAATACTCGTTTTAATGGTAAGACCCCTTTACCAAAGAACTGGATCAAATCTTACAGCTAGAGGCACTTTAAGTCTTGCTGTTGTGATGAGCTGGGACATTGGATTTCTTGGGGTCCAATCGCACACCTCATGAAATTACATTCAGGTTCCCCTCCCACCCATCTGTAGATCTCTCTAAAAGATAGCCACAGAGAACAGACTGTGGTAGAGCTTCTCTTTCAACAAACCTCAGTTTCTCCCCATCCAGGTCTTCATGAAACAAGACTGCAGCATTTTTCAAGACCAATGCAAACCCCACAATCATTTTTGCAGTTGTTGTTTTTTAAGAATGAATCTCAACAAGAATTGTCCCAAAAAAAAAAACTCAGACAGAAATATTAAGTGCCCCAGTGTGTCTGCAAGAGCATGCCATCCATCATGCTGTACGCTGGTCTCAAGTGATGAACGACAACCTCCCAACATGTGACAGGGCCACAGACCTTGTGGAAAATGATTTGGGAAATGCTCAATATATTCAGTTTCCCAGTGCTTAGCTTTTCAAACTTGTAACCTGCAAACAAGGTAGCCATTCACAATGTTGATATAGTGCATTGAAAATAAAAAAAATGCTCAATTTTGTGAGTTTTTCAGCTTCTGTGTTCATTTCATCACTGTTTTAGTGATGATTCAGGGGGGAGACGTTCAGCTTAAAAGGCTTTCTTTATTAGACATTAGTGGCAAGATAATGTGGATAGAGATGTATGAACAATGTTGTGTACCAGACAATACTGTAAAATAATAAATTTATTTACCTTTAAAATGGTGAATTTTTGTTTTTAAACAACAAGAACACCAATGGTGGGTCAAACGAGAGATTTATTCATAAATATGTTTGACACAGACTTCAGTCCTGCCCAAGGCATAACACAGTATTGAATACAGTACTTCATATTACAAAAATAAAACCTCGTGAGTAGTGGGACAAATAGTTAGGGAGGCTTCAGGTGGGTGGACAGCTGTTAACCATTCAATAACCTAAAATAACACTAAATAATCCTATCGACAGTACTTCGTCGAATTTTAAGTTGACCTTTTAAGTTAAAAATGAGGTACAAAAACAGATGAATGACACTGTCATCTCCAGGCTAACTTTAAGTCCTTCACTTGCCGAGGGCTTTATCCAGATTTGTCTTGATAGCGTCGAGGAAGTCTGTAGTATTGACGAAGTGCTCGTTGAGTTTGACGCTAAGAAGGCAACACAAGACAGACAACATCGTTAAATTCAATAGCATACAGGTACTGAAGGAAAGGAGACCAAAAGACTGGAACAGTACAATCAGTAACTTTGAGATTTTAGAATTAATTTCTGTTAATGATTGAAAACAGTGTCATTTATCAGCATTATTATTACTTGAGCATTATAAGAAGAAAAAAAGAAAGAAAAAAAACAACATTATAATGAGATGCATAACACACACATTGTAAACACAGTATGACTTGGTAATGAACGCCTAGTACTTTAAAATGGGTCTTCTCTTCCGTTTCTGCAGCAGCATTGCATCATGGGTGAAAAAAGCTTAAAGAAAAGGCTAGCACGTGAGCCATGGAGGCTAATAGCTATGTATTACATCCATCATTCATGTAGAGAAACAAGTTGGTGAACAAAGCGGCACATTCCTCCAACCAGGGCCACACAACCCTTTGAGTAAGGCTTTATAAAATGGAAATGTTTTAGCTGTGCCTGGATCAATACGTGTGAAGTTTCTTCTTCACTATTCATGTGCATTCATTCTTTAGAAATGACTGTGACTACCAACCAAACTTTTTCTGAAATCCATTATACATTTTTAAAATAACCTGCTAAAAGATTAACTGGAGTGAGAACTACTCTGAGAAGTAGAAAAAACTATTTTCCTTACACTGCTAAGACGCCATGATTTCAACAAGGTTTAGAGTTCCTATTCTGTGTTACAAAGTTTAAGGTGAAAAACATCAGGGTAAATAATAACCCGTCTTATGTCAATTTTTCAGAACGATGGTCGTGTGATCGATGTGAAGAAAATTAACCAATGAAGGCACCAAACATTCATTCTTGGGTGCCATTACAGGCTTAATGTCCCAAAACAAAAAGATACTCAATGGAATAAATGGATACATAACTTCAAATTAGGTCTCGGCATAATGATTTTTTGTATGATTGATTAATCTGCACATCGTCTCCAAAAGTTCATTAAAATGTTAGAAAATTGTGAGTAATTGCTTTTAGAATTTCTCACAGTTCATAAATACAGAACAGAGAAAAGCAGCAAATCCTCACAATTGAGAAACTGAAACTATTGTGTCATTTTGGACATTTTGATTGAAATGATTGTTTGATAGTTGAAATTGTTGCAGATGATTTCTATGTCAGTCGATTGATTCGCATTCAGTCTTGGTTTACATGAAACCTGGACCTATCATGTGTCTCTAATGACTTCCTGATTTCCCCCCCCCCCCCGAAAAAATGTTTTAAATTATACATTATATTTACGTACACATTCATGTCCTTTGAAAACAGGACTCTTGTAATAATAACAGTCGCACGTGTTTCATTCTACATATTCTAGTTGTGGTGAAGCATAAACAAGAGCTTGCCTTTCCTTATTTAAAGTGTTCTCTTGGGTCAAAACCTTCCTTATAGCTTTAGAAGCCTTCCAGGACGAACATGTAACCATGCAGTGCATCCAAGACATTTAAATTTGTTATAGTTCAGACATCAATATTTGATTCACTAAAAATGCAATTCAACCTGAAGGTGAGAAGGCTGTAATGCAACACTTAAGATTCCTGTCGCATAGTTCCAGCACTCTGGAGACAAAACTACCATCCACATTGTAAAACCTTAAGACAGATATGAACTTACTTGGACAGGCCATGGATGCAGCCTGCAAGGTCCTTAGTCATAGTACCGCTCTCAACCGTCTCAACACACACCCTCTCCAGAATCTGGGAGAACCTGCAGATAAACAAATACACTTAGAAAAGGTGTGTTTTATCTAAGGGTTAGATTATTTCAGAAAAATGTAAACATCTCTTACTTTATAAGGTCGGTGTTGCCATCGAGTTTGCCACGATGCTCCAGGCCTCTGGTCCAGGCAAAAATGCTGGCAATGGGGTTGGTGCTCGTCGGCCTTCCCTGAAAGTTGAGTTGAGGACTGTGTTAGCTTTAATGCAGTACACACATGATTATTTTTTATTATTAGTGATTATATGATGTTATGAATATTATTTTTTATTATTATCCTGAATGTAAAACATTGTTTATTCACTAGTTTTTGGGTTACCTCTCTTTCTCAATTTTCACCACATGATGGCAGTATAACTCCACGGATTTACACAGACGTTCACTGTTTCATTGTCCACTGAAATGCTTTGCAACACAGACCCTAAGATGGATAAAAATTATTACTAACCAAATTATTACTAACCTTCTGGTGCTCACGATAGTGCCTGGTTACAGTCCCATGGGCAGCCTCAGCCTCAATAGTTTTGCCATCAGGGCATACAAGAACTGATGTCATCAATCCCAGAGAGCCAAAACCTTAAATGGGGAAAAACAAAAAGCACATATCCCTTTTAAAAAGAACCCACATCTGCTCAAAAACTGTCAAGCACCCCAAATACCTGCAGTCTACGTAACAACATTTTCCAAGAAGTGGCAGTCCTGCTGCATTCTAGATGTCTCACCCTGAGCGAGGATGTCAGACTGCACATCTCCGTCATAGTTCTTGCAAGCCCACACAAAGGCTCCAGAAGACTTGAGCACCTGGGCAACCATATCGTCAATAAGCCTGTGCTCATACCAGATCTTCAGTTCGTCAAACTCTGGCTTGTAGTGCCTGTATGATGGACAGACATAATAAAATAAAGCAACATTTTCCTTTGTTCTACAACATTTAAGTAGAAAAATGTTATAAAAATATTCCTATCATATGCCACCAAGTCTTAATTACTACAACCATTCTGTAAAGAATAAATACATTTCTTTTAATTCAGAACTTTCACCTTGTTCTATTTCACCAATGAGATAGAGCAACGATGTAATTTAAGAAAAGTGTTAAAAATGTGTCCATTTGTGGGAGAAAAAAAGAAGAAGAAAATAAATTAAATAAAAACGGAAAACACTCACTTCTCAAATATATCCTGGAAGATGTCTTTAAATCGGCCATCATAGGCTTTAAGAATGGTGTTCTTTGTGCTCATGTAAAGGGGCCACTTCTTGCCAATAGCATACTGGAAGCAGCTGTGTGCAAAGCCTGTAATAGACTGTTGGGAAGAAAAAAGACAAACAGTTCACAACTGCTGAGCCATTTTATCAGCGGTACAGAGGTGAACAACTTTCTCTTTGACAAGCTGAAAGGCATCTGCTATGACCTTTCCTGTTGTTAAACAAGCAGACAAGCAGCAAAGCAGGTTGAGAAGTGGTTAGTCTACACTAACAACTGCTATGCCAATGTCAAAAAAAGCCTTAGGGAGAACGTGAGAGCACTGCCAGGTTTGAAGTTATAAAATTAATAGCTTAGGCACTGTAATAAATTAGAACTATTTAAAGTAATAAGTTTTAATTACTTTATATTCCTCTCAGTGATAAACTACTTTAGCTTTACCAGAAATTGAAGATATCTTTGAAGATACAACTACAAGATTTCATTAGTAAAAAGACATTCATATCTTTTCTCACTGTGTGTCCTTTCTGCTGTTGTCTTATGTCTAAAGTGCAACCGAGCTATTTATTAGCCATCATTATCAATGGATATAATGGGCTGTTTATGAGCCATGGGCATATCCGTGATGTGCCTTCATTGTGGTTTGCATTTAATGCATTAATTGAAACTAACAAACTCTCCTTTGAACAATTTTGTGTGGAGAACTGCATTTCTGTAGACCTGTAAACCTGTTTCTGATTTTCTTATCGCCATTAATGAAACGTCCAGTATATATAGCTATCGTTTTATAGACCAGACCTAAAAAATTCAAAATTCATTGATAATCATTTTACAATCACGTTACCTCCCTGAATCGGGATGGAATTGTGATGTACCTAAAGATTACAACATTAAATTTATGCTGCAATGCATTGCAAGATTGATTGGTATTCCCCGACATCCAATCGAAATCCGCCCCAGTGCATCAGCTCCGGAAAACACGGACGCCTGCAGCAAACTGATGTTTGGATGGCAGTTCTCTGAACTTCACAAGCATCTACGAGGGCGCGCAACAGCTCACTTAATAGATTAGCACGCTTTTAAAAGAGACGGGAGGAGCTGAATGGAAATGGCAACTACAAAGTTGTTACAGCACATTTCGGAGCACAAATACGACATGAAATGAAAACTGATAAAAAGGTATTTCTGCTTACTGTTCACTGTGTTCGTTGCCATATTGCTGTGACATCAGGTGTGTTTATGTCAGTGAACTTGGGCTGGTTGAATCTTGGCCGAGTTTCCAACTTTAACGACCATTCCATTGCACTTTTCCATGTAGGACGTTGTTTTTTTTCTTCTAAATTACGAGTACAATGGATTGCAGCATTACTCCAGCTTAAGTAATATTTCTTAAAAACCAGATTTCTATCTGTTTATAGCTGTTTTAGGGAATTCTTCAGCCTGAAGAATTTAGTCCTGACCTGTTTTTAAAAAATGTATTGTCTTCAGTAAGAACAAATTAGCCGCAGACAGGTAAATCAGTACGACATATATTGATTCTTTGTGGAATTTCTTAACAATAACAAAAATATAGAACAAAGCCAACCTTTTATCTTAAATAAAATACACTCACCTCATCTGTGTTGTACATGCCCATTCCACAGCCGCCAGCAGGAAAGTCATAGACCTCCCATTCCTTGGCTGCACTACCATCAGTAGGTGAGAAGATGATCTTGAATTTGCCGGGCTGGTCCACAACAAAGTCTGTAGCTCTGTACTGTACGAGAAACACAGCAAGTTTCAGTACCTTTAAGAATTCTGATAGTAGTAATGACTTAGGCTGCTTTGTTGTTACTTTGAACTAAAGAGGTAAAATTACAGTACACTGGATTGCTGCTTTTCCTTCATTATTTTAGATGACACTGACCTGATCACCAAAGGCGTGTCTGCCGATGGTGATGGGCTGCGTCCAACCTGAAACAAGTCTGGGAATGTTCTTGCAGATGATTGGCTCACGGAAGACGGTGCCACCCAGGATGTTCCTGATGGTTCCATTGGGGCTCTTCCACATCTTCTTCAGTTTAAACTCTAAATATACATTAAAAATAATATATATACACACACATACATATATATATGTTTTACAAAGGGCAGAATGTGTAATGTGTTCAAGGCTTGTTCCATACCTTCCACTCTGGCTTCATCAGGTGTAATGGTGGCACATTTAACCGCTACATTGTACTTCTTGGTAGCCAGGGCAGAGTCGATGGTGACCTGGTCATCAGTCTGGTCACGGTACGGCAGACCCAGGTCATAATACTTCAGCTCAACATCAACATTGGACAGGATGAGCTAAGGGACACAACAAAACCAAATAAAAAGCACATAAAGACATACATTAGCATGTACTCCACTGCGCTGTTTTCCCATCATATAAACTGTATTGCTGTCTGCTTTCCTGAGAAACTAAATACCCTTGTTATCTGTTCTAGGATGAATGGGTTGTTAACACAATACGTTAAACCGAGGTTGTGGCTCTCAACATACATAATTAAGAACTTCAAAAATCAGTATTTTGGAACCGACAGCAACAAACTCAACAACAAAGAGCATATTCATTGATTTTCAATCTCATGCTTTTCCACGTTTTCCCCCTGACCCAATGTGCCATCCGCTCTCTCCAGAGAGGATTGACTGAATGAAACATCAGACACCCTCCCCCATATCATACATATATATATATATATCTATAGTTCCACATAACCATGCCCACACATCCACGTGTTAGTCTATGATATAAAAATAGGTGAGTCAGAGAGCATGGGCACATCCTCCTCTGAGACTCACACCAGTGTTTGTGCGTTTACCCTTCCACCCCTGGACACCCTTTCATCACCTTCTCTTTGATGAACTCCCAGATGATCCTGGTCATCTCATCTCCGTCCATCTCCACCACTGGCTGGGCCACTTTGATGCGTTTGTCGGCATCTGTCAATCACACACACAAAAAAGGTTAAAGTAAATCCAACTTTTCATTCACGACAGAATGTTTCTTAATTGCTCAACGGCTTCTGAGAAACGGTCATGAAAACGGGAAACTACACCGATTGGACAAAAAGAGAGATCCTGTTTTATGCAGAAGGCGAGCAGCAGAGTTTCCCCTTTCCTTTACATTTGGCAGATAATATCTGTTCTAACAACTACCACTCATTCCCTTTATCGATTATCCTTTTTCTTCTCATTTATGATTAATCGTTAAGGCTATTAAATGTCATAAAATAGTGAAAAAATGTTCATCACAATATCAATCATCTTTCTTAATAAAAGGTCCAAGAGATGTTCGGTTTACTGTCATGTATGCTCTAGAAAAGGAGCCAAGCTCATATTATGAATTGTAATTTTTGCATGAAAAAAAAAAATTCAAAATCAATCAATAAAACAATCTTCCAACAATTACCTAATTTTCCTGACAAGTACAGTATACTAATATTAAAAATTATACCCAGTGGAGTTTCCAAATCAAGCCTCAATGAATCTTACAGATGAATGGATTTCCTTCAAAAGATATGCAAAATCAATTTTTAGTTTTGAAAATGTATGAAGTTGATATTCACAGTTCCTTGCTAGTTCACCTTGCATTCAGTTTTTATTTCCTACGCTCCAGCTCAAGGTAGTCAATCAATAGACTGGCCTAAATCCTAAATCTGGCATTAAGCATCGTTTCCCTGTGCAGGCATGTGATACAACAAAACGGAACCCATTGCTCATGGCTTTTAATTCCACAAATCTTCAATATCTTCAAACTGTAGTTACAACCTCACTGATAAACACCTCTTCAGGAACCACCAATTCAACATTATTTCTCAAGAGATTTTTATTGGTTTTACCCCAAATATATAGTCCACAGTTTAACTCAAATCATAAATCATATTAACTGTAGAGAAAAAAAAAACGTTTTAATCCTGGGAGTAATTCAAAATGTGTATTATTTAACGTTTAAAAAAACATAACAATCCCTCTTTTTTTTTTTTTTAAATCACACAAAAATATTACTGTGTATTTTCATGCCAACAATGTCTCTTTTTGTCTTTCCAGTTGGGTCACTGTAAAGTAGTATCTTTACACATAGTTGCTCTCATTCTGCTCAGTGTGATAGAGTCCTGCCAGCAGGACCATTCCTCTTAATAGAAAAGTAAGTACTGGGGGAGGGGCAAGGGATCAAGTGACTATTTCCAAGCCAAGTTAACCCCCCCCCACTGCTACCAAAAACCCTTCCCAGAATAATGCAAGTAAAGAAATCCAGAGGAGTCGCTACACAAACCCCTTTTCATACACACATTTATAAAATATCAAACACCCATGTTAGGACATTTGACCTAGTCAGGATTGTGAGGCCTTAGCAACACCTGTCCAAACAGCCGGTGCTCTGTTCCCATGCTAGTGATATAACATGAGTCCTGCCAACGAGTTACATTATGACGCTGAGGCACTGAAAATAACTTTGTAGCAAAGACAGTTGTCAAATTTATGCTACTCAGTAGCAAAAAGCAGCCAAAAGTATTACCTCAGTGTTACTATTTCTGGTGAGTTTTCTTTTATTTTTGGAACACTCTACTTCTTTTAAGAACAACAGATTTTGTCTCCAGCAGAAACAGCAGCTTTGTATTCGAGCTGGTGACCTCACTCGCTGTTGTTTCAGCTTTAGCATGAGTGGCATCATAAACTCTACCCCTTGGTTCTTGTCTCAGGAATTTGTCCTTTTGACCATGTGGATCGTGGGTAAAAGGAAACCATGAGAATAAGTCTGTCAGTTTTATTTTAGACTTATCCACAAAGATGACTGCTGTTACTCCATAGCAGAAAATGGACAAAAACAAAGTCCCTCTTCCAAATGTGATGCCGACAATAACTTGAACAAAGATGCTTTCATTGGAACTGAAATGATACATTATTCAAATGAGACAGCCAACTGTTTTGATTGTTAATCACAGAAGCCAGTATTAAAGGAAAATTGGAAAATCTATGCAGCCTATAACCTCTGCCGTAATAGGTCATGTGGAGGTCATTCATGGATACTGGTTGGCATCATTTCTTTAATTGTCTAAGCCCAGATCGGCTTGGGCTCCACTATCACAGTGCAGGGGGAGGGGAGCACAGGAGAGAGCTGCTGAGTAGGTTATGTAACTTCAGTATGAACTAACTGGACGGTGAAGGGCGAGCTGAAACAAAGTCATGTGGGCTTGCCTGCTACACCATTCATACTAAGGGAGAAGTGTGAGTTTTTTCCCCTGCCCTGCTTCAGACGAAGCTACTCAGTAGCGGGAATATTTTGAAACACCAAGTATAAATGGTGGGATGGGAATATTGCAGAGAAAGCATGGGCCCGATATATCCACATAATCATACTGCTCAAATGCTGCAGTATTTAAAGGTATACTTCCACTCAACTAAGAGCCTAGGCGTACAAAATGCATTCCACACAAAATGCGGCATATCAATTCATAAATATCATTTTATTATTTGGTCAAGTTTCAATGCATAATTCAAACGAAAACATGCCTAACGAAAGGGAATTCTGTGGGTAGATTTGTTTTGGATTTCCCCTACCTGGCAGCCATTTCCCTGCAGCTTCCCATCTCTTGAGAGCGTGCGCAAACCAGCCGTGCGTGTCCAGATTTCGATTTCAGTAGCTCCCATCAATCCTTCTGCTCTCCAATTTTTACCAGTTTTGCTCTCAGTTTCCTAGAAATCTGGGAAAGCCCTTGAGCAAAACGACGTCACCGAATTTGAAAATGGCCCTTTGCTTACTTCAGAATATTCTCTCCTCAGGGGATTAAAATCGGAATTGTTCTCTGTATTCCGCAGTGCTATAAATATGACAGTACTGAATAACAATATTGTGGTTACTTTCAAAATTCTTCACACGCCTTGAGAAGGAAAATACTGAGTGGGAGTATACCTTTAATGTTGTCTTATTTCAATCACACAAAACAGGCTCAGCCTAAAGGCAGTTCAAATATTAATAGATCATGTTAATGAACTGATGAAAGAACAGTTAGACGAGAGTAACAAAGACACTGTCAAACAATGTGTGCCTTGATAAAATGTCCCCAATGACATTTGTCTATGCGTGTCCTCTGTGGTTAACCTTCAACACAAAGAGAAGAGCCTTAAATCCATCTAGTGTTAATGCTACACCATGAAAATGCACCCACCGGGTAAACAACATGACTCAAACCAAGCTTCAGGCGAGACGGCAGACGTCCGTGAGAAGGTCAGTTAATGAACTGTGCTCAAAATGCTGACCAAAAGCAAGGCTCAATTTTTAATAAAGTTGGAGACTACAATGTCTCGTTGTAAAACCCATAGCCAAGACGAAACAGCATGTTGGCAAATTTTTACAAGCACAGTGTGCACTTTAAACAGCTGAGGAAAAAAAAACACTGGCAAGATTGGCACACTGTTAATTTCTGAATTACACTTCAAACAAAATGTGCTAACAAGTGCATATATACCCCCGTTAATTTAACAGCATGACTTGTCTTATCTTGGGCTGCTATCAGTACTCAATGACATCCAGGTAACGTTACACTACAAAGATCAAATGACATGTTGATTCAATCACATTGAGCTTGCCCTTCAACTCACCTACTGCATCATAAACACTAACTGGTTCTGCTAGTTTGGGCTGAAAGAGGATGTCCAAGTACAATCCAGAACTGCTTATAGTTGCAAATTTCTGCAGTATGAAATTCGGGGTGTCTGCAGAGCTCACGTGACAAAACTGCACCTCTGATGTGAATTAAAAACATTTTTGGATGCTCTCCTGGTAGTGATTTTTTTTTTAATCTAATTTGTAAACGACAATGTAAAAGTAATAAGCAGCATGTGTTTTACAATTGGAATCATGAGCGGTAACGTGCAGAACTGCGAGGCGGAGTTGATGTAACCTCCATTGAGGACACAATGCAGGACAGAGGGAGCTTCGGCAGCCATAGCTCTCTGTAGCGGAGTCGCGTAATCGGTTGCTGACCTCGGGAAAGTTTTCCCAGTCAGTGTCACTAATAATAGGATGGCTCCTGAGCAGCTTAACAGTTTACAATCGGACAAATGATTCAACTTCCAATTGCATTTTATCCCCGGTCATGAACAATGACATTTCCGCACACGCAGCAAAAAAACGGAAGATTCAATTCATTCATTTGCAGCCAATTTTCCCCTTGATCATCTCTTTTCATTTAGAGTAAAGTAGGATATAAACTTCGCCTGTCAAATTGGTTTTACACTACTTGTAAATACTGTGAAATTAGCGTCTCGTTCATTTATGTGGCCACGTATCTTCACGTTGTCGTCAATTGTACCTCAAACTTTGAATGGGGAGGACAAAAGAAGGATACCCCCGGCTGGTCGCTCTCTCGGCCTTAGTGTCTGTCGACGTTTAGAACCTCCTTATTATCTCACCAACATGCACTTTATCGTGCACTAATTAACCATTAATACACTAGGAGGCGTTTAGAGCATCGCTGTCGTTACATTACACCATTAACATCGACACTATTAACAGCATCCCGGGTGGCTAAACGTAGACGCGTCTTGGCTAGCACAGCTAGCCACCGGCTTGGATGCTGACAGACTTTGCCGCTCCGTGGCTCGGCTAACCAAATGTAGACAAAGCTAAAACAAGCTACATTAAAATGCGTCATTTTAACACAAAACTAGGTCAAGCAGCACTTATTGATGCTGAGGATGCCACCGGTTATCTCTCTCCACTCACAGTTTCTCTGAGGAACAGCCTGGCAATTTGCAGCCGGAGCAAGCACTGCGGGGTTTCTGGAAAAGGCAGCGGCAGACCTTGAAAGAGAGCTGAAGACTTTCAAATATCCAGCCATGTCTCCTGGCCCAAATCACTTAGCAGTTGAGACTCGACGAAGCACGGAGCAAAGGGGTCTAAAGCAATTGGGCTCGCTGGATTATAGTGAGCTACAGCACCGCCTTTCTTCCCCTCCCTGGCGGGACACGCTGACACTACGTCAGAGTCGCACAGACCCAGAGGAGGAGGAGGGTCAAACATAAGCGATTAATCCTCAGCAGCTTCCACTCTGAACTGTGGGCAGACCAGTGTGAACTCTCTTGTCAGGGTCACCCCAAGTGGAGGACACTCAGTCTGTCTGCCATCACTGCTGTATGTACATAAATTATGGGATCTTGATTTCTTTCCTCACTAGCCCAACAGCCTCACACACTGGAGAGATGCATAGAAATTTGACCCAGTTGAAGATAATGATCACTAAAACTATACGTTTAAGCAGGAATCCATGTGATTGTATAATCCAGAATCCATCCATTATCATTAATGGCATCCAAGCCAGGACTCGCTTCCATCATACTTTTTCAAAGATTAATTTACTGAGCGATGGTTGTGGCATGACTGAAACATTATTTCACAAGTAAGAAGAGTCTTTCAGATGGTGAGCAACAGTATCAAGGCTTGTGACACTATGTGAGAACCATTGACCGTAACGAACTAAAACATTGGCCAACAATGTTAGCTAAAATAGTTGACTACCTGGTGATAACTACCTAAGTTCAGTGACAGCAATACATAAACTCTCTTTCACATGTTACCATAAACAAATGTGGGGGATAGTGACTCAGCATGAAGCTCCTGTGGGGGATGGAAACACAACACGCTTCTGCACAGCTGGACCCTAACCAAACTGGCATTGGGCGAGAGGAGAGTCAGGGTACACACTGGACAAGTCGCTAGGTCATCGAAGTTCCAACACATAGAAAGACATACAACCATTCACACCTACATGTAATTTAGAGTCACCAGTTCACCTATATTGCATGTTTTTGGACTGTGGGAGGAAGCCAGAGTATCCGGAGGGAACCAATGCAGACACAGAGAGAACGTGCAATAACTCCACACAAAAATGTCGCAGGTGCTTTGAACCCAGTACCTTCTAAATGTGAGGCAGCAGTGCCCACAACAGTTCCTTTCAATTCAATCAAGCCTCATCCAAAATCAACCAATCATTCTCATAGATACCAACAAGCATTTAAATATGCTTGATTTTTAAATTGTAATGTTAAGAGAAATGGAAGAGGGAAAAAAAAGCCTGTATCAGCCCCATTAATCTGAACCACACCAAAATTTAACGGGGTCTGCTCTGGCCCAAGACACATCCTCACAGAGTTTCACGGAAATCTATTCTGCTGTTTTTGCGTAATCTTGCTGACAAACCAACCAACCAACAAACAAACACTCGTGAAAACATACCTGTAATCCTCTTGGCAGAGGTAAGTGGTACTAGACCCCATTAAATCCAGATACAGGTGTGGATCCTGGATTTTTTTCCCCTTTCTGTAACATTGTGAGACACGGCATTTTTCAACATTTTCTTTAACTTCTCAGGGAAATTTTAGAGGCTTGGTATTATGGTTTATGAGTGCGTACAATTTGGTGCTGATCCAAATAAGATGCTGGATCCACCAGACTTAAATGGTTAGCTGTTACAAATGTATTAGAAATGTGTAATATTACTCTAAAAAAAGACTATTGAAATTCAGCATATAACAAAGAAAATAGAAATACAAAAGACAAATTGCATAACTCGACATGATAATAACACAACAATATATAACAGGAAGATAGTAATCATAATGATTGCAATGTGTCAGCTACTTAGAAGACTCTCGCCATGTGTAAAATGCACATACTTCAATATGGCAGGTTTACAGAATGAAAATATACTGCATATATAATAAGTTTACTTGGATGCAAAAACATATTGCAAAAAATATCCCTATTAAACGGTTCAGATATGGTTTAATATGGATAAAAATTATATAGAACTTGCAAACATGGATATGTGTTTTCTAGCTGTTTGTTAAAAAATGCAGTAAAAAGTTCAGACACAGGAACAATATGCAACATTTATAGATTTAGAAACAAATGTGTGACTTTCAGAAATCCACAAAGATACAATCATCCAGATTATTAACTGTGATGAGAGTAATATTCACAGGGTTTGTTTAATATGTAAGAAAAGCTAAAATATCCTACTTATGGTAACAAAAAGTCAACTAAACTAAAAGTTACACATTGACAGATATTGAAAATTTATTGAGATCCTATCTGTAAGACGGGTACAGGATATTCACATTCCAAAATGTTTCAGCAGAGGGCCCTCTAATTTTAGCATTGGAAGGCCACCATACAGGGAGAAAGATTGTGAAGTGTGCAGAGCAGTCACATGACAGGCTTAGTGGTGAAAAAAAAAGACAGCCAGGTCACCTCTGAGGAAAGACATTTGAGAAAATGGGGCAGACAATGACAAAGCTCTGACATCTAACCAGGCATTGTCTGGAGCTGTATGAAAAATAGCATTCCTGAACAAATTTTTATTAGATGTTTTATGAACATGCAATAAGATCCTGTGATGCCAAATGTAGTTGCTGCTGTCTAATAAAGGCAGAGACAGTTACATAATCTTCTTACTTTCTGTGGTGACCTTTGAACGTATGGTAGTAAACAGTGTCTACATGCTGTCCATCTTCACAGACACTCAGTAATTCTCTCAGATGTTACCTTGTAAATCCCGAGGTCAAAGATCTAAATAGTGCTTGTCCAGAGTCATAATATGAAGCTACCCTATTGTGTTCTAAAGGAAAGGCTTGATCTCACGACTTTACTTTCATCAATAACCAAAGGAAATAAAGTTTCTCAGCTGCAGATCTGATCAGACCTTTTTTCTATATGAGGGTGTAATGCCATTATCACTGTCATCTTGGTGCTGCTGCTGGGTTTCTTCTTTTGTCTGCTCATACTAATTTTCTTGTGGGAGTTACTGATATAATTTGATGCGAGGTAAAGTAGTTTGCCAGTGTACTTAGACTGTTAACTGTGGATATGAAAAATGTAAAAAGTTTGGAGCGTAGTATAATTTATGTGCTCCATCTACTGGACTCCCTCAGCAGGTACTAACACTGTGTTGTGAGCCTACAGCAGCCTCTGCTGGAGAATTGGAAGGAATTTGACTTCAACATACGGATTTGTTTATCTAAAGGCAACAATTTATAGCAATGTTATATAAAAGATCTCAATTGACACTGACATTTTTTTTCCCATATTCTGTTTTATTTTGCAATGACAAGAGAGTGCATATCAGCAGAACAACATACGCATATGGACAAATTAAAGCTACACATTTATTATATACTGTACAGTACCAGTCAAACGTTTGGACACAGTTTCCAATTCAAGTGAAAGCTGTATGGCTGTACATACTGGAAACACAAACCCAATATACATATTAAGGGATGACCACTCTTTCATTGGATAACCTTTCAGAAGACTTTATAGTAATTTGCCATACCATGTTGATAAGATAGGAAGTCAAGTCAAGTCAAGTCAATATTATTTATAAAGCAAAGGCCACAGCAAAGGCCTGGTCACCTCTGGTTTTTAATTTGGACCGAGCAATGTCCAAGAGGATTTGGTCTGCTGACCGAAGTGCTCTGGTTGGAAAGTGCAGGTGCAAGAGCTCCGTAATATAAGAAGGTGTTAACCCATTTAGTGCCTTAAAAGCAATGAGCAAAATCTTAAAAACTATGCGATACTGCACAGGAAGCCAGTGTAGAAACACTAAAACTGGAATTATGTGTACCCGTTTTTTCATTCTAGTTAGCAGGTGGGCCGCTGCATTCTGTGCCATCTGCAGGCGGTGGAGAGATGATTGTTCCAGACCAACATACAAGGAGTTGCAGTAATCAATTCGAGACGTAATAAAGGCATGAATGACTATCTCCAAGTCTGTACATCAAGCCAAACATGCAGGGTTGATAGGTATGTGGCATACAATATGATACTCTGTAATTTTGCCTTTTAACCTGACAAGGAGCTAAAACCAAATATACATGTTTTGGATCAATAACACCAATACATCTCTCAGTCTGGATTTGCCCACACTGTTGTGATCACTGGATATGACTATATTCAGTGAAAATAACTGTCTTTTTTTCACCATGCAGTAGAACATAAATCATCCCATTTACTACATATTTGCATGACTTACATGCTATACATTTGAAATTTATATTGGGTGATTTATTTTTGTCCTTTTCCCAGCTATGTTTACTATTCATTGTAGGCTTATCATTCATAAGCAATATATAATGTAATCACTCCCTTGGTGAATGCCACTGTTTTCAAGTTGGGGTTAAATAACTCCTAATTTGATTGTAACAGTCACATATGTCACGCATTTGTGTAATTTGTGTGGCTTCCCGGTCGAAGCCACACATCTGTATAAGCATATTTAAGGCCATAATTATTAGCAATAGGTACTAATGATTTAGACTTGCATCATCTTTCATCATCTTAGCTTACAACAAGGTCCAACATTATCTAGACCCTAAAAATCTTGAAAAAAATGAAAAAGAGAACTGGCTATACTTAACCTATTCTCTGACAAAATAAGGGCGAGGCATAATTTAGGTAGGGCTAATCCACCATTTCTTATGGGAGATTGGAGCTTTGGTAATTTATTTCTAGGACCATTAGTCTTAGTGTTCACTTCTGTGCCATCTTACAAAATTAGATTTGTTAAAATGATAATGGTTGCAGTGATTATTGTAATGATAACTTTAGTTGTTACAGTTACATTTTGATTACATTTCATTTTATTATTATTATTATTATTATTATTATTACTATTATTATTATTATTATTATTATTATTATTATTATTGACCAACCCGAATACGATTGGTTTTAATAATTAATAGGATTATTCTATTTCATGACGATCAGATGGTGGGCGGCACTTCCGGGTAGAAGGCAATATGTATCTGATTCTGCGGAAGTTATTTGGACATGTGTGCTCGGTATTTGGTAGAAGAACGGTTTAATTCAGTCGTATAAGCAGTATACAAATCGGCAGGACCATGCAGACCATAACAGTGATAAGATCATTTGTCTTGGAATACCCTAAAACTATTGCTCTCGTCACACTAACAGGTAATTTATTACTTAATGTGTGTGTTGCTAAACGAGAAAACACTCACCTCTGCGGTGGTGATGATACTGTGATCATGTACCACTCAGGTAAATGGTTGTTATAAAGGGATGTGGTTGCATGCTTGTGTGACATTGAGCTTACATATTTGTCAAAAATAAAATTGTAAATAAATACATTTTCCAGTCCTACGTAAATTTACCCAGACTTAGGAAAGACAAATGGATATTGAATTGCGATTGAAGTGAGAGAAATAAATATAGTAGATTAAATGTCATGTTTGGGAGACTTAAATTTCACTTGTCATCATCATATGATCATTTAGAGAGCACTTATTTTTATCAAGAGTAAGACATAAATAAATTATATGTGTTTGTTTCTCCTGAGTTGAATTTGAGATGTAGATGAAAAAACCTTTGGCCTCACCTTAATCTTAAAAATAGCTCATTTGTGTCTCGGGGAAAAGAAAGAGACGCCTGTGAGATGTCTTCTTGGATCTTGCTGTCCTATTGGATGAAATTTAAAAAGATATTGAAAAGAGCTTTCAAATTTTCATAGAGACTTGAGTGACTTTGTTCGTTGTCATTAGCCCTTTTTACAGTGAAAAAACCAAATGCATATGTTTTAGAGGTGATAACCATGTCAGCTTCAATCATGTTTCATCTTTCAGTTTCCATGATTTTGAAGAAAATATGTTTGGAGATTTTGCCTGAAAAATGATGGAAGCCATTAATTGATCAAATAGTTGCCAGTGGTTTGAATTTTAAACATTCAGATAATGAAGTCAGGGTTTGAAAATGTACATCTGAGAATATGTTGGTGTAGTCTGTGACATCTTGTGAAAAGTGTTCTCTTTTGTTGTCTGACAGGTGGAGAGGTAGAGGTAGACATTGCTCTAACTTTGTGGACTTTCTTACAGGAGTGGGACTTTATGGTATGAAAAAATGGATGGCAGGTGGAGTGTGTAACAGCAAAGCCCGGTTGGATGGAAAAACTGTCTTGATAACAGGAGGCAACGCTGGGATTGGCAAGGAAACGGCTGTTGACCTGGCTAGAAGGGGTTAGTGAATTATCTGGCTCTTGTGTTCTAACCTTTAACAATTAACTTCTTTTTTTTAACACACAAGATTTGCTGTTGTGTTTACAGGTGCGAGGGTCATTCTGGCCTGTAGAGATATGGACAGAGCTAATAAAGCTGCTGAGGAAGTCAGGAGGAGGAGCGGAAATGACACGGTTATCGTCAAAAAGCTGGACTTGGCATCTCTACAGTCAGTGCGACAACTTGGCAAAGACATCCTAGCAAGTGAAGAAAGGCTGGATATTCTCATCAATAATGCAGGTAGATGTTTTAAATGACTTTTGTTTTGTCTGATATATTCCGAAATCTTTGAGACAGTGTTCAAATAAACTGGAAGTGTTCAGCAAACATGTATTCTGACTTTTAGGTGTTATGAGCTGTCCAAAATGGCAGACTGAAGATGGCTTTGAAATGCAGTTCGGCGTGAATCATCTGGGCCACTTCCTGCTAACAAACTGCCTGTTGGATCTCCTGAAGAAGTCGTCTCCGAGCCGCATCGTCAACGTCTCCAGTTTAGCTCATGAAAGAGGTGCAGTTTTTCTCTTTCCCTTTTTCACTTCAAGAGATGTAGATTTTATTTTCTCTTTCTCGATTAAAAATGTCGACTTTTTCATTCAGTTTTAAATTCCACATATGGAGCACAGCGTTAGTTCAGGCAGGCCACAGAGGCAAGCTTGGCTGTCATTCTCAGCTACATCAGCTGATAGCAGCTAATCTCTAAACCAGCCCACAATCAGCTGATAGCTCAGCTGATTCCCTTCATCCAATTAGCAAATTTCATACAGGGCTCGTTACTGTCTCCCCCTTTCTGTTTCCTCAAGTCGTTTTGCAACCCACCTCCTCCTTTTCATGTTACGTCTGACTTAGTCAATGTCTTTGTTGTCATTGATGCTGGTTGTGTTCTAAATGGGGGTCTCTGCAGGCTGCTCTCCCTATTTATAGCCTTTCCATGATGGCTCATGGGAGGGCAGGAAGGAGGGCTCTTCCTGCCTCGGGCTTTCCACGCAGGCCCGTGGAAGGGGCAGGGAGGTCCCAGAACAGAACCATACCACCAAATATAAGTCACTGCAATATAAGTTACTGTATACTAATTAACGTACCTTTTTTTTGACTAAAGTGGTCCTGACTGAACTGTCTCGCTCAACAGGTCAAATACACTTTGATGACATAAACCTGGACAAGGATTACCACCCTTGGAAAAGCTATCGACAAAGTAAACTAGCTAATGTCCTCTTCACAAGGGAGCTAGCTAAAAGGCTACAAGGTATTGAAATCTTATATAGTTCACACCAGACAATATGCAGTGTGTAATTTTTTTTATTATATATTTTCTAATATTTAAAATAAATAAATAAATAAAACATATATATATATATAGTGAATATATATATATCTGTGAACTCTTGAGTATATTTTGGCTTATGTTTTGTAGGTACCGGAGTAACAACATACAGTCTCCACCCTGGAGTTATCCGGACTGAGCTTGGCCGACACTTCTGGCCTACAGTGCCCCTGTGGAAGAGAGGAGTATATACACCATTCTTATTGTTCATCAAGTCTCCAACCGCAGGAGCACAGACCACCGTCTACTGTGCTGTGGAGGAAAGCCTGCAGAATCAAAGTGGTCTCTACTACAGGTCAGTGATTGTAAATCAACAGATGGCACCTTCATTATCACAGGCATCAGTATCACCATATATGCTCTGTTACAAATCAGAAGCCCCAAAGCAATAATTAGGTTTTTGGCTCATTCTCACATGTTGCTCTCTGTCTGTGCCCTGTGGACAATATGGTTATGCTTGAGAATTAGTATTGTGATAATGACTGTGCTTGTGTCTCTTGAGGGAAGCAGAACAAACTGTAATCATGAAATCAAAGTGCTGTATTATCCCCTTTTAATGATAAGAAACAAAGGGTAACAGTAATGTTAAATTTGGTGGCACATTTCTGGCCACCTGATGAATATTAACTCACTTTTTAACTCGATTTAAATCGCTACAGTGTCCTGAGGGAAACGTCTGACCCAAACTGTGCCACTCTGTTCACCACCTAATCGCTAACATTGTCGGCCTTGGGCTGGTCGTGTACAGCAGGATTATCAGAGTTTTTTAGATGAAATCAGCCAGAAAAACATTTGTTTAAAATTAATTAACAGGCTGTATAGAGCTGAGGTAGACTGCAGAGACAGGGGAGTTATAGCTATCTATGGTGATCCCTTTCATTTTATATATACAGCATCATAGTCATTTGATATTGTTTTAGAAAACATATTAAAAAGCCCTTATCTGCTGCAAGATCAAACTGCATGTATTTTCTTTAAGAAATGTTTTCTACCAATCTTGGCACAAACCATAAATACACATGCAGACAGATTAAAAGGGAAAAAAGAATACATATTCATTGGCACAACTTTACAATTAAAGGTATATAAAACAGTACCCAACTAACAGCCCTTATCTTAGGATATTGAGCTTTAGTAGTGCATATCCCCATATTCCTTAACTATTCATCAGTTTATGGCCACACAATGAATCTAGGGCTTTAGGGGCCATGTGGTATTGTCCAGTATTTCCCAGCTGATCATCCAGCCTTAGCAGAGGAGGTGACTCTGAACCACTATTTGAGCATTTGTGTCTGTTGTCCTTTGCTTGAATTAGGAAAAGGGACCTACTTCACTTTTTTTTGCACTTTCACACTAATCTCTGCTTTTCATAAATCCAAGAAACTGGAAGTTCTTTTGAATGAAGTGAAATACACATTTTTAATAGATTGATTCCTCTAAAAAGACAGGGGAATATGTCCGTTTGATGCTTATCTATAGAATCGTATGAATTACTATCATTCTGGACAGAATACTGCAGTTGCACCGTATCATAAGTAACCTGGTGATTTCCATCCATGTTCAAATGTATCCTGAATAATATCTTATTCATGTGAATTAATCAGCACATTAGGAGCAGATCAAGTCTCATGTTTAACACAAAATTCTCCACTGATTACAGCGACTGTGCCCCTAAAACAGCGGCTCCTCAGGGTCTGGATGATGAAGCTGCCAAAAAGCTGTGGGATTTGAGTGCTTCTATGGTTGGTCTGACATAATCACAGTGACACTGATGATGACAAGGGTGATAATTTTCATCAGCACCAATGGACTGCGAAGTGGCCTGAGGAAAGACTGGTGTGCTTTTTTTTTAAGAGTGTCCGTTTGGCTATGTATCTACTGTCAGCTGGGCTTCTTCTTAATGTAACCAATGAGTAAACAAACAGGAAGTCACAGGTGATAGACATTTATTCAGAATATACAATGAACTACTTGCAAAAATATTATGGATTTCATTAAGTCTTTCCTTAAACAGAAGCAGTGCTTCACATGTAAGTTACATGGAAGCTGTATGATCTTTAGTTTTGATTGCCATTAGCGTGGAATGACAGTTAAGTTGACAAGTTTCACCAATGTCTGTGTTAAGTAATGGTTTGAATGTCAGTCATTGTTAATTGAATTCATCGTAGAAGAGTGATGTGTGCTTTGAGAACTGTGACAACATTAATGGCAACATTTTCTTCTTTTTTTCCTCCTGGGCAATAAAGTGCTATCATACATAGCCCAAGGTTTGACCTGTTTCTTAAGGCATGTTATTCATTCATTCACAACACATCTATTCATTTTGTTCCACGTGAGACCAACAATATTCAATTAAAACACATTTGGTTACATCATCATGACTTAAAATGCTCCTAATACATCAAACGTGTCTGTTCACTCTTTTAGTTTTCTTTATCTTGAAGGCACTTTGTACAAATTTGCTACAAACAGTCAAATTTCATCTCACTGAAGGCTACATCTCAGACAAGTGCATCACATTTTCCTTTTCCAAAGAAAGTCTGTAATGCTGATAATTACATAAGCACAAAGTGCACCCAAGTGGCCTGCTGGCTACAAATGGACCCTGTATGTTCCCTACACATTATATTACCATGTAAAGAGCTAGTTCAGACAAGTACCATATCATGGCGTTTACATTCAAAACTGTAATACACATAAAGAAGATGTTGTGAAGAAAAGATCATCCTTAAGGTTAGGTGTAACACAGGGAAGAAATCTATATATATTGCTCAGTTTGAATATACATGTATATATTTTTATAAATTATACATTATTCAACATCTAGATTGCTGTGGGTCTACACAGCTGAACCTATGTATGTACTTCCTGACAATTTGTGGTGTTAAAATCTCAACGCCCACAATGTGTGCTGCATAAACACCATGACTAACTAATGAGCCAGCTCTTCAAAATCATAAAGCTGTTTCATCTGCTCCACTTGCATAGAGTGCCTTCTCACAAGTTTCTTCTTAGACTTGAAGCCACCTCTCTTTGGTGTGTTTGGTGCTACTGGAGCTATAGATCTAATACCTGTGGCCAGGGGTGAGGAGGGCTTGCTACTGGCCCCGATATCAGGAATGGGAGGGTTCGGGTTGATGTTGAGTGGGGGCAGTTGGCCCGGCCTGGTGTGGGAGATGTGGTCCAGCAGCAACGTGCCCGAGCCTCTCCTCTCAAGGAGGCCAGGTGCACGCCTGCGTGCCGTGCTGGGAGAGGATGGGCCGACGTTACTGTCTAGAGATTCTCTGGAGCTGGTCAGCATCGCTAGCGGAGATGTGTTTAGTTTCCTTCGCTCCACTGGGACCTTAGGGGAGTCTAACATGGCAGAGTCTGAGTAAAGCTGTGAGTCTGAGTCATAGTGATCATTCCCCAGACGTCTCCTATACATTGTGTCTCTCAGACTGGCGAGTCCAGTGCTGCAGCTGCTGCTCTCCTGCTCTGTGGGCACCGTACTGCGCCTTGCCAGAGGCTGATGCTGGCCTAGAGTTCTCTCATATGATGCTTTGGATGTTGGAGGTACTGATAGCGAGGTTGTCATTTTACAAGGTTGTTCCCCCACCGGTGGGAATAAGCTGTCCTTTCCATCCACACTGTTCTGTCGAGATAAAGCTGATCTCTTACTCAGAGAGAGTTCGTTCACCCCTGTAACAACATCATCATCAGAGCTAGCTTTCTTACTCTCCTCATGGGCGGCGGCTGCTGCCAGGACTGAGGGAGCAATCAGTCCCCAAGGCTCTGACTGCAGTCTCTTCAGCTGAGGCAGACGTGCGCGTTTGGGGTTTGCAGGCCGACGTGTTGGAGACGTGGGTCCATTGGCGAGCTTTGAAGCTGAACTAGAGGTTTTCAGCTTTGTCTGGAAACTGAAGACGGAGTTTGGTTGCTCTTGCTCAGGTGTGGGAGATGCAGTAACATCAATGTCAGATGGAGAAGTGCAGTATGCTGGGGAGGACCTCTCATCCAGCCCTGGTGATGGGGGGACATTTAGGTACTGTTTGGTAGTTTTAGTGCCACACGGTGATTTGTCTGTAGTGATTATAATGACCTCCTTGCCCTTAGCTTTGCACGCATCCAAGAGCAGTTTCAGTGTCTCCTTGTCATCTGCATTGATGGCATAGACCAGGGCTGAGGCCCCGCTCCTGTCCTCCAGACTGGGATCAGCTCCATTGCTCAGCAGGTGATCCACCACCTCGTGTCCGGCCTTGTGGATGCAGGCGTGCATTAGAGCTGTCCTACCTGTTTTGTCCTGTATGTTGGGGTCTGCCTGGTTGTCCAGCAAATATTTCACTAGCTTTGCCTTGCTGACACTCTGCTGGTCAGTATGTGTGGACATGCAGGCCACCATGAGTGGCGTCTCCCCACGTTCATTGCTCTCATTGATGTATGCACCTCCTTCCAACAGGAGCCTGGTGAGTCTCAAGCGTCTGAGCCATACTGCCTTCAGTAGTGAGTTTCCGTCTGTCCGCAGCTCCAGTATATCTGCCATCTCCCAGCCAATCACAGATCTTCTCAGTGTTGAACTTACAGCTCGCAGCCCTTTGAACAAAGCATTAAAGTAGGTAAGCTCACGTTGTAAAATCGTTTTAAGGCTCATATTGTTACTTCCTATAGTGTTTTGCTAAATCACCACCAGCAGGTGGCAGTATGTTACAACCTACAGACTATAAATATAACTTAATATGGATTTCTGATATACAAAATATATTTTATTTAATATGATACATAGTCTAGAGATCAATTCAGTCGTTGGTATAAAAATGAATTTGTGGAATCCTCAAAGAGCCATACAGGATTCATCATGGCAACAGCGCTTGATTCACAAACAATAGGCTGCTGATACTGTAGATGACAGGCGATTATATTTGGATATCAAAATCAAAGTTTATCTCGTGGCACCTTTTTTGTGTCTTTTTCATCATGTTCATGGAAACGAATAATCGAGGGACAAAAGCATCCGCGCGCACAAGACAAATTTACATCAACGTGATTTTTGATATCTAGAATTGCAACAGCCTCGTGACAATGCAAACACCAGATTAGACAGGCGACATTAATAAAACGGTACCCAGTGAGGTGAAATAGTCCCTGAACAAGCTTCTCATTTTGGATAACTTGGCGTCAGAGACGCGCGCATTGCAAAATACTGGATGGATCGTCTAATTCTCCGTTAAACCCTTCATTTGAAATTTTATTTTTTATGCAAATAGGCCTGTCATTACACGTAATATAACATTATACATTCATCTGACGTTATGTAGGCTATAATATACAGTAGTTGGTTACTCTATTTTTACCTGTCTCCTTAAGATAAAAAAAAAAAGAAAAAGAAAAAAGGAGCGACGCAAGCTAACGACATAAAGTTGAATTAATTGACCTTGGTTCTCAATAATTATATGGTTTAGTTATTTCGTAGAATAATTAAGTGTCTGCTAATTCTCTTACCTTGTCGGAGGAGAGGTTTTCCATGCTCACACCTGGGACTTTGACATGAAAGAGGGAAAAATTCTGGGGAAATGAATTATTCAAGACAGAAAGTTCTTGCAGTTTTCGCGCTGACCCTATTTTTCAGCCGTGTTCCCATCTATACGTCCTAGTTTAGGTTGCAGGGTGCCGTGCCTATCTGGCACCATAGCTCACGAGCTGCGTGGCTTTTGTTATGAAGGCACTCTACATCAGTCCAATGGGGAGTATTCTTTTCACTGCGCACTCAAGGATCACAACCCGAAGATGCTGCGGGTTATAAATAACTTACTTTCTTGCATGTTGAATGAAACGTGTATTCTCTTGACGTCAGAGTCGACTAAAATAAAACGCGTCTGATGAAAAACGTCTGTCCCGAGCCTCATAAGCGTAGGACGCAAACAAAACGTGTATTTCGCCTTAAAGACATGTAAATATTCTGCGGATGCGAGTTTTACTGAAACTATTTTAAAACGACAATTTGTAAAAGAAAGACTCTGCTGGTCTTGCACATAATGCACATGAGGGAAAAACAATTTTGTTGGTTATGCTGCTTTTTCTTTCTTTTTTTTTTTTTTTATGGAACCCATGTGTCTGATGAAGACTGTGCCATAAGATTTAATCTCTCTGCAGTGTGGAACATCATTATCAGTTTAGCACAAAGACAATCTTCCTGCCATGTAATAAAGGGCACAGCGAAGAGAATTCAGCTGCATAGCATGACATCAGAATCTGTTCTGGGTCACCATCGCATTGCCTCTTGAGGGAAATGCCAATAGGCTACATTTATGGGCTTAATTTCTCATAAAAGTCAGAAATCATATTTCACAATTCTGTGATTATTTCCGTATTATCAATTGATAATTTGAGTTGATCCATGCAATCTCCAACCATTTACAGTATGTCTCTGATTGGTTTGATTTACTACTTAATAAATGAAGAAATAGAGCAAAATATTTCACACCTATATATTTACTGCACAATTAAAGAGGCCCAAACTTGTAGCAACCATCACAGCTATACAGCCTAATAGGGACATTTCTATTTTTAGGTTGCTATGAGACAGCACAGAAGCAGTTTCTAATGAGAACAGTGATGTTCTCAGCCCTGCAAGAAACAGGTAAATCAGACACACAACATTCCACCAAGGACCACAAGGCTTTTATGGCATCTACTCAATACGTTTTTGATGGTGGTGTTTTTTCCCCCCACTTACACAAGTAAGACACCGCCACCACCTCCACCTTCAATCATTAGTCCTCTGACCCCTGCTCTTTTCCTTTGAGACTGGGACTAATCACTTTATGACCCATCCAAACACTTGACGTCTCAGGACTCCAGTTGTCAATGCTGGCAGTGATTTCTCACCTGTGATTGCCTGCTCAGCCCTCAGGGACATGTTGTTTACAAGGCACATGGAGAAAGTAGTTTTTAAAAAACAGTGCATACTGTATCATCAAGTCAAAAATAATGTGTCCTTCCCATTCAAGAGACGTTGTAACAGATAGGTCTGTGCAAAGATCTGGCCTTGATTTAGTCAAATATCTTTATTTGGTCAAAGTAAATTAATAAAGATTGATAAATTAGAATTTAACTGGAAATCACCACAGACCTGCTTCCCTTGGACACATGATGGACAAGGGCCCCGAAGAAGGCCAAAGCTCACTCCATTCTTTAGCACTGGGAGTCAGAGAAACGTCATCAGTCCTCATAGTGTGATCTTTGCCCCAACAATGCTGTCATCTGCAGTATATTAAAGGGAAAATAAATAATTAAAGTGGAGAGAATAAGTGCGGTCACCCCTGGGAGCAGTTTCCATTTTCAGATATCTTACATCGCAGCTGCTCCTCTTCCTCCCCTCCTTTCTAAATATAATCTTTTCTGCTGTCTACATTGTGAGATTTTTACTCAACAGACTACAGTCACTCTGAGGATATTTATAGATTCTGACAAAGTACTGTACATTTAAACATTATCAAGAGTTATCAAATTTAGAGTACGACTAGTGTGTCTCCTAAATTTGTCACCAATGGACAACATGATGGCTGGTCTTCATCTCCAACTCATCGAAGTGTTTCAAGAAAAAAAGGAAAAATTTAAATAAACTCAAAATATGAAACCTGGAAATCATTGTTGGGGAATCAGACCCTGAACTGGCCACCACGTCTATTTTTAAAATTTTATATGGATTGAATGTCTGGCTTCACTGACTTATCAGAGTGAAGTTCAGCAATGATGTCAGCAAACGTTTGTTTTCTTCACAGTCTTTTGTATTTGTAGACTTTAACCCTTACAGCCCCATGCCATTGCATATGTTTGACTCAAAATTTCTCATTAGCTTTAAATGTGTAAATATTGCATATTGTATTTTTTCAGGATAACCAATGAAAAGATTCATGATGGATTTCATATATGTGTAGGATTTAGGGACCCCTAGAGACACTCTGCCACAAAATGCACTGACGTAATCACATAATCATCCTTATGAATCATCTCGTGGCATTTATGAATAAGATCTCTGCTATCTCTCGTTGGAAGCTATCATATGATAACTCCATACTGACACCTAATCACCTTATGTGAAATTTGCAAGGCTGAAACTGGAAGTAACTTTGGGCTTAGCCCAGCAACAAGCAAGCATTTACTGTAAGTAACTTTACTCGCATCAGTGTCACAAAGCCCTCTGAATTCAAAGGTGTCAAGAGTCACAATCTAGAATGTGATTATTGTTCACAAATACAGCATAACAAAAGGGAACAAAGTCCAAAAGTAACAAAATCTCACTACCAGCATCTCTAAAGCTCACTAATTAATATGTTAATTACATTTGTTTAATCCAGTAAAACTGTAAGAATTAAAATTTGTTGTTTTAGTGGAAGTTAAGTGCCAAACATTTTCTTGGATATCCTGCCTGGTAACTGCTCAGAGCCAAACAAATGTCTGACATGTAACTGTCTTAAATCATCAATGTGTGGATTTCACATTTAGATTTTTGTAGCTGTTTCACCTGTTTCTAGGCTTTGTGTTAAGTTGAATTAGCCAGCTGCTGGTTATAGCTTTATATTTAGCATACAAAACTGAGAGTGACATAAATCTCCTCATCCAACTCCTGCCAAGAATGCAATAAGTGTACATCCCACAATCTCAAACTTTTCTTTTAAAGAGTTGAATAATGACATATAGACTTTTCTCTGATATACAGCACACTGGTTGACTATATCGGTGTATAGGAATGTGAATTGAGTCCAGACACGTCTCCACGGTCCTTTAAAGCTCCAATCTTCTGTCGTAAGAAATCTGCTGGTGTCATACAAAAGGATGTTTGATATTTTGAATACAAGCTGTTCAAATACAATTAACTCATAAGGGAGATCTTTTTTTTTTATATCCTGCCCAGCTTTTCCATCTTGACAACGCCATTTGCATTTCGAGACAGAAGTTGTTTTTTCCAACGCGCACATCCTCTGTTGTTGTGCTGCTGTTTGTGTTTCTTCTGCTGTGTTTGCTGTCTGTTTAAAGACTGAGTTTGACATTCTCATGGCATTTGGTGTCTCTGCGATTGTATCAAGCGGCTGTGTGGGCTGCAACAGCAATGAACTGGCACGAACCCTGCTGCAGCTTTGCACTGGACCGCTCCATGCCTCCCTCCTACCTTGGCAGATTTAGGAAAATGCCTCCAGTGCAGCTTAATAACCTGCCATCCCTCACATATGCTGTAAGTGATTTTTCCCCCCCTTATCCACTCATGATTATGTCCTGTGAAGTACACATTTTGCAGACACTTTGATCTTTTTTCTTGTATTGAGAAGTGCTACTTTCTCATACTTGAAATCTTGAAATGGTTACACTCCTCCTCTGCCTCCTTCTTCTTCATCACTCCTTCTGTTCTTTCACATCTTGCGGTGAAAAACCAGAAACTGCCCTGCTGGCGAGCAATAATGGAGGAGAGCATTATTCAAGAGCATTATACAGGCAACAATTTGGCTGGGCGATCATTGTGTATGTCAGCTGTATCCTAGGAGATTGGTGCATATCTAATAAGGAGTTTTTTTACTCATTTTGCAGAGTGGGCACTTTGATGTCATCCATGGTGAATTTTCTGTTTTAGTTCAACATCCTCCTAACAAAGCATAGCGATTGAAGCCTCAAAATTGGTTGCTTATTAACACTACACCCACTTAGTAGGAGTTGTTGTGAGCCTTTAATTGGATATCGGAATAGGAGGCGGTTTAATAGCCTGTCAGTAATCAAGTGGTCAAGATATATCCACGCATGACAGTATTGCTAACATCATTAAGAATAATGCCATCAATATCCAAACTGAACGCTTACGCACTCCCAATTTCTTCTTCATGTTTCACGATGGTGTTTCCTCCGACCCTCTAAATCAACTGTGTTATTGTTCCGACAGTTTATCTTGTGTAGATTCATGGCAGAGTTTGAGATTCTGCACAGCAGCCTCACTAAATACAGAAGTAATTAGTGGCAAAATTGATTTGTTGGTAGGATCTGTCACACCTCTGTTCACACTACCAAATCAAAAGCATGCTAATATGTCTGCCCCTCGTCGAGCAGAAAGGTGGAACGATCCCTCCATGTCTACTGCAACACTACATAGAAAATACACAGCCAGTATTGAGATTACTGGACTTTTCTTCTTTTTCTTTTAAACCTTTTAAATCTAAACCTTTTAATAACTGCATGTTTATGTCTGATATCTGTATTAGTTACAGAGTAAGGGACGACATTATGATGTGGCTGTAAGTGAATTTCAGTGTGAACAGTGAATTCATCACAGACAGTTTTAGAGCTGTATCTGTCAGAAGTTTGGGGTCTGTCAGAGCATGTGGGTACATCAGTGTGGATGAGTGAATGTTCTGACAGCAAGTTAGAGAACTTTACTCTGCTTGCGGTTCACACCCCTGAGACTGTGACGTCTGTGACACCACGAGGCACTCTGACCAAAATACACCTCCTCTGCAGCACAAGGTGTGGAAAGAGCTATTTCTGGTTCTGTTGTTGTTGGTGACGTCAAATCATTCCTGTCCATCCTTGAGGATGTCAGGGCTCATCTGCAGAATCAGACATGACAAGACCAAACAGGATCAGCCTGGCCTCTGCAAAATGAGTCCGCTTGAGGTGACAGAACTAACAATAGATCTGAGGCTTCATCATGGCTGCAAGGCAGGATACCTACCACCTATTAATTTAAAACTGAATCATGCTCAACATCCATAATTAATCACTAAGCAACTGAATCAGCTGCATCATCCTCGTATCTCTTCATATATCTTCATATGTAAAAATTGAAGTCAGTGGATCATAATAATAATCCTGCTGCAACAATGAAACGTGGGTGAATAGAGCTTTTGTTCTGAGCTGATCGTTCTTCAGGTTCAATAAAACGTGGCAAGTGGAAGACTGCATAAAAGTGTTGCAGCTGGGTCTGATCAGCTGCATTAGGAGGGAGGAAGAGCTGGCAGGTACTGGAGGACAAATGCAAGTCAGTAAGTATTGCTGGGTGCAAAAAGAGAGAGCTGTGAGACAATGAAATCTGTCACACATTTCAACTCCTCAGAGATGAACCGCTCTTACGAACACTGTCTGATTTGCTTTTGCATCCAGTTTGAGACTGAAATTTGCTGTGGGTTGTTAAACAAGACGAAGGCTCTGTGAGGCTATACTTAGTACAGCCGCAGCGCTCTGAGCTAAAGGCTAACCTTGATATGCTAAAATGTTCACCGGGACTATGTTAGCGTGCTCATGTTTGGCAGATGTACGGTGTTTGCCATCTTAGTATTAGCATCCTAACATTTGCTACTTAGCAATAAAAAAAATTCCAATCAATGTAGAGGTAAAAATGAAAAGTCATTGGATCTCTAAAGTCAGCAGGATTTATCCTTTGGCGACGATTAATGTAAAAAAAATCAATTTCAATCAATGACTATCCTTCTAATATTTGTGGAAGTATTCCAGACAGAACAGAAGTGGTAATCAATTGACTGATATTGCCATCCTCTTAACGCTGTGCCGAGCTGGCATGGGTAAAAATGTCCAGATTGATGACATAATATCACCATTTAGTAATCACTGCCATGCCTACCTCATATTCAATGTGTTTTTAAGTCAAATGACTGCATTTCCTGGCAAACAAAAAACTGTAAAGAGCAATATATTAGCATCCTGTTGTTAAAAGCATAGTAAAACGTGTGTCTTTTACACACCCTCTTACTCTACATCTGAGCGTTTTAGCTGTGTCCTGCTGCTTGCACATGCAGACCAGGCAAGGTTTTCAGCAGGAGGTAGAGCAAGTGAGGGCTCGCTCTGCTTGAATCACAACTCTCATGGTTTTTAATCCGTTTTCCCCTCCGATTTCAATTCAAAACAGGCATGACAATAATACACCACCACAGTGATCTGGCAGCTCGCCTGTTGGCAAAACTACTAGGTGCAAGGAAGATAATAGACATAATTAAAATACACAGCACTTGTTAAAGGGAAGGGAAATTAATCTACATCCTGGTTTCCATTGTTCTTGTGAGCCCACAGCACTGAGATCCCTGCTAGTGTTCCCCTGTTCCAGGAGCTCTCATACCTGACTGAGCAGATCAAGATAAGAACCAGTTATCTTTGCCTCACAGCACTCAACATCCCAGAGGGAGATCACCTCTCTAAGTAGACACAGCAGTCTGGGATTCAATCAAACCAGAACAGAACCATTTACTGTGTCTCCCATCTACAATCACTTTAAAAGTGGGAGTGCACCAAAACGTAATTAATTGCTAGCAATCACAGATGAGGTTTTTGAGTGAGAGTGCCGGCTTTGAGAGCTTAAATCCGCCGGTTTCTTCCCAAATGACCTGTTGCTAAGATGTACAGTATTAACACAGATGCATATTGCTACAATAAGGTTATTATTATAGCCAGACAATTTGGGTCTTTGTTCAACAGGTCAGAAGATGTACAATTGTGTTTGCAGCAAAAGAGTTGAGGAAGTCAGTTTATATAAAGAAAACATGTTTAAATCTATTAAGCGTTCATTTAAACCAGTGCTTGATTGGTGCCAGGGCTGTTGAGCTGCTCTTTTTAAACTCCTCTTGTTAAAGTTCCACATTCCACCGTCAAATGACAAATAATGACAGAACTGCTGTGCAGAGAGTAAAAATTCTGATTCATTTTAAGAATACACTGAATATTTGTATTATTCCAGTGTCTGAAATGGGCCGGTACTCACGGACACTGAGTTCTAGAATGTCTGATTTTTGTCCACATGAGCACCCATAAGGCTTATTTATGATCAGGTGACAGACATTTCCTGAAAGTTTATGTCTACGGACCAAAACGGAGCAGTAACCCCGGAAGTCGTCGGGGGCAGTGTAGCCATAAATTAAGTAAAAACACGACAAACATCTATGTACACAACGAAGAAGAAAAACGTATTGTGCAAAAGTGAAAAACATTCCCGTCCACGTGTCGTGATGTATATGGCCTAGGACTGGTCCTCTCATACCTGTGCACATATTTACTTACAAACCAAAACCATTATGAGCTGCGCTCACAAAATGTCTTGCACCTGACTGTTCCATGTGCTCACACTGAATTGAGGAAAAAAGCTTTTAAATTTGCTGCCCCCACTGCTTGGCACATCCTACAAAAGGACATAAAATCTGTTTAAAAAAACGTCAAAAGAAAAAAACTACAGAGGAGTCCAAACAAACTTTATCAATTAATGAGACTTATCTGTCCATTGCCAAAATACCGAAGTAGCACACTTTACACTCTGGGCACAGAACACCTGAGGGTTGGACAAGGGATAAGATGACACTTCTGCAAGACAGATGATTGGCTCATTGTGGAAAAATAAGAAGATTGAATGCCAGACATGCAGAGAAGTTAAATATTTGTGAGTTTACTGTGGACAAGGATTGAAATGATTGAATAAACGGGGTGATTGTGGGGTGACACACTTTGGCCGTGATAAATACAAACAATATTTTAGCCTCAGGATAAATGATTGTGAAGAATCACACATATATATATATATATATACAAACTGAGGAAATGTGTGTCATATGTCATCATCATTTAGACACTACAACCTTCATGCAGACTCATTAAAGCTACATTAATTGATTTTTTTTTTTTTTTTGCCACCTGGGAAATGAAAACACTGCATTGACATATTGTCACCTTCATGGCCATTGATGATGGTGTTAGCGAACTGTTTTTTAGTTACACATCCAGCCAAGACGGAGCAACAATGTGATTCATTTAGAGTTGTGTTTCTGGCCACTCGACACATGTAGTTCCAATATTTAGTCTCTTCTTAGCTGCTTTTTGGTCTTCACCAGCTCCTTAGCTGCTAAATGCTCCACGCTGTTCACCAGCTTGTTGTTATGAATGCCTTTTTGGTGCCTTTTTAGTGTTGAATTTAGTTGGTTTATCAGAGCATTTTTTACTGAAAACAACGAACCTCAACAAAAATAATGTTCCATAATATGAGAAAGGGCTTTTGTAGAGCTGAGGGCACATTCTACAGTCATTTTATCCATCGATAAGATAAAAAAAATACCGATTTGCGCCGCTTCATGTTTGACTGTCTTTGAGCAAACAGAGGATGAACTGGTGTAGGAACTTTCATTACCCTTAGCTCTCCCAGCATTTGTGTGAAAATGAGTCGTATATAATAATAATATAAATCATACATTTTAAGAACAATATCTTATGTGGTAGCATAATGGCAATGCGTCTTCATTAAGGTAAATCACTCTGTCCAGATAAAGACTTCCTATCTGTTCAGTATAAAGGGGGGCAAAGGCATGGCTTCACTCTGCTGGGTAACACAAGGAACGTGCTGGATTAACCTCATCTTTAGCCATTTTTCCACAGAGATTGTGCAATAACACAACAACGAACACACACTGATCAAAACAACTCCGTCTCAGTGTGTGATTTTAAAAAACAATGCCAGCGCTCTGCAAGCGAAAGAGGCATCACACAACAGTGTCAGCTTCTAGTGTGAAGTTACACGTGTTGAGCAGTACTTTCTAAACAACCGAATAACAGACTTTGTAAAAGGAACTCCGACCCTAAAAATTAGCTTCAAAGGGAAATTTAAACTTCAGTTCATTTTCTGCATCATTTCTAAAAATGATGTTTCTCTTCTAGGTTGATATTATTTATATTTCTGCTATTATTTCTGCTGTGTTCTATTAATTTTACCATCCTAATGATAAATTCAAATTTTAAACTTCATAACAATCTCAATGGGTCTTATTTCCCAGCTTTCCTCTCTTCATTTTAAGCAGCATTTGTGAGGCACACATCCCGTGGAGTTGGAGACGCACAGTGTTGCTGGGATGTTTTCCATGACAGGATTGTGTCAGTATCACAGCGCGGTGACTCATGTTTATCATCTTCTCTCCTGTTGTGCCTCCGCCTAATATGAGGTTTAAAGAACGTGACAGATATCGTGTGCATTTGTATCAGTGTCAGTGCTTATCATTGTGTCTTCAAATGATTTAATAATATGTAACGTAATGAAATCTATATCTTCTACAAATACATGAAATACACCATTATTTGCAATATGTAATACCTCACCAGCTTTATTTCCTTTTATATCGACTATTCTGTCTCCCATCTGGCAACATAATAGCTATGTTGTCCTCAGACTCAACCTGTGATGCTGATGCCTATTCAGCAGGACACACTGAATGCTGAATGGAGTGGGAACCTGATCCAGTTAGTGCTGATCAAAGGCTTCAACGTGCAATTAATTGACCAAGTGTGCCATGAAAATTACCACAAAGCATAATATGTATTGGCTTTGAAACCACAGCAACACATTTGATCCACACAAGAGGACAATAGACAGTCATGGCATTATTAAACTCTGGAGATACAAAACTCACTCACTTAATTAGGACCTGTTTATATGACAACAGTTTTGCTAAAGACAGAAAAGTTTTTCCTATGCATTTAAAAAAAATTCCACGTTCATACGACAACGTGGTGAATAACGTTGTCGTATGAACGTGAACAATTCTCGCTCACATGGCACATTGTTTTTGTTGTTCCTCTGTCTGCTCATATTAGGCTGAAAATGTAGAAGCCATGCGTGAAGTGGAACTGTGTCGTCACAGTTTTTCACAAGAGTTGTGTTTTGCCAGTTTAAGCAACTGTAATGGTGACGTTTTCAGAAGGTTACACTTTGCAACCTGGTTTCAAAAGTTTACATTTTCAGGAGCCCAAAAGACTGTCATGTGAATGAAAGGCCAAAAGGTACAGTTTTATGTAAAAGAAAATGTTGCTGTGTAAACGGCCCTTGGACCCTGTATATTCTCTCATTCCCATTGGTCCAATCTGTCTACAACATGCACACATCAATGCATTAATGTATGTTTTTGCACCCAAAGTAGATATCAGAAGGAAGGACGTTTTTGGGTCATCACTGTGAAATCAGTTACATGGTCTGTAGTTGCACTGCGACACCACAGCTCTGCGATTTATCAAAATCTACTTGCTCCACTTGTATCTATTCTCAGCTGCTGTGATCTTCACTAGATCAGCATTCTGGGAAAATTGGTAAATGTTGATAGAAGTTTTACTGTAGGCTGTATTTGTACTTCCTTATTGAGTGTTGTCCCTGTACATGAGGAGATGCGGCTGCTTCTGTGTTTTACAGTGTCACTGTTGATGCTGGCACAGATGGAGGGGATGTGCCCTAAATAAATATGTAAGTAGCCATGCTGAGTTCCTGGTCCTCCTGCTGCTCTCACTGATGCTATTGATGTAATTGCTCTTTTAAAGCCCAAATACCACAACTGACATGGTCCTTTTGTAAACTGGTCAGCAAAAGAGCTCTCAGGCGTCCTGATAGTGAGCATCCCAATCATATTCACAGCTCTCCTCTCCCGCACATAAGGAAATGGTAACACTGTTTCCACGTACCTTGATATCTATGTCACAAATAGTATTTGTCATGCAAAGTAGGTTTTATGCAGTGCTATATAATTCATGTATGATTATCATTGGTAAAGCCTGCAATAAGAAGAAAAGAAGGAATGACATAGTGACAAAGTTCATTGTTTGAGTAAATGAATTATTCATCCATCCATTCTATCCATTTTTCCATGTATAAATCATTTCACATTCATAAAAGAAAACCCTATTCATGAAAAAAAAATTATCATTGAACTTTTTTCTCCTTTCAGATATTAAATTTTATCTGTTTTATTTAGCTTACAATAAATGTACAATATCACCAATACAGGTTTGTGCTTTTGCCCCTTAGCCTTAAGATGTCATAGAGAGCAAATTTAACTAATTTCCTCACAATTAGACAACCAGACTCCATATCACAGCAGCTGATCACAGAGCAGCAAATATGAAAGTTTCACAGCTGCAGGAGCAACACAAACAAGAGTAATGTCTTTGTGTATTTTTAGGGATGATTAATGTGATTCTCAATCCAGGACAGACGACTGGAGAGCATAATCCGTAAGGGACCGCGGATGGAACTGAATGGGGTCATCCAAAAATAAAAAAAAATAAATAAAACTGTGAAACTGTGAATTTGCAGAAACAGCAGAAAACAATTACTGATACATTTAGGCCTTTTTGGCTAAAAGTATCTGTCCGAGTTAGGTAAAAACAAGACTATGGGAGCAGTGACAATGAACCAGAGGAGTAAGGTTACAGTCATCATCAGCCATACAGCTAAAAAATGAGCTGAACCCGCACTTAAAATCTGTTTTTGAGTTGCCCTTTGATACATTGGTATAAAAGATATCAGTTATAGCCACTTGAAATACATTGTATCTTACAGTGATAATATATATAAATAGGCAAATTACTGTAATATAAATGTAGTCAGATGAAGCTACAGCAGCTAGACGGGACTGTTTTGATTGCAAAGACAGGCACGTGGTTCAGAAATGCTGTCACCATGGATCTTGAGGAATTTGCATCAACGGCGACATCATACATCATCAGATGTGTTGATGAGGTGGCCATCACAAAGACAATCAAATCAACAAGAAAGTCTTGATGAAAGGAAACACAGTATGAGGGCTGTAAACTGAGCCAAAAAGCTCCCCTAAGGTCAGATGACAAGGAAGAATACTCCACTCCCAGAGCAAAACTGAAAGCTGGCTTCAAGGAGACAGACCTCAACACAAACAGCACTTAAGAAATGTGGCAGGTGATTCAAAACATCACAGGCTCCAAACGCTGGAAAACACTCCATCATATACTGTACATTACCAGATGAGCTTCATACACTCGATGCTTGTTTTGATTGCATCAACAATAAGTCAAGATTCTGTTAAGTCTACTCCACCTCTAGAGGACAGATCACTGTCATTAACCACAGTGGATGTGAGGAAAACCCTGCTGAGAGTGAATGTAATTAAAGCTGATGGGCTGGATAATATATAACATAACATGTACCTGGGCAAAAAAAAAGAAAAAAGAGATGATCTTTTTTCATCATATTTTGTGCAATTACTTTCTTTTATTGAACAGAGGTAAACTATGTGACAATAAAATACAGACATGTGATATGTGTCTGTGTAAGCATGTCTGAAATCATTTGGAAGTCTTTTTTGCGGGACAATGAAAATAAAAATAAGACAATTCCATCTTCAATCTTACTGTTCTTCACTAGTCATGTCTAACTGCTCTAAAGTTAATCAGATTTTTTTTTGCCCTAACCTAAAACTTCATATTTAACCTACATGCATACACAAAAGAGACAAATAGTGTCTATGTGTGCAGGATTTTAATTAACTAACCAAAGCTGTAAGGCTAGGTGACTTACACTGTGTAAGTCCTGACCAAACATTAGGCATGTCTGTGATCTCCATGTATGACCACACTGGCTGAAGAATGAGGTTGTTATGTTGTTCAAAATGTCTTAAAAAACATCTCAATTTCATGGACCTGTTGAAGTCAAAATCACTCTGGAGGGAAGAGTCACATTTTGAACTCTGTGCTGATGCTCCAGAATGCTGTCCTATGGGTCAGGTGAAAAATTCAGCTCAGTGTGGGTGAACTGGTGCGATACAAAAAGTCTGTTAATGCAAACTTGTACCAAAAGATATTATAAAAAGGGGCCATTTTTCAACAAGATAATGCTTCAGCGCACAAGGCTAAAACAGCAAAGTCGTGGTTTGCACAGTATTCTCTATTGGTGATTTTTGGCCTGATCAGCCACCAGATTTTAACCCCATACAGAATATAAAGGTGCAAAATCAAAGCCAAACTGGTTGGCAGAAAATTTGAAGGCACTGACCAGTTGTGGGAAACAGTCAGAGATGAATGGAACAGCATTAATGCAGCGCACTGTAAAAGGCTTTCAGACAGTTTGCCTAAACAGCTGTGTCTTCTACGAAAAACAAGGGAAAAGCTATCCCATAGTAAAATGTACCCTGCACACAGACAATGCATACAATAGTGTGTAACATTGTCGCTTATTTCGCTTGCATTTGTTAAAATGAAAGACTAATTATTGATAAAAAAGACACATTTTTTTGTACTTAAGAAACTGGTTCTCCATCACATCAAAACAAGATCCCAGCCAGCCTGGACCCTCACCAGTTTTCTTTTAGAACCACCGGGTCCACAAAGGATGTCATCTTCTCTGCCTTCCACTGAGTCTTCACACAGCTTGAAAATAATAACACCCACATCAGAATGCTGTTTGTTGATTTCAGCTCAGCATTCATACTATCTCCCCATGAAACTGATTGGAAAACTTAACACTCTAGCCTTGAGCACCATTCTCTGGTATTGAATATTGGCCTTCCTCACAAACAGGCCCCAGACAGTTTGAGTCCCTCAGGATGGTGTGCTCAGGCGCCTCTATCACTGCAATCATTGGTGTCTGAAGTATGCAGACACCACCACCATCATCAGACAGATTACAAACAATGGTCAGAGTTCATTTCAAAGGGAAATCAACGAGTGGTGCACAGATAACAATCTGTTGCTCAACATCAAGAAAACCAATGAGCCGATAATTTAAAAAAGGGTAAAACACACAGCCCTGTCTGTATGGAGCTAAGGTGGAGCAGGTAGACATCTTTAGGTTCCTGGGAATCATCATCACAGAGGACCTATCATGGACTTACAACCCCCCAGAGCATCAGTGGTACCCACCTACCCATCATCTGTGATGGGGGGCTGAGGTGTCTGCACAGAGCCCAAAGGATGCTACAAGTCAACACCCACCCCAGCCACAGCCTGTTCACCCAGCTGTCATCTGGCATCAACCACAGCTTCCTAGATGAGATCGTATATATATCAATGAGACCGTCCTGGCTAACTAAAGGATAAAAAAAGAAAGAAAAAACAAGTAACCACTGACATCAGACTACAGAACAGACTCCTGAAGTCACCCTCCTCTCTCCATGCTTGAATTGTTTGTTGTTGTTTTTTGTGATATTATAATTTAGTCATTATGGTTTTGAGGGTTTTATGTGCAGCACAGGGAACCATAACTTGAGTTGGGCTGTAAAATAACAATTAAATACAAAATTTAATTTTGAATAGTGTTCATGATTGTTTCTTTCTCATGATGTTTTTAGTTGACTTTATGTCCAGCTTGTAATAGTTTTTAATATCTTTGTCTTGGGCTAAAACAATAGGGGTAGGGAGGAGGGAGGACATTTTATATTTGATTTTATTTGAACAAAAAAAGACATTGATCGTCAGTAGGGGGGGAAAAAACAGCAGTCTCTGGTATAAAAGAGTTTAAGACATTTTGATTCACTCATTCTGTTGATGTCTCTCTGCTGTAACTTCAGCCGACTTCTTCCTTTGCTCCCATCAGAAAAGACCCAGAATTACTACAGCTGTCTTTGTCACTTGAATGCAAACGTATTGTTTTCGGGCACTTTCAACTAATTGTTTTCGCTCCTCTTGGAAGGATGGTCTTAATAAAGCAAGACTCTCAACAAAAGTAATTATACCTTAAATTCAGTATTGGGACTTAATAATTACAAAGTAATGAGTTACAGAAATTCTGTTACTTTTGACACTAATCATTATTCTAACGCACAATGTTTTCGAATAAATAATTATAGTTGCACATTAGATAATTGAAGCCACATTACTTCATTAATGTTTATGTAGCCAGAGAAACAAATTCATTTCAGTCAGCTGGTCTGCTGCAGAGATGCATGGTCTTTGGAGACTGGAGAATTGATTTGGTCTCTCATGTGGTTTGGACCTGCATGATGGTGATGGCAGACTTCATGTGGAGATATTCTCACCACTTCTCTTTTGTTGAGCATAAAGATTAAATTTGAGGAAAACCCAAAGGTTCTATCCACTGTGAAAAACACTAAATCCAACCTTTTGAAGCACTTGGACAGGCGACACACCTGCACAAAGGTAGTTGCGAAAGACCCTGCCACATCTGAAGTCTCTCAGACCACTCTACACAAGCAACCGAGTCTGGATTTTAAATACTCCACTCCAAGTCCTGTCACGCAGGGACAACTTAACAATAGCAATAAAAGCACGGTATACTGTAGAAAATATTCAGCCTCTCTCTACTGTCAAGTCACCCACTTACAGGCAGTTGGTTAGCAAGATATCCTGTTATCCTGTCTAGGTTACCAGCACAGGACAAGGAAAGCTTTCTCTAAATACCTGGACAACAAATATGCAAAAATAGAAAATGAGTTAAAGGAAAAAGTCTAACGGACTAAACATACATCTCTATCACGAACATGTGGTCTGACTGCAACAATAGTCGAATGCAGCATTTCAAAAAAGGAAACAAAAAAGATAGTTACCACAATAAAGCAATACTTTTTAGTGTACGTAATTAGTAGAATAACTTAGTTATTCTTAAATTAGGGAACTAGTAAATAAAACTAATTACTGTTTTTCAGTAATTAGCACAGCACTGCTTAAGTTACAAATGCAATCTGAAAGTTAAAAAGCCAAAGAAAAAAAAAATCCATACTGTAAATTTCCCTTTATTAAATGAATTCTTTATATTGTGTTTGAATACTACATTATGCAGTATCCTGCATTGTGCCACTGACATTTGACGACATAGATATAATATGAGGTTTGGTGTAAGGGTATAGATGAAGATAAGAAACCGCATTGAGATGTTCAAGACATGCTTCTGTTGTTGTTGAGTACACATTGTTAGAGGAGGTTTGGCTCGATCAATGTGATCAGCCATGCACAGCCAGGTGTGTGAACAAACTCAGAGAGGCACAGGGTTTATAAATAAACCAAATATAGGACGATGTCGTCACTGACCCTTGATATGTGGCTTTGGAAGGAGTGGAAAGGTAGACGTTTATCCTGAAGAAACTAATAAAGCACTGTCTTGTCAGCTGGGAGGTGAGTCAGCCCAGAATAGCATCATTAGAGAGAAGCGGCGCTCTGATCATGTCTCTGAGGGGAGATGACCACCACGCTATGCCACACATTCAGCAGGGAGACCACCAAACAGGCTCACAATGCAATCAGTTTCTGAGAACAGCAGCTCTGCAGCACATGCTCTTGTGTTGTGACAGTCAATTGTCATGCTGATGATCTCCAAATAGAAAAGAAATCATTCATCTTATCAAGCATCTTTTGTTTGATAATGATGTGTTAGCTTGCTATAGCTGTCATTACACCTCTCGCACACAAATAGTAATCTAAAGAACCTTTGCACAAGATATTCTGCAGCTTTTCAAATGTGACATTTAGCAGACAAATAGAGGCATGTTGTCCAATGTTATTGTTTGCTATTGAAAATGCAACATATATTTACTATCATTATTGTACATTCAAACCTCCATACAGTACATCATCACATGAATTCTATGTTTCCTGTTCTTCTTGGTAACAAGGTTCAAATTGGATTAAATTGACAGAAAACAGTGTTTTTGACTGTGAAGTCAAAAATGACGATTTAAATAATACATGATTGACACCACTTCCATCATTTCTATAGAGTAAATGATGTAACATCCATCAGCCATAAGCTTAGCTTAGCATAAAGACTGGAAGCAGGGGACAACAAGGGTAAAAATCAGCAAAACTCTCACTTATTAGCATTTTATAACTTGTTTGTTTTATTCGGACGAAAAGGTTTAACCCTCGGAGAAAGGCAGGCTGTTTTCCCCTTGCTTCCATTCTTATGCTAAAATAATCTCCTGCTGCTTCTCATCTACTAATTTCTTGACAATAAAGTGAAACATGTTTCTCAATAACTTGAGCAATTTCTTTGACGTACACATTAACTTGACTTTATTCACACTGGCCCGTCAACACATGCTCAGTGGTTTTCTTTGAACGGCTGCAGTTTCTCCCAAATAAAAGGTATTTTTTCCAGCAGTTTTTAGCTGATGATAAGTTTCTCAGAGCTGATGAGAGTCAGAGAGAAAAACTGCATGCTACTGCAGATATTAGGTACAAAGAGGAAACAGGAGCATTGAGGATCTTCGTGAAGCCCTGGTAGGATCCAGCTGGAATAAAAATAGTAAATTAGAGTTAAACTGAATACATTTTCTTGTTGAGCTGCATCTTGAATGATTTTAGGAAATGATAAAAGATGCTGGGGGTTGCACTGTTTTATTTATAGACTGTTTGATGTTTCAAAGAGGAGGGAGGAGCCGGTCCAATCTTGTGCTGACATTCTTCCCACAGAGCTACTTCACACCCAAATATGACATCAAATGATGAGACTGTTGTTGCCGGTGGTGCAGCTGGCATCCTTATGATTAGCTTGTTTTCGATTGAATAAAACACGCAGGTCTGCTTGAATTACCCTGCACAGAAAAAGGCGATTATGATTTTTTACAGAGATTTTTATGGAGATTTACAGCACAATAACATTTCCTGTTTAAATCACCTGGGCGATAAACCACACATGAATGAAGATTTTATGCCATGTACAATATTTCAATGTTTCATTTCATTTAAATCTTTTGAAAATTTCATATTTAATAGATGTTTATCACCCTAAGGGAGTTTAATGGTAGTCCAGCTTATTAGGTCAACATATCTATTCAATTCAAAAGTTATGCAAACATCCCCAGTTCATGCAGGATATAATGTTTTTCTTGGAACAGTTTTAGAGAGGAATTGATTTAAATCATACCTGCCAATATTGAGTTGTTGTTGGGGTTTTGTTTTTGGAGGTGGGGAGAGATTTATATATTTTGCAGAGAGAAATCCTGTCCTGACATTTTGAGGCAGCTTGTGCAACTCCACACCTAGCCTTGAATTGGGTTGTGAGTTGCCAGATTGCTAAAACTAAAGGCTATTGAGTGTGTAGACTGTGTTTCTTAGACGATCTGGCAACTTCAGTGATGTCAGACAAGCACAAACAACTCATGGACTAGTCTATGATGTTTGTTCATAATAAAATTTCAGAACCATGCAAATTACGGGGATTTCCAGGGAAAAACAATTAAACAAATCTGAATAAAGGAATTGGCTGGTCCAATATTTAACTGCATAGTCATTTAGGAAAGGTTTCCCTATTATTTTTCCCCATTATGGCATTACGAGGTGGCTTTAACTAAAGATGGTTAGCTAAAGATAATGTTATCAAATTTGCAACATACCTGTAGTGCTCCATAGCAGACGGTACTGACTTCTCTAATCTTCCCTGGCAACTGTGTGTAGGCCTATGAGTTCCAATTAGCTAATTATTACTGGTACACATCTGTGTGCTGCTGAAATAAATAATAATAATAATAAACAGTGCCTCTTTTTTCTATTTCTCTACATTTTGACAGGCTTACACAATTTGTTCAGCTTTCCTATAAATGTGATAGATCAGTGAATCCCTCATTTAGTTTGTGAAAGGTCAACAAGGTGAATGACAAAGGCCATGCATCCTGGGGGAGGGGGTCTTTGGTCACTTAGCCTCACTTAGACTGTCTAATGTCTAATTACAGTAGAGTTTTTCTTATTCCCAAAAGCCAATGTGAGAAAAAACTGAAATAGCTGTTTCACCAATTCTCTGTGTTGTGGCTTATCTTTGGGTGTCCTTGCCTTGTTATAGTTTACTGCTTGGTGGCATATGAAATAAGAAATATGCTTGTGTATGGCAGCACATCTCTTATTAGCACTTTGCCAGACTTCCTGTCAAAGCTGAGGCGTAGAGGCATGAAGATGTCACTGGCAGACTGCTCACAAGCCACCCTCCCAGGTCTTGTCAGCATTCTTTGGCACAAGAAGTAAGAAAAATGCTAATATAATGTCACAGAGCAGCTGGGGGCCACTTGGGACCTCCAAAACTCAATTTGTTCGAGGAAAATAACTTTAACGAGCTCGAAATTTAATATGGAGTTGCATGAGCTTCCAATGATGATTCAGCTGAATAAATTCAGCTCATTCCTGGTCTCGTGTATATTCCTCTAATTATTTGCATTATAAGTATACAATAAGGAGAAGCATTCTGGATTGACCCTGATTTTTTTCTAAACCGTTGTTGTGGAGTCGCAGCCATGCAGCCTCATCTTCTGTATCATAGATTCCTCCCGTGAATAAGACTCTGACATAAGAGCTCACAGCAATTAGTTTCACCAGTCGCTTTGCCGTGTGTCAAGCCATAGTAACTGCTGAGCTCCATACCAAGCAGATGGATACAAACCAGTCCCAACAGGGACAGTGCTGCTCTCCAAAAATTAATTGCTGGGCTACATCTACGGGTTTCCTGAACCCACCCCAGGATTGTCTCAATGGGATCTGTCATTCAACCAGACCATCGTGCTGGTGTACTGATGATGCCGGTCTGAAATAGGCTGCTTTTGTGGCACAGTTTTTTTGAGGGAGTGGATGCCTGGGTAAACACTTAGCACATGGCAACAGATGGTGGCGGGGAGCTCCAAGCATCAGTGGGTGGTCTCGACATGATGGGGATGCGTTACCCACTCAATTTAAGATGTGCCTCATCTCTCACCTCTCATCCTCCTTCAAAAAATCATGAGCAGGCTATTTCTCACATGCTCAATATCCTGGATATAACCACCTCTCATTAACCGTTCTATATTTTGACCTATGCGGAGCTTTCAAAAGGACATTGTGTGTCATGATGTGGCCGCAGCTGATTTGAACACGTTTCACAATAAATTAGCAGCAGATATTAATAGGGAACAAATTTAGAGCCAAATGTATGGTGATATGCAGCGTCCTTTCTGCTTCCAGAGATGCACACCAAGCCATCTTCCTTCGCCTCTGTCTTTTTATTGTGTCGTCATGGTGATGGGTTTTCGTCTTTGTGTCTAATTAAAAAGAGAGCTTTAGATCTATATTGACTATCACAGATCAGAGAATACCTCATGTCGTCATCAAGCGGTCAACCTTTAATTAGAAACATGCACATGCAGCCACAAACAACATGCAGAATACATGTGGATGTAGGCGAAACCAGTAGTATCAGAAACAGAGGTGGCTGTTGCACTGTTATTTAGTCAAACCGTTATTATCATTCATTTGCTTAAGCTTTGAGAGAAGCTCTTTCCCTCTGTGTTCAACACTTTCACAAATAAACTCTGTTTGACCTTTGCTGACAGACACCGGCATCAGTAAACAAGCTCGTTTTTTGAAATATACATCTCTGGAAGTGTGAAAATGACAAATTTATCCCTGAGCGTGTCAAAAATCGAAAACCACGTTCTTAATTGAAACACATAGTTTCCATAGTTACCAGGAAAATTGGAAATGATGAGCCAAGGCTTTCCAGTTTTGGCTCATCATCATGTCATGTTTACCAGGGCTCCTATTAGAAGGAACAATACATAACACAAGACTATTGATTATGATGGTGACGTATAGGGAGGGCATCACCTTTATCAAGTTCAGCTCATTCCTTAATTGTTTCTAATACGTCAAAATATGTCTTTACTCAGACGTTTGGAAAAAAACTAAATTGTGGTAACTGTACAGACCAAGATGCCCTTAATACACCAATTATGTGCATATAAATACACATAAAACACAGTAATTATATTGCCTCTACACTACAATAAATAATGGCAGCATCGTGGCCAACATAGACTTCAAAGAAGGATCATTGATTTGTACATCTGCATTATCTTATCAGTCGAAGCGAGGAAACCTTCCTCCATTAAATTTAGAGTTAATCTTTGGGCCACGAACATACCCCCACTTAATCTTTTAAAATAATGATTACCCAGAAGATTTTATTAAAGCTGCATATAATATGTGACTGGTTCTATTCTCCTCCGCCATGAACAAAGTGAGGAGGTGCCTAAAGGAATGAGTTCCTTTTTTATTTTTTTCGTTTCCATGGTGACATGTCGGACCAATTCTCGTGGTTGGTTTAGTTTCCGGAGCAGATCTCAAATACTATTGAATATTTTTCCACAAAATCTTCTTCACACAACAATCAACTTTTTGCTATTTAGGAACTTAAATCATTTGTATTTGTCTTTGTTTGTTTCCATGGTTACAAGTTGAATTTTGGCTCATTCTGTGAGTGGGATTCGTCTCAGATGATGGTTTCCGGGACATGAGTCGAAAACTGTTCAATATTCTTTCATGAAACTTAATATACACACAACCCATGTAGAGGTGCATTTTGGGAATTTTAGGCATTTTATTTATATCTTTTTTATCTACTTATTTAAAAATTGAACTTTTTTCTCAGACATGTAATTAAAATGAATCATAATTAAAGAGGATAACTTAAATAATTTCTCTCTGAGTTTCTTTCTTCAATGGACCGCAGCCACGGCTGATCTTGAGTATTTCATGTTTGTTGTAAATATAATCATAAGAGCTATTCTTGGAAAGTCTAGGTTATATCTTGTACATCAAGGCCTAACAAAGATTCGGCAAACAAATCATGCAGAACAAAGCTTGAGGGTCCTTTACTTGACAAGTGAGGATGCTCAAAGCACAGGTTAATAATCCCTGAGCCTTAAATCTGCCCTTTTTCATGGATCAACTTCAGGTGACATTGGCTGACCTTGTTTATTTGATAGGGTTGATGGTCGTTGTATTAGATTTGGCTAATCTAAGTTGATTGCATTTACTCTTCTTAGGGATGTTATTACAGAGGTTTAGAATGTATCATTGGTGTATGTTCTGATTCGACAACATTCACTTCGCCTGTGTCTGACAACCACTGAGCTGCTCTGCAAAAGTAGTGGAACGATACCCTCTTGTGTCGACTGCTGCAGCTGCAGTTTCTGTAACAGCACAGAAGCCCTGTAACTCCACATCTCACATTCCACCAAACAAAACCAAAGAAATTTTTTGACTGAGAAAACAACATTTTAATGTTGTAAAATAAAAAAAAGCTTCAACTAATTTTACAGTAAGCATGATTTAGTGGTTAAACTGCTCTATTTGTGTCTTTTATCCACCGTTTAGCAATGCTGACACACTGTTAGCCTTTCACTGAGTGGTAGAAATGAACTGATTAGCACTAAAATATGGAGACAATGATTTCTTCACATGCATATTGTTAGAAAAACATAATACACATATATGTTAGACATGGTTACATTCATGATATAGTTTTATTTTAGTCCCATGAGTAACATTAAAAGCAATATTAGGGTAGTTACAACTTTGTTCCACCTAATATTTAATGAAGGAGCACAAAAAATGTTGCAGCCACAGTTTGTGTTCATAAAGTCAGAAAGAAAGCTGGTGACAACTTTGTCCTTTCTTCAGATAAAGGTTTTTGGTGGTACGAGTTGTGTGAACAAGAGAAAAACAGGGCAAAATGGTTATGGTTGAGATTTGGTAAGACAGGGGTGGTAGATAGATTTGGTCTCATCTTTTTAAACAAAGGTGTAGCGCAACATAAATACAGCTTTCACAAACCAGCAGCATGGAGTATATTTCAAACAGGTGAAAGAAAAATTGCACAACTACAGAATGTATCACCATTTTTTGCATTTCTTCTTCCTACAAGGCAGGCCTGTGGAGGTCCCATTATAGGACACATCGGGAAATATCAGGACACTGATCAGATCAGCAGTCAATCATTATTTCATATTTATTTGAAAATGAAAATGACTCATCTTTAAATCATAGTTGTACCAGCCCCATAGGTGTGTGAAAATACGCACTGAAACGTTAGATACTGTTAATAGTTACATAGTACATGTAAATTAATTCTCCCATATAAAAAACTTTGATGAGCAAACTGTGATACATGCATGTGGAGCCTGGTTAACTGGGTGGTTTGACAATATTGGCCCAAAGACATTCATATTAAACACTGCAATGATATTATAAAAAAAAGTTGATCTGAAATAATGAACAAAGTAAGGGTCTATTACATATATACCAGTGTTATGTGTAGAATTAAACAAGCATCCATTAACAAATAGCTTCTGTAGATGTTTAAGCAATTTAATTCAACTGGTTTTGAAAAGATTTGATATCCATAAATGATCATGTCAAAAATATGTCATTATTTTCTGAAATAGAGAATTCTAAAATATTTAAAGAATTTCATAAACTATTAGATTCAAGATGTCATTGTATCCTGTTGATGATATGCTACAATGATATGACAGATAAAGGGTAAAAGGGAGCCAGATGGAGGTGCCAAATGAAGTCGATCTTTGATGCAACATTTCAAGATTAAAAATGTAATTAACGAAGGTTAAGACCTTATTATCCTAATGAGCCAGTCAACGATTCATATAATGATCTTTCCCCCCCCCCAAGTGACAGCATATTGTGTTCAGTAATCAGTGATGGAAAGTGTCAGACACATACCCTTATCAGTTCTCCGTCCAACAAACATTTGATAGATAGCTGGGCTGGAAAAGTGATAAGGAGATGTGCTCGACAACATTATGACCTGAACAGCATTTTCTATTACAGCTCGAGTGAAAAACATAAACTGACCTGACCTGACTAAGTAACACTTTAAAAAGTCTTACTTTGTCTTCATATTATCACCACAAAACGGTCTTCAAAATCATTTATGAAAGTTTTTGTTGTCCACAGTTGAATGTTGATAACCACAGATGACCTCAGAGGAAGCCGATCGCTGCATCACTTCATCATCAGAACCAAAATGCTGTCCAGCTGCAGTTTCTGTCCACTCATGTTAGCACGGCTGTCTCCTTTTGGCATCTGCATCCAACAGGCTTAGTAACTTTGAGGACACGTTCCATGAACAGCTTTATGTCACCCTGGCTCCACCTCATCCCTGGTACTATCCTGTCTCTTACTGGTCACTGTGGTACAAGAGGACTGAGTTTGTCCCAGGATAGGATGATTATACTAACAACATGTTCATTACACTGTCAAAAACAGTCTTAGCCAGAAGGGCACTCGATAGAGCACACATCTCCAACAAGCCCCAACAGTCCCTTTTAATTAAATTAAACCCTAATCCAGATTCTCAATAAAAAGCCTTGTTTCGCAATGCTCAAAAACGTGGAAATAAATTCCTAAATCCACTCCTTTATCTGGATCCACTCCAAAGTTAAATGTGTTTTTCCTTGCTACATATTAAGTTTCATCAAAATCTGTCTGGTAGTTTATGCATAATATACGGAATTGGTAAGAAAAAAAGCCCTGTCTCACAAAGTTGAATAAAATAAATTGAAGAGCCACTCCAAAATTTAACGATTTCTTCCCCGCCACATGCCCAACCCTCCCACCATGTCTCATAAAAATTTGTAGCAAGTAGTTTTTGTGTAATCATGATAACAGACAAACAGGTAGGTAAAAAGCGTTTTGCAGTAAAACAAGAATAAAACAGTAGAAAAGAATGAAAAAGAAAAACAAGCCAATTATTTCTAGTAATTAAATAATTCTTTTTCAAAATTCCATAAAATCCAAACTGTGAAAGATAAAATGAGACAATCAAAACATTCACAACAAATTACATCAAAAGTCAAAAATATTAAAAATGAGAAAATAAATGTAATTTTTTTTAGCACAGGTACCTATTAGCTTTAATTACTTTTTCTTTATCTTTTTTTTTTCCTTTTTCTATTTAACGTTTACACCAACACTACACTTACATGTGATTATAGCAGTAGTCACTTCGTAATGTGAAAACCTGGTTGTAGTATGGACACAACAATAATCCATTAGTAGGCCTGATACTGTAGCTAACCGGACTGTCCCGGGACTGCAACCCCAGATCACAGGGGAGCTCAACCCGACTCAGGAGCCTCCTGATAAACAGAGCTGGACACCTGCTCTGCAAGACTGGCAGAGGCCATCTCGACAACAGGGCAAACAGCGCAGAGGTTTAGTTTGTTTATGTCTTGTTTGAAAGAATTGTGTTTTACTGAAACACCTCTCAGCTGAAACTACAGGGGCCATTGGACCACCACCTCTAGAGGTACAAAGTGATGCTACAAAACAAAGGAGGTCAGGGCTAGCCGGTTAGCATGCCAACCTTAGACTAGATATCTCTGCAGCACAATATGTTGACGTCTTTGACATAATGTCAACACTATTCACTTACTGTTTGAAATGTTTATTTTTTAATGTTTTTAAACAAAAATTCTGACCATATCTTACAAATTGCATCTCTAATGTATCACCCAAATAACCCAACACCAAGTATTAATGACATTTCTCCAGGTAATACCTGCAATGATTTTTCAAGTCAATCACTGCAGCCAATTAAATGCAACGTTTGATCGGATCACTACACAGTCAGTGGTGTGGCAAAGTCGAGCATGGTGTGCATAACTGTATTGATTAATTTTGGTTTCTTTGTCTAAAAATCGTTTGAATGGGGAAGAATGGTGGTGTCATTTTATGTAAATGAATGCTTCCATTCACATGATCGGTCTCGAATGAAGTGCGGTATCAGTATCAGCATCACTTTTATGGTACTGATGCTGATACTAGTATCTTTTTTAAAAGATACACCAGACTGGTTAGTTTGCTGGGAAGCTTGTTTCATTTCAATTTAAATCCAAATTGCTAAACATCCTAACATGGGAAATACAGTAAATAAGCTTTCTGTGTGTTAATAATCAACAATCAGACTTTTAGGAACAAACTTGTTAAAGTGTGGTGGTGATTCACCAACATAGTTAACACTGGACGCTTCACATCCAGTGCAGTGACATGCTTTGACCCTTTTTCCTGTTATCTATAGTCACTCCTGGGCATGCAGTTAGCAGAGGAAGGACAGCAGACGTCTCTGTGTGCTTTGGTGCTGGTTATATCTATCCAGCTCCTCCCCACGGTGTGAAAAGTCCTGTGCAAATTAAACACGGCTGGCTCGCTTTCTGATCCAGTTCCGGATTTCTTCTCCACACCATCCGCCAACAGCAGTCACACGGATGAGGGGAGATCTGCCAAGCATCTTCTCTGCAGTGCTGTGCTCTCTTCTGGGATTAGCTGCACTGCATTCCCACCATCAGCAGCACTGAGGCCTTCACACACACACACACACACAACACACACACACACACACACACACACACACACACACACACACACACACACACACACACACACACACACACACACACACACACACACACACACACACACACAATTCAGTGTAGGAAGGAGCGGGGTCGTCTATACAAACAAGCACATAAATTCCTTTTCTGTCTCTGAAAGTCTCACACTAGTCTGGTTTTGCCTTTTCTGTGTCTATCAGTGCTGCATCTACAGCAGCATCCACTCACTAGTTTTGTCCTATTAGATGGAATGCAGACAGAGTGGTTTTAAGGGTTGACTGACACTGACAGGACAGACACCCTCTCCCCTTTCCTCACACCCATCCTGGGGACAATGGATCAGATTGTATGAACAAGAGGTCAGCGCACACATCATCACATATCGCTGAAAGCCTGCAGCATGTGCAACGCATTGCAAAAAATCTCTCTCGAGTCAAACCACACACAACCACTGCTGACTTTAAAGCTATTTTGTAGCCATAAAAAGTGCTAAAAAGTGCTGCAAAAATGTAATGAATCCCTTCAGCCTGTATGTTTTAGTCCTATTCTGACCAACGTTCTGGAATTCTTTTCTCAGGACACACTTAAAAAGCAAAGACCACAAGCCTTCTGATTCCCACCACAGTCAGAGAAATAAATTGGCTTCCCTTTCTTCCTTCTATGCTTCCACATCCACCTATTACCACCTATCACTATTTATCTTCCCTGCTTCTCTCTTGGTTGGTCTAAAGAGGTCACATCCCAATGGAGGGCACCTGGAGTGACCTTGGACCCCTACTGTTTCCTCCTAGGTAATGATTTCCAGTTGTTAAATAACGATAGATGATTAGCCTTAGACAGGCAGGGATTTCCACTCTGCTATTTTGTCTGCAAACAGAAGAGGCACTCAGTTTAGTGGAGGCTTGATTAGTCTTTTCCTTGTGAGACCAGGTAAATCCCACTAATGATGCCCTGGGAGAGAGCAGGGGGGAGCTTAAGGATTGGCTGGCTACAGGATGACGCAGGGATGCATACAGGGAAATATCATCCTGTCCTCGATGTTTCAGTGTCTTGAGACAAGCTACCTTTTCAACATCGCAAAGCACAGACACAGCTGATCGATGCTGCAGGGAAGTTGAAAGTGCAAACGTCATGAAACCTTTTGGCAAGAAAACAAGCAGCATAGTTATGTGTACGCTGAATCCAGAATATCACCAGTCTAACAGTCCTGCAGCATTGCTTGATGCTCCAAAAATTCTGCATGGTTCACGTCAGTGGCTGAAATGTATCTCCAGCAGAGGGCACCATGGATGCTTTCTATTTATAGAAGTTGACTAAGATTTCTAAAGGGGATTAGAGGCTTCCTGAGGATGCCTCACTGTTTTCAGAGAAAAAGGCCCTTTTTCTCTGGCAGACCACTAACTAGTAGACATTTCTCAGTATTGAGAGACATGTGAGAATTGACATTTTTTAAACATTAAATCCATCATGGATTTTTGCATGCCTTTTTTATGATATAGTGTTTACCTACAGTAACACTAAGGCATTTGGTCTTTTAATCAGGCGAGATTTGATTCTAACGATATTGTTGTATTGAATGTGTTAAGATTTGTATACTGGTGGCTGTTTCAGCAATGCACAGTGCTGGCTTCCAACACACACATCTCACAACTCTGAGAAGACTTCTGCCTAAACGATTTTTGGCAGGACTAAACTTGACTCAGTTGCTATGGACACAGATGATGTTTTCTTTTTCTTTTTTCAGCTTTTCTTTTCTATCTGTGTCCATGACACAAAAAAATTGGCTTTTACAGGAAATACAGTAGTATGTTATTTAAAACCCCAGAAAGAGAGGAAGAACGTCACTATAGAAGGTTGAAATATGCTTGAGGTCAATTTTTTTGATCGTACTATTGTTTGTTATATTCTGCTAAGCATGTGTGATCCTTATAGTAGGCCTGTATGTCCACCCATCCATCCATTATCTCTTATATTATAGGTGTCCTCCAAAATCTTGTGGTAACGTAACACATTACCTTACTTTCATGCTTAATTTTGTTTTGCTAGCATTACACTTTTAAATCTTGATCCGGGAGACAGATGATGGTCAAATTGGAAACAGATATTGTGTGCGCTGATAAACTGTCGTCACACAGTGGGTGGATTTCAACCAAAGCCTGAAGGCAAAATAAAGGCGGATTGAAGTGGGAGGTTGGGGGTGGCGGGATATCCCTGATGACGATGTATAGACGTTTTCTCTTTTGTTTGTTTGCAAAATAGCACCAAGGAAGATGTGGCTTGTGAAGTGAAGAATTTAGATATTCGTCTTACAAGGTAACTTCTGACTTCACTACCCTTGCGGAAATGTCTCTCATTCAATAATCACTAATCAGACTTCATTTGAATCCACCTGTTTAAAATTGATATCAGTGTTCTTAAAGCACACTGTTTGCTCATGTGTTATCATACCATAATGTATTATTACAACTGGAATTTTAAATAAAAACACATTATCTATATATAAACTATTAATGAATGTTTTATAACATAATAGTATGACATATCAACATCATATATGATGATACATCAATACGAGTTGTTAACACATTTATATACAGTTATACTATTTTTAATGGCCATTATTTAAGATTTATAATCAATGTAACACATGAAAAATTATTTAAACAGATATATATAACCGATATACGACAGATGTAAGCACACTTTTAAATTTTTACTAATGCATTTGTTTGCAGTACGAGCATGAAGCAAACTGGTGCCTTAACAGTTGATAACAGACATAAATACAGATATAACATATCTGTAGTCATGTATGATTAAAAATAACTTGATGAGTTGGTAATACATTTAGCTGTTTTAAACATGCATGCACATGTACAAATTATTCAAGTGCATTCAGAAATGTCTTTGAATATGTTAAACACTCGTCAACATATATCACCATATGTGTAGACAAATATTGCATGTTATTAAGCAAACATTAACTCTTCATACACCAGGTATGGATACTTTATTAGAATAATTAGGGTATTGACAATACAAATAGAAATTTCCTTACATCTGCTTACAACTACGCAAAAGTGTTGTGTTAATCATTTATATCCTGCTAATAAATGCTAAATGAGAGATAATAAAGTATGATCCATAATAGTGTACCATGTGTTGCGGCCGATGCCTACTATGGCCGCTAGATGGCAGTGTCAAGCCAACCATCAGCCAGGATTGTGGGGTGGGTGGCCACTGGGATCACTATTAGCACATGATGAGGCTGCATTTCCTCAGACGAAAATGCAAGCTACAAGATGAATATTTAAGAGGGATGAAGGATACAAACTGAGTAGCAATAGATCCAACATAAGTGGACATCCAAGGTCATTTTGAAACAATAAAACCACCCCTGAGGCTCAAGGTGCTGCAGCAGCAGAAGCTTTTTACATTCATCACCAAGAAATTGTCAAATGTTTTTAACATGAAACCTGTGATGAACGTTGTTCATCATAAGAACGTCACATCTGCATAAGGAAAGTTGCCGCCCTTTCTTCATGGCGTCTGTATTTTCAGCTGTTTACAGTTACAAAGGTATTGGACATGCTTACATCACAGGGCATAAAACCCCTCTGGGTGATGATACTGTCAGTGGTGTTCAGAGCTCGTAATGATACATAATACACATATAATTTTAAATTGTCATGAAGAAGAAGTCCCGCTGTGCAGATTTAACCAACTATACACTTATGAAGTAGCACTGGGATTTTTTAAATTATTTTCCTAATCAAAAATAATAATGAAGGGCACTCAAGAGACAGAAACCAAAGCTTATTCAATAAAATACGGATGCTCACATCAGTTATGAAATTCTCTGTAGCTGTACAGAATTGCCTTGACACATTTAGTGTTAATTATGTCTTCTCTATTAACTAGTAAGCTCGGCGGTTAAGGTTCAGATAAACACTGTTAACCTGCTAAACTAACTGTTGAGTAAATGAGTGCTGATTATAATGCACAAATGCTTTTGACTATGCTTTTGAAGTACGGGTATATGACTGTGAAAATGGTTAACTGGCTCAATGGCATCATGTAACTACAACATATAAAAGCTTTTCTTGCATGCCTCCGTACTTTACATTACATTACATTAAATCAGGTCTGAGAGAGTCAGGAGATGAGAAATGATTTTCTCGTACCAGTTTGTCCCTGAGTGTGAGCTTGAGTTGGATTGAAAATGCCACTGTAATGATTTTCTATGACGGATTGACAACATCAGAGGGATATTCTTTTTAACAAATTAAGGGTGAAGTCAGAAAAATGCATTTTCGCAAAATACTGCAGTAAAAAAAGGCAGCGAATGGCGGTATCAAAGATCACAACCTCAAATATCAACTCTGCACAGTGTTTCCAAGTCCTGTTGCTATGGAGATTGCATCCTACTGCAGGTGTGAGTAACGGCAGAGGAAGTCAACTGTGCTTCCCTCTCTGTGTCTCTTTCTGCTCCTCTGTATCTTACGTGGTCTTCACTGCATGTATGAGTGCATGTGAGTGAGTGCGTTTCCACCTCAGACATGCTGATAATAAACAAGATGAACCCTGAGCTGCATGTACATGTGCTGATGCACCGTGCGCTTTTGAAACTTTCCATGATCTCTTTGTGTTCATTACATTACACTGCAATTAAAGGCATCATTGTCAGATCTCAACATATTTTCTTTTCAGCCATTGTGTTGGCGAGTTGTTTCAAATGGCAACAATGGAGGACCTCTGGACTGTGCAAATGTAATTAGCCCTCAAGCAGGGTGTGCACAGTGAAGGCTGAAATAAATAGATGCATGCATCTCCATACTGCTAGGAGATAGCCAGTGAAGTGAGATGGCATTGATCTGAATTTATTGGAATTTTTGCACTGCTGATTGGACAAAACAATGCATTTAAAAGCATCATCTTGAGCTCTGAGAAAAACTGACATTTTCTCCAGCATTTTATAAATCATATATTTAATGAAATGAGCAATAAGTAATCATTAGCTGCTCTACAACACACTATTCTCTGTCTTTTGAATTACTATGGCAATGAAATGGATACAAATTTGGAATTGGAATTTAGTATTTTTTGCCAAAAGAATTACACCCTCTCATTGACTTTGGAGCTGTTGTTATGAACTGCAGACGGCTGCTGCTTGACTTCCTTGTGGCTTTGTGGCTTTGAGTCTAACCAAGACAGATGAGAGAGGCTCATTAATCCCAGGGCTGCAGCTTCATTCTGAAGGCCACACTCAGAAATTGAAATTTCTAAATCACTCACTATTTGACATAAATAGACTTCTAATGTTGGTATTCTAAATATACAGGATGAAGTGCAGACGTCAGGATCCAGTATACGTGATCCTGCATTGTTATTAATAGTGGCTGACATTTTCACAGTTCACGGCTCAGTCACTCTGTGCAAGCCTTGGCAAACTCCCACATTTGTAATACGACGTATAAAAGCTCACCCAAGTGTCCAAATTTGTTCAGAAATGCATTTTGAAGCACAGATAAAAGCTAAAGATAACCGTCTGCAGTGAAAGAGCACAAGGAGGTTTCTGCTTCCACAACCACTGCTGCTAAAACCAAGAGCAACGAGAAGCTAACATCGATGAAGAGGAAGAGAGCCAAAGACAAAATAACTTACAGCAGAACATCATTATTATCAGATTAATGAAAACTATGTTTTGTTATGTTTCATATACATGATTCATAAAAAAATGCTGACAAATGAATGATTTAATTTTACCTCAGTGGAATTCGTTGTGAGGTCATCACCATTGGTCTGAGGCATGGCATGTAAGCCCATCAATACCGACAATTCTCTGTTACTGACACCCTTTACAGGAGGAATGATCCAGTAAAATGGATGAACATGTTGTGACCAAAAAAGGTAACAAGTATGCTGGCCAACAGATGAAACATCCCATTAAAAGGCTGAAATCAACAATGTATTTCAATCAGGATAGACTAGTGGTTGAAGCAAATAAGAATGTTTATTACATCAAATGATATGTGATAATTAGTATGTCAGAAAGTCTTTGGTGTCAGAAAGTCTTTGGCACTTCGACTCTTCAGGGAGTCTGAGATCGAATGGCGTCTGTCCTGAGCAGCAGCAAGATATAGATCCCCCCTTAGAGTAGACACTGGTGGTGGTGGCTGATGACCCTGGTGAGGCTGATGAATGATCAATGATGAAGTTGGTGAATCTTGAAGACTGGGTGGTGATGGGGAGGTGGAGGGTGTGCTAAAACAGCAGTATGAAAGAACTAGAGGACTGGAGAGAGTCAGAGACCACTGTCTTTGACAAAAGATGTAAATCATTAAAAAATAGGTCACAAATATATAGTTTAATTTATCAAGAGGTCTCAGTAATTTTCTTAAACAGCTGGTCCCTGTTGGTTCTTTGCAAACATTTCTGAAATTAGAGAAAATGGTGCATGTGTAAGGGACAAGGTGTGGATTGATAAACCTTAATCCCTTCAGTGATTATTTATGGCAGCAGGATGGTGTGTGAGATTTGCCCAAGATGAACAACAGTACCCAGGTTCATTTCAATAAAGGATCATGACACTTAATCCAACAGTGAGGGTCACTGATGTGTTTTTAATATTTTTACAGTATTAGATGTGTATGGAACAGATCAATAATATATCAGGCCATGGCTCCAAAGTCAAGCTTTCACCATCAATTCTTTGTTGTTTTTGGTGTGTTTACATAACTTGCTGAGTATGGTTCTTTAAGTCTGTGCTTCCACCCAGACGAGGAAAAGACCAGTATTGTGAAGAAGCTTGAAGATGGGTTCATGCTGAGTGGAACGGTGGTGTTGAAGGAGCTGCTGATACACTGCAACAGCTGAGATGATAGCATTTTTATTGAGAGCACTCGTCAGCAGTGGTATAACCTTGCAGGGGCCTGGTGAGCATTGGGCTGTAGTGTAAGTGATGGCGCTCCGCCAGGATCTGACCATTAAGGCTCATTAGTCCCTATTGATAGCCCTGATGATAGGCACTCTGAGAAGAGATAGCCAGGGAAAGGTCAGCATATGGATCTTAATTTGACCTCACTAACCTGCCACTGATTTGCAGCATCTGTCATCCTTAGGTTTAATTTAACAGTGATTGAGTGCTGAGACGACCATATTGGCAATAACCCTTGCGTGGCATCTCATCGCCCCCGTTCTTTCAGATGAAATCTGTGCCTGACACCTGTAACGGCCCAACTCTCCCCTGTGTCCATTTCATTTAGTCAAAGAGTCGGACCGGTGCTAGGACCATGTTCCTGCAGTGCCAATGTCTGTTTCTCATATTAGTCCTCCAATTGAAAGCTCTGTCACTCAAAAATGCATTCCCAAGAATATAAGTGTCTCTGTTTGGCAGCGCCTGGAAGTCGCTCTGCATCATATATTTACATATTTACTACACAACATCTTTACATGTCTGGTCGTACTGGAAGAGTGCTTCCTGCTTTGTTACTCATCATGAGATTTGTAGGATTTTTTTCACAACTGAAAAGGTTTTTTTTGTGCGTGTGCGTCGGGGTGTCCTTATCTGAATCAATCATATTTGTTCAGATTAAGCCTCTTCAAACGAATTTGTGATATTGAGCTATAAATAACTAATTGGCATTTCTAAAATATAATGGTGATAATGGTGCCAGATGAGAGGTCAGAGGACCAATTAGGACACATTGTCCTGCATCCAAGAATGTGAAAGTACCAAGTATAGTCCCTCAAATAGATGTCAAGTTCTCATGTTCACTCAATAAGTGAAAACCAAGACCTTGAATCTCTGTCGCAAATTTCACAGCAACCCATCCAATATTTGTTGGGATATTTTATTATGAATCACAACTGTCAACCTCATGGTGGTGCCAGAAGAAAAGTCAGCAGTTGATCACATCAACCATTTCCAGTCTCTATGTTAGCGAGCAGAGAGAAGAAACAACAAGAAATAAGACTGTAAAGAGAAGAGAAGATGCTTCAAGGAAAAGGAACTGATTATGTAATGGAGGGACTTGTTTACATGTCCCCTCTGAGTTCATGTTAGCTGACCGAAGACACCCTGCCTTTGCGGTTCCTCTTGGGCTCTGCCACATTGCATTAATGTCTTTGTTCACAGTGACTGGTAATTGGCCTACTTAAAGGCCAGCGTTTCTCTCTTATGTAGAATTGTACAGTAAGGAAAGGGGATAGAAACCACTAAGTGGACGTGTGAACATAAATATAGAAATGAAAATGTGAAAAACAAGTTCTGAACCTGTGGAGAGCCACAGCAGCTCCAGTTCACACTGCATTGACTCTTCATTGTACTCTGTTTGAGTTGTATAGAGCAGGAAAGCTCTGGAGAACATGTTTTCTGCTCTATATTTAAATACATTTAAACAAAAACATTATTCAATGTTTGAAAGCAGTTCCATTTAGCATTTTTTAGTTATATTAATTTAGAAGGAGTCCCTCAAGACCATAACCAGAAACATTGTAGCCTCAGTCCCACAGCCTTTAGTCGATTTAGGACACAATAAGTTGACTAGGCAGACTAGACAACAGCTTTCCTTTCTTGGGTACATGACATTGCAGCAGATCATATCTCAGAAATGCTTCTGGTTTATGAACCAGAAGGTCCCTCAGATCTTCTGGATCTAATATTTACAGCCACGGAAAGCTAGCTCACTAAACAGCACCAACTGTCTTGTCTCATATCTGTCCAAGAGCATCAATATGTGATTTATATATGTGATGAAATTGTTTATAGGCTATAGACATATGTACATCTTCCTCTCAGACTACGTTCACATCCTTTCTCCTCCACCTGGATTGACTGAAACTGTCACAGTTTCAGCAAAACTTAGATGAGGACCCAAATGCAGACTAAGTTCAGACAATGAGGATGCACTTCAAAGATTTAATAAACAGGTAACAGTATCCAACACAAAAAGGCAGAAGCAAAATCCAAACAAACAGGCAATAGTCAAGAAAAAAACAAGAAAACTCACAATGAACACTGGGAACACCAGGGAAAGGCTGGGACGAGTGATCGACTAAGAGAGGGAATCACACAGACTAAATACACTGGGATGACAAGGGAATGACAAACAGGTGGCACAGGGAGGAGGAGACAACCACAGGTGGAGATCATCAGACAATCACACACTGGAGGAAAATATTAAACGGGAAGACACAAAGAGGATACAATGATAAACTCACATGAGACAGGAAATACAAAGACACAGAGGGAGAGAGAACAAACCAGAACTGAAAACAGGAGACTAAAAACGAGACAGGGGAAAGAAAAGGTCAAAACAGATCACAAGAAAAGACAACAGGAAGTGTACAGCAAAAGACACAGCCTGGAATAAGGCTTACAAAATAAAACAGGAAACAGTGGCACTAATTCATGACATAAACCTTTCAAAATAAGAGGAACCATCCAAACTAGGATCAGATCCATGACAGAAACAAACCCAAACATGGCCAAATACATCACCTTACTTATCTGTATAACGTGTATCCACTGTATTTATTATAGCTGTTTATGGGAGAGCACAAAGCCAGGGAGGTGGTACTCTATGCAAGAATCAGTAAAGGCCCCCAGCATAGAGGGACAAAAGGTGTTTCATCATGTTTGTTACAGTTTTAGTGACCATGAAAAGGCTACAAATGAGAAAACCCCATGGCTCTGCAGGAGAAGGTAAAGATTAATATTAGATCCAGATCACGGTCATCTTTTGGTACCATATGTATCGATTTCAGTATGGACAGAAGCCAGAGAATATCCTCCCTCATCTCGGTAACTCTCAAGCATTTATTAAATCTCTAAAGGTAACCTCACCTTGCAGAAAACACAGTTAAGCTGACTGTGACGTGTGAAATTCAATTACAGACCTGCCGTGGATGCACTCTGTGTTACCCGGGAGGGCAGGAGGAAGAGGCGGCCAGGTGGCGACCCTGAAGGCAGCAGCCAGCACAAATCACAATGGCCAGGGCCGCTGCCAATAGCTAGGATTCTGCCATAGCACAGCCCACCAACACTCTTAAAGCAACTCATGGTCAATCATCACAGACACATTCCACGTGTCTCTCTCTCAGTGCACTCAGGTCAGTACAGGGGAATGCAATACACATTGTTGGCCACTTTGCTCTATAATTCATGTCCTGCTCCTAAAATAGAGTACTCGAACGGCACACACTGTTTCATTGGTGGCTGCAAATATGGAATCAAGCATGGGGAGTCTTAAACTGTATGTTTTCAGACATGTTTACATTCATACATTAAAGATGACTGTGGTTTATAATGTTTAGGATGTGATGTATACAGTGACACCATGCAGGTTAACTAAACTGTCCAGTGGCCCTGTATGGTTCTTTCTTTGCACAAGTGAATATCAAATCAAAGTGCAACTGGCTGCTGCTGCTTTAGCACATTGGTCTGTAAATAAAACCAGAATCCTTCTAGTTGGTGATGGCAGCAGACATGAAATCCACATGAATGCAAGCCCAGACTTCCAACATCTGACCGAGACTCAGTATGCCCTCGGGATCCTGGAACATCTCTGTGCTGTTATACAACAGATGTGAGCGATGGGAGTGTCGGTGAACAACACATGGCCTCAGCCATCTCTGATAGCAAGACGAAAACCAACATAGTTGCCCTGAAAGTTTAACTAAACACTCAATACTCTGAAGGTTAGATGCTGTGTGCCGTGGTCACTAGTATCACTACCCAAACATAATGCAGCCAGTGACTGGTGGGTCCAGTTTCTCCCACTCCCCCACTCATGACCTGTGAGTGGCAGGCCAGCTAACTGGTCTTGACACAGGAGGATCAGCCTGAGTTGAGAGGGAGCAGTCATGGGAGCAATGCCTGCCTGCCACATTGGAGACATGTCAGCCTCCATTCTAGTATAAGTCACAAAACTGTGTTGTACTGTACTGCAGGCCAGCTAGGACTGAAAGACAGAAACAAACAGAGAATTAAAACGTCTCTGCAGAATGTTAATTTCATGGAAGAAAATGTGTCCAGGTGCTGTCATCCAAAAGTGCCCCTCTGGTTAGAGCCAAGTGCCACTTTGATGCAACCTGAGGGTAAAACTTCACCCTAATGATATTTTAATGCATTATACATTAGGTAATAGTTACTCTATCAATACGAACAGTTTTGGGTTGCCAGGTTGTGAAATTCTCTTTCTCTCTCTCCATCTCTCTCTCTCTCTCTCTCTCTCTCTCTCTCTCTCTTTCTGATGTATAGCCTCATGATAATTCTTGACTTATCTTTGTAGCTCTTCAATTAATCAGGAAGATCCCTCCAATGAACTGTTTCTGGACAAAGGAGCTGCAGTCCATCCTAAAGGAAATCTATTGAATGAGGAAGACAAACAACACTAGTCATTTGCAACACCAACGTTAATCTTATTGATGGTTTATAACTTATTTATTAAACATTAGTAAATTGTTTATTAACAATTAATAAAGTAAGAACTTATTAACCATTTACTAATGTGAGAAATAACCCCTGTGCATGAATTTTCACCCTTGCTGCTTAGAGTCTGTGCGCACTACTGGCTGAAGGTTTTCCCAGCATGCACTGGGCAGAAGGTATTGAAGCATCCCTGGTTTCAAATCTATCACAGAGAGAGTCGTCTTTGCAAGAAATCTTTTTTAATCTTATTGTGGATAGATCATCCATGTGGATCTTTCCACTGCACACATGTAAAATGCGGCTCCATCCTTTTACAACGATCGAGGGAACTTTGCAAATAAGGCTGCAACATCGAAGAAACATTCCTGAACATTGGGGGGAAGAAAATGTTGGATGCCCTCTTTGAAGAGTGTGGTCTCTGAAAACTCTGCTGTATGTCCAATCATTATACTGCATTGCAGATTTCCCCTCATATCCCTCTTTTTTTAATTCAATTCCTCTCTGTGGATAATCCAGATTGTTTAGCACAGCATCATGCTTTAAAGCGATTTCAGATGTCTGTTTGTATGTTTGCTTACTCACTTTCAAATAGGATGCGACTGCCACAGCGGCCAACTTGTTTGTTCCTACATGACAATGAGCATGCGGGAGCCTGGATCAAATCCAGAAAGTTGTTTCTAAAATTGGAAAGAGTAATTAGTAAATGTCATTTTAGAAGAGTGTGGCGAATTAGAAGCCTGGTGGATCATGTAATAGGACTGCGGCCTTTTCATAGGCAGCTCAGGGAAGGACGAGGACACCACGGCAGCATCCTCCATGCACAACGAGCTGTCACAGAAAACACCAGTTGACACACACACACACACACACACACATCCACACACGTGGGAGCAGATCACAATATCCAACAAGGCTGACAGTGATGCATGACTGTTGCAGCTGTGTTTTCTCTTGTTCCACATATCTGACCAGATGTCATCATTGCCACATGTGGACTCATAACATTTAGGGTGAGCTTTAAGGGAAGATTTGGGTTTCCATGTTGAATCAGTTTTAGATCAAATGAAATTTCAGGTAATATTCAAAAGTACGGAGAGTTTTTGTCATTTTTTCGCTATCTAAAACCTATTCTGTTGTGGAAAAATACAATATATACATTACATACTGTACAAATGACACATGATGTGTCCAAAGGATTTGTGCTTTCAGTTAAAATGTGGATTTCAACATTATTTTTTTACAGTTTAACTAAATACTGAAAATACATATTAAATATTTTAATGTTCTCACTTCTCAAATATGGCTGGACAGCACAAGACAGCATCGAGAAATTTTGATGCACATGCGTCTTCCATTTTCCAGTTCAAATTATCAGTCAATTAATGAAAGTAATATTGATGATGTCCCAGTTTAACTTTGACAGTCAATAAGAGTACAGAGAACATACTCCATCCAGCCATCCTAGGATATTTTGACCCTGAATTGTTCACATTAAGACATCATCCTCAATGCAGTGGTCATTTATCAAAGGGAAAAAATCTTCATGCAGCACAGATGTCAGCTTTTTTCTTATAAGGACAAATACACCCTTATAGGTTGTTATTGACTCTCATAAACGACACCCTCTCTCCTAAGTATCTAGAGAGCTTTTCTTTCAGACATATTTTAAATTTACTGCTCTTTCTACTTCAGTGATCCACAGAATAGGACAGACTGAGAAATCCCCTCATCAAGCAGAAAAACATTGTCGTGTTGCACCGTGGCAAATAGTGGAAACCAAAACTACCTCCAGTGATACTTTTACTGTGCATGTATCTCTATGCAAACCTGTTCAGAACATTTGAATATTTGTTACTCAGCACCTTTAACTAATGTTGGATGAGTTTTTTAGAAAACAGATATTAATTCTCACTTCCACACACCTCACCCAGGGTTTAACGGATCACCTGTGTTATTCTCTTTAAATATTTGGTTGATATCTAACTAGTCAGTGACTACTGTAACTGTATAGAAAAAAGGGCTTGTTGAGGTTGATGCTGCAGAGATTTATAGCAAAATAGACCAGAGAGTGCAGATAACAGTGGCAATGGAGTAATAAATAAGTCTTCCCTCTGAGAAGTAGCTGATAGCAGTAGATTAGAACCTGTGCCTTTTAAACAAATTGGGTGCTCAGAGAAGCATACTGGCTGTGTGCTCAAGCATGTTTTATAGTGCAGCTCTTTAAATGCTGAGACACACAAGTCTGTTAGTTCTGATATGACATCATGGTGCAGCTCTGACAAACTCTATCTGCAAATGCAAATGCAGTCTTTGTTTTCTTTTTTCATTTATTATTTATTTCCTAATTAATTGACTTATTAGCTGCTGTCTCACTGTGTTTTGCAAAAGCTGAATATAACATGAATATTAACAGAATATTAAAGGATGGGAGAAAAGGATGAGATTTAAAACAAGTGGACCAACCCTAATCAGTTCATAAGTCTGTCTCTGTGGAATTCTTCTGGAAATAACAAAAGTCAAAAATAAACATGTAAATCTGAGAAAATTTATAGACATGTATGTTATTGTCTACACACAACTTTTAAAAGAAGATGTTATAAATTATGGGTTTGCTTTAATTTCCCAGATCCTTAATAATTTATGGAGAAAAGACATTATAGAAGAAAATTAATATTCAAATAAGAATAAAATAACATTCTGCGTAGTATTATTTACATTATAAAGGTGAAGTTATTATTATCAATTGCAGTGTCATATCATTATTATTCTCAAAGACTCTACAGTCTTACAATTTGATTTAGTTTAACTCCTGCCCACATATCTGATAGTAACATGAGTTTGACCAAAGACTAACTAATGTTACACTCTTGTGTCTACACCCTACTGTAAGATGCCAATATGGGACAACAGTTTATCTTCTACTATTTATTTCCTGTCACTGACAGGAAACACTCTTTAAAATGAAGCAATAACAACTGATCAGACCAGTTAAAGCAAGTGCTCTGCAAGTTTTAGCCGATTTACAAATCAAATACAGTCCTTTATACTGAAGCTAATTTATTTAAAAGCCTATGGTGGTATTTTAAAGTTTATTTTAACGTTTGTTATTTTAATAAGAACTTCCTATCAACCATAAGCATTTTTCAGAGTGCAAACTTAAACATTAATACAGTATAGTAAAGTAACAATAAATATAACAGGAGTTCTAACTGAACTCAACTTGAAAAATGTAAAAACTTTAGATAGTGAGGCATTTAATTTTTCCAGGAAAGTAAAGTGTTTGTATTTGTAGTAAATGTACAAAAAATGTAAATCGCACCATTAAGGTTTATGATATAGAGTAAATAATTTATAAGTAACAATAACGTGTATTCTAGCTTTGTTTGTATGTTTTTAATTTTCTTTTGTGTGTATTTTGTACTATTTTTTAATTGATGTTTTAAATTCATTCTTCACCTTGGAAACTCCATACTGCGTCTAAACTCACTTGGTAGCTGAAAGCTCTGAAGGAGCTATAGTAAGTGGACTCAATATGTTGTAGCCTTCAAACTGAAATTCAAGTGTGTAAGGTTTTAAATCCTCAGTTAAGCATTTTGTCCCCTAGAGGTTTGATCCCCCTTATTGTGGAGCAACTTCTGTCCATGTAAAATTTCAAAAGCTCAGAAATATCTAGTAGTGTTTTCTTCTTCTTCTTCTTCTTTTTAATCAGTGAAACAGAGGAGGACAGAAATTTCCCCCAAAAAACTAAAATGATGCATTTATTTAGCTGCCTATTAAATTGCTGCTTTCTCTACTGCGCGTCTGTTATTTTCCATTTCCTCCTGTACCCTTATACTTCATACTGTGGGCTTGAGAGGAAACACAACTTATGCGGCATCTTGTGGAAACGTCCCTGTCCAAGGTCCTGAAATCTGCTCTCCCAAGCATACGTCATGTGACTTCACCCAGCACTGCCTAGCTCAGCACCCAGCCTCCTGGTTTCTGGAGATTTCATGTGAGAAAAGGACAAACCCCGAACCCCTCTTATCTTGTGTTGTTCAGACTGTTTTCACGCCCTCGTTTCCTTTTTCGATTTTTTTTTTTTTTTTACTCAATCTTCTAATGTGGACCTCCAAAGCGCTCGGAGTATGACAAAAGATTTTAGGATGCTGGACTTGTGCAGCCCGTTTTTTTTCCTCTTTTAGTTCAGTGCAAACACGGTGAATGCGTCGGAGAGAGCGGAGAAGCCTGCTGTTAGTGGTCCGCATTCAGAAAGTCAACATCTTGTCTTTTATTCTTCTCTGGAGCGACTTCAGAAGGATGTAACGACTGATCCACCGTGTGCGGCTGAAAACTCCTCATCAAAAATGCAGAAGGGAATACGACTTAATGACGGTCATGTCACCTACCTGGGGCTTTTGGCAAAAAAGGATGGCACAAGACGAGGGTGCTTGAGCAAAAAGAGCTCTGACAACACGAAATGGCACACAAAGTGGTTTGCTTTGTTACAAAATATGCTTTTTTATTTTGAGAACGAGTCCAGCTCCAGACCCTCGGGATTATACCTGTTGGAGGGATGTATATGCGACAGGGCGCCTTCACCGAAACCCTCACAATCAGCCAAGGAGTGTTTGGAAAAGCAGGTATGGTGCGCTCACGCTCTCTCTCTCTCTCTCTCTCTCTCTCTCTCTCACAAACACACACGCGCGCGCGCGGGCTCTCTTACACATTGCTGTATTGTTTTAATGCCTCATGTTAAAATACAGACGAGCTGCAACACTGCATGTAAAATCTGATTGTTTTTAGTAACCGATCAACGAGCTTTATGCTGCACATCGCGTTATGACCTAAAATCCAGCGCAGTAGAGCAGCACTAGATTCCAGGTTGCTGGTTCGCTCGTTATGTAATCCACGCATGGCTCTAATGATAAGGTTGCAATATTAACATCTAATGATATTACAGCAGCAGCAGCAGCAGCAGCGGGCTATGCAGTATTTTGCTTAAGGTTGCAGCAAACCAGAGCTCCATCCCTTCTTTTTTTTTTTTTTTTTTTTTTTTTTTTTTGGTGGGATAGTTTTCAGTGGTGCATGAAAGGATTTCTCTTCTCATCAGGGTTGTGCATTTGTAACCTGGTTGGTCACATATTATACTTTTGACTCTCAGTCATTATCTTCTTGACGTTTTAGTACGGAGAGTGATATACCCAATGCTCCTTCTAATAAAACATGTAAAAAATAAAAAATAAAAAGTTGCTGCTTCAAGGTTTCCATCTTGTGGGGAAATTATGAAATTACAGTAGAAGCTCAAGAAACAGCGGGGTGCCAGTGATCAGTCAGCACTGATTTAGATGACCTGAATGAAATGATTCGCTCTTATATGCTGGAGTTTTCATTTGCATTATAGGCTGTTTTATAACATGTTATAAGTCATAGTTTTAATAAATGCTCTAACACCCAGTTACAGTGTTATGAAGACTATGTAGAAGGATTTGTAAATTTAAATAATATCTGCAAATGTAAGAGTTCCGCTGTCTTTTTTAAATCAGCATAACATGACTGACGAGTGTAAAGGTTAACAGATCTGTCAACATGGTGCCTTTGTGAATAAGCAGTCGAGGAACATAATGCTTCACTGCCACTGGCTCTCCTCTCTCCAGGCTCTGTGCCTGACTCTGTAGGTAGGGCTGCAATCCAAGCCTCTTCCTGTGAACATCTGCCTTTGTGCTGACAAAGCAGAATGCAACACACTAATACTGTACACTCACGGTTGTGTTTAAGGCACAGAAGAAGCCTCCCTGAATGAATTTCTGTTTTTTAAAATGTAAAAATGCGAATGTACTGAGACAACCCTGTTCCACAAAATCTCTGCTCACCTGGACTGAATTCAAGATGAAGACCTTTGTTTTTTTTAATCCTGTTTACAGAAAATACAGGGAGGTAAACAAATATTGAATCACTAATGTGAATGATATGATGGGCAGCCGAGGAGTTAACTCTCAATGTAAATAAACAGATATCCTTAAGAAGGACAAACAACTGTAAGAAAATATCACCTCTGTCGCTTATCCCCACCTGGATTCGTGGTTTTGTGGCAATGTTTTCCCAATCCCCCATAATCCCCACATTATATTTATCCTCAAATGCAGTTGGTGTGAAAATGATAATGCGTTTGAGCCCAAGGTTTCTATGGCAACCCTTATTTGCATCCTAAAGAATGATGCAGTTGGAAGAGGTGTGGTAACAGAAAGAAGTAGTGTGGCGCATCTCTCCTATTAATGCAAGCGCTATCTGGGCTAAATTTGTTCCTTGCAGTACCTCGGAGTGGTCAGAGTCCATTTATAGAAAGCACAGCTCGCTTACACTGGGAAACAGCAACACTTCAACCCATAGCACAAGAAGCTACAGGAGCAAGATGGTTGATTTGGTACAAGCTGTACTGTAAATCAAAAGACTTGGCTAATAAAATGTGATTATCTCACTCTCTTTAGGCCAGCATCCAAACTAAAGCTCCTCATTAAAATGAAAGCAGTGTGATTAACAACAGTTCTCCAGGGGATATATTACACTATTGATCTCATTATGTAATTCAGGAAAGTCCTTTTACAGTGGTGCTGCAATGGAACAGAGTTGTTTATCAGGCCGTCACAATGACATAATGCAAAAGAAACACAAAGACAGAATGAATCCAAACATGTCTAATTACAATCATATCCACAGCACACCATGTGAATCTTGCACCTAACCAAAAACATAGCATGTTTCAAAGATTTAAGAGCAAACTATACTCGTGCATCTCCATTAAGATCAGTGATAATATTTAAAGGTGCATGACTCAGCCATAAATACAAAGCAGGACGCAGACACTGTACTTAACATTGGCTCACACCAGATGCTCACCACGCTCTTGGAGACATCATGAGGGAAAACTACAACAACATGCATGCCTCTCTGCCAGAAATAGATTTTCTTTGACGGCAGGATGAATACCTAATGAATGCGAAGATGGAAGAGCAGTCAGCCATGAATAATGATCAGCTGCAGGTTGATAGGCTCCTGTTGAACATCTGCAGGCCAAAGATTAGAGTCTTGTCTCTCTCTACATGGAAAGATGACATTTCACTTAAGGGGGTTGTATTATTTTATCACAGCCACTGTCTGAAGTCTTTGATACGATTTCATAAGAAATACATGCTGTATGTGGCTCTCATCATGAACATGATATAAAGCCAAGAAGGAACGTCTATAATTCAAGATTATGGGGAGATTGCATTCATAAATGCACGTGTATTTTTCTTTGATATGAGAAAATCATTATATATATATATATATATATATATATATATATATATATATATATATATATATACATATTGTTATTGATATGTTAAACAACCATTTGGACACATTCTTGAAGGGTAAAACGTACTCGTACCCTCTTAACAAACCAAAAAAACTATAATTGATACAAAGGTAACATTTGCTCCACATAGTTACACCAGTGTGCCACTTAGGAAAGCAGACGTAGCCGTAGTCTACTCTAAGGTGAGTGAAGTATTGAAGCAAAAGTACGAGAATACTATCAGCACAATACGATTGGTATCAAGAGTACAACATGCAGAACGGCTCCTTACAATGAGAAAATTCCAGCCAAATGGAAATACAATCTCTACCCAATAATAATAATAATAATAATAATAATAATAATAATAATAATAATTGCGCTTCAGTTGCTAGGAAACAGGTATTATGCAGGATCCAGGCTGGGGGAGGCTTCCCTCCCTGTGCTCTATCAATTGCACTGGTGGGCGAGGAAGATGTGGCTTCCCCCGTCCCTGTGAGGTTTTAAATCACCCGCTTGATGTCTGCAGCGACGAGGCAGTGGAACAAACACACAGACAAAATCAGTGCTTCAGTTAAGCTATGATATATGTATCTGCATATGCAATAATGAATGTTCCTTTCTGTGTAGAACATACAACATGTCAGGTTACTGATAGTCCTGCTGTTTCTGACTCGAACCTTTCCTCCCCATTTGTTTCAGTACTATTTCACTGTCAGCTTCACCCATGAAAACCAAAAGGCGCTCGAGTTACGCACAGAGGATGTAAAGGATTGCGATGAATGGGTGGCAGCAATATCACATGCCAGGTAAAGGCGCACATCAGCGAAGTGTTTAAGACATGGTGATGAGAAGATAAACAGATGGTAAAGCGATCGGTTTGTAGGGGATGTGGTTTCATACATGGAGTCAAAATATGAGTCTGAATGCTTTGATGTGAGATGGAATTACAAACACTGATGTGAAATTCATTTCCCAAGCTACAATGTAAAACCGTGTGCATGTGTGTGTGTTTTTTTCCCCGCATGTGTTACAGTTACAGAAACTTGGCCAATGAGCATGAGACTCTCATGCAGAAGTATCTTCATCTGCTTCAGATTGTGGAGACGGAGAAAACTGTTGCTAAGCAACTTCGACAACAGATAGAAGATGGGGAAATAGAGATTGAAAGGCTTAAGTCAGAGGTAATAATCACAGTAATGTCTTTACACTGAGCAGAAGGGATGTAAACAAATATGAATTCATTATTATGAATACAAACGAACAGTCATTTTGCATCAGTATTAGCTCCTCCTTTCCTTTCCCTTGCCATTCGACACAATTTGCCACACCTGTCACATCCTTTCACCCCAGAGTCCTCAGTCAAATTTAAACACTCCTTAACACAGCTGCTGAATTCTTAAGAGTGAAATAAGAATCACCAATATAAAATGATTAGAAAAAGGTGACTTATCTTGGCTCATAATCATCATATTCAGACTCTTTACTTATCAGTTCAATTATTATTTAATTATCAAGGTGACTGTTTTCTGTATAATATGAACAGGAACTGCTGGTAGCTAAACCTACATGGCTTTCCATGATGAAGATTTTTGCCATAATATAAACATATAAGCTAAAAAAAGAGAGAGAGAGTTTTTTGTTTCTGATTTCTTGCTTAATAACGTCTCCCCAGTCGTCACCAGATTTCTTGTGCAGTTCAGGATAAAGCTTGACTTCTCACGGTGCTCTTTGAACAACCTGACAGTAAAAATGAGGTCCTAAAGTTAGGGACCGTCTTACAAGTGCATGCTAATAGAACAAGAAATGTTTTTTTTGTCTTTTAAGTTTGTAATTTCTTTAATCAGACATACATCAAATCACCTTGGCCTCCTCCTCTTTTTATACAGAGGAGAAATACAGTATGACCACTGCAACTTGTTTTTGCAGTGGTGCAGACCTGTTCATTTTCACCTGAACAATTGCACTGCTGTTTTGCATATTTTGGGGCAGTTGAAGTTGTACATATACTGTATGTACAAAGAGTATAGAGGGCAATAGACAAAAATGCACACAGAAAATGTCCAGAGTATAGAAAAACTACTTAATATTAATTCAAAATAAACACAGATTGTTGACTTGCATTAAACCCCTACTCAGGATTATCTGTTTAGGCTATTTCAAATGAGCTGGGTAATCTGATGTCAGACGTTTTACACTAGTGGGACCCTCAACACTAGCGCGAGCATCCTCTCTGACTGGATCGCAATAGCCAAGGATTACAAGATGTTCCATCTATAGACAAATGTGTCGCAATAAAATGAATATAATAACAATCATATCATTCCTTTCCAGAATTTGTCTGCGTCCCATCTTTGCCTCATCCTGCCAGCACAATAATTAAAAGCTGAACCAGTGGGAAAGTGATGGACTATGTTAATGTGTCTCATATGTGCATAAAGTAGCATGAGAGGACAGAAATGGAAGCACTACTCCACCACAGATGAGATGTGCTCAGGCCAACCACTTTGCATCTCCTCTCAGAAACAATGCCTCCAATAGGGCTGCGTTCCCAGCAGTATTCTTCAGATCAAATAGTCGCTTTACTTTAATGTGCAAATGTGATGCTAGAAATTATGTGCTGAATATGCATGGACGCAGCTTTATATTGCATCTATTCCTATGAATTGCAATGACAATTAAGTCTCTGGCCATCCACAAAGTAAACTGAGACACTTAGCTTCAAACAGTCTGAGGCAGCACCAATCTATCTTTTTTTTCAACAGCCTGTTTAGCCCTTGTCAACATGCTGTTTAGTACATATTACATTTAAAGGACCAGAGTAAATGAATATTGATGCAGAGATACCACAGCTACTTTAGTCAAGCTAATGTGTCAGTGTTGACAGGTCCTGTCTTGTTGACTGAGTCACTTTGTTCATATGCTGGTACAGTAAGTGAGAAGAAGAGAAGTGTGTAAGTAGTAATGATTGCTCTTTCTTGTGGCTGATTCCCAGATCGCTGGGCTGCTCAAAGACAACGAGAAGATTCATGCCAGCCCTGCAGCCGCCCCATCTGATGACGACTCAGAAATCAAGAAAATCAAAAAAGTAAAGCACACGATTTAAACATTTTTGCTGCATTTTTAGAGCGTCTTAAGATGCTGCGAAAGTAACTGCAGCCTTTAAATGTCCAGGTCCAGAGCTTCCTGCGAGGCTGGATCTGCAGGAGGAAGTGGAAGACAATCATCCAGGATTACATCCGCTCACCACATGCAGAGAGTATGAGGAAGAGGAACCAGGTGGTGTTCAGCATGTTGGACTCAGAGGCCGAGTACGTCCAGCAGCTTCACATCCTGGTGAACAACTTCCTGAGGCCGCTCCGCATGGCAGCCAGCTCCAAGAAACCGCCCATCACCCACGATGATGTCAGCAGCATATTTCTCAACAGGTAGGATCCTCTTTTTCCCACAGATCACCTCCATTTATTGTCAAATGAAATCCAATCTTTAAAGTACCCTGTGGAGTTGTTGCCTCCTGTCCTCACCTGAAAAACAACAACACTGGCTGATTGTTTAAGGGGTTTGAAACGACCAATGTTTATGTCGGCTTCAACCTCTCATGTCTGTAGCTCTTCCGATTGCAGCAAAGGAGGAAGTCAGGGGAAGTAGTGTAAAGAACGAAAAAGAGGTTGGCTTGGATGGGTGGGTCAAACACAAGATTTTCACCTTGAAGATCTGACCTGTGTGAAACCAAAAAACAACATAGACCTTGTCTTACTTTTGTGCCTAGGTGGAGTTACATAAATGTATTTATGTGCCTAACTAATGTTAAGTATTTTAAAGCCTCTGGAAATTTAGCTTAAAATAGTAAACATGCATGTATGATATATATGATATACAGTATGTCATATATATAAATAATAAAAATAAATTATAATAAATCTGAGTGAAAATTAACATTCATAACTCTTTGAAAAAGTCATTCAAAACAAAGAAATGACTGCTGTTCTCAAGACAATTTCTCAAGACTGTGAAGGTGTTTTTTATTTTTATTCTGACAAGATCCAAAAGTAAATATGATCTTACAGTATGCTAATAAGTCGGTTATTTATAACATATAGCTTAACTTTATCTATTGTTAGCAATATTTCATTGTCAATTTGCCAATTCGGGACATCAGGGACATGTAAGAAGTGATGAGCCAGATTGCGTAAGAGCAGAGAGGTTTTGTTGCATGTGTTTGGGTTTTTTGGGAAAGCTGACATGGATTTTCTGAGAGAGATTAAGAAAGAAAATAAATATAATTTTTCACATGTAACCTAAACGTACACAAGGCGGTGATAAACTGTATGCCGTCTGTTTTATTATCTCTGCATGCAACGATTTCCTGATATTAACTTCAAGATTTCAAATTGAGTTTCACGTGCCTTCAGATAAAACACAGCTGGACACACAGACAGTTCAACTAAAACAATACTTTGCATCTAACCTCATTGGTCTATTCAAAATCTACCCACAGGGTTATTCATGCATATTCATGCTCAAAATCTGTATCCATGGTCTCACACTGTCAGATGTCAGAGCTTTGATTTACCACAATTTAACTGTGCATTGGCAGGATTATTAACACACACTTTTAATTTTGAAAGTTTGAGAAGATAAAAATTGACTAATATTTTATTTATTTTTTTCAGTGAAACTATAATGTTTCTACATCAGATATTCTACCAGGGTCTAAAAGCCAGAATAGCGAGCTGGCCAACGTTGGTGCTGGGTAAGAATGAACTCTACTGTCTGTTGTTTCCTTTTCATGACTTTTTCCATACAGTATGATGTTTGTGATGAATTACTTCAGAGATGAAGCCCTCAGTATTGTGTCACTGTTACAGCATTTTGGTATTGATCTCTCCATAGCTGACCTGTTTGACATCCTGCTGCCCATGCTGAATATCTACCAGGAGTTTGTGAGGAACCACCAGTACAGTCTTCAGATTCTGGCTCACTGCAAGCAGAACAGAGACTTTGACAAGCTGCTAAAGCAGTACGAGGCCAAGCCTGACTGTGAGGAGAGGACTCTGGAGACCTTCCTCACCTACCCCATGTTCCAGGTTAGCTCATTTGTCTCCCTGATATATACAAGAAATAACGACAGACCCATGTTTTTGATGCAGAGCTTAGGACTGGAGCCAGACTTTGTCATTAATTCTGAGCTTGCGAAGCGATTCTTGGCCAAGTTCCTCTCTCCATATATAAACATTACCCTTGGGCCATATAATTAACCAACTTTATTATAGCTGGCTATAGCTATGCCAGCGAAACCCACTTGTAGCTGTCTGTTAAGCAGGTAGCTGCTTTGTTTTCTGTATATTAAAAGCTGGGTGTCTTTTAAAAGCCCAACTGTGATCCAAATGTAAACAAAAAAGAAGGCCTGTCACCAATATTCAGTATAAATTACTGGAATCTGCTATTACTTATAAATAATGAATCATAAACCATAGTAAAGAACAGGCATTTTTCATTTAACTTTTTGGATGAAACCCACCCTTGCTGTTAAATCAATTTAAGCTGTAATTCACTACCATCAGTGTCCATTCATCAGTAATCTATCAGCCTCTAGAAATTGGGGAAACTTGTTGCTAAACTCAGTAATGCTTTTGTTGTAGCTACATCTATATCTCCACTTATTGAAGGTAGTTAAGATATGTAATGAATTAGTTGCGCCAGTGAATTTTGGTTTACTGGCAAAAATGGAAACTACCTCATGTGAATAATTAAAAAATAACCTTGTAACCATATTTAGATGACTTCTGTTCAGTAATGTGCTGAGGCGTTTATTCTGGCCATCATGGATCTATCAGAACTTGGCTTCAAAGACCCGCCTCCTTCTTTAGCATTCATTGGCTGTCTGAGCGATGCCCCATATTGTAGCAGCGCTGATCAAGAACAGAAACAGCAGGCATTTGTCTACTTTGCTCACAATATGCCCACAGTGTTTTTCATGTCTATAAAAAGCAATTGTTTTTTAATCTCAGGCTTTAATAATGGTTCCTTTCTGGCGAGGCATGCAGTTTCCCCATAGCCCACTCTGCTGGGGCCTTCTGCAGGCTGTGCTGTGTTGATAATATATTTTGCCGATGAGTGTGATGTATTTCTCATTAGTGCGTGTGCACATGGATGTTCCTGTGTGAGCATCTTTTTTGTTACGTTTATGCATGTAAGATGTTATCCCTATTGCTTTCTGTCTGTCTCTGTAGATTCCTCGCTACATTCTTACGCTGCATGAACTACTGGCCCACACACCCCATGAACACATAGAGAGAAACAGTCTGGACTACGCCAAATCTAAGCTGGAGGAGCTTTCCAGGTAATTTCGGATAATTTGGTTAGGATTGCACATGCGTAATCAAGTTATATCAAGTTGTTATATCCTGCGTTCTTTACATAAACTTAGCTGCAACATATTACCAATATTATCAAACTGGTTCTCTTGTTTTCCATTATAATGTTAGTATAACATTTGATCTCCTCAAAAATATGAAGCATTTTTTTAACTTGAGGAATCTTGCTAATGAGGTTCAAGTAGTTTTTTTCATCCCTGGGTAATGTCTTCAGGCTTCCAGACTGCTTACAGCTGCAACAACTACTCCAATAAACACAGCAACCTGTATGTAGCCCAACAGATGAAACCCAGGGCAAAGAATGCCTGCAAATCATTTACAATTGCTTGTGATGACTATTGCTGTATTACTGAAGGCAACCCAGATATTAAATTTATTATATATTATTATACTCATTTGAAATGTGGCATACAGACAATCACTGGACACTATTAAGAGAAATAGTACGGAGTAAGTCAAAAAGAAATTGTAGAAGCGGAGAGGATAAATCATCATCAAATGTGTTTGATCCCATATGGTCCTATAAAGATCTATTAAGAATAATGAAATGTCCCGTTTCCACAGAATTATGCACGATGAAGTGAGCGAGACAGAAAACATCAGGAAGAACCTGGCAATAGAGCGCATGATTGTGGAGGGCTGCGAGATTCTCCTCGACACCAGCCAGACATTTGTAAGACAAGGTATATCTCCTGTCGTCATGTGTTGAACTTTATATCCAAGCGAGGAAAAACTCCATTTCCACGGAAAGGCCGAATTGCAGCAGGAGAGGATCTCCTGTCCCTCCCACCTGCAGCCTGATCTCTCATCTTTGGTCCTGTATTGAGGGGGAAATGCAAAGTTTCATAAAAAAGACCGTCTCTCTTTCCCTCTCTCTCTTTCTCTCTCTCTCTCTGGGGATCAACATGTATTCTTTGTGCGGAGAGTCTTTAATTTCCAAGTGTAATTGAACTGTTCAGAGGAAAACCGATGATGAATCTGGGACTTTAAATGTCACACATCCCCATAGACCTTGAGGGATGAGGAAAAGGGAAACAGAAATGCTAGATTATTTAATCCATTTTTTCTATTTCCACCCTGTCCCTACCTCTTTTTCCACTTATATATGTCTTTTCCTTCTCTCCTCCCTCCTCCTTCTGTCTATTTGCAAACACTCTATTTCCACACAGGATCTCTTATCCAGGTGCCGATGAGCGAGAAGGGTAAGATCACACGTGGGCGACTGGGCTCTCTGTCTCTGAAGAAGGAGGGGGAGAGGCAGTGCTTTCTCTTCTCCAAGCATTTAATCATCTGCACCAGGGGTTCTGGAGGAAAGCTTCATCTCACCAAGGTGGGCCTTTGCTACTGAGCTAACAGTGGAATCGCATCTTATTTCAAATATTGTGGCTCTACAAAACTTTGACTTTCTGAGCTAAATAAAACCGATCAACTGACAGGAGAAGAAAGCTACAGGGTTAGCGATGTTGTGAACATACGTGTTTGTGTGTTTGGCCGCCTGCACTCTGCTCTTCTCTCCGACTGGTAAAAATGTGTGTCTATTAACAAGGTCATTACTCCACAGGTGTAGGTTATCAGTGTCATCACTGTCCGTGTCCAGGCAGGAAGTAAACAATGTCAATTCAACCATTTCAAAATAGAAACCATGCAAAACCATACAATAAACACAATAAACACAATAAAAACATGCAAATAAACACCAATACAAAATTATGCAGAATATAAAATATAGAAAAATAAAATACAAACTTCCACCCTGTGACATTTGAAAACAACTGCTTGATATCACTTCAGTTTTTGTAGTGGTGGTGTATTATTACTCCATATTACTCAGCATTACAAGGTCAATGGATATTTAGGGTCCAAGAAAAGTTGTGAAGCCTCCAGTTGAAGCCCTTTCATATAGTTAAAGAGACTGGTGAGTTCTTGTGTTGTATTTTAAGATTTAAATCTACCATAATTTTCTTCTACTTGTGTGTATTGGAATCAAGTTGTAAACACAACATTGATATGTCATGATTTTTTATTTAATATGGCAGAGTTGTTAGCAATGACATACAGAAGTTATAAGTCAGCACTATCATTCATTTTATACATTCTGAATCTGATATTCATTCCATTTTAGCTCCGGTTTTGGCTCCTAGCAACTCCTGAGGGAAATATCTGGCTCTTTAGCTGCTAAATGCTCTCCTATGTTCATCAGATATTATTGAGCAGGGTAGTGTAAAGTGGGTTTAGAGTTCTGTCTGCTGAAAACAGCTGCCTGATGCAGTCAAAAGCAACAACATGTGAACAGTGAGACATAGCAGTAAAATTGTGGCCAGGACAGCTAAACAATGAGCTGACAGTCTAAAGCTCTGCAAATTCACATGATAATTCCTTGTAGGTTGTTTTTGAAAAGAATTTTAGAGCTGAGGTTGACGACACCTTGCAAGTGGTTCTTGTCCATTTGAAGAACAAATGAAAAAATGTTGAATATTTCAAATTAAAAGGTATAAAATGTCCCATTCCCAATGCCCCCCAATGGTGAAATCCATATAGTCAGTAGAGATGCTTTTGAGCCTTTTTCACAATCACATCTGTATTTTCATTGTGAATGTTTCAAAAGCTGAGATCATTTTCAATTCTAGAAAAAATAATGTAAAAAAGATAAATGTATATTTTATGCTTTTTGCAGAATGGAGTTGTCTCGCTTATAGACTGCACTCTCATGGAGGACCCCGAGGGGACAGATGATGAGTGTGAGTGTTTCATTCATATCGGAGCTTCATTAATTATTTCTGCCATGTGTGATAATGTACGTACAGTATATAATGTATGTTGTATAATAACTAGAGTATACCATAATTAAATTGGTACTTTCTAATTTTATTATTTTATAATTGGAAAAATTGAAATATAGTGCTCCAAAGAGAGGTAGTGCCATGTAATTAATAGAACATAAATAAAGATCATATTATGACTGATTCCATCATTTTTAGTAAAGTGTTCCTTTCAACGTTTTTTCTATGCAGATCTGTACATTACAAACTCTTGAAATGTATGTCTCCTCTGTTTATGTACATGAATTTACAGAAAAACATTACGTTTTCAGTCATGTCTTTGTGCTTTTTCCTCACAGCCAAATCAGACAAAAGTGGCCAGGACATGGAGCACCTGGACTTCAAGATAGTCGTGGAGCCAAAGGACAGCCAGTCATTCACTGTCATCCTGGTGGCCTCCTCGAGGCAGGAGAAGTCTGCGTGGACCAGCGATATCAGCCAGGCACGTCAACACGAATCACAGTCTCCAGCGGTCAGACGAGAAGCCGAGGATGTCGGCAGAAAGCCTGCATGTCACCAAACTCACTAACATTTCATCTGTCCTCTTTGTTTACTTCTGCTGCATTTGTCCTACAGTGTGTGGACAACATTCGCTGCAATGGGCTGATGATGAACGCCTTTGAGGACAACTCCAAAGTCACAGTGCCACAGATGATCAAGTAAGCCTTGATCAGCCCCAGTGTGTTAGCGTGTGTGTGTGTGTGTGTGTGTGCAACTATATATGTTATTCTTTGCAGCTTCACTTTGCAGCTTTTCTCTCTAAGTCTTTTCATCTTTTATTCTGAGCAGGTCAGATTCAAGTCTGTACTGCGATGACGTGGACATCCGCTTCAGCAAGATGATGAACTCCTGCAAGGTCCTGCAGATCCGCTACGCCAGCGTCGAGCGCCTGCTGGAGAGATTGACTGACCTCCGGTTCCTCTCCATAGACTTCCTCAACACCTTCCTGCACTCCTATCGTGTGTTCACCACCGCTGATGTGGTGCTAGACAAACTCATCACTATCTACAAGAAGCCTATCAGTGCCATCCCTGCACGGTGAGTCATGTAACAGTAGGACAGACAAACAAGATTTTTATCATTCGCTTTGGCCCAATTCTTGATTAAGATTTTTTTTTTTTTTACCAAACAAGTTTAAATCTCTGAACAATTAATTTTTTTTGTTGACATGAAATTTGAATTTCTCAGTTACTCAAGCAAACCGCACGTGTGTGCCAAAGACTGAATACAATTTTCTAAATAACCATTTACACATGGCTTGCTGATCAAAAAATGATGAGTTGATTCTCAGTAAATTGGTTATACTCCTCTCAACACGTAATCATTCTTTTGTTTTTTGAGACATCACATGCAATTTAAGGCAATGCATTCACAGATAGATAGATAGATAGATGGATAGATAGATAGATAGATAGATGGATAGATAGATAGATAGATAGATAGATAGATGGATAGATAGATAAATAGATAGATAGATGATAGAGCGACTAGACATCCCAAAAAGAGAGTCCCAATTATAAGCAGGTGTCCCGAATTCTGATTGTCTTAATTATTAGGCTGAACCTGAGTTTTGATTAGTCATTGCCAAAGAAAGCATAAATCAACTGATAGTTGTGATTCATCTCCCACAGACTGGTACTGTCATCTCCATAGCCTAAATGAATTATGGTTGGTGCAGGTTTCTCGTTTTAATATTTACAAAGGAAAATCTGGCCCACAGCTAATAATAGTGAGCATTGCCAGATTGATAATGTGGATATCCAATAGGAAGCTACGAAATCAAGAGGGGCATTTCAGGGGCCAATCAGATTTCAGCTGGGGCCCGTGCCCCTCTGGCCCTGCCTCTGGAACCATCCATGGTTCAGGGATATTTTAGGGAAATATCAGGAAAAGCAAATCCTGTGATATTCGAAGATTTGTGTATGTATTTGACTTTGTTTTGTTGTTAAAGGGAGTACAGAGAGGCAGTGTGTGTGTGTGTGTGTGTGTTAGTGTGTGTGGGTCCAGTATCTCATGCCTGCCTGAGAGTGTCTCAACTGGTGTCTGTCGCTCTATGGCAACCAACCTCAGCACTGCAGGACCCCTCCCTCCCTCTCCCCCTTGTCTGTAAAAGATCCATAGTGTGAAATATTGACGGAGGTTTGCAGTTCGGATCACGGGGAGCTCCCCATGCCTACGCCCTGCAGCATGCTCTCCTGTGGCGCTTGTCATGTCACTGTGAGACACCTACACTCTGCTGCTTGTGTCAGCAGTGGCCATGCGCACTATCACTCTCTGTGCTATTTATGGGAACCCGTGAGGTCGCAGGAGGGTGGCAGGGAGTGGGAGAGCTTTTCTGCAACACTGCAGCTTGTATCCTGCTCTAAAATGACAAGACACAGCTGCAAAGAGACTTCTGGTTGCTGGGCTGACTTGGTTTGCATAAATTATTTAGTTGTGTATTTAGCTAAGCTCTTAAAAATGTAGATAGTTACCAAATATCAAAGAAACACACATTCCTATGTCCTATACTGAAATGCATATATCCTCCCTTGATGCAGGTCCCTGGAGTTATTCTTTGCCAGCAGCCAGAACAGTAAACTCCTGTATGGAGAGCCTCCCAGCTCCCCGAGGGCCAGCAGAAAGTTCTCCTCACCTCCTCCTCTTGCTATCGCCAAGAATTCATCCCCCAACCGCCGGCGTAAACTCTCCCTCAACATCCCCATCATCACTGGGGGCAAAGCTCTTGACCTGGCTGCCCTCAGTTGCTCCCCAAATGGCTATGCAAGCATGTACTCATCCATGTCCCCATTCAGCAAGACCACCTTGGACATCAACAAACTGTATGTGTCGAGCCCTATTGCAAGCAAAATCCCTGATGAAGGAGAGGACAAGAAGGACAAGATGGAAGATACATCAATGTCCAAACAAGGTAAATCAGCAGGAGTCAGTTCTCAGCAATTCCCCATTTTGATGAGCTGTACTGATGCTTTTAATGTTATTTGTTACAGATCTCTCTGTACGGGAAGAAAGTGACATTGATCCAAATCAGAGTGATGAAGGGGACCCAGAAGCCTCTCCCACTAAGTCACCAACAACCCCAAAAAATGTCAAATGCAAAAACTCCTCAGGTACATGGTGTCCTATACATGTGCAGTGACATAATTGTGGCTCGATAGCATTATATCCAAGGTTTTAAACTGCACACTGAAGTATCACCTGTATCCAATGTCTCAGCCACTTACTGGGCCTTCCACAGTATTTTGTTTGACCACAGAAACAGACTACATGATACATAGATAAATAAATGGTTGATGGTTATGATAATGTGGGGAAAGCTTGGCTTCAGTAGGTGTAAAGGAAACTTTTGTCATAGCAACTACATCAAGAGCGTGTTTTCCCTTCCGCCCCCAGAAATGAGCCTGCTTCACAGGAGCCAAGATCATCTGTGCCGTCGAAATCTTAACAAAATCCTAGGATATGTTTTAAAATGATGTATTATGCAAGGTAAAGAATCAACAGAAATTGTGACGCAGCAGTGTCTCGCACAGTGTGGGGTCCTGAGCTGCTTCTGGTTCCCGAGATTTAAACACAGCAGACTGCAGAGAATCTGTTGATTCCTCTGTTATGCTGATATTTGGTGGCTATATTTAGCTGCAACCATCTTGAATATCAAAGCCCCTTGTAAAGTAAAGTCTGGAGGGAAACAGTCATGTTGGCCTGTAGTGCCCCCCAGTGGAGGTTTGCTTAACAAGAAGCAGGCCATTCTGGTGGTTATAGATATTCAGATATACTCTGTAATATAAATAATACTCTAACAAGAATTCAGATTTTTTATTCCATTCCATTTACATGCCGCCAAAGTTTCCATTGTTGTTTTCTCTTCGCTTCTCTCTAGAGTTCTCTCTGTTCTCCTACAACAACGGCATGGTGATGTCCTCGTGTAGAGAGCTGGATAACAACCGCAGTGCCCTATCTGCTGCCTCAGCCTTTGCTATTGCTACAGCTGGAGCAAATGAGGGCACACCTACCAAGGAAAAATATCGGCGGATGTCCCTCGCCAGTACTGGTATACAGTACACACTATCCACTCTGCACTGATTTTAGATTTCATGGGTTCTCCAAACGTTGTGGTTCATTGTTGCCAGAGCTGTATATATATATCGTAGTGACTGGAGCTTAAAGTGGAAAACTTTTTAATAGGCTACGTTTCCTTCAGGCTTCCCAACAGATCAGAGAAATGGAGACAAAGAGTTTGTGATCAGACGAGCAGCAACCAACAGAGTTCTGAACGTCCTGAGGCACTGGGTGTCCAAACACTCTCCGGTAAAACACCCCAACACAATTCATGGCACATTTACAGTTATAGGTCATAACACTGTCAGATTAATAATATTCATATAGACTATTGATTCATTGTGTATCTCCATGTTGATTCAGGAAGTCAGTGTTTGTAGCGGCAAAATATTTATTTTACACATATTTCTGCAAAATATTTTGTCCCATATATTTTTGACGAAACGTTTTATTTCAATGATCAGGTCAAAGTTCAAAGACATAATGTGAAATATACAAAATGAAGGTCCCTGCCTTGGAGGTGTATTGATTTTATACATATCCGTCAACTTTGTCCACCACCTCTGTCCTGACAACCTGTGATCAAACTCACCTCTGTCGGTTTCTGAGCCTGTGTCCAGTCCCAGTCTGGTTTCCAGCCATGATGAGTCCAGCTGAGATGAGCCCCATTGCCCTGACTCCCCTGGTGATCCAAAGTCACGGCCCAGGCAAACTCCGGTCAGCTGTAGGGCCACTGGCTTCACAACTAACTGAGCTAACAGTAGCTATAGCTGCAGCCAAAGAAAGCAACAGCAAACAAGATAGGTGACGTGATGCCCCTTATATTTTTGGAGCTACCTTCAAACTCTAGCCATAGTTTGCAAGGCACAAGTTGGAGCTCTTCCAGCCCCCGCAGCCCTGCACAGGATAAGCAGAAAATGCAGAAAATTACAGAAAATGGATGGACTGCCTCTGCAGCAACCCTGGTTTGATTCCAGCCTGTGGCCCTTTGCTGTGTGTTGTTCCCTCTCTCTCTCCCATTTCAAGTATTGTATCATGCATAAGCCTATGTATTGGTTGGTTCTGCAGTGTATATATACAGTATATTGGGGAGGATTAATCGATATGTTTGCATTATCTAAAGGGTTACCAAAAATTTTAAATATGACCAGTTATTAAAAGTTATTAGTTAAGTTTAGTTTTCAAGACATGGTATGTGTGCTGACTGTCCCTCTGCAGGACTTTGAGACTAACAATGAGCTGAAGACAAAAGGTATTGCCTTCCTGGAGGAAGTGATGCATGACCCTGAGCTGTTGACCCAGGAGAGGAAAGCAGCAGCCAACATCATCAGGTGTCCTGTTTGATTGTGGGACTACAATTTATTATGTGAACCCAGCATTTAAAATGATGTGTTATACTGTACATACATCAGGGCTTGAATTTTTCTTTTACTGTCTGTCAGGACTCTAACTCAGGAAGATCATGGTGACAATCAGATCACCCTCGAAGACGTGACACAACTGGTGAGTGTCATTTTTTTTTGTCTTGAGCAGTTTTGAAGATACAAGATTGCACCAAAACTAAGCAAATATATATGTATTTATGCAGGTCAACCAGAAGCAAAATGTGGGGCTGCATTTGCCACATTAGGGCTGCAGCTAACAAATATTCTTTTGATTATTGATTAATCAGTGGAACATTTGCTCCATAAAATGACAAATTAAGACATATTAACTATCATAAAAGGCAACAAAAAAACACAGAGTTAGAGTCTGTGGCAGTTTTGCTAAAAAAGAAAGAATTCTGGTTAAATTAGTCACCTTTTAATTGTTTGATCAACAAGTCATTTCTACTCTAATCCACATGAACTGAGAAGGTTTACGGTAGTGAAGTGAAATTCTAAGGTCTTGTATGTACATTTCTCTTTCAAGAAAACAGTTAAAAATCAAAATCAGTGAACCATTGCCCAGTCTAAATAAAGGTAGACATGAAGATGATGCATTTTGTTCACCACTGATGGATAGTTTTTCTAAACATTTGCCTTTTGGTACCATTTACCAACATGAAATTAGGATGGGTTGCCTGCTACAAATTTGAATCATTTTCATGTTGTCTTGTGGCTCCTAGGTGGAAGGAGGGAAGGCCGATCCCTTTGAGAGCCACTCTGCGTTGGAGATCGCAGAACAACTCACTCTGCTGGACCACCTGGTCTTTAAGGACATCCCATACGAGTGAGTAACATCACATCTCAGCTGTACACGTCTGTGGCCAAGAAAAACACACTCAATTCAGTTAATCTTCTCTCCTTGCAGGGAATTCTTTGGACAAGGCTGGATGAAGAATGACAAAAATGAAAAGACGCCATATATCATGAGAACAACAAAGCACTTCAATGATGTATGTTCCTCACCCAAACCTCCTTACATGACTCATCTCGATCGTTGTCGTTGTCAAGGGTGAACTATCCGTTTCTCTCTGCCCTCTGCCAGATAAGTAACCTTATTGCCACAGAGATCCTACGCTGTGAGGACGTGGTCAGTCGAGTAGCAGTCATAGAGAAATGGGTGGCTGTGGCCGACATCTGTCGCTGTCTCCACAACTACAACGCTGTGCTCGAGATCACCTCCTCCCTCAACCGTAGCTCTGTCTTCCGCCTCAAGAAGACCTGGCTGAAGGTTTCCAAGCAGGTGTGTAATGCCTGTTGTTTTGTCTGTTTAGTTTTTCTTCCTAATGTGCGTAGCGTTATCAATAATTGTGTTACTGATAACCTTTTCTGCCAGACAAAAGCGTTGATTGACAAGCTGCAGAAGCTGGTCTCATCAGAGGGAAGATTCAAAAACCTGAGAGAGGCTTTGAAGAAGTGAGTTAAGTTCAAGGACGTGTTCTTCTATTGAATCGATAAAGCAAACATATACCATACAAGTGGATGATGTGTGTTTTCCCCACCAGCTGTGATCCTCCTTGTGTGCCCTATCTGGGTATGTATCTCACTGACCTGGCTTTCATTGAGGAGGGAACGCCAAACTACACAGAAGACAACTTGGTCAACTTCTCAAAGATGAGAATGGTTAGAAGTTGTGTCCTACGTTGGAGATTTTGTTAGAAATTCGATTTTTAGAAGCAGAATTTAACATCTTGTTTTTCACTTTTTTTTTTTCCAGATTTCTCACATCATCAGAGAAATCAGACAGTTTCAACAAACAGCATACAAGATTGACCTACAACCAAAGGTAAATGAACACAAAGACCACAGCCCGGTTGTGAGCAACCTCTCTGGCTTGTGAGACCTTAAGAAATGATATGTCTGCATCAAATGCAGATGCAAAGTGTTAAGTTGGTGTCACAAGCACATGTAGTACAGTATGAGGAATCGTGTTGGTTGAATCATGTTCATCTCAAATGGTCTTTTTAGGGCTGGAAACATTAAAAAGAAGCTTTGTCTACTTATGACCAAATGATACAGATCATATACAGTATGTCGACTTGTTGTGGCCTAGTTTAATACTTTTTAGAGACCTGAAGGAGTTACAATGTCCAGCATTTCACAAGAAAAAGGCAACGATTAGAATAAAAGAAAAACAAACCGTTTTTTTTCCCAGCACAAATATGGTTTTCTGATTTTTTTTATCCTGTTAATAGACTTACAACCCCTTAGACTTTATTCATTTATTGTAGCTTCGTGAGGTTGGTCCTGACATATAAATAAAAATGCATTTATTTTACTTTACATTTCTGTATTTTTTTTATTTTTTTTCGTGAATTGTTAAATACAGGAGAATAGAGAAAGTCACCCCATAGTTGACCTGATCATGATAGATATAATGCTACTGGTAATGTTGGGTCACAAGTTATTTGAAAGGAACTACTCATGTAGGCAGTGAACAATATTGGCTGCTTAACTGTTTAGTGTTGTATACGATTCATTTCAATTTGAAGACATTTTTTAAACTTTCTTTTTTTTAATATATTTTTCAGGTAGCCCAGTATCTTCTGGATAATAGCTTTGTTCTGGATGAAGAAAGCATGTACGAAGCCTCACTCAGAATTGAGCCTAAAGTGTCTAACTGATTGGGAAGCCGGTCCTCAACTTTATTTCTGTTAATATTACACATCAATTAAAATACACATTATCTTTTGTATAGATGTACATGTTTAAGATATTTGCTCTTCTGTACAGTAGATGTTTAACGACACTAAGACTTTCAGTGTGTATTTCTGTTTGTTAATGTTGCCATGTTGCCACCCACTTTAAGATTTATTTTTAAATTAATTTCTTTGTGGTATTTCATGCATAATAACAGAGGTCACTTTGGTTGTACACAGCTGTGCCTTCTTAGTGACCAATGACATTATTTTGCATCATCACATACTGTCGATTTTGCACTTTCTGAGCACTCGTGCTGCTGGTCGTTGTTCACTTTGCTTGGGTTTTATTGATGACTGAGTTTCTCTGCAACCAATGTAGCATTGTAAAGATATAACTGCATCAAATCAGGTAAAAGAGCAAAGAGAATATTACTGCATTCAAGTGATCAGTGGAGAAGAAAGCAAAGTATCTGAGACATAACTGTCTCTGTGCTTCCCAAACCAAAACAAGAGGGATTTGTTTCTTCATCTCTGCTCACAACTCTTATGTCAGGGGTTCCCAGTCATTTTTTGCACTGCGGAACATTTTTATAATGGTGATGTCATTGTGGACCAGACCAATTGGACAAAAACTGGAGGAAGACTAAACAGAAACAAAGTTACTAATACTGAATCAATACTTAATGTGCTGATGATGGTTTCTTCAAATGCTCAATACATTAATTTAGGCTTCTGAGCCAGATGCTAAAATCAGCATGCTAATATGATAACATTTTTATGTTTTCAATTTCTGTGTTTAGTGTGTTAGCATGCTATTTGCTAATTACAATGAAACACAAAGTTCAACTGAGGATGAATGGGATGTATCTTCTTTTGCAGGTATTTGATTATAAAGCAACATATTCGATCAGTTTCAATTTTGACCCAATGGTGGTAGTTGATTAAAAGACAGGAGATCACCAATGTTATAAAGGTTCATCCTAGTATGGACATGATGTGTTTTTTCAGTCTAAATCAAAGTGGTGGACCAACTGAGAGCATTGACCTGCATTGTCATCTCTAGATACATATCACTAACATGGCAAAAATCTATTTATTGTTTTCGGGATGTGACAGAGTGATGGAAAATGCAGGTCATTCTTTTATGGTTATTCAAGTTTGTGTTCAGAGTCAAAGGCCTACAGTTTTGCTGCCCTAAAGCCGGTAGCAGTACACAGGTCAGGAACCTCTGCGATATGTTTTCATTCATCTGAAAGTGACAAAATTTTATGTGTGTTTTTATTTGTTTTAAAGTGCAAGGTTCTTTTCTTACATTGCTTTAACAAAAGGTGTCAAAACTCACCTTCGACACATCAGTTTATTTTGTCAAATCAGCTAAGCTGTATGACACACAGTGATTTCTTTAGATTGCTGCAAATTAATGTGAGCGATAAGTCATCTGAATTTACTGTTACACTTAAAATACACTAGTACAGAACAGCAAGTTCTCCTTCTGTTCAAATTTCATGTTTCTTTGTTTTTATTCCAACTCATAAAAGATCTCATGCAATGGAAAGTGTTGTACCTTCAGGTTTGACGATATTTCTGTAGAGTAAAAGGTTGTTGCTCTTTTGTAATTTACAGACAATCTGTCCTTTTTGCTGTTCCAGTGATTGTGGAACGTGACTGTATACCACTCTGTTATATGCATTGCTGTTTAAAAACTATGATAAAAAATGTATGTGAATGACCTCTGCCTGCAGCATTCAAACACTATTTTTGTAGTAGTATAAGAGAGAGTGACCTGGTCTTTATATGAACATGGGATAGTATTTTGTACTTTGTTGTTAATTCACCTCACAGCGATGTGCTGTACATTTTGTACATGCAACCCTGCATATTTCTCAATGTGGAACAGTGTAATCCTTTAAAAAAAAACGTTGTATCTCAAGCTTAAACACAAAATGCTATGACAGTGTGGTCCTGAAACCAAGACTTAGAGGTAGGAGACAACTTCAAAGTGTTTTGCATTTATACTGTAATCCTGTCTATAACCATTTCTGTTAGCAGGAATATAGTAAAGTAGTGCTTATTCTGTGAATATTTGTATGTATTTTTACTATCTATGTACAGTACCCTTTTGAAGCTCATATGGCAGGCATGCAACACCTTCACAGACAGAATAATACTATATTCTACTGTATACACTTAAACATGCACATACTATTATAAGGTATATAAACAAATAAACAATTTGCTGTTAGCAATACCCAGTGGTATGAAAATTATCTTTCAACCCTCGTGTTTCCACATCTTAAGAAATATTCCCAGTTTTGTAAGAAAACAAATGAAAAGTAAACAAAAGAAAAGACATGACGATGATGATAATTATAAAAAAAAACAAGTATATGTTTCCCAGTTACCTCTTGCTAATAAATCCATTTTATATCAGGGGCATTTTGTCTCAAGTGTTTTTGTAGTTCATCTATCAGTTGGCATCATGCTCGCTCAGACTTGGATAAAATATTACCTGAAGGTATTTATCATCACCAGCATCCCTTTATCCCAGCAGGCAATGATGTAGCCTACAGTGGACAAATGTGCAAAATCCAGGCTTTATTTGAAAGAAAAAGATGCGATCATATTCAGAATTCATGTACATTCGTTATATGTTGTTATATGTTAAATTACATTATGTTCATGTGCTGAAATTAAAGTTAGTATCCTGATATAATGTGCCATTTGTCCACAGAGATTCATGATTAAGTGGAAACCACCACATTTTATGACTGTTTTTTTTTTTACGTCAATTTATTATATTTGTTATTTATACATTGCTGGATTATTCTTATCCAGGGAAAATTTATTGGTAACCCTCCAAGAATTATATTGTGTCAGAATGAATTGACAACTTTTGATATCATGCAGGTTTCAGCAGGTTTTAAATGCTATTGATTATTTTAATTAGGGTACCTCAACTTTAGAGAGTTGAGAGTTATGGTCAAAGAGATGATGCCCAACAAGTTTCAGTGCTAAAAAATGTGTCTAGTCAGAAATTGATTAATTAATTTTAAATTGACTACAGTGCAGCATTAGGCCTAACAGTACACTGAATGATATATGACAGTAATTGCATTTTATAGTGTATATTATTACCTGTGCCAGGGAGATTATGTTTTTACATGCATCTGTTGGTTGGTTGTTTGGTCACTTGTTTGGTTGGTTGGTTTTTCAGCAGCATTGAGCAAATTCTACTGAACACGAATCTTGGTGGGAGGATGCGTCTTGGGTGAGAATACATCCTTTTAAATGTTGGTAGGCTATAGATATAGATAAAGCGGCACATCCAGGATTTATTCATACAGTTTCTTTAGCATTGCAAGATAGGTGTTTTTCAACATTTTGGTTCATTTCACAGGGAACAATGGATGGATCTCAATGAAAAAAACAAATCAGGCATATTTGGGGGGTTGGTAGGTCGCTATGTGCTGTATGCAGTGTCTGCTGCAGGTCACATGAATGCACCATCAGCTGTTTGTGTAGCTGTTGGTGTAAGTTTGGAAAGTCCCAAAATGCAGAAATATAGCGCAAACAAAAGTTTCATTTAAATAAAATTTACAGTTCCCATGACGAGCAAGGTCTGTCCTCGTTGGCGGATCGTCCTCTGCTGTAAATCGAAAGGAAAGTTGGTAAAAACCCCTGGAGAGAGGTTGTCTTCTCCAAGAAAAACCCTCAATGAAGGTTGTCTTGTCCAAAAAACTGAACTGAACTGAACTTGTCCAAAAAGAATGAACAGATGCAGATTTATTTGATCTGATCACTGATTGGTGGTTTCTAGGGTGAAATAACTTGAAAAGGCCACCAGATGATGCTGTTTACAGAGAACTGACTGTCTCCACTTAGGGTTCAAGTCTCCCTCTTTCCTGCAAAGTTAACAAGCAAACACTGAGGTATTTGTTCTTCTTATGTTTTATGTTTCTGAGAGACACTCATGAAGCCAGTGAGTAAGAAAGCTATTGTACTCTTTCATTTATTAGTCAGTTATTTAAATTTTTACTAATAATTCCCATAGGTTTCCTGGAAAATGTCACCTGGTCCTAATTACAGAAGAAAATTTAATATTCTTGTTGTAGTTATATTTAACATTTTTGCAAGTTCAGCTGACCTGATGCGCTGATTGGGAAATACTAGCAATTAATCAACAATAATTAGAAGTGTTACAGTTGAACCCAATCTCTATTTTCTCTAGAATTACCACCAAATAATATAAAAAGGAAATTAACTGGAATTTTTTATCTGCAACATGTTTCTACAGTAGCCCAAAATGGACAAACCAAACACTGTCTCTAGAGTAGGTACATTCACATTTGTAGCCGCCACCATAAGAAAGGGTGAGGCGAGGTGTATTAAAGCTGGTTGAAATCTGCAACCTCAGAGCTGGATGGCACTAAATTCTGCACACTGGACCTTCACATAGGCTCATGTCTCTGTTTGTTGATGCCATAACTCACAGCACAGAAGAGTAAATGGCAGATGATCCACAAAGTTTAGGAACTTTTCTCCACATTTCTTTCTCTGTAATTTAATTAGAGATTAAACATACACTTTATTTCAATGCTCTCCATGACCTAGCTCCCACGTACATCTCTGAGCTGCTGACCCCCTACACTACCAACAGGCCCCTCAGGTCTTTCAACCAGTTCTTGATCAGCTGTACCATTAACCAATCCCAAAACCAAAGGCGACCACTCATTTATTGCCCTAGCCCCTAAATTATGGAATAACCTCCCCTCAGATCAGCTGAGTCTGTTGACTCTTTTAAAAAAACTGCTAAAAACACATTTTTATCAACTGGCTTATTCATGATCTTATCTGCCCTATGCACCTTACGGTTTTTTGTGTGTGTTCACGAGTTGGACTGTGTTCTGACATCCTGTGGTTGGTGTTGCTTGGTTCAGTGATTTTTATTGTCTTCTTCTCTCTTTCTCTGCTGTGCTGTGTTGTTTTCTCATTCTTAATGAAGCACTTTTTGTAAAGCACTTTGTAACTTCAGTTTTGAAAGGTGCTATAGAAATAAAGTTTTATTTTCTAACTTACTTACTTTTTATTCCACAGAATTTAAAAAACCTAAGTTTATTCTGTTGTCACATTGCCTCGGTCATGACAAGGCAAATTCAAGCCAGTCAGTCAAAGAAGATATTTTTATGCCTGGTACTACAGTATAAAATACTTTCTGTAAAGTTGTAAATCTCCACAAAATTTCTACCAGCTTCTTTAAATTTAATGGAAATGACTTCAGTCTGGTTTCCAAAATACATATTATATAATATATATAACAAATTACAACAAATCAATTTTTAGTTTGCTACTTGCAGCTGTGCTGATTTGGAATCTGATTATGGATATGCATCAATAAAGACTGAAAATGAAACACAAAACCAGTTGCCAAAGGACAGATGAACTTTTTGAATCTTTTACCTTCAAGTTATACCATGGTCTGGGTCAATATCTAATCCTGATTGGCTGCAGTGTGTCCATTAATTCCTAGTAATGGATACCTACTATGTAGCTCCAGTGAACCTGAAAGCGGTTCCTGTTCACCGTTCTAAATTAATGTTGTGGTTGCAGACACCTCGACGTTAGAAATTAATTAGATTCTACAAAAAATCTGAAAAAAATCAACACTGAATTTGAACCTTCAGTGCCTCATCTTCATTACAGGAGGGCAACTGTAACACACAAGCTGCAAGCAGACAAACCAGCCCCTCTGGACAATTTGATATGTTGTACGTTATCACATAAATGATCATGTGATCTCACATTCCTTTGTCATACAACTCCCTACTCCAAGCTGCGGCCAACAAAACATGTGTCCTGTCATTTGTTCATTTATATCTTCATATTGATTTGGTGACGACGACATGGCTTGATAGCTAGATAATCTTGTTATTCTACGGTAAAATTATATTTACTGTTTGGCAGTTGTTAAGAATGTTAGTGATTGTCAAAAGAACATCTAGATCAATTTTCTCTATGGAGTTAAACAGAAAATACTTACCCTTGGGCCCCTCCACAGGTTTGTCCAACCAAACACAAAGTGGTGAGAAAACAACTTTGACCGGCCTTTAGTGATCATCAGTAGACATGTGAGGCAAAAATACTTCACTTTGCATTTTAAAGAAGAATCTTCAGGATTAACCAAAAGTTGTCTCACTTCCCATGTCACATGATATTTCTACCATTTCCACGATTCTGCTTCACCCTGATAAAGATTTATAGAAGAAGATGCAGAGATGAATCTGAAAATTCAGCCCTGCTGAGCTTATTTTCTCTCTTTGCTGCCAGTGTGAAGTGGGATTTCTTTTAAACTGAGGGAAAGTCTGAGAGAGGAATGTCTCTTACTTTCTAAGTCCACATCCGCTGTTCTGGTTCCTGTGCAGAATTTGCATATGGGGATCCCAAGTATAGTTATGTGATAGGCTATGTAATGTATGTTCTCCATCAGGTATGAAAAAAGCACTAAATGACACAAAGTAGGGTATTTAAGGGACAAACTGTGAGTTAAAGTGTTTTATTGTTGTTATTATGTAATTTGTTATTTATTTTGACATGTTCATCAAATAAATAAGATATTTAGAGTGATTATTCGTTCGCAAATGGTAATTTATTTTAATTTGTAAATAGTTGTTTATGTTGACCTAAGATACTTTTTTTTTAGGTTATTCATTTGCAATAAATGGAGTAAATGATAAACTTTTTATGACTAGTTTATTAGTAAACCTGTCCGTCACACGCTGTGCTGCGCCAGTGCGCCACCCACCACCACAAATAAATTCTCAACCTGTAGGAAACACTACAGTATGAATGTGTGCAATTTGGTGCAGATCCAAATAAAAATCTGGATCCACCAGATTTAAAACGGCTGTTAAAATTCAGTTTCTTGTGGTTACAGGGTTAATTAGTTTGATTTTGGATAAAGCTTGATCAAGTTAAAGGGGATTGATGAGCCTTGGCGGAGGAGTGCGCTCTGGTACCGTTTGATAGTGACACTGGGTGGCTTGACAGCGTATGTCATAATACTACATTTCCCAGAATGCTCTTTCGTGCTCATCCTCAGCCAATAAGGAATCAGTTTGTGGAACAGGCGCTAAATCTGTTGGCTGACTGTCTGAGGGTCTCCAGGATAAACAAATGAAGCAGTAAAACTTAATGGATAAATTTATGTTAAACGAACTTTCAAGAAATACAAACCCAGAGGTGAGACAACCTCAGCGCTAGCCTCTGGTTACTTCATGTCATCCTGTGTTGCGAGCAATGCTGAAGAAATTGGCCCCGCCACTTCGTGAGCAGAGCTTGGACTGCTAACCGACTAACACTCGCTATCTCAGCTTCTTAATAACAATGTCCAGTCTTCCACAAAATAACTTGAAGGAACAGCTGGCGAGGCACAGCAATGCAGCCCAAAGCAAGTTGTCGCTGGCTAAACCCAAAGCGGGGTAAGTCTACTGATAGCTAACGCTTACAGCAGGGAAATAATACCAGCTAGTAGTTAGCTTTGAGCTGTCAGGTGTGCTAACAGATAAACACTCCACACACTGTATTAGCTAGTTATTAACACAGCTGGGATAAATTAACTTTATCACAGATGAGTAGCTTAGCAAAAATTGTATTTGTTCTTTATCAGGGGACTCGTGCACACAGAAATAGTTGTTTAAAGAAATAGAACCAGAGGCTAGAATAGAACACAGAAATAGTTGTTTTCAGTGCTCCACTCATCCATTCCGGATACGGCTATCGAGTTAGCAGGCCGCACAGCCTTCCGCCATGACAGAAACAGTAACTCCGGTATAAGCAAAGGAGAGGGGCTATGCATTTATGTTACCAACAACTGGTGTACCGACGCTACGATCACGGACAGTCACTGCTCTCCAGACCTGGAGTATATGGCTGTCAAATGTAGACCCACGTATCTTCCTCGAAAATTTACTGTTGTCATGATTACTGCTGTGTACATACCACCGGATGCTAATGCTAACTCAGCCCTTAGCCACTTGTACAATGCCATCAGCCACTTGTACAATGCCATCAGCCACTTGTACAATGCCATCAGCCTTCAACAGAACACATATCCAGAGGCACAGTACAGGGCTGCCAGAGCCAACCTGAAGAGAGGCATCAGGGAGGCCAAGACAGCATACAAGAGGAAGATTGAGGAACACTTCAGCAGCAACAACATACGGCAGGTGTGGCAAGGGGTCCAACACATCACCAACCACAGGTCTAGCAACTTAACTGCAGCCGACGGGGATGCCTCACTGGCGGAGGAGCTAAACATCATCGCCCGTTTTGAGGTTGAGACACCGGTGGTGACCACGCTACATACACCAGCCCACGGGAGCCATGTCCTCACAGTGCAGGCACAGGAGGTAAGGCGCATTCTGTGGGCGGTGAACCCAAGAAAAGCTGCTGGACCAGACGGTGTAACTGGGAGGGTGCTGAGGGACTGTGCAGACCAACTGACTGGTGTCGTTACCAACATATTTAACCAGTCCCTATCCCAGTGCTTGATTCCACCCTGCCTGAAGTCCGCCACAATCATTCCCCTACCGAAGAAGACCATCGCCAGCAACCCCAATGACTACCGGCCAGTGGCACATACACCCATCATCATGAAGTGCTTTGAGAAACCGGTTTGGAGTCATATCACAAAAAGTCTGCCACCCACATTTGATCCCCACCAGTTTGCATACAGAGCAAACAGGTCTACTGAGGACGCCATTGTCGCAGCTTTCCACACCACACGTGGAACAGCGAGGGAGCTACGCTAGGCTGCTCTTCATAGACTTCAGCTCTGCTTTCAACACAATCATACCAAGCAGACTGGTTACCAAACTGTTGGACTTGGGTCTTTCACAACAAATCTGCCACTGGATCAAAAACTTCCTGACAGACCGCTCCAAGAGGGTCAGAGTAGGGCCCCATCTCTCCTCAGCACTTAGCATCAGCACTGGCTCCCCACAGGGCTGTGTGTTGAGCCCCCTACTCTACACTCTCTATACCCACGACTGCACCCCCACCCACCCGAGCAATGCTATCATTAAGTTCGCAGATAATACAACTGGTGGGGCTCATCTCAGGAGAAGATGAGACTGCATACAGGGAGGAGGTGCAAAGACTGTCGGCATGGTGTACAATGAATAATCTGATCCTCAACACCGCCAAGACAAAAGAGCTGATAGTCGACTTCAGGAGGAACAAACCGGACTTGCAGCCTATCACCATCAATGGGGACAGAGTGGAGAGGGTATCGGACTTCAGGTTCTTGTGCACTCACATCGAGCAGGACCTATCTTGGACTACAAACATCACTGCACAGCTGAAAAAGGCACAACAGAGACTGTTTTTCCTGAGGATACTCAGGAAGCACAACTTAACAAAGAAACTGTCAGTGTCCTTTTACCGCTGCTCCGTTGAGTCAGTGCTGAGCTGCGGCATCTCGCTGTGGTTTGCCAGCTGCACTGCAGCAGAAAGATGCTCCAGAAGGTCATAAACACTGCCCAAAAACACATTGGCTGCCCTCTTCCATCTCTGAAGGACATCTACATAACACGCTGCCTCAGGAGAGCCCACAGCATCCTCAGAGACTCATCTCACCCCTGTCGCCACCTATTTGAACTGTTGCCCTCAGGGAGGCGCTTTAGGGCCATCAAAGCAACAACAAATAGGCTGAGAAACAGCTTCTTTCCTAGAGCTGTTATTGCACTAAATGCTGCACAAAATTTTAACTTTCAGAACACCAATTTTGTGCATTGAGCTTTCTAGGCTAAATCTGTAAATATGTGTACATTTTATATTTATTCACTTTAGTCAATTGTTTCACTTTTTAAATTGCACTGAAACTGAAGAGCTGCTATTCCAATTTCGTTGCACTGGTACAATGACAATAAAGAGATTCTGATTCTGTTTAAAAGCTGTGAATTTAGCTGATAGAGGTCCTACAGCCTGTATTTGTTTACTGTGTGGAAATACATCAAGGTAATGTCAATAAATACTCTATGTTCAACTAATGTTTGCTCTGTTTCCTATAGGTACTAGCATATAATGTGTACATACTAAATATTAAAATAAATCAATTATGATTTCACAATGCCAACTGTAATCATCACTTGTAGTCACTGATCTGACCTAATCGTGTCATTCAAAAATAAATAAGCCATATATCTCTGGATACACTGGAAACGTTAGAGCTGAAACCAAGCTGAGTGTTTACATTTGTTGCCATCAGGTGGTTTGTTTATCAGGCAGGAAGATACAAAGAAAAAACACAGAAAAGAAAATGAAAATCTAAAACCATCAAATCTCCAGTTGAATGGCATCATGCCCTTGTTCTTTAATGTTAAATTATTTTTTCATAATCTTACACTGCTTAATTTTTCAGGGCTTTTTCTTTCAAAAAGAAGTCCTCATCGGGCACAACCAAGGTGGAGGTCCCAAACAAGGTAATCGGCTCTAATGTATTGGCAAATAGGAATTTCAATGTCCTCAAGAACAATTTGGTGACTAAATCTCCTTTGACATTTTCAAATAAGCTTGAGAAACGTCAAACTTCCAAAATCAACGCCTTCTTTCCTGTAAGTTCAAACGCCAAGTTGGCCTCTATCAGCCCAGCAGGTAACTGTGCTCCTGCAGGACAGACCTCTCCAGCATTGTCTGCTATTAAGGTGACTACAGCTCCAACTACATCTTACAACCAGTTTACAAGTGTTGCACAATGCAGTACCACAAGTCTGGATGCATCTTTGGGATTCCCAGTGGACGACTGGGATGATATTGATGACTTTGAAACTCCTGCCAAAGCAAAAAATGACTCATTAGTTTCAGAAATATCGGGGAAGAGAACTAATTCAGTGTCTCCTAGTGAAAAAGCACAATTCACAAGGGAACTGAGCCATTATGAATCTATGATGACACCAGAGTCAAGAAATTCCAGAAATGGACAGTCTTGTCAGGAAACAGATGGACTGGAGCACAGTGTCAATCAAGCTGCCGTTTCACCAGGACCTAGTTTGAATCAGGACCCACCAGACTGTGAACTTGAGGATTCTCCAGTTAAAATGACCAGAAGACGTCCTCCTGCTCATCTGATATCTGTCATGAGTGATAGCGAAGAAGATAACGATGTTGAGCTTGAGTCTTTTGAAGGGAAGACAGGTAACAAACTTTTTTTTTTCCAGCATTTGTATTTTATGTATTTATCTAAATGTTGTAGGGCAGAATTGGGTCTTGAAAGGGTTAAACAGGCTAAAGGCTGACCTGTTTTGCCTTTTAGACACTAAGAAAAAATGGATTGACTCAAAGGTTATAGAGCTTGATGACAACTCGGAGCCTGGAGAAGACTTTAGCTACATTCCCCCTTCTCCGATCCCTGGCGAGATCTCTACTGTACAGGGGACAAGGTCATTTCTTTCAATTTATTATGCATTTTACAATTAAATATGTGTATTTTCTGTTATCGAAACCAGTGTGATCACAGTTTATGAGTTATATACTATTGGTGCTCCACCAATTTTGCAGAGCAGTCCTATAGCATTGTCATTTCATTATCAACCTACCAACCTATTACTAGTTTACTAACTTTACTTTTACTAATCTTATGGCACACAGGAGTGGGGATACTGTTCATATGAATAGTTTTGCCACAATAATGGCGCCGTATTTATTGCTGTTCATCCAACGTCTTGTGTTGAAGGGGAAGATTCATAGCTATGCCTTCGGTTATGCACATTTTACACCATCAAGACTACACATGATGGTATAAAAACTTTTTCGCCTTTGAGAGTCCAGTGTTTATATTGATTACATTTTGATGCCAAGGTTCCACTCCATATGTTTTAGTGTAACTCATAGCAAAGTCTGCTTTGTTTTTGTGTTTTTTTTACCTGGATATTAGGTAAATGTGACTTCCAAAGAGAATTTTAAAAAGGAAATTAATCATATCTTGTCTTTTATTTCAAACAGATCTAAATTGTCTGTTACTGGAGGCAGAGACGGTTCTGTGCAATCAAATGATCCTTCTAATCACCACTCGAAAGCTGAAACAAGTGAGTGTTATATTTGTTTTCTGATTTGTCTAGAACTTCATTGTATTCATCAAATTAGGGGTCTTTTCTTTGTGGCTGTTCATTGATTTAGTTGTTTCTTTCTTCTGATCACGTCTCAGATGAGCAGCTCTTCAGTATAATGGAGTCAATTTGTGCTCTGGTTGATTCCATCCTTGAACATGAACTAATCGCTCTGTCTTGTGGGAAGGAGCTTTTGCTGAAGAGGGCTCAGAGGTGTGTACATTTGAGCAGAAAACAGCTTCATTATTATTCATGAAATTGAATTATGCCTCAGTATGACTGCAGTCATCTGCCTTTCTTATGCAGGAAGAGGATTCTTGCAACTGGTGGTGGTGGTTTGTTGAGGATGCAGCAGCCTGACAGCACTGTGATGTCTGAATCCAGTTTTAAAGAGAGCTGTGATACATCTAGTGTTATGTCATCCAGCTGCTCTGTGCTTGTGGACTCCAAGAAGCCTTTTCAGATCAGGAGATCCTCAGTCATCTCTGTGGACTTTGACTCTGATCACTCTGACAGTATTATTAATGTGAAACCCATGCACAGTAAGCACAGCGGGACAAAACATTTGGTAAATGAGAGTACCTATCACTCTCCATCAACCCACAGCCTAACAAATCCATGTTTAGATTTCTCCAACAAAACAAGCACAGACCTGGAGGATTCTGATCTGTTCTTCTCACCCAAGAAACCAGAGCACTTTGTTCAGAGCAAGTCTAAAACCTCGACTGCAGAAGGCATCGAACCGGATGACTTTTACATCGACGACTTTGACATCGACGACTTTGACATAGATGACTTAAATGACTCGGATATCCCTGATTACTATGACGAAGCCACAGCTTTGCCAGTGTCAAGACAAAGCTCCAGTACTGTAACAACAACGGTGAAAGAGGGCGGACCAAGCAGATCTTCGTGGCAGATGAAACCAACAACACCGGCACCTAAACCCAAACCTCCAAAGATCTGCTCTCCTGGTAAGTCAGCAGAACAAATCTGGGCTGTTTTTATAAAATGTAAATTCTCAAAACAATGTATTTTCTTTCAGTTAAGAGCAGATGATTTGTAGTCCGAAATGTATTTAATGATTAATGTCATATTAAGAATAAAATAGATATATAAGTAGAGTTCAGATGATTAGTTATTTATGACCATTTTAAACTGTGATTGATTGATTGCAATGATAAATTGAATGCTATTGGGTTTTGGACTATTTGTTGGACAAAATAAGCTAATTAAATATGTCACCTTGGGTTTGTGGAATTGTGATGAATATTTTTTCTTTTTACTTTTTTATGAAACTTGATAAACCAAACAATTATTGATTAATTTAGAAAATAACATGCTTATTGATCGATCATTAAAATAATTGTTAGTTGCAGCCCTAGATATCATTTACTCTCAATTAAGTAGGAATTCCTAGTAGTCTTTGTTAAACAATCAGCAAGTGTGACTTTGAAATGAAAAATATAGACCTGCTTTTATGGAGTTGCTTCTGGTTCATTTAACTAGTGTTACTATAAGTATCAGTGTTGATTAGTTTTTTTTACATTTCTCAGTAGCATGATAGTAGCAACACTCTTCTCTGACTCAAATGGCTTGTCTGTAGCGTAGCTCCTTTATTGATAAAGTAATGTGGTAGCGTCCACACAAGCTACATTTCTCCCAAGCATTTCTGAAGCTAAAGCACAGCGAAACGTTTTGCTTCGATCTGAAATTAAACGGGTAAGGATCAGTGAATGATGCCAGTGCTATAGGCAGATGTGTTCCTCTCAAAGTGTTAATGACCTGATCTCAGAGGTTAAATACCTGGAGCTCCTCATCATTCTGTTAGAACTGAGGAAGCCTCTTGGATGAGAGGCTTTTTAACCTGTCAGGATTTTGCTGCTGTGGTTTGAGTTGAGTTCAGATATTTATTTTTATGTGAAGGAGTTTTACTTTAATTGGTTTTGGAGCTGTGAGGGCAGAGAGCACAGCTTATTGTTTAATAAACAAATCAGTGTAATATTTTATGGCTGTTCTGTTTGACCAAACAGTTTTATTGATCCCTAGGATAGCACTGACTTGGAATTAAATTGGTTCAGTGTAAATAAAAAATAGTTGTTGTGTTGCTACATTTATCTGGGGTTGCTTCATTATAGTTAAACTATATGTAATGTGGAATTATTAGTAGCATACCTCACTACACTTTAAAAGTATCTTTCCCAATACTGCCTTTTACTGATGCGGTTTTAATTTTTTGCATTGTAGAACCCACCTTCAGAAACCCAGCCCATGATCGCTTCAGAGGGTTCAACTTCCCCTATTCACAGGAGATGATGAAGATCTTTCATAAGCGTTTTGGTCTTCATCAATTCAGGTTCAATCAGCTAGAAGCAATCAATGCAACGCTTGAGGGAGAGGACACATTTATTCTGATGCCCACAGGTTAGTGTTCAAAAGTTATAAAAACAGATTTTATCTTTGCTTTGTGAAAATGTATTCAGGGCGTGGGCAGCAGTGAGAATGTTAACATTTCTCTGTAAATGATTTGTTTTTAGGAGGAGGTAAAAGCCTGTGTTACCAGCTGCCTGCCTGCGTGTCACCAGGAGTCACTGTGGTCATCTCTCCACTGAAATCACTCATTGTTGACCAGGTCCAGAAACTCACCACACTGGATGTAAGTATGTTTCCTCCTGCTATTCTATTGGATCAATAGAAATATGATGTCACAATACACAGAAAATGTGTTGGTTATTTATTTTATGTCCTACCTTTCAGATCCCAGCAACAAGTCTGTCTGGTGATAAAAGTGACAGTGAAGCAGGGCGGATCTATATGCAGCTCTCCAGGAAAGAGCCTATCATAAAGCTGCTTTATGTCACTCCTGAAAAGGTGAGCAATGTTGCCTTCAAAATGTTGGACTAAAACCGTTTTCTTGTCATGAATAAAGCAACTATGATTTTTACTCTTTTCCTTCTTCAAGATAAGTGCAAGTATCAAGCTGGTCTCAGCCCTGCAGAACCTGTACGAGCGAGGCCTTTTGGCCCGGTTTGTCATAGATGAGGCCCATTGTGTCAGTCAGGTGTGTTCCTCTGCTTCACACACAATCTGCAGTATGTTTGTATTTTCATACCAGCCTTTGTGAATCATCCTATGACCTTAAATCTTTCAGTGGGGTCATGATTTCCGTCCAGACTACAAGAAGTTGCATGAACTGCGTCAGAAGTTCCCAAAAGTGCCGATGATGGCCCTGACAGCCACTGCCACCCCCCGTGTTCAGAAAGACATCCTCCACCAGCTGAACATGACTCGGCCACAGGTGTATGTGTTCCATCTCAGGCGCTGTCTCACATTTTTTTATATGAGGTCTGTTTCAGTATTGTTGAAATCAAACAGCAGCACATTTTCCATTCCAATGTATTTTCAGGTTTACCATGAGTTTCAACAGAACAAACCTGAAGTACGCCGTGCTGCCCAAGAAACCCAAGAAGGTGGACGAGGACTGCATCGGCTGGATCAAGAAGCACTACCCACGTAAATACTTCAGAAGAATTCTTTCTGATCCTGGTTATTTTCAGAACTCTGGTAACACTGTTGTGTTGAAAATTCCGATTTGTGTTCTGTCACTTCTCAGTAATGTTAAAGAGACAGTGGATTATGCTATCATTATGTTTGATTACTGCTGCTTATGAATATTATTTAATGGAATATGAAAATGTCAACCTTATCAAAAAATAAATTAAAACCATGTGTTTTTTCTTTCTTCTTCTTTTTTTTTTTGTCAAATGGTTTTTGTAAGTAGCCTTGTAGTCGATAAAAGAAGGGCTGTGTTTTGAATTGACCATGTGATTACAAATCCCGTCTGAATTTATTTTGTAAACCTGCACCTCTGCATGTTGCAGGTGATTCTGGCATTGTTTACTGCCTCTCCCGTAATGACTGTGACGCCATGGCTGATAGTCTGCAGAGAGCGGGCATATTAGCTCTGTCGTATCACGCAGGCTTAAAAGACAGTGATAGAGAATATGTGCAGACCAAGTGGATTAATCAGGATGGCTGCCAGGTGAGGTCACCACTCAGTCACTGCTATGATATACAGATTTCTAATAGATGACACTGGATGCAAAGGCAATGACTGTAGAAAGAATGGTAACATTTGCAAACCGTTTTAAGGATCTAAAAAGGGCACATTGTTTCTGTTTCACTCCTTCCTTTTGTGTGACAGGTCATCTGTGCCACCATAGCCTTTGGCATGGGCATCGACAAGCCAGATGTGCGCTATGTGATCCACGCTAGTCTTCCCAAGTCAGTGGAGGGTTACTACCAAGAGTCTGGAAGAGCTGGCAGGGATGGAGAGATCTCTCACTGCATTCTCTTCTACTCCTACACTGACGTTCACAGGATCAAAAGGATCATCAGCAGTATGTGGCAGAAATATGGAGGGTTCTTATTGCATGCGATAATTGTGTGTAGTTTGGGTTTTATATTTTTATGAATATATTTATCTCTATAGCTCTCCCTATATTTACTTCTATATACATTATATCTCTATGTATGTATGTATAATCAAGCCTATAAAATCATTCAAACCATGTTTACTTTTCAAACGTCTAGCTGTATATGAGCCATGTAGACTCAGGTAGATGTTTTTTTTTTAATCACAGTGGACAGAGAAGGTGACAGAGACACCAAGGCGACTCATTTCAACAACCTACACAGCATGGTGCACTTCTGTGAGAACACCATGGAGTGCAGAAGAATTCAGCTGCTCGCATACTTTGGGGAGCTGAAATTCAACAAAGGGTTCTGTAAGGAACACGCAGACGTCAGCTGTGACAACTGTGCCAAACCCAACGTAGGAATTAATTCTCATCATTTTCTTACTGCAATCATAGCATTTCCAAAATCTACCTTGTCATTGCTATTTGAACAGCAACGTTTCAATCTTCTTGTGCGCAGCAATACAAGATCAAAAATGTTACAGAGGACGTGAAGAAGATTGTGAGGTTTGCACAGGAGAACTGTGAGAAAGTCGGAGCAAGGTTTGGAAAAACTGCTCAGCAAAACAGACTGACGCTAAATATGCTGGTGGATATCTTTATAGGTAAGAAAAGTGTTCTGCAGTCATGAATCTTGTAATAAGAGCTGTCTATGACTAGTCTTATATGGGCATCATTTGTTCCTGTCAGGCTCTAAATCTGCCAAGGTACAGACAGGAATGTATGGGATGGGAGGAGCATACTCCAGGCATAACGCTGACCGTCTCTTCAAAAAACTGGTTCTGGACAACATCCTTGTGGAGGATCTCTACATCACTAACAACGGCCAAGCTGTGTCTTACGTCTCTGCTGGGCCCAAAGCCATGAATGTGCTGTCAGGACACATGCAGGTAACCAGCCATATAGCAAGAAGAGCTACAAATACTTAAATGTTAATCAATACATTAAATGACACTTGTCTAAACCCAGGTGGAGTTTTATGAGACGGAGAGCGCTTCTAGCATCAGGAAACACAAAGCTTCTGTGGCCAAGAACGTCTCCAAGAGAGAGGAGAAGGTTCAGGAGTGTCTGAAGGAGCTGACGGATCTGTGCAAGCAGCTGGGGAAAGCATTCGGCATTCATTATTATAACATCTTCTCCACCGCCACCTTGAAAAAGATAGCTGGTAATTTCTGAAACTGTTAAGACTGTCTTTAACGTCACAACAGCTCATGATTCAACGTGCATTTTATAGCTTCTAAAATGCTTTTTCAAATGCACAGAGAAGCTTTCCTCTGACCCTGAAGCCCTACTACAAATTGATGGGGTGACAGAAGACAAACTGGAAAAGTATGGAGCGGAAGTCATTCAGGTCCTAGAGAAATTCTCTGAATGGCAGCTGCCTGGTGAGAGACCCAACTTAAGGCCTTGAGTATTTCAACGTTTTGCGCCTAAGTTCCGATTTTATCCTACATATTGTGTAACATTTATTGTCTCTGCAGCAGAGGAGGTGGCTGACAACGGTGGCGATGGGTGGATAGACACCACAGCAGGCCGCACATGGGGAAATAATGACGACGAGGCTGACACAGAGTCCTCCACCTACTTCCGCAATCAGACCACACAGGGACACAAGAGAAAGAAAGCTCCATTCTTCAAGTATGCCAAGAAGAAAAAAGGATATGGCAATACAAGTTATAACTCTAAAGGGTCTGTATTGTGTTTGTCTCACATTTTATCACCTTGCTTGGGATCATATGAAGTAATATGGTTATCTATCAGCAAAACCTCATTTCCTTTTTTCCCCCCCCTCTTTGTTCTGCCTCACTATGGTGGTGTTTTGGATTCAGTCGTGGCTACAGCACCAATAAATCGTGGTCATCCTCCAGCTCCAGAGGTGGATCAAAAGCTGCAGGCCAGGGATCCAGGAACTCAGCTGGAAACGCATCAGCAGGCAGGAGACCAGGCCTCCTGAACATCCCGACCCCTCAAACCAACCAGCGACCTTTCTTGAAGCCAGCGTTTTCACACTTGGGTTAGGGCTGCCCTCTGATTTGACCTTCTATGATAGCAAGCTACATTTTGATGTTTCTAATTTTATATTTACAGTGTATATGTACAGTGATTTTCATGGTGTCTGTCCAGGTTGATATATTGTTTGTGCATCGGTTGAAAATTGTAAACTGTTGTAAACTGCTTTTCACTGTCCACGATGATGTACATATTACTTAATAAATTAAAGACAAATCAAAAGCAGGTTCTGTGCACAAATTCGTGTCGCACCACAAAGCCACATGAGCCACATCACATTTTTATTCAATTTTTATTTCAAGTTTGAATAGTTTTATTTAATGGCACCAGTTACAAGGGACTATTGGAGAGAGACAATATTTGAAACTGACTTGTACAGAAGGTTACCTACAGTACAAACATGGCTTCGGAATGGATCAGACTGAACAAGAACTAGATTTGGCACATGGATTTATATATATTTATACTTGTATATATATATAACATAACTAAACAGCGATCTTCTATCCCAGGGTCGAACGATGCAGACTAAACAACACACCACCAGACATGGATATGCATATACACTTATTAACGTGTATGCATGGCCGTGTGAGGGTCTGTACTGGGAGCTGACAGAGGGGCAAAAAGCAGCCAGGACTGGTTTCATCCGTCAACCCCTCAGTTCTACATGCATCATCCACATTAATGCAACAGAGGTTTTGGCCAGGAACTAATTTTGGGAAGCCAATTGCATAGAGACCAGATTGATCATTCACATTTGCTGTCCTTTATTTCCATAACATTAATTTCAACAAAAGCCTTAAAAAATATATTTGAAGGACAGCTAATGACTGAAAACACTGAAATTTCTGATTATGTCACACATGCAGTGGTTTTTGAGACTCAAATTAAATATCTTTTGGATGATTGCAGAAAATATGTCAGAAAACACGGGGATAGACAATAACAAGAACACTGTTAAACTCAATCCAGTAGATTAACACAAAATACAACCTGAGAAATGACCCTTGACATCTATTTGACACCGACTTGATAAAACGAGTTTAACAAACGTAGAATTTGTTGCTTGGTTGTTGTGTTTAATTGACATGACATCACATGGGTGTTTCTGTTATCGAGTCCATCCCCTGTGCATTACATGTAATCACAAGCGTCCTTTCACTGCTGCTTTTCAGCTGTTTCTGATTCATGAACCATGGATGAAAACCCCATCGAAAGTCACACATCTGGCCACATCTTATGCCATCTCCCATGAGGTAAAAGAACTGTCAAATGTGTAAACATGACACAGCAAACTGAACCGTAAAATTAAAGTCAAGCTTGTCACAGGAAACATGCTTTCAAAGACAAACTGAGAAAGGTTTTTGGGGCCCAGTGTAGATGAGTTAGTTTCAGACAGATGTGAGCACTGCTTGTCCCTCTTGTCCTGGGAGATTTAACAATGGAGGTCTGTAGTACAGTTAGCTGTCAGGCATGTTGTCTCTCTTGTTCTCCATTTCTTCATCTTATGTGACTTTGGTAAACTGCAGATTTACGATCCAGGCATGGGGAACAATCTGTCACTTAACAATGAAACAGCAAAAAAAATAGCAGAACAAACATCTACACAAGAGCTCTCTAAGGAAAAATGCCATTTTTTTATAGTAATTGTTATAGTTCCAGTGTCTCAGTGGTCACATTCTTAGAGCCAGCGCAACAGCAATTTGGTAAGTAGTTTTCAAGAAACAGAAAGGACATATTTAGCTTATTCATCATTTGATTTTCATACACAAAGATTGCAAATCCCATCCTCTTGTTCCCACGGATGATTATTGCTCCTTGAATAATGCTGCCTTGTTTCCTTGTTTCTGTATTGTTGCATGTTCAGAGAGACCACTGAAGCTACATCACGCTGATGGATGAATGAGAAACACCTTTGCAGACTGACCTTTAAAACACGTCCTTCTAACAGCTCAGTCTGGCCGGACTCCTCAGTCATGCTGACCTTTAAGTCAGTAAAGTAATAAATATGAAGTATGAATGTACACAACAAAAGTCAACCCGCCCATCCTGCTCCACCCTCTGTTAGGAAAAAAATGTGCTTTGTCTTTGCATCTGTTATTTATTGGCTGTATCTGAGTTAAAAAAAAAATTATTGACACGGCATAAATTAGCTCCTGCATCATATGTATGACAGCTTTCTTGCCAATGTAGCTTTGACAATTTGATATTCCCTCCAGCATTGTGCTGGGAAATGTCTGTGCTGCTCCCTCAGCCAGATAACTGGAGTTTGTGAGGGATCATGAGCTACTAGAGTGGATCCAGCCACAATGCCAAAGTGCATGCTACTATGTGATCAGGACTACAATTTAGCCACACTCAGATTACACAGGAGCAAACAAAGAAGGTAGCGCGATTGAGCCCTCAGTGGAGCAGCTGCAGGTGCTGGTATGAGAGTGTGGCATTTTAAAGCACAGGCCAAAAACAAACAATCCTGCTCCGTTCTGCATGTCTTTCTCTCCCAATTTGTTTTTTAAACACTTTCAAAAGCCTCGGATATCTCTGTGCTCTCCACCTCTTTCTGTCTTTTCATGCCTTTCTCTTTGCCTTCCTCAAAGTTCTCCTCGCCTTTTCCGAAAAGATTCCAGAATTGACTTCATACTCCTCTGTCTTAACATCCACTGCATTCACCTTGAATCTTGTTTCCATTCCTACATACAGACATATTGACACTTACACCTGCACTTGGTACAGGAGGTAGACACATGATACAAAAAAACAGATTTTACCCAGAATCCAGTTATGCTCCCTGGAGCTGTGAGGCAGAGAATTCCTGAGCCTGACCGCCAAATCGAAGGGCAGATATTATTCTCCAATATTGGCTTATTTTGGCTGATAAAATTAAGGGAAGAAACTGAAGCATAATTCAGAAAAAAGTGCATGAGGTCTCCGAAAAAGTTGAAATTACATACAATTACATAACTTAGTTTGTTAAGCAGATTCAATTATACCACCAAAGAGGTTATGTTTGTGGTCAAATGTTGTTTAACTAATTTGTGACAAAATGTTTTATTTAGGGCTGAAACTAATGATTAATCTGCCTTTTATTTCATTGTTTAATGGATGACTTGCTCAGTTTATAAGAATAGTGAAAAATAGCCATTATAATTTCTTAGAATCCAAAGAGACATTATGCAAAATAGTTTTTTAACTGACCAACAGACCCAAAGATATTCATCTTACAATGACATAAAACAGAGAAAAGCAGAAAATCCCCACATTGGAGAATCTGAAACCAGAAAATATTGGCATTTATGCTTGAAATATGATGATCGGTTGGTTATCAAAATAGCTGCCAATGAATTTTCTCTCAATCGATTAACTAATTCTACTACAGTATTATTCACATTTTAAAATACATTTTAGTGTATATATATATATATATATATACACACAAGTGATAGTCCTTGGGTCACAGAAGTGTTTTTGGTGCAGATCCAGAATCGGTCAGGCTCACAGTAACCTCTCTAAAATCCTCAAGACAAATAAGATGTTATGAAAGGTGAAAATGTGTTTTTGGATTATTTGAAATTTGCGATGGTGTAATGACATCTCCAGATTTCTTTCTGTACAACTACATGTTTTAAATCATCCATACAATTGTGCACATACTGAAGGCTGACTGACTGCTGATGGACTGATGAGAGGTGTGATCAGTTTTAGTGGATCTGGATAAAACCCCTGTTTTTTTAGTCCCCCTTCCACATTTCTATAAATGCTTCTGCCCTTACTTGAAACACAGCGCTAAAAAAGGTATAATTTAATTTTCAATAACAAAATAACCTTTCAGTTCTGTTAAAATATACATGAAAAACCTGTCAATATATATTAGGAAAGAAACTAATTTGTACAAAAAGTACATCATTATTCTTATTCTAATAATAATATAGTATGATACATAAACCTAAGAACAAGGTTGATATGAAACCAAAATAAATCATAAACTCTTCATACAAAGAAATTATTGAAATTCATCGAATTTCAACTTGATGAAAAAATGCGACTCAAAATAATTATGAGAAATAACAGAACAGCTGAACAAATGAACACATTCAAAGTACTTAATTATTAAAACCATTGCACATCTATCTAGACTATCATCTATTGGTGCCAGTGAATCAGCTTTATCATGAATATTTCTATAACTGTATCTCACACTACTGGGTCACATAATCCTATTGGTATTGTTTCTTTCTTCTATAAAATGTTACAAAAAATCCTTTGATTTTCACCAGTTCACTTTGTACAGCATCATATACTAAAGTGTAATTATGTCTTGAAACAATCCACAAAATTTAAACCTGCCAACAGTTATGGACATCGTCTCAATAAAGGCATTAAATAGTCACCTGTCTGTTCTCCATTTCATGAACCTTCACTATTGTCTTCAGATTATTCTGTTTTTCCTAATGAGATCAGTCGGCTGTTGTTAACCTCTGACTGGGATGAATTAATATCACTTATACTTCACAGCATCATTGACCCTAACATAACTCACTTCCATCTTAATTTTAACAACAAATCAACTTCCTCAATTACCATTTCCATCATCTTTTCAATGCATGTTTAAAATCAATAAATAATAAATGAGGGCAACATTCATCCGTTGCAAAAAAATCTTTCATTCCTGTAAAAGGAACTGCTTAAAATTCTTCAGTTCTTTGATTTCAGTTTCATTTTTTTCCTTTGTTATTAGAAAAAATGAAATACCTGAAATGACTTGAAATTTAAAAAAAGAAAATGATGCAAAAAAGGTGTGCTGGAGTTGTAGAGAAAAAAAAAGAAGAAATTAAGCAAAATAAGGAGTTGTGGGGTGGGGTTGACTCAAAGTGGAGGAGGGGAAGAGAGATCCTGGCCCGGTGGTCCGAGCTGTGTCTGCAGGAGGAGGATGAGAGAAGCAGGGTTCATGGTTGGGACAAGGCTGCCCTCCATCACTCCGGAGTCTTAACGTCTTTCCAGACCCCCGAATGGGCTTACGAACTCTACGACCTCACTCTCACTTGTTAATGAGCAACCCGCCCACCCAGCGGAGCTTGCAGGCAAACCACCGCCTGAGGGGACAAAAGTATTCATAATGGAACTGCTCGAATTCGGGGGTCTGGCGGATATCACGTAAAAATGCAATGTCAAGGTCTGACTCGGTGAGGATGATGAGGAGGAGGAGCAAGACAAAGAGAAGTCCAATGGTCACAAGGAGCAAACGGAGGACACTTAAGACAAATTTATTCACCTGTTCCACCTCGCTGAGGGCCGAGTCCCCCCCTGCACCTTCCTGTGCAGATCTACCATCCGCTCCAAAATCCCCACCTTCCCCGCGCATGGGGGTGCCAGCCTCCGACTCCTTCTCCTCCTCGATGCTGCAGGGCGCCCCGTTGATCTGGCGCGAGACAGCCATCTCCATGCTGTGCTCGGCCACTGGGGTGGGCAGGACGCTGTCGGAGGGGCTGTAGGCCTCATCTGAGATCACCGCAGTCCTCTCACTGGCATCTGTGGCCTGGCTCCGGGACCGTGGTAGAAAGGATTCCCCATGGGACACTGAACGCACCGGCGTAGAGTGGGCACTGTCACGCAACGACTCCAGACCTTGTGGAGTGGTTCAGGGAGGAAGAGGAGGGAAACGGGCAGGAAGAAAAAGGAATATTACACCCTTTTTAAAGCATGAATCAAGATAAATAACATAACATGACGTGGCCACTCGTACTCTATGCTAGAGTGACATTCACAAAGAGCTTTCTATATTAGTTGTTTTGAAAGCATGTATAAAAATTAGGGCTTAACAGAATTATAATAAATTAACTTTGCAATATCTTTTTTTCTGCGATTTATATTGCAATGTGGAAAACACAGGAAAAAAAGTATGAATAGTTGTTTCTTAATTAACTTTACAAATAGGCTTATGTGTTACAATTGTGTTTACATGTAATCTACCATTTCTACCTATATTAAAATGTGTGATGAATCTACTTGGTGGACGACAAACAGTCATGGAAAATGAGAACTTTGTGAGTTTTCTTCTTGTGTTGTGCAGCAAAAAAGTTGCAACATGATGTATTTAAGTTCATTGACCCTACTTGACATTGTGTGTCCTGCAATATGACTATTGCACATGATAAATTGCAATGTTGATGCTGAAACAATATTTTTAGCAGTCTTAGTAAAGATGCTTAATTTTTGTAACTCATGACCTCAAACACAAATGCAAACCACAAGTGTTTCTGGAAACAACAATCACACATCCATACATCTGTCCATACTGGCAAAGAAAACAGCTCCTTCCAATGTAAGAGATGATAAATGAAATTCACACTGCTCGTTTTGTGCAAAAAAGCATTACAAAGTTCATCATAAGGCTTCAAGTCTTAACCAAGTAGGTTTCCTACTATGTGGGATTATCTCTCCACCACAGGACCAACGGCAGCAACCATAAATTGTTTCAATGTACATACGGGTGTGTGTGTGTTATTATTTTTAAAAATTTTAAAAATCTGAAACTTTCCTTTAATGTCAGGAGCAAATTTAAAATCATCCTCACTCCATCAGCACCAAACAGTCTAAAGATTTTTTATTAATTGGATCAACCCAAAATGAAAAGGCAACAAAATATTTTAATTTACAAGTAGGAGTAAGTTATTTGGATAAAATCTTATATTACAATATGCAGTATGTAATGTAATGTAATATCATGGTAAAGGGTAAAAAAATTAAAAATCCTGATCTGTAAATAGCAAGCATTGATTGTCTGTTTTGAGTATTTCTACCAGATCAAACACTTAAAAATGTCAAAATACTTCATGAAATTTATGATAAATATCTGTTTTGACTATTTCCAGCAGACATAACCCCTAAAAATATTGAAACACTTCATTAGATTGATGCTAAAATTATACAAAAATCGAATACTGTAAACTGCCACATCAGTAGAAATGGTATGATAAAATGTGAGACAAATTTACACCTATCTAAAACTATTCAAGATTGCATTAGCTTGACATTTATGGCTTACATTTTACTGCAGCTGTACAACTATTCTGTTCTACAGTAGAAGTTACAGTACAGTATGTGAGAGGCTCACTACTGTGTATGTCTGTGAAAATGAGCTGTGGTTGAGCCCTTTGCTGACGATACCACATTCTCCAAAGCAGCAACATTACACCTTCACTATAAAGAGAGGGGATTAAAATTCAGCTTTTGATGAGGGAGCTAATCATGAAAAGGACTTTTTAAAAACTGCTGGAAAAGCAGGACGGATTATTTCCAGTTTCTAAGCCTCTGCTTGACATGAAATTTCTGTCAAGAGAAAAGAAGGAGGCATAAATGCTGGATGAATGTCAGCAGCCATCTTTACTCAGTGTTGATCCTTTACTCTGCTTCCATCAGTGAGGTAGCAAACAGAAAAAGCATTGTTTTAATTGTATTTGCATACTGTTTAGAGAATTGAATTTGAAATAGTATAACCTAACTTTAACAGTACACCATACCCCATGAAAAAATGTATACAGGTTAGAACCACATACAGCTGTTATATAATGAGTTCTCCGATCTAAAAAAAAACAAATCCACTCAGCAAAGAAGAAAAAGACCCAGAAGAAATATCAAAAATGCCTGTCCAATTACTGCAAACTCCAGGAGACTCCCCCAGAGACTTTACCTGGAGGGGTGCCTGGCTGAACGCAGGGCAGTGGTGTGCCAGGAAGAGGGGTGACGCTAGCAGACTCCTGCTGCCCTGTCAGGGCAGGGTAGAGGGGTAGGACGCCCAGGGCCTTGCCCAGCATACGAGGTCCCAGGCTTAGCACGCGAACCTTCACATCCCGGTAGCAGTGGTTGATCATACGCAGGTGGACGTTCACTCTCGTGGTGATACGAATTAAACACTTCACCATGGCTGCAGCATGCACGTATATCCCGTCCTTATAGTCCCTGTCCCGGAGTCCAGGCCACAGTCTCACTATGTGTGTGTGAGTTCTGCCTTAGTTGCATTTTGCGCAGAGGTAGAACGGTGTGTTTCTACAATCACCAGCATTGGCCTAGCCTGGTTTGGCCCCACCCATGCCAGTGACATACATGGAGCAGAAAACCCAGGTTATTTTCAGCTGGGGTATTAATACCACTGTAAGACACCCAGTCAGCACACACTGGGGGTGGGAAGCTCTTATGGCTCACTTGAAGCCACAGAAAGGGATCGTCGATATAAATTGTACGCCTGCCTCTGACCTCTATTTATCTCAGTGTATTAAGTATGTACTTGAAGGCAGGGTAAAAGAGTCCCACTGCTGCTTTTACCCAGAGCCAGACAGTAGGCCTACAGTCATCTGCTGTGTCCATGTCAGGCCACCTGTTCTCGGCCAAAAGCCAGCAGGTGGACTGAAGAAGTGACCGCAGCTTGTGCTGGCAAAAACACAAACATTCAATCACACGCCGGAGCTCTCCAGTGAAGTAGAGCCGACTGACTGACGCACACACCTGCAGAATGCCCCAACAGCGCTATAAGCATGTACTGGGCCAAATGGCTCTAGTTACAGCAAGTTTGTGTGTTGTGTGTGTTTATGTACAAATGTGTTTTTTCAAGAAGCAAATAGGACCAATGAGTCCCTGATCCCTTCAAAATGTTGTATAATAATTATGTCAAAGCGGGATCATAACTGCTTCCTGGATGACGTATTTTAATGAATGAGGATGATGAGTAAATAAATACAGTCGTTGCTGTAAGGTGTCTGAGGAATGTCTTGTGGAATCACACATTTAGCCCGCAACACTACCATCAGTGGGGGATATGTGGCTTAGCTAAGCATGGTGTTGAAGCTCAGTTCTTACCCTCCATGATGGATATGTGCACAGCCCTCCGACGGGTGCGCGGGACACTGCTGAGGCGGGGCCCATGGGTGATGGATGGACAACTTCTGCTGGGCACGAGTCCAGCCCTGGAGAGGCAAACACAGACACAGATGCACAAACATCACTGCACAGAGAGACTGCTACGAGTGGAGGTAACTCACACTGCAGCCGGTAGGTGCTGCTGATATTATGACATCTACAGCAGATTGGTGGGAAGAAAATTAAAGAATGATCTGATTAAGAACATTCTGACCTCTCCCGAGTTTACAACTCTACCTGTGTATTTCTGGAGGTTCGCGTTTGATTTTGGCACTCTGCTCCATCACCTCTTTTGCCACACGTCCACTGTTACAAAGCACAGAGACGATGCTCAGGATGAGTTTTATACACACATACACACACACACACACAGACACACACACACACACACACACACACGACCAGGTACTCTAGTTTCACCCAATGCCATGAAACCCATCGCTGCTGTGGATCAGTACAGTACATGAACATCATGACTGAGTTAACCTGGTGAATTCAGCTATCAGTAACTGATTTACCTCTAGCCAGATAAATGCACACACAGACTGACAGGCAAAAACATCAAAAAAAAATTTAATTAACTGGGGTTATGATTTTAATTCAAGTCTAGCCTCCATATCTGGATATTATAAGATATTTTAATGTAAAAATATTTTCCGTTCTTTTAATCTCAGCCTCTCAGGAGTCAAACATGACTGTTTCCTTCTTCAAGGGGAAGATAATCAAAATTAAGAGCATGATTTTCAGTGTTAACTGCTGTGTTTTTGAGATATCCATGTCTTTCCACCACCCCACTAAGGGCTATTTCTTTCATATAAAGTAGTTCCGATGAAAGCAGCAAAGTTTGTGAATCGTCCGAGGAAATTCAGAAAATTGTTTCTGCCAACTCAGGTTAAAATTGTACATGTATTTGTTTGGTGGATGTTGAGCACTACAAACAAAATTTCACTCACCCACAGAGGCAAAACAAACTCTCCGTAAAGCTAGATACCACTAAAAGTAAGTGAGATCATTTTCTATAATTTGGATGAAATGATCCTTAATTAAAGGAGAATATGTTGGCCACACTACAGGTTTACAGCTAACACAAGGTGATGATGCCTCACGTGATCGTGTCCCCTTCATGATGCCCTCTATCCTGTGAGGTGTCAGTATTATCCTCCGAGCAACAGCAGAATGACGTTACAGCACAGAAGGCCATGGGGCCACGACTCCTGGGAGCACATCTCTTTGCTCCCAGCTGGATTTGTTTTCGCAGTGTCCTCCCCTCCCTGTCATCAGTCACACTGTCATGTACAGTAATGCACTCTACCTGTAACGGAAACGGCTGCCCTTGAAGAACAGGTTGCTGCTGGACACTGTGCGAACCTGACTTGACTTCTCATGCCTGATGGAGGAAGAAAAAACAAGAGGGAAATGAAGCCTGCTGCACATAAAGGAAGGGGAGCTAGTAACATGAACAAGTATGAAAAACAATTCCCCACTCATTGTCGTAAGAATGTGCTCCAGGATGATGGATCAAATGCAGTAGTATTAAATAATGCATGCCCTCTTCTTGCACTATAGGCACTGCATCGTAGTCACGACTCCATACAGTATTCAATATGTTTACATTGTCATAGTAAGTGTGACATTAATGTTTAATGTTTCATTTTGCTTTCAAGGGATACGGTGTGCTTCTCTGACAGACATATCATCTTTATCACATGTCCTCTTGCATGTTAGTTTCCCAGACTCCTTATTACAAGAGGCTGATAAAATATTATCTGCCACTTCAGAGAGTCATCAAAAGGTCACATCATATTAACTCCATCACTGCTCTGGCCTTCCTATGCCCCCTCTCTTTCTCTCTCTCCATCTGCTCACACCTCACATGCACCCTCCATCACCTGAACCATAAGCCCAGATCATTACTACACCACTCCCGGGCCGCTGAGCTCACTGGCTGCGTGTTCGCTATTTTATTTGTAATCACTTTTTCTGAGCAGAAGAGAGCAGAGGGGACTCGCACCATTATTCATGGCTGAGAGAGGGGAGCCATATCTCATAGAGAGTGCTGAAGCGCTCGCAGTCTCGTGCCAGTGCACACTCCTTCGCTAAAGGTCAGAGGCATCTCACACCTCATTTTCCCGCTGACAAACAACCCAGAGGAAAGGGCCTTTAAGGACAACAAGGTACCGTGACGGTGACCTGGCCCTCGGTGCTCAGAGATACGGAGCAGGTAACTCCATCATGACAGTTGGCTTGAGGGGGGAAATGGAGGAAACACACAGACTCACTTATAGAAAGCTTGGTTCTCCACTCCGCACTTCCAAAGGTGCTTGCACGCCTCGGGCGTGGGCGCAAAGTATGTCAAGATGATCTTGACGTCCTGCACGTTGAAAATAAGAGAACATGCAGGACAAATATAACAAACTGAGACAGAAAACCTCTCTGTACTGCACATTAGAACATGCTGAGTTCACTCCCGCATCCAACAATTCATGCTCTCACCTCTCTCTGATTTGCATATACGTGGAACGTCTTGCCTTCGAACTTCAGTTTGGTCACCTCGTTCCTGTCCAGGGGAGAGCGCAGCAACAGTTACAGATACACTGAGTCGGAACAGAAAGCCACAGCCTCTTTAAATATTCATGACAAAACACTTTGAGGTCACATAAACAGCCATCGAGATCAATGTTTTGCTGGCAAAACAAATAAGGGATCAAATCCCCTGCAGACATGGAGAATGGAGCGAAACCTGAGTGCTGCTGAATGCAAACAAAACTAGAATAAAGACTGCAAACAAAGCAAGTCTGTGAGAGGAACATCTCTTTAAAGCAAATGTTACATTGAATACATGCTGTATACATTTTCAGTTCATCAATAAAGAACTCTGCTGAATTCAAGTAGTAGAGACGACTGGTATCAAGCTATTGTCTTGGTGTAGCTGGTATAATTAGCCATCTGTGCAGATGCTACTGTAGCTGCTAGCTGTGATCACAGGTAGAGGCAGATGGATGAGCTTAGTTGACTGTGATTGTCCAACCAGCCGTAGTGCACTTGCTGGTTTTTGCAGAGCACCCTGCATTTAGAGCATCTTTTTTAATTTAGGAAAAAGACAAGGCCTGCAGGAAAGTTTTTGGTCTATTTACATCCTGCAAGTACTCGATGAGTGTGCCGTCTATGGCTGCAAGTTAGACTCACCATTTGAAAAAATGAACTCTCCTGTTTCCCTGAAGCACCACAAAACCAAATGGTGTGAAGGCGAGGAAGGCTGGGTTCCCAGACACATCCTGAGAGTCAATATCAAGATAAAACACAATTTAACACAATTCAAACCCAGATCAGACATGTGTTTCAGCATGAGGCTGTTGAAATATTCAAGTTGGACAGATTTTATGAATGTTTGCAATCTAAAAATAGTACAGCAGTGCTTAAAAAACCTTGCATGGATGCGGATCAACACCATATGTCTCCAGCATCTGGGCTTTCTGCAGGAAATTTCGCTCTGATGTTTCAGGTGTCTGTCCACTGGGGGGGAGCAACAAAACACAAAACATCTGTGTCAGTCCATCATAAGCACTGAAAGGTCCTGAAAGGCAAAACACTAAAACCAATTAATTTCCATTGATGTGATGAACCGATTTAGAGAGACTGAGAGAGAAGTTATCGAACGTTAACATCAAATGAGAGAAAAGGGAAATAATAAATGCACTAATATCTTTAAATAGTATAAATTGTTTATCACAGGTTCACCTGTTAGTTGGTGGTGAAGAATGGAGAAACCACTAGTGGGCAGCAGAGCCTCATGCTGTTTGTCTCTCAGCTCCTCCAGCATCAAACTACAGCATCAAAACTGTATATGTTTTACTTTTGTCTTAATGTAGTGCAATTAAGAATAAGTTGGTCACCAGTGGATGAATGAAACACTGCATCAGCTCACTGCTGTCTGTGGAAGTGGTGTGTGTCTGCGTGAATGTGTGCATGGACCTGCTCTACCTGATCACATTCATAACTCTGCTCAGCTGCTCTTCCATTTGAAGCTGGGGCGAAGACCCATCACTAATGATTGTAATGAAAGGCAGGCTAAGAGCCTGAGACAGTCTGAGTTATTTGAGATGATAAGGGAGGAGAGAGTGCTTTTCTCTGCTATCTGCTCAAATAAGTGACAATAATCTCCCTGGCCAGCCCAGCACAGACAAACAGTGCCTCGTTACTGCAGTCACTTACATAAATGTCAGACAAAGTGTGGTGTTTGTTCAGCATGTATGAGCCCAGGATCTGCAGGTATGTGAAAACAATAGAGGCTGATAACGGCGGTGCAGTTTTATATTTTGGTTCTTACATCAGCTCCGTCTTGTGTATGTCTGCAATCCGGCGCTCAAGCTTCTCTGAATGTTTTGGAAAGAACTGGAATTTGGAGCTGTAACCTTCCGGATGCTTCCCAGGGTCGTAATCACCGATCTCAGCTGGAGGATGGATCGGAAAAAAGTTCAATGTTAAACACATTCACAAACCTTCAGAGCAAATACATGTTAAAATGGTGCCAGTGGAGACAAGCTGAACATGTCTAGGATGGTTAGTGTTCCTTCATGCCACATGCACTGAACCCCCTCGGATGACCCTGATGCTGATTTCTCTCTGCAAGGAGAAGCTGACCAGGCAGCCTGGGCATCTTTAATTCATCAGCCCCTCCTCCATAGGACAAGCCTCTCCTCTCCTCATTCACTGTGCTTTCTGTGACGCTAACTGTGCCTCGTGTTTTTTTGTGTGTGGTGAAAGTAAGATGCCAGAAAACCACTTCAAAGTCGTTATAATTGGCCACGATTTCATATCTGATGAGCGTAAAAATTGCTTATTACACATGCAATTTGATGTGTGAATTTAAGAAAACACTCCAGGCATATTCTTCGAGGAACGCTCGACTGTACATTCTCACTCTATCAGCTAATTCAGTTTATTTGCACATAAATATGTGCTATTCATACAACTGGTGAAATACAGGGCATGGTAAGACGGAGGTCTCGAACACACCACAGAGTGTTGTAAGTCATTTCCATCTGTCACCTTCCATTACCTTGAAGGATGTGGGCAGCCAGAACAGCCGCATCCGAGGTTTTACACAGGAGCCGGCCGTGGTAGAGGTCTCTCTTAATTTGCAGGAAGACAAGATATCTACAAAGAACGGACAGAGGACCGGAATACTGATGATAGTAGTAGATAGTAGCCCACGTCACACACTTATATTTCTCTATGAGCGGATTAAAACAAAAGGAAACGGCAGAGTAGAGTGGTAAAACTAAAAGGCTGGTGAATTCATGATCCCTGTGGGTGTTTTGAATATTTCTGTTTGATTTAGCTGAAATGAGGGTTATGTTTTTTTGGGGGGAAAGAGGATAGGAAGGCCCTGAGGGACAAACTGCTACTGATACTGTGCTGCACTTAAATCCTCCAGCCTAGTTTCAGACTCAGACAACCAATGTACTACTAAAGCGAGAAATTTACACTTAAACAACATCTGATGGCTTATATCATTATTATCAGAGGCAAGAACCACATATAAGAACCACATATAAGAACTCTTCTTTTGCCAAACCCCAACTGTGAACAGGAAATAAAACCTCACTTTTTGACTATCAGCAAGGCAAACCTTCTTCTATGCCATTTTCAGACAGGCTCCTGATGCTTCCTGTGCACATACTCGTGTCCAACTGGAACCAGGTCTTGATTATTATGGCTAATCATCATAGATATTATATATCAGATATTTACCCTCAGTAACAGATGTGCTGCTCAGTTGAGGATCAGTGTCAAATACATTGCATTCATGGAATTTAAGCCCATGTTGTACAGAAGGATGTTTCAGCATTTATTTGGTGTCTCCATCATTACTTGAAATTATAATTGTATATATTATAATGAACAATGCTGTCATTTTCCTTTATAAAATGTAGACATACTTTGGACCATTTCGTGAACCATGACTCCTTGTTGTTGTAAGATTCTAGCGGTGCAGACACGAGTTTAACGATATAGGTGTGAACTACCACCTCTTGGTTGTATGCCTCCATGCACCAGTCAAGGTGCAGTTAATAGCCATGTCTGTACAAAGTATTACTGTACAATATATGTAGCGACTGGCTATCGCCGGTACAAAGGCATTAATAAAATCAATAGGCAAGGAATGAGCTCATTCTTTGGCAATGTGGAACATTTTTCCTCACTGGGACACTTAAATATAATGAAGCCTCCTATATTAGGAAATCTGCCAATTTTTGGTCTACTGCATTTTCACATTAACCTAATTTCTAATCCCTGCACGAGATGAGTAGTGGGACCATCCACTGAATGAATCATGTAAGTGATTGATTGTTTACCCTCTCCCTCCCTGTGTGGTCTGCCCTCTCCATTCTCATCATCATGTTTCACTCTCTCCTGTTTGCCCCCACACCTGAGCCTTTTATTCTCCCTCCTTTTCCTTTCCACTCTCAATCAGCACCTTTTGCCCCCATCTTCCCAGTCCACCCTGTTCATTATGTACACTCGACATGTGGTGCACATTTCATCCCATTAAACCTCGGAGAGAGCGGGTGGCCTCCTCTCCCTCTGGTCAGAGATGAATATATCAGTAAACTGTACATGCACACACATATGCCTGCTGGCTATTCTCAGCATCATCTCCAGGCAGTGTTTCAATTTGTATCTTCATTGTTCTGGAAAATTAATTGGAAAAATATTATGACAGGACCCTAATTATGAGGCATTATCATAGAAAAATGTGTGCATTTATGCATAAAGATCTGACATGCTGATTTGAACGTTCTACACAATATATCTTTGTATAAACTTTTACATTCCTCTTCCTCCTCTTGCAAACTTTGTTCTGTGTAATATTTATCACAATGTTTTAGGCAGTGACATACTCAGGAATTTTAATCATGAAGCCCCATAAATCATGTTTTAGCAAGAGACATGTTTGCTGTTTAAGATTTTTACGGCGTAACCTTTACTACAGGCAAATTTTGAAAAAAAGGGCAGAGCACAGCAGCTTTTCAAAGACTTGTCAAACGATGGCAGCCTCTCCATGAAATATTAGCTCCTATTCTTGACTGGTACAGTGATACAGAGGTAAGCTGCACAGTCCTTATCCACTCATGAAGTGAAAGCAACAAGAGTTCTTACCGTGTGATTTCCTCCTTCAGAACTGCAGGCTCAGGTGGGTAGAACTTCACTCTCAGACACATAGTGAAAGGAGGTTGAGCTGGAGAAAACAAACACATAACATTTAAGAAATTAAGATATCAAACAATCAATAGGATGTTAGGGCAGCAAATGGTCCTCTACTTTTCCTTTCCTTGCATGTTTTTAACCTTTATTTATGATGTATTATACAGGTGTTATACAGTGGCACTATTTATTGGTGGATGTTTACTGTACCATTTTGTGCATAATTATTATGTTGCATTCAGAAATGTTTAAAGACATGATGTTTTACTTTATTTCTAAGGCGCCTTTTTAACATTTGGCCAAGGACAACAGATGAAAAAAACTTCTGTCTTGCAGTTTCCATTGATCGATGTGTATCATCCCTGTCAAATGAACTACTGCAGCAAATAAATAAATGATATATTACTCTATTTTTCTCTCTGTCAATCATTTACTCTATAAAATGTCACGAATGATGAAACTCGCCCATCAAAAGGTAGAGAATGCAAACATCTTTGATAATGGTTAACAGGAGTATTGAACAGGTTGCATTTGTAGAAGAAATGTTCAGATCACTTACTTGAATCACAACAGCATTAGAATAGTGTAAACATACTGCTTTTAAATGAATGCATTCCATCTATATTAGTAAGTAGTAAGCGCAGAGGTATTAACAGTAAGATATACTAAATATCAAAAATAAAAGTACCTGTTATGCAGAAAAATGGCCTCTGTGAGTGTTTTATTCTTATACAGCATATTATACTGCTAAATTATTTCTACTGCTGCAATTGTAGTGTTTGTAAGCAGAAACTAACATTATAGTTAATTAAGGTGGAGCAAATCTTAACTTCTTTATAAACCTTTGGATAATTCAGTCTAGAACAATGCATCATATTTAGCGTCCTCTTCTGGGGCAGTGTGTAAACTGTTATTCTGCTAAATGAATGGAGCAAAAAGCATATTGTAGTGAACAAAAGCATAAAGTGGCATAGAATGGAAATAGTCATGTGAAGTACACGTACCTCAAAACTGTACTTTAGCACGGCTCTTGATGCTTGAGCAAATTAGTGACATTACACCATTTGAGAAGCTGTAACCTGGAAATGTTTGGTGTTTTCATTGGATAACTGACTTAAATGATTGGTCAATTATTAGTCTTTGTGCTGTTTAATTTCTCTTTATATTAAGACATTCATCAGAGCAGACCTTGTGTTTACTATGAAAGGTTTAATCGTCTAAAATTATAAAGTGAAACTCAAAAATACTTACATTTCATTTGCTTTGCAATTGATTTTGTGAACTCCAACCAGTGCTGCATTAGAAAAAACAGATACATGCAGTAATTAAATGTTAGAAAAAAGAAGAAAAAAAACTCGCTCAGTTATCCACACATCAAATCATTTAGCTGTCCTTCTCAACATCAGTTGTCAAGATGCTCAGCTGTTACTACTTACTGGGAAAACGTGTTTGAGCCACGTATCCTGTTACAACAAACCTTTTGGAGCAATATGTAATCTACAGAGTTTTTATTTGAAAATCTGACAGCGGACGTGTCTTGTAAGCGCATGAAAGCTGTCATACAGGCTCTTTGGCTCTATGGCCAGATTCAGATTTTCTCCATCTATCTCCCAGGTTGCATTCTCGCCAAATCAACCCACCCACAGCAGCAACCACCAGATTAATCCTGAGTGACAGCATAGGAAATGCAGCATCAGCAGGACTTGGCTCTTGTCTGCAGGACTACAACATGATCTGTGAACATGTGAATACTTCATGAATCAGGCAGCGCTCACTGGAGCGACCGTCAGACTGAAAGCTGGCGTGAATAAGAGAAAGCATAGAACACAACTTTTCAATCTGGACCACGGTCTCATTTTTCCAACTAAATCAAAGCCAATCCATTTTTAAATCATAGACAGCCATATGATTTTTTTATACACACAATGAAGACAGTCCTGTGTGTTTGAAGTCATTCTGAGTTCACATTCAACCACTTCTACTTTTAAAATATTAGATGTTGATATAATACGGCAGATTTCAAATAAGCCTCTAGGCTCTAGCTTTGAGGCCCACTGCTGATAATTAATGGAATAGTTCAACAGTTTGGGAAATAGTTAGAGGGACAGAGATCATAATGATATAAGCAGGGAGAAATAGTTGGTCTGACTCTCCCCTTTAAATTTCACACATTTAACATGCTGTATCTTTTTTTTTTAAAATCCAGACACCAACAGAAATGGAAAAACTCCTCAAGAAAGCAAAAAAAAAATGCATTGTAGAATGAGAAAAACACTTTAGTATACTTTAAATAACGTTTGTGTAAAGCATTGTAAAGCAGTGCTATCTCAGCTCACTTTAATGGTTGTGATTTATTTCAGAAACTGGATCTTAATGGTACAGTGTACTTTTGAATGGGTTTGATGTTCAAATACAGGCTGTAATCGTATTAAAAATATCTAATATTAGAGAGATAAATGAAAAAAATGCACATAAAACAGCACACAAACACTGACCCGCTGCTTGTCTGGATCCACATATCTGATGCCGAAATAGTCTTTCTCCAGCAAGTTGAGATGGTGGCAGATGAGGTCAAACAGATACTGTCCCTTTGCATCCCGCTGTAATAGAAGAGAAGGAAAACAAACAATTCAACCAGCATGTCCACAACAACAACATTCTGGGACAAGAAAAGATTCAACAAAAAAAACAACAACAAGAAAACACTGCCTGACTTCAAACATAAGAAATAATTCCTGACGGCAGAAAGTAATTCAAATTTTTAAAACCCTGCCAGAGATTTCAGATTCATCCAGTATTAATACACAGCCAGAGTCATCTGAAGTGTCTGGAATAAATCCCCGTCCACACTGAAAAGAGGAGATCAAAAGAGGATGGATTAATTATACTGCGGGTTTTACTAATACTCTGCATTCTGAAGCTTCCTTTACAGAATCATTTGACTCTACAGAAGAACCGAGACAAGCCTGGATGTCCTCCACTGTGTCCAATACCTATCTGATAGCCTCCTCCCTATTCACAATGATGTGTTCACATTAACACTGTGGATTGAGATCAGACTGTAACAGATCATGTTGTAGAGCTCCAACAATAGCACATGATGAAATAATAACATTTTACTAAGATCCCATTCTTTCCCTGTCTTAGTATTACTGAAATACCACACTATTATTATTATTATTATTATTACCCAAATCAACTATCAGATACAGGAGTACAACTTGTACAAAACACTACTGCCAGGATTATCATCATATCAGCCCATACTCATTTCATTATGTTGGCTCAGTCTACAGTCTATCCTATTTTTAACATATAAAATATTACGCAGAGTTGCACCATCCTACGTATCACCTCTAGTCACTCCTCACATACTGTACTCCTCATAGGGCTCCACCATCACAAAGTCTCCTGGCTATTCCAAAAATAAATAAGGCATCAGTAGGTGGCAGAGCTTTCTCTTACCAAGCTCCTCTTCTAGAGAATCCCACTCTGATCCTAATTTTAGAGACTAGCAAAAGTAAACTCAAAACAAATCTATTGACATCAGCCAGTATCATTTAGTAAAAAACTAGTTATCCAGCTTATATTACTATTATGCATGCATGGTTACATGCAACACATTTTGATATACTGTATGTATGTTTTTTTTATTAGTATTCACAAGTGAATGTACCAAAAAAAATATATCTGTAGTATCTAGAAATAGATAACTGATGGTTGGCATTGGAAGCAAGATTATTAGTCTTGTTGAGAATTTTCCCGATTTTTCTGATGTAAATCATCAAACTTTTATCATTCTAAGCTGCATTTGAGCTCCAACAGTTTTATGTACATACTGAGTATTGCTGTATTTTAGACAACTTTGAAATTGATTTTTAGATATTTCAAATGCCATCTTTAAAATGTTTCTATGTGGTTTCTCTCACATTTATTATTATATATTTTGCTAATGCTGTTAATTATTGATTTATTTTGTGTACAGCCCTTAAAGATATACTTTGGGATATTGGGTTATAATAAACTTGACTTAATTTAATACTGTTTGAGGTGCTGCACATCATTCACTGTTGAGAAACTAAAAGATGACAGGTTCCCACTGGGAGATTTTTTTTTTACGAGGGATGCAGATAAGCACACAGTGATGATTACAACTGGAAGAAAAGCTGCGTAGAGAAATAAATGACAGTCCTTTTACTGATCAAACACTGTGGAGGTGCCACACTGCAAATCAGTGTCAGTCAGGAGCTGGGATCACGTTTGAGTGTGATGTGATAGACTGAGCAGTCATGCAAATTATCCAAAAAGTCAATATGAAAGCCTAAAACATTTAATTAAATTTTCAAGCTCGGGTATCATATACTTACAAGTCGTTCAGGAGGAACTCAAACTAATTCTAATTAAATACATAAAACTCTGTGACATTTCAGCATCTTCACTTCTGTGACATTCAATTTTGGCACATTTCTAATAAATGTGATTAGGTAAGAAGGTGGGTGTGATTATCAGTATCATACTGTCAGTATGCTGGGAGTCAATTAAGCTTGCAGCCTTTCCCTTAAACTGTCAAAATAAATGCAGGTTTCAGCTGGGAATCAAACCTCAGAGTCTTTCCTTTTTTTAATTTATTTATTTATTTATTTTTACCTGTCCTATCCAAGTCTGGATGCCTTGCAGTGCCAGATAGATTTTTCTCTGCAAAGGAGTTTATCATACTCCTACTGTCGCATAACTGCATTTTTATTTATTATTAAGTTAGACGAGGTGAACAGACCGAAGGGGGGGGTGGACAGTAGAAAGAAAGGAGAGATGTTGGGAGGACAAGAGAGGAGGAGAAAGAGAACAGCAGCGATACAAACAAACAACAAACAACAAAAAATTAAAACAACAACAACAATCACAGCAGTGACATATATACCATGACATCAACATTATACTCGGTATAGACAGTATAACCGTATTAACCTTACTGTGCGTGCGTGTGTGTATGTGTGTGTGTCAGTTGTGTATTCGTGTGTTGCTACAACGTACGTAAGCAACCTCAAACAAACCTCAGAGCCTTTCCAATACAAACCAAATTATATCAGTAGTATAAAGCAATAAGGTGTTGACAACGCATGCTTGATCAAATTATTAGTCCTGGTTAGCAATTCTTTGATTTTTTTTTCCTGATCTGAATTATCCAGTTTTGCTCATCTTGTACATACAAATGTAACCCAGATTACATTACTCAAACAAATGCATTCAAATCAATACAAGCCCTGTTGATGTCCATGTTTAAATCAGGTTGGCTGCAGTGTGACGGGCAGGTCTCAGCCCCTCATCATGACTCGTGAGAAGGGCAGCAAAGGTCAAGGTTGGACAGCACAGTCAGCCGTCTCCCTCCCTCTCCTCTCTGCTCAGTTACCCAACAAGTTGAAGTGTCTCTCGCAGCACTCTTCTCCATGTCATTACTTAGGCTGCGGATAAAAGACACTTCATTAGGACAAATGTATGTCAATGCTGGGCTTGTCCCTTAACCGCTGTGACCAAATGCTCGACTACTGGAGCTAACTGACCTTTCTGCAGAGAGACTGCAGGGCTTCATGGATGCTCAACACTGTCACTTGGAGATAATTCCCTCGCTGTAACATTAGTAACCATTTGGACATCCCTCCTAACTTACAGGCCTTGATAAAACGAAGAAGCAAGGATCCTTGTGGCGTGCTCTTTGAAGGATCACACATGCATACACACAAATAAAATAAAGATGAATGGTGATTTTTTTTTTTTTTATTCGATTAAGGAAACAACATTTTCAGCTGTATTTATCCTGGGGAAGGTGGATTTCTTTGTCAACTATACATGTAAATGTAAAAAAAGAAAAATACAATAAAGACAAAATGAGAGCACAATGAACCCAATTAAAAAATGTTTGTTTGTGTAAAACGTGCTGCTTCCTATGTTTTATCATTGAGGACCCTGCTATAAGGAGCCACAGGGAGCAACAAAGCCTCCCACAAAATAAAAAAACAGTTCTGTGTGAAGAGGACACACTGAGTCAGAGAAGACATCTGCTCTTTTGTTGAAAGGAAAGAGCAACCCCCCCTCCCCTTGTACCGCTGCTCCGTCTCTGGCCCACACCGAGCAAGGCTGCATTATTCCCCTGCTGGTCTCTCTAATTACAAGATTGAGGTGATTGCAACAGAGAAAGGAAGTCCTGAAATTTCTTATTAACACTAATTATTCATCACCTAGATTCACATCTCAATATAGCCTCCTGTAGGGCTATATTGCCTCAACAAAAGGTTTTATTAGTTTTAAAGAAGTTTTAATCCAACCAGGTGACCATGAGTGATCCTATTTACAACATTCAATGTTCCTCTGTTGAATGTGTTGAATAAAGAAGCACAGGCTCAAACCTTATGTCACCTCCCGATGGAAAAAAGTTAATAAAATGTGAGAAAAGATTACAATGAATTGTGAGAACGCAAATCTACCAGATAGAGAGTCACCTGTGGCCAAAGGTCCCTGTGACACAGAAACTCATTAAAATAATGAATCTCAAGCAGGAAGAGATGTCGTTCTATCGTTCCTAATCATTTCAGCAATGAAGAGAAAGCTCAGTCCTTTTCTGAAAAGATTTCATCAAGACTTCAATGTTTGTCCGAGTTCACATGTTTAGTCTCTTGCTTGATTGTTATGGTCTTTGTCAGAAACGTCCTTTTCATGCATATTTCCATAAGAATTACATAAGAAATTTAGTACATTAAAAAAGTGGTTCCCGCTTTATCTTTTATTTATTTCTTTATCTATTTATTTATTTTTGTTTTGTTTTTCAAACCCTCAAAATTATCTTGTTACCCGTGTGACATTCTATCGTCACCTGGGAATCTGGGAAGGGAATTTTTCACTGATATCTGATATTCCACATCGATTATTTTGACACACAAAGTAATCAATAGATTAATAAACTAAATAATCAATAACAAAAATAATTCTTAATTATTTTATAATTATCTGAATATAATATAGCGATGGGATTGTGAAAAAATACATCCATTATTATTACATTCCATCCTGCACCTTTTGAATTTAATCTATTAAATTCCAGTAGGTTTTCATTTATTGCATTTCATCTTTCCTCCCATGCCTGTTATATTTCATATATATTCCACTTTTCATCAAGAGACAGTTTATCCTGCAGGCTGTCCTTCAATCAGCAACGGGTCAAATACACAATATAATTTTGCCTGTTTTTATCCACATGATTTTCTCACACTGTTTGATTCACTGATGTTGAACACTGTGGTTCTCTAAAAAGATGTAACTGATGCCTCATGCATAACAAAGATTCGATGAAGCATCTGTCTCTATTAATTGTTAGGCATTTTTATGTATGCTTGAAATAGTTAGTGACCAATTAAGTCTAAATATTGTGATAAATGTGTGGCTAGTGGGATCCATGGTTGAATCATACACTCTGTACATGGTATGTTTGCATCTCTCACACAAGACACAAAGGAATTAAAAAGATATTTCTGAGTCTGACATGTCTGACTAAAAACAACACAGTGGATCTCTTACTTCCCAAAGAGCCCCCTGCGAGTGTACAGTTGACACTTTCCTTTCAGATTAATCATTAAAATGGTTTCCATGTCAACGCAGGAGCACAGACCATTAATAAAAGATTGTATCACTTTATAGGAGGAGAGGGAACATGATGCCATTGACTGTGAGGTGACTGTATGTGAGCAGCAACATAAAGCTAAAGGTACCTCGAACCCTGAGGGGATTTTTTTTTGCTTTCATGAGCAGATTACTTTCATTTGTCCCAGGAGACTGAGCGATTGCACTGGTTAAAGTGTCAGAGCGATTCAGTGTCCTGATCGAGCTGCATGGAGTTCAAGTTGTGACCCTACCACTTCAGCCGGGACTGGGAGCACACAGGGGACAACCCACAAACACTTAGAGTTAATGTGAAGCTCCCTTCATGGTACATGGTAAAATCCAGTGTGTAACGCTAGCAGCTTCAATAATATATTAAAGGTGTAAACATATCACATACAATAGTAATATTACTGTCACCAATCGCAATTGAGGACGCCATGATTATGAAGTCAAGTCGGGAACTGAATTTCTGCACGAGTTTCAGAGCAACCCAACCATGCCTTTAAATCATGTTGTCAGAGTTGGGGCTCGTATTTTCCCACTTTCCTATGTGTCATGAACACAGCATTAGTCCAAGAGAAAGGGAAGTGATTGCCCTTTCAAGACAGGAGCACTGCTTTATTAAATTAGCGGACATTATTATTGTGGCTAAATTATTAAAAACAAAAGGAGCACATGCTGACACACAAAGGTTGAGCTCTTTTCTGTAGTATTAAACTTATGAGAGAAGTTTAAAATCTATCCCCAAAAATCAGTACAGTATTTTAAACCACTGCTTTAAATCTTAGAGCTGTTAACAATAAAACTGCTACATGTGCTGCATTTATAGGGTTAATTCTCAAACAGACAACATTAATGCTTTATACACATGTCAAGATAACACCAGCTGCTAATGTGGTGAAAACAAGAAAGCTTTTTTCTTTTTTTTTTAGTTATTTTTGGGGCATTTTTGCCTTTAATGGGATAGGAAAGCTGGAGATATCTCACAGGAAATAGGGAGAGAGAGTGGGGGGTAGACATGTGGCAAAGGGCCGTGAGCGGGAATCGAGCCCGCGCCCGCGACCTTATACAGGATAAGCGGTAACAGAAATTGAATGAATGAATGAATTTGATGTCATATGGTACTATTTAGTGCACCCTGACAGAGATCTTAAAGAAATGGTGAGGTCAAACACGCAATGAAATAAAATCAAGTGAAATGGCATATCTCTCAGGTATGGAACTGATTGATCAGCATATGTCATTGCTGCATTAGCCCAATGGCTGCTCTTAAATTAGCAACTGTGAAAAATGTGGGCGATTGAAGAAGACACAGAAAATCTAATAGATAGTGAAAGCATCACTATCATCAGTCATAAAATACGGATGCTAAAAGGGTGAGACAAGATTGATATGACAAATGTCTGAGCGTCGCCTCAAGGAACAATAAAGCAAAAAGAGCAAAGTCACATTATAATATTTAACCAACACTGATTTTAAACGTCTCAAGCAAGTGTGCACAATATTTAATGCACCAAAGAAACGGACTGGTTTACTGGCATTCACTCATATGTTCGTGGAAGACGAAGGTGTGAGAGAGAGAAACCAAAAAAAAAAAGGGTCATCAAAACATGATGGGAATGTGGAAGGATTTGCCCCAGAAATGTAAGGAATCAAGAGAATAAGTACAGTAAAAGAGAGCTGTGGAGAGAGCGGTATGGATAATTGATTCATTTGAAGCTTCTCTATGGAAAGTTTGACGGGAGACGAGTTAGAATTAATGATTAACAGAGAAATTCGTGGGAGAAGATTTTGTTTTCAGTTAAATGCCACATCGTCTTCTCAGGACTGCTCAGTGATTTATAATTGATATGTTTAGCTGCAACCCTGCCTGCAGACCTGTCTCTGAGAAATAATGATTAGATACAACAAAATTTGCAAAAGCATTGAAGTTTATAAGGGAAATGCAATGGCAACCAATTATTTTTCTATTATCGTGATGAGGAAATACTGTTTAAATTAATTTAGGAAAAAAAAACAACCAATGTTTCCCTAACCAAAGTGCTTTTGTTGCCTAAACCTCACCATACTGTAGACTGTGGACTGAACTTGAACCATGGCATCTTTCACTTTTGTCTGACCACCTCCGAAAAGGAGGGAAAGTAGTCCAATTAAATGTGGTGCGATGATGTAAAGAACTGTAAAACACAAAGCAGCAGTAAGTCTTTTAACTGCCTTCACTACATACAGTATTTGGAACAACTGTTACACCAAACAGGCCTAACATTACATTAGCAAAGTGAGGCATCATGCTTTCTAGTGGATGCACTGCATGCATGCAAATCTTTTCGAAAGCTATTGTGTGTGAGGTAGTAAAGGCTGGCGGTACTGTGATTAGCTATGCATAGACTGATTCATCACTTCTAAATAAGTAGCATTCATAACAGCGTTCACCGTAATTCATAAACAAAACAGTCTGTGCATTCATGAAGAATGAGATGCTAACAGAACGTACCCTCAGCACCTGGAAAGCAGCTGTAGAAGTACATTTGATGGAAAGTCATTTGTGACACATGGCTTAATGATTCTGTGTCTTCATGAATTACATTTCTCAATGACAATTTCAGTGACATTCGTCCTCCAGCCCAACAGCGATAGATTTCACTGCCTGCCTGGTTCTAATGGTTTCTGTCTCATCTCTCAGCTGCACATACAGTGATGTGGGTATATATACAGTATATATTTAGTGAGACTGCAGTTTTCTTCCTCTTTATTTTGCTAAAAAGTGTGACAAATCCCCCCCAAAACAGAATGAGGAACACATGGTGTAATGCTTCGGATTAGCATACAAACAATGCTTCATTTCTTGGCATTTGCACATCTCTGTGCACCAGTTCGTTCTCCCCCAGTGTAATGACAGGCTGTCGGTTAATGACTCAGCCCCGTTAATTCAGACTGTATCAGACCCTCAAACCTGACATCTCATACTCACAGACATAATGTCTGTTGTTTATCAATCGTCTCTGAACCATTAAAGAACTTAAGAATCAACAGGAACTATTCCCAAACAGGCAAATTGTGAGTTGCTAAAAGCTGCACTCCATGCACTCTACTAATTGGTCTCAGGCTGTAATTGATAGTGTATCTCAACCCTGGGCTTTTTTGTTTTTTTTAACAATGTGCCATATAGTTTTTGCACAGCCAGAGCAGCTGAAGCTTCACCACTGGTTCTTTCTCTCCACCCTGCCATCTCTAAAATATGTGTGGACACCCACTGAGCTTAATTGTTCCACAATACCACAACATTGTCTGCTTGGCATCATTATTAGCGCTAATAATGCGAAACCCCTTTCTTTGAGGGCAAACACTCTGTGGTTTCATCCCCCACTGACCGTACATTGATGAACTCTGGTTGTTTCCCTGTGTGAGAGTGTTTCATCTGAAGCCTCCTGTTTATCCTACTTATAGCTTTGCATGCAAAAGTATGCTTTTTGCTGCTACATAATGAATATACAGACACAAACAAAACAGATGGTTAAAGCATTGTGTGTCTCTTTCAATAAACCGCCGCTGTCAGATCTTTAATGAAGCGAGACTGCAGAAGATAGAGGGCAGAAAGACAAAGGCATTCTGGGAAGAGAATTCACTCAGGCACAGTTGGCTTTTGACTGTCAAACTGTAATTTCCCCTCTGAATTCTTTTTTTTCCCCCCCATGATTATAGAAGAGGGATATTTCCCAGCTGCAGCCTCCTATATTTGTCAAGTGAGCTGATTGAATGTGAAGTCACAGGAGAAAAGCAATGGCCCTTTTGCTATCTTATCTCAACATTTGAAAAAAAATTTATAGAATCATAACTTCATGGTACAAATATTGCATTTTAAATCTAAAGTCAAGACAGAAAATTAATTATGTTTGCATGAGTTTGCAGATTTTTCCTAAAAATACAAACAGATAAGTGTGTGTTCTGTTTGGATACCTGTGTAGAATTGTTTTGCACTTCTGAATCATTGAGTTGCAGTGAAGAAGCCTTGGGGCACCACCTATGGAAAGGTTTGTTCCTGAGATTCACTCCTCCCCTGTCACATTAAGTTAGTCCAATATGAGACTAAAACAGTCAACTTGTCTGAGAGCCTAGAACCAGTGTTGACCAGAAAGCTGATGGGCACATGACGTAGTTCGGGGGGTGTAATAAATAGCTTCAGAAGAGCAGTGTAGCTAAGATGACACCTGTTTGTCTTGTTTTATAAGAATATAAATAAGGGTGAAATTATGAGGCAGAAATTCCAGAAGATATCTTTTGTATTGGGGCACTTTCTTGACTGAATGAACTAAAATGACATTGTTTTGTATTGTTTTCTCAGGTGGGAACCAACTGAAGGAATCTGAATATCGGACTCTCAGCAAATACATTAGTCTCTAAAGTAAAAGCTTCTGCAGACCAGTTCTCCAACTTTCTTTATTATGACAATCCCGAGCTGTGCACATCATTTTGTTGAATCAGTATCATGATATGCCACACCAATCAGGTGGATGGATTATCTTGGCAAAGTGGAAGTGCTAATGAGGATTTGAACAAATTTAGGAACACAATTTGAAAGGGAAAAAAAACATTGTGTGTGCATCAGTCCGTCTTAAATACTTTACTTCAACTCATGAAAAATATGAGCAAAACAGTATTGCATTTTTATTTCGGTCCAAACTAAGAAAAATGCACATTCATCAGAAAGGTACAGTGATAAGACTGCTGCTGTAAAGTCAAAGGCAACACATTAAAGTGAGCAAAAAGAGGCAAAGGCAGCAGAATCCTTTGGAGGGAGTTCAAGCTTTTTTGTGGCTAGAAGTCGGAGGATTGATTTTTTTCTCTGACTCTGCTGATGAAGTCGTTCCCAGACCTGAAGACGACATATCCCCCGACCCACACAAACAAATTGTACAACAAATTCATCAATATTTTATTTTATATTTATTTGCACTTTGAGCTGTCTATATTTGGGTCCAGTTGTGTTGGAAATATGTGATGATGATGATGATTGTTGTTATTATTATTATTATTATTATTACTGCCCACCAATAGTACCGTACACAACATAACGATGCCAAAGATATCTGTCTGGACAAAGACATTTGAATCAGTGTCATTTTTGGAAACAATCAGTGCGAGCAGAGGAGGAGATCATTTCAGAAGAATTTCTGCTGTGTTTGTTGTAGTTTGAGGGCTCAAAGTTCCAGCTTTCATGATTGTTCTTGACAATGTCACATAAAACAGTTGCCAGAGGTACTCACTGTACAGTAAAATAGTCTGTTTAGCCCTCTTAAGTAAACCAGCGCTGCTAAAAAATGTAACAGTCATCTCAGTTTTCCTTGATAGATTTACTATAATGTGAGCGAATCTGAATATCTGTGTCTGTCTACAGTGTAAGAGCAGTAGTTGTGTGACTGGCAGACAGGCTGGCTGATTTTCTGGTGGAAAGATGCTGAGCTGGCACCCTTTGGCTGTTTTAAATATCTCATGGTAAGCAGAGGGGCCCTCCATGGTGCCATTTCACCCTTTCCATTGTAACCTGAGCCCAGAGGAAGATCACTTTCTAGTGACGAATCCAGCCATAAAAATGCAGAAAGCTGTTTGGCCCTGGGGACAAGCTGCCTGTGCACACAGGCGTGAAAGGCCCACCACTGCCCCTGTATGTCAACATTCAAATGGAGGCCCAAGGGAGATGCAATCTTCTCAATAAATGATTCAGAGAAATAAGGGCAGTAAATGAAGTCCTGAGTGGTTGGAGAGAAGATTGACTGAATTTAGTGTAAAGGAACTCTTCAGCACAGGGTGATGACATATCGAGCTATTCTATGAGACACAGGAAATGAAAATAAAATTAAGTTTGGTGTAAGGTTTTAATATTCATTGTAATTATTTTTTATGGTTTTATTCTGTGTTATAGACTTCTAGAATCTATCGGTGCTCCTATCTTACTGTGACAACAATAAAACCAGACATGTTCTCTGGAACTGCAACTATTCATCAATTAATCAAGTCGGCCCGCCCCCTTGGGGATGGTTATCAGGGGGGCCCTGTCTTCTCTGTTGCGTGGCGGGCCTTGCGCCGTGGGGTTGGGGGGATCTCGGGTGGGCGGGGTCTCCGCTTGGGCTTTGGGGGGGCTGACCTCTGGTCAGGCCGGGGGTCTGCCGTCTCCTGTCCTTCTGTGGGCCAGCCCTTGGCCGGGGGCGCTCCCTCTGTTGCCCCTGGCTGGCTTTCCCTTGGGGTAAGCGTGCGGTTCGCCCGGGGCACGTGGCCTCGGGCCCTTCATGCTCTGTGGGGACGTGGGGCGCCATGGTGGTTTGGGTCCTTCTCTGCCTACCACTGGGGGTCGGCGTGGTGTTGCAACAACCCCCCACCCCCCCACTTAAAACCACATCCAGTGACAAACTCTCTCTCACACACACATGCACACACTTTGAAAAGTGATTTTTAAAACTCATTTAAAGATGTTTTAAAAAAATGCTGCAGCTGCTTTAATGGTCGGCAGTCATATAAAGTGTGCACGATCTGAGGTGCATGGGTTTAAACATGAAAGCACTCCCTGAAGTGTCGTACTATCGGGAAGCACTGAGGTGAAATAACCTTCCAAAGTCAATGCCAGGCTCCACTATAATGGGGGAAAATTAGGAAATTATCTCATTGGTCACACATAAATGGATCACCTCCTGGGAAACAGAGGGTCATTTCAATTCCACTGAACTCTCCATATAAAACTGAGCTGTCTTTGAAAACAACAAGAGGACACTGCAGCAACTCCAATGACCTCATCAAACCCAATGTCACAACCACTTTACATATTTCTAAACATTTTTTAGGGATGCACTGATACCATTGCCAGTATCAGGTATCGGGGTCTGATACTGGGCTCATGTTCCCAAAGCGAAGCAAGCAAGTAAAATCTGATGAAAATAAAACACGTTTTGAAACGTTGGTGTTGGTGAATCCCTCATTTTTTCCAGTCCGTTAGGATCACAGCAAAAACAGATACAAAACTAGAGACTAAAGACATTTTACAATGAATAGAACACGTATCTTACTGCTTTAAGTTATATAGATTAAACAGTCATGTTGCAAAAATCTGTGAACTCTAATTGGATTGATCGAATATTATATGATGTGATATCTCTACTTTCACAAGGAGGTTTATGAGTTGGACAAAGGACAGAGCAGCTCTTATACTTACTTTTCACCATAATCTAAATACAATAGTGCACATAATCATTTCTTTTGAGACTGTGTTGATTTAATTTATTATTCACCGTGACAGTTGTGAAAAGTTTAACAATGAAGGCGAGGGCGGCTGCTGTCTGTGACCCATTGTGCTGTGCTTGACAACCAAACAGCGAGGCAGGACAAGTTAAAAAAGTGCTGTTGAGTTGTTGGCTGTGGATTTGGAGTGACAGCTTATTTAAGAGATTTACTGCAGTGTCACTGACGAGGCTTCATGGAGGTTTCCTCCTAATTCTTGACACTAGAACTAAATTGGATCCAGTGCAATTGTTTTTCGTTGATAAAAGTTTTAATGAGGACAGAAGTATAAGCTAAGTGGCCATGCAAATTAAGTCTATACCAAAACAAGGTTGTGCTATCTCTCCTTTCAAAGGATATACTACAGAACTAAATCAAACCTTCCATGTATATGTAAAACTGAAAAGGCCGGTCCTAAACAATATTTTTGATGCTTTCCACTCAGGATTTTGATCTCACCACAGAACAGAGACTGCTCTTCTTAATAAGACCTTGAATGCCATCCACTTAAACACAAAAAACGTTATTATTTTATCACAGAGCTGCATTCAACATAGTCCAACACAAGATAATATCACATACAGTAGAAACTAAAAACTTTCTGGGACAGTCCTAAACTTTTTAAAATCCTATTTGAAGGACAGGAACTGCTTTGTATGAATCGGTAAAAACACATCGCAGTCAACAAAAATGAGGTGGAGTTCCCCAAGGCTCTGTTCTTGTGTTAAGATTTACTTGATTCCACCGGCACAGATTACAGAACGCAACTAAATATTTTACCAGTTATGCAGATGACACACATTTATACAAGAATATAATCAGATGACATCTGCTCTGCGTTCATATGAGAAGATGACATGAGAAGTTTTTCAGGTAACATTTTGTTTGAGTGTTTTCACTAATATTACTATTGTAATATTACTGACTGACGACGGTGTTATTCCATTTCTGCTGCTAGAATATATGGGGATGCTATGCACTTAGCAGACACAGCAACATTTTCTGTCACGTATTGCAAAGTGTCAGAGCACAAAACAGAAGACGGACAGCGGTGACAGAAATACTGTAAGTTGCGTGGAAGTCACTTGTATGGAGTGTTTTGATAAGCTGCCATAGCGTCGGCATGTTCACTTTAAATTAGAGAGGTTCATGAATCTGAACCCTGTCACAATGGATGTCTCTGCAGCTAACCTTCTCTGGGGTTAACCACGGGGAAAACGAAGAAGAGCATAACTCAATTGGTTTGCATGGTTAATTCAAAGCTAGTATTTTGAGAGCAATCTGATTGTAGAGCTATTGCAAATTAAGCCTCTTAGGATGAATCTCCAGAAGTGGAGCAAAAAATAGAACTTTCAGAGGCAGTCGTGAGAAACCCTTTGAGCCAACGTTCAGTTTCAGTACCATGCAGCTTAGCTTGTTCTCCTCAAGGGAGATATGGTGCTGATTGTATTATGGTCCCACAGTGAGTGAAGGTTAAAAAGCTCTCAGGCAGTCACGTGGGATCAATTACCATGTGGTAAGACAGAGCAGAGATCGAACATATCTGAATGCTCTGGCAGAGAATAACAAATTGCTGACGAGGCACTTGGAGGATAAGAAAACAGTACAGCCCAGGTGATAAAGTACTGTACCCTTTCCAAAACCTCAATGACAATCAGAGTGTATTCCTCTAATAGCTTCACTCAACCTCCTAAATCTTAACCCAAACCTGGAGGAACAAACATGGTCCCTTTTCTCTCCCTGTTATTTATGCTGTGTTAAAATATTGTCCCTCAGAAGCTGATCAGACAGCAGTCGACAGTGAAAGACAGGAAGCAAGAAGAGTAGAAAACCTACAACATACAATGCTTTTTTTCAGCATTTTTTTCTCCTTATTCTCACTGCTTTCACCAGGAGCACTATTGCTGAGGGTTTAGCATAATTCTGGCGCACGCAGGCTTAAGCATTAGGTGTTAAAAAATATTTTAACTTTTCTCAAAACAGAGCTGTGCTTCAGACATAGCAACAGTGTTATCCATGAACAGCACCTCTTACAAGCTTCTCTGAATCAGAACCTTACTCTACAATGTACGCCCCTTGAATGAATGTAGGCTTCATGCAACACATACTCATTGTAAAGATAGCACTCAGTCTTTTTCAGTAGCAGAGTCGCAAATTCATCTTCAGCTTCCTCCCACACAGCTTATATAAGGTATTGATTTGAGTGTCCCAGACTTCTAATGGAAAAAAAAGAAGTGGGTAAGATGCAACTCTAAATAACTTGGAGAATGAAACATTTCAATCTTGTCACATCTTGTAGGACTCAAAATTATTGCTTTCAACCTAACCTTAAATTGGCAGAAAACTGACTTCATATGATGGGACCTCATCTCGACATGCATAAAATGTTTTTAAAAATTTTAAAAACATTTGAGCAAAGAACTGTGAATGAAGATGCAAGTGGGTCATAAGAAAAAATAAGACAAAAAACAACTTGACTGATATTTAGAAAACTCATTTGAATTGACATTCAGGAAGGAGAAATGATTACCATTTTCATACAGAGAGGTTTAACAAGAGGTACAGTAAGGTACGATCTGGCATAAATGAATTTTACAGTAAAACAGTTAAAAATGGGAGATGAAATCAGGACACCCAGAATTAGAGCTGTAACGATTAATCGATTAATTGATTAGTTGATTCCTCAAAAAAAATTGCTGCCAATTATTTTGATAATCCATCAATGATTTTCAGTTATTTTCCACCTTTTTAAATGTAAAGATTTGCTTTTCTTTGTCGGTTATGACAGTAAATGAAAGGTATTTTTGGGGGGAAATTGTGATGAGAATTGTTCAATATTTTTTGACATTTTATAGACTTAATGATTAAGAGATTGATGATGAAAATAATTAGCAAATTAATTGATGATAAAACAAGCGTTAATTGCAGCCCTACCCAATGTGAGACTGAAAGATCATAACCCGCGAATGCCTTGGTCGAGAGAGCAACATTTCAAATGGGGAAGATAATCAAGGTAAAAGACAAAAACCCGTTCACCTGCAGCTTGTTAGTTGGCGCAGAAAACAACCAGTCTACCATGAAAACTTCTGCTTATGATCTTAAAACTGACCGACACTGAGCTATTGTGTAGCTTTGACACACTGCTATATAGAAAACTGTTGGGGGCATCATGGAAAAGAGAGTTTTTTTTAGTTTACAATTAAAGATGCTGACAGGGATGAGGGTGAGTTCAGTGTAGTCTATCCAAAACTATGCTTTCAACACAAGAAATACAGTATTAGGAGTTTAATTAATTGAATGTTCTTAACTGCAAAGATGTATTTTTTTATTTTAATTATATCATTATATAAGTCTTTTGAAAAATAATTTATTCTGCATGTCAAAGTGAAAAATACATACATTACAGAGAACTTAATGTGTCAACCATTGGTCAGATTGTATATTTCACCTCTTTAAATGCATTCAAAACTACTCACAAAAAAAATGCACTAACAACATGACAGCTTATGGAAATAACACCCTTAAATGACAACAACCTACGACTACTTCACTGCACTGTGTGTGTTTTAAACTCTGAGCATGAACATCTTCAACTTCTATTTAAGATAGCCGCAACTTCATGAATGAAAACGTGCATTTTTACAAGAATGTTTACCTTCTCCTTCACTGGGTAAAATAAGATTATTGCCCATAGTACTATAATATCTCATTGGGAAAAGTAGAAGAAGTCAGTGTGACCGAAAATAGAGAGCTCCTTTTATTTTCCTTCTGAATACCGAACAAAGACGACAGGGCTAAGAATGAGTTCTCAAAGACACTTATTATAATAGTAATAATAGAATTATTATTACAAGTTGGTCTCAAGGGAAAGTTTTCATATCCACAAACATGAAGAAGAGCTGAGATGGTCAGCACAAAAACCATCAAGCAAAATATATGCAATATTCATCAGTAATGTATTGATGGATCAGTCTTTCTTCTTTTAGTGTTTAAAATGCTGTGCTATGCATCAATACTGAGGGGAATCCATGTGAAATCACTACTGACATACTGAGTCAGTCCTCAACTCTGTGTTGATGAAGAGAGAGAGAGAGAGAAAAGCGTCTGATGGAAACCAACAAATCAATACACTGACGAATGCAGCTTACTCAGCTATTGATTATTTTCCACAATGGATAAGCAGCAAATTGCCTAATGATAGAGAGCGTGAAAGTTTAAACAAACCAGAATGAGGAACAGTTGAACAGTATATAGTTACAATATGGTTCTACACTGGTAACATTTCCCGATCGGACATTAGCAGAACGTGAAATATTACAGAATTGTTTTCTCTTTCGCTTTGCTACTTTTCAATTTGCCACCCTTATAAAAAATCACTACTCCTACTTATACTGTAAACAAAAGCTTCCCTGATAACTTTAAAAATGACTTGGGGGTTCAAAGGCTTTTTACTTTGTAGGTCAGGGCTAATTGAACACCTTGACTACTGCAGACAGTGACTGAATGAGGCCAGTGGATTGAGGCTGCAGGTAGAGAGAAATGGGAGCCCGCTGACTGACAGAGTGGAGATGTGACATCACCCCAGAGGGCTGATGGTAGAACTGGTGCATGCTGATCCAGACTGCTTTGTACGAACCTCTTCAGTCAAACAAATAGCATTCTGGCCCTGGAGCCCTGCATCCTAAAACATTAGAAGACAGGTGAGCTCCAGAAAGTCACTCAAAATAAGCAAAATACCTTAAGCTACTGTTCAATGTTCATTCGACCGGAATGATTAAAGGCTTTTGGTTCAAGGATATGGACAACATATGTGATAGGTACTCAAATGTTCCCATACAATTCTATAAATAAGTAACAAACTTCCATTTTCTAAAGAACACTTGTGTTAAACTATTTTCAAGTAAAAAAAACTGTGACTTCTAAAAGCTTTTCTGTTTTTTTCTCATTTTTATAAAAGAATCTGCCAATTTTGACCCTGGTTTTCATTTCATTTCAGTTGTTTGACAAATATATAATAATTCTTAGCCACATTTTAGTCTGCAGCAATAAAAGACTCTAATTTTTATGTTACAGTTTTCATTCGACGGTGCAGAGACTGGCCTTCAAGAGCATTTAGCTTAACTGCAAGTTACGTATCATAATGGAATTAAATGGACTAAAAGCATGAGTTAATGGTGTGGCTTAAAGTGTACTGTAGTTAGAGCACCCCATCCCCTTTTTCATTCATTAATTCTAGATATGATTTAGAAACTATTCTACTTAGTGTTGTTACACACACTCCAATCTGTACGGTCATCTAACGCTTGTGTTTCTTAACCCCTTGGATTATATCTTTAGCTATATTGGTGCAAACTGATGGCAAGTGTGATGAAAAGAGAAGTCGGAATAAACTAGCTCCTCTAAAATATCAAAAATCTTTTGTTTTAAAGGCCATAGACATATGCACTTCTGCCCCTCAATTCAAAACTGTGAATACACTGATGCCTTGCACCAGACACTTGAAGGGATTCTAATAAACCCTGTTGACCTTCTCAAGATGGACAGGACCAAGCAGAAAATCCAAAAAGCAGAATCTGGTTCAGCATTGCACAAACCAGTAAAGCAAAGAAAAGGCTGGGTCACTTCACAGTGAGCAGCCAAGAGGAACAGATTGCTTCTGCTCTGCATGATCACAGTAGGGACTAGCCTGAAAGGGGTCTTTGTTTGCCCAGAGGGAAGCTAGAATGGCATGGCTCGGCTGCACAGGGTGGCATGTGGTCTGGTGTAACTGGGATTGGGATGGCGTGGGAGGCTGCACTTTGTACTGCAGACCCTTTCCCAATGTCTTTCCAACCTCTACTCAGTCATGCAGCTCTGGGAGCGATGATGTCATACAGCGCCACAGGCAATGGGCAGCTTCCCTGGTTAGTCTTGCTAAAAATATCACATTAAACTCTGAGATTTAAAGAAAGCCTCCAATATCCCTGTGTTTATTAATGTGCTCTGTGTTGATAAAAAAAAACGCTTTCCGTGGTTAAATGAAAATTATTTGCCAAGTCATACTTGTGATGCATCTGTGGTAAACATTGCCCTCAAATCTCAGTGGAGGATGGTCAGGAAACCAATTAGAGTCATCAACAGACAACTGAAATGTGAACTGAGGCAACTAATTATTCTATCTGTACACACTATTACTGTGTATGAATGTTGGTCTCCTATACACACCACAACGGTATTTGAGCACTGAGTTGAATGTGATGTTTGGATGAGAGCATCCATCAGCCCTAATAAAGTGCACAATAGACTGCAGTGGTCCCAGAAGCAAAGGTTGTGTCTTAACAATATCATTACCTTTGCTGTCCTCTATACTGCTGCTGCTGGTGCTGCTGCTGCTGTGCTCCAGATGGATGAGTCGTTGCAAAGAGAAAATCTCACAGCCCGAAAGATAAGAACCTCCACATTCAGCAAAGGAAAGCTGCAAAGAATGCTGATAGCTTTGTCGGCATACCTGAATTTATGGCTCGAGGGTGATTCAGATTACCCACCGTCCAAAAGACATGGAGAATGACGGGAAACGGGGATTTTATAGTGAATGAAAAATGCATACACGAAGCCTGGATATACTTCTCTCACATTGGGCTGAGTCTTGAGAAAATAACAACCTGTAAAGAAACAACTAAAACCTCAAGTGAAAGTCAAATTTCATTCGCTTTTCTCCCATCTCAGATTACAATTTAATTCAAGGGTCATCATCGTCATCGAAAAATTCAAAGAAGCTGGAAACACTGGTTGCTGTATTTCAGTTGGAGGAATAAAGGGTTTGAGTTGACTTTCAAACGGGAACAGACCCAAGTTGTTTCCATTCCAGAGAAACAACATAGCCACTAAATCTGTCTTAATCCTGCCACGCAAGGCTCTTCCTTCTTTTGACTTTCACTAATTAATACATACTTGTAATCAAATTGTAATCCCTGTCTTGGGATAAATAAGGGTGCATACAGCCATCTGTTCATTTTCATTATTTGAATTCATAGTTTATCTATGGGGATATCATCAGGGCCATGTGAAACATACGTCACATGTACTGTATGTCATTGTTGGAGTCTGAAAGGATCAGAGGGACACAGCCCATAGACAAGTGGAAGGTTCAGCAGAAAAGAAGTGAAGGGCTGGTTGCCCAGAAAACGTCCATGAAACACACACAAAGACACAGGAATCAGCCATCTGTGGCTGGTTGTCTGGTCCAGCATCAGTGATGAATTAAGGTGGGCTAAAGGGGTCTTTAGGATGATGTACCACCTGCTGTCATTGCCTACTGTGACTGTGATAGTAGTATTTCAAACGTAAACTAGAACCTCTATCAAGGCCCAACAGTCCCTTTTAAATAATGAAACCCTAATGTAAATTATTAACTTAAAGTTTGGCTAAATATATTAAAGAAAGGGAAGAAAATCATGGATCTACTCCAAATATCACATGTCCAACCCTCCCACCAAGTTTTATGAAAATCCATCAAGGAGTTTTTGTGTAATCCTGCTGACAGTAAAACGAACGAACCAAGAAACAAAAAGGCAACAGTGAAAACATACCCTTGAGCTAATAATAATTTACTGTCATTTTAATAACAGATAATAATTCCTATATAGTCATCATTAGTATTGTTATAGTGATAAGCGTCCTCTAATATCAAGCAGCGCTGCCTCCTGCAGGCTGGCCTTCAATCAGGAGGTATTGGTTGTTAATCCCTGCACTCGTCCTACTGTCCTTGAGCAAAACACTGAACCCAAAGCTGTTCCCAGTGTAGTTTTAAGGGGAACAAATTTGAGCTGCTTTGACCAAAAAGGATTTGGCAATTAAATGTAAAATGTAACGGGTTTATATCTATTGATGGCAGGGATTTTGTCCTATGATCTTGTTTAATTAGGGCAATGTCATAACACAGTGTGGGGAGGTTTACAAATTCCCCCCTGAGAACCACAACCTTTAGTCAAGTTCACACGTGAAATCCTTTTAAAACAAAAGTTCTCTATCCTTTGCTAGAAGCCAAAAGAGAACGGTATCTTCTGCAAACCACCAGCCTAGAGCCCAATAAGTTGATCTCATTACCACCATGTAATCACCCTTTTTAATGATCAGGGCCAATTTCAACCTCCCCCGGATCACATCATCCATCTGCCCCACTAGGATTCAGTCCCACTCTATAGCCCTGAGCCCACTTGGTGCTGGATTAGCAGAATGCGCTAATGCTGTACCCTTCAGGCACTCATTACTGTACCAGAACAAGTGGATTTTCTTCTGCGGGCTGTATTGCTCACTATGATGTGACGCCACTCACTGTTGTTTTCCAGTTTTTATTGGCACGCTGAATTTGTTAATACAGGCAAGGAGGACAGCAGTTTGTTTAGCGAGACAAAGACAAATCTCAGGGATAAACAGTCTGGTTCTCGGCTTGCATGTCGGCTATGGTGATGACACACAGATTGGGTGATAGTGTGAGAAAACAAAAGATGGGGGATCATTTCAATCATAAACTTACAGTAATGGCATCTATCTAAGTGTCACATGAGGTGAGCGAGGAAGTGCAACATGAGGTAAGACGTAAGCTGGGAGAACAATGGGGAGCAATGGCAAAATTTGTTTCCATGGGGATCAGGTGCTACAGTCAGGAACACCGCGGATAGATGAGAACAACAACTACAACACAACAGCACAAACATTTCAATACTGACAGTGCGTGCAAATTTAAAGTCACTTTGGTCGAGAAATCAAGGTAAGTATCATTTACATCTGATATTAATTTAAAGATATGTCCAATGATGCCTCAGAAACATTCAAACCATGCACAGTTTACACCAGAAGGATTATCATTCAAATACAACATATGACATAAAGTAGGACCACATCTATCTCATATAGGACTAGATTCTAAAAGGGGAATGTTTTTCTTTAATCCTCTCAGGCTAGATTACATAAAACATCTTGATTGAGAAAAATAATCCACCACTGGATATCAGAACAAGGTCATGGACAAATAAACCTGCATATGGGTTGAGATCTAAACATAATGGTCCTGACGCAGAGGGAAACAGAGATCGACATGCAGACAAGCTAAAAAACCTGGATTAGATCTGCAACGCTGCAACTGACCACATCTAGTTACAGTATGTGTGTTTGATGATTATAGGTTTTGATCAGATAAAACCTTGCCTTCTACTCCCAAGGGACAGCAGGAGATAGCATTAACATATGAACTCACATCTAATTCTCTGTGACATCCATATATACAGTATTCAGCCTTCCTGTGGACTTATTTCCAAAAAGGAACTCCCCATCTGTCTTTCTCCATAGTTGACATACTGAAGGATTTGTGACGGCGCTTAAATAATATTGTACTGCTTGTGTGTCAGTTTGCTGAGGCCCTCTCCCTTTCTCTCACTGCCTCCCCACAGTGACTCATCAGGCAATAACGTTGACAAATGACCTTCAACACCCACACTCAGCATCGCAGCACTGACAAGATTTAAAGCACTTTGGCCTTCATTTCCTTCCATGTGTTATCTTTGCAGTTGTATAGGTCCCTAAACATTAATACAGTCATGATTCATGTTGTAACATCTATTAGAGAATTACATCAAACCTGTGGGCTGGTGCACTATGGAAATGTAATATTGCCAGACTCAATACAGTATTAGATGCAGTTTCATGCTGGACACAGTTTGCTAGTGAGTCAGTGCAGTCTTGTTGACCAACTTGTCAACGTTGTGCATTTTGGTTTCACACAGTAGAAGGCTGTGATATCTTGTTTCTTTCCATTTGTATTAAAATGAGGATTAGTGTCAGACAGGAGGAAAAACCAAACCACCACTATCTGTGGTGTAGCACAAAAAGAAGGAAAAATGGAGCAGTGCATTATGCCGAGCAATGTCCTGAGGGACAAATACAATGTGCAGCATGTAAATTGCTGCCAAAAAATGCCCGTGCCTGTTTGCATGGGGCCAAACAAATATACTTGCATTGAACACCTCAAGTAATTTTAAAGAAATGCATGTATTCTGAGGCAACTGTACTGTTTTGAGTATAAAATAACCAGTGCTGTAGGTATGAAGAGGCCTTCCTTTTACCTTCAAATAACAGAAACCGTGTTAGCAGAAAGATCATGCACATGCATTATGGACACACAAGTAAGAAGCTATAGAGACATTTTCTGTGGAGGCTCTGTGCTGGCTAAGCAGCTTTAACTGGAAGAGACGGCTCGGTTTAGAATCTCCATCAAATGTTTAATACATCCATGGTGTTACCATGATGTACGTCAGAAGGATTTTCTACAGCAGAACGCATGAGGACCGAATATGTGCATCGCTCTCTGCTGACAGATGAAGGGATTTGTGTTGTTTAGCAAAAACAATGCCACAAAGCAGAGCTCCAAAGAGACCTTTTGGACTTGTCACAAACAGTAACACCTAATTCTATTCAAATGTTCCTTCACCTCGATGTCCTGTAGGACGTTGTAATGAGAGATCATGTATTTCTTCATTGTCATTGAGTGGTAGAAAATTCTAAATGATGCAGTTGAAAACAAACGATGGGACTGCGGGGGTTGAATTCATCTAGAGGTTATCCAGAAATTAGAGATGAGCTTATTTAAACTGAAAAAGAAAACTGATACTGAAAAAATCTGTTTTTTCAGCAGCACAATTTTAAGCCTTGTGATTGGAAGATTCTTGCTGAAATGCACCTTGGGAGTTATTATGTATGCCGGCTTCAACCAGATATTTTCCAACACTGTTGTTAAACTTTGTTTAATCTTGATTCAACCAGGAGAGTTTAACGCTGATCCAAGCTGAAGAAATGCTCTGACTCACTTTACATTCAGGACTTTTATTTTCAGAACCAGGCTTGCTTACAACAGCCCTCCCACTCCTCTTAACTATTTAGCATTAATGATTATTTTATTGCATTTCCAGCAGTGGCACATGGTATGAAGCAGTAATTAATTTAATAACATTTGTGGTTAGAAAGCCAAAATATCTGCCATAAGAAAAGACTGTAAGAAAGGTCAAACATAGCGTACAATGTTAATCCCCCATAGTCCTTGTCTTGTGTACTTTGGTTCAGAGACAGGAGACTTAGTGATAAATCAAATCAAGGTGATGTTTGCAGTGAATGAAGAGGGCAGTGAAGTATTGACTGCAAAGTCTGGCCAACCGTCACAGAGCAAACAGGGTCTGACAGATAGACGGTAATTACTCCACATTTGCAGCCTTGGCAAAGACTCATACACAGTTTTTTTGCCCACAATGCAGTCCAGAAAGATGAGAGTTCAAAACTTGTGATATATGACAGACAGGCAATATGCTGATTTCTACCAAATTAGCACTCATTCGATCAATTCAATCAAGCCTTGTCCAAAATCAAAGAGTCCTGTAATCATAATTAAAAATTACTGGATTTGTAACAGACAACCATTTAAATATGGTGAATCTGGATTTTAATTTGGGTCCCCACCAAATTGCTCACACTCCCAGATACCAACCCTCTAAATATAGCTGATTTTTCAAACGATTTTCCCAGAGAAGTTGTTTGTTTTTTTAAACGCTGTATCTTGCAAAGTTAAGAAAAATCCTGGATCTACTCCTTTATCTATTTTTTTTTTGAATATTTTTTGTTCATTTCAATTAAAAATCATATTAAGGCCAGCGATTCCCAGTTTTAATTTTTACAGTGTAGGCAGTGTTGGATAAAATTACGTCTATTAAAAAAAAAAATGTGCTGACAGCAGTTATACTAGATTTGTAGCTATAACGAAGAATAATCTATAAGGAAGGATGTATCTCCAAATCACAACACCCCTCCGCCCTGACTGCCAGCAGAAAGTATCATTACCAAGCCAACAATAAGACTGTGCTCCGAACAGAGAAGGGTAATGGGATGTCCTGAAGGGCACTCCTGGGGTTTTGCATAAAGCTTTGGCTGCCATTCTTCAGTTAGCCACCCTCATTAATTATAGAGGCCAGTTAATGCCTACTGTATAAAAGGCATTTCAGGAGAGCCCAGAGGAGCTGGGAGTAAAGGAAAGCGGTCAATAAAAATACTGCAGTATACCTTTGTTAGAGATATTTGATCACTCTGAGAAAATAAAAGCTACAAACTGATTCAAGTAGCACAGTCTAACCAAATATCCAGGAAGAGAGCAACCTCACTACTTTTAATACCTGTAATGTGTAGAGTTGACAATGTTGCTGGCTTTGTTTTGCAGGCTACAATTACAACTGCAAAATAATAGCATCTGTTGTCCTTCCAACAACACACAATGCTTCATGTTCCAACCAATTACCATGTGTATAAAATCAGAATCAGCTTTATTGGCCAAGCTTGTAAACCCATGTGATGAAATTGACCCTGCTTCTCAATACTTCAATGTACAATACTTTCACACAGTGCAGAAAGGCATTATTTGACCATTGCCAGTGTAAACACTGAAGATGTGTGCAAGTAATTGTTGCCACTCTCGCTGGTCGGCACAAGAAATTCTTTAATTAATCTCATTAATATTGTTAATTAATGTACAAAATAAACCTCATTGACTCGAGGTGTCACCATATAACAGTGTTGATGATAACTGTGATATCAGAAAATAAAATATTGATAATGCCTTCATAATACACATATGATAATAGTGTATAGATGATCTGGCAGATGTTTTGTTTATCAGCTCATGTTTTCTCTACTCATTGATTATATTCACATTTTGAGTGTAATTTGTTTGGCAATAAAGAGTCCAAAACACACAATAAACAACATATGTTGTTCACATTTTCTATTGATATCATTATGATAATCATGTAGTGAAAATCTGCTGTGACAGCTTTGATATTGGCATAATTTTCATTGACCTTTCATGTCTTCCTAATCTTGTTGCTTTATTATTTTTTTAAGTTTAAAAGTTAAGCTACTATGATAATGTATGATAATTATTATTGTTATACCATAGTTTTTTATGTCTTGTCAAAGTGGCAAAAGTGTTTCCTAATATGTTTGTTTTTGTTGGTTGTTTGGTTGGTTGTTGTTGTTTTTTGCAACTTTACTGCTGATTGGATGTTTGCTATGCTGCATCCTTTTCATGTTGTTATGTCATGATTGTCTTGGTTGCTGTCATGGGATCAGATGAAAAGACAGCAACCGAAGCATCTACTTTGAGCTTTGTTGTGAGCATGCGATCAGAGAAGGAAGCTTCGGCTATTTATGTTGTACGGCTATGTATGTTTATTTATGTTGTGCAATGTGTTAAACTTCTAGAGACTTGTTTGCTCTTAACAAGGCAACGACGCTGGAGCACAGTATGAGCAATTTGAGCAACACAATCACAATCAGTCAAAATACACTTTATCGTTGAATCTTCCCATAGCGTTTGTGCGCAGGGCACTGACCGATCAGATCGTCACAGAGTGTACTCATGATTCATTAGCTCTGCATTGTGCCTGTGCCTGAGGCAGCATGTGGGTGGAGGTGGTTGGGCCAACTCCTCTGTAGAATTTATTCTTTGTACCTGCACTGAGGAAAGAATTATGCTAAGAATAGCTAAGCTCAACACAAACTGGACCACAGCATCGTCAGCATTATCAGTGTCCCACTCAGTCCACAGAATACATAATTGATCTCTATATTGATTGGACTGATCCAAACTTCATTGCGATCCACTTAGGATTGCTCCTATGATACAAGGACGGTTGATATCAGAAAACAAGCTCTATCCGCAATTTGCAATGTACAGCTTTGCCTCATAATGATCATCAGGAAAGTCACTGCAAGTGACAGAAGGACTCTCACAATATAAAAGAACAAAGAATGAATATGTGATCAGGTCTAATATTATGAAAGCAGAAACTGAGAATATGAGAGGGTTCTCCACTGCCCTCTTAAAGCTCTTTCCCTCTTGAATTCTACGCAGCCAAATGAGCCTGAGGGGGATAATATGAAGCGAGTTCAAAGGCAGGATTTCTTTGCGGTAACTGGATTGAGAAAAAGAAAACTAAAACCCCCATCAGATGTAATGAGTAGAACAATGATGGTTATCAGTGTACTTTTTTAACGCAGGTTTGCTTCATCTGCATCACCAACTGAAAGCATATTGGTTCTGTGGCAAAAAAACAAAAACACAATAGGTTGGCCCTGCTGTACTTGCACAGTACCAGCATGTGTACGTACCAGTACCATACTGTACTGTAGTACAGTACTGTTCAGTACGTTTGCATATATAATGTATTCCCTTGGATGAGAATTCACATTGCTCATGGAGAATATCTTCAGGAAAAGTATTAGTGAAAGGGTGTCGCTTTTTATAGCCAATTAAAATCCAAATATCTGAGCATCGCCTCCTTTGGAGCAGATTAGATGTCCACAGTACAAGTTATCATGAAGATCTAGCCAGGTTAAAAGAGGGGCACTTCTGTGACACTGAAAACCCAGGCTTCAGGCTCAACATGCAGCCCTATGGGGCAAACAATTATTCTTCCCTTCAAAATGGGTGACACTGATGTGATGGGTCGCTGTGCAAAAACAGCCCGTTATTCTCTTCATCGGCACCTGTCTCCCACCCTGGGGATAGTAGGGAAGCTTCATGAATACCATTTATTGAGAGGGGAGGACCACTGTTGAAACAATCCCCTCCAGACTGTTATTCTGCTGCCATTTGGTACACCTCTGTCTGTGTACTCAGCCAAAACAAAGACTCAAGAGCTGTGACCAAAAGGCATAAACTATTTCCTGAGATCCTCAGCTCGCATCATATGAACACACATTCACACATGCAGCCATGTTTTCATCAGAGGGACTTCTTTTTAAAGCATCATCTCAATGTTTTAAAATACAAAATATCTATAATATCTATAATAAGTTCAGATATCTAAAATATCTCAACAACCATTATATTGATTGCCATGAAATTATGTATTGACATTCACGATCCCCGGAGAACGAACTTTACTGACTTCAGTCATCCCTTGACTTTTGAGTGAAATGTCTTAGAAACAAGACTCCAAATGAAAAGATGCCTATTATTGAGGAGGAGAAGAGAGGAGAGGATCTAATCACAATTTTCTATCTTGGCTTGTTGTAACTTATCCAGACGCTCAACCTGATGAACCAGGAATAATGAGAATGTTTGCTGTGGCTAAGAGAGGTGGACACCAGGGAAATGTTATGACATGCAGAGGTTGTTGTAATTAAGATGCGTCTCGCTGGTTTCCAGGTTGTCCAGTTTATCAGAGGCTGAAAAGATGACTTGTAAAGACTTAACACAGGAGCTATTTTGAAAACTTATCTAATAATAGTAAAAATTTGCCATGATTTCTCACCGTGATGCTGTTGTGTGTGGGCCAGCTGTGGCTTAGGTGGAAAGAGCAGTCGTCCACTTATCAGAATGTAGGTGGATCGATCCCCACTTCCCCCAGGTCTACATGTCAAAGTATCCTTGAGCAAGATACTGAACCCCAATTTGCTCCCCCGGGTGCCGTAAAGGCAGCCCACTGCTCCTCAGGGATGGGTCAAATGCAGAGAAAGAATTTCCCCACGGGGACAATAAAGTATAGCTTATCTTATCTTACCAAGCCTGATGTGAAATAAACCACTGGGGCCACTTGCCAAAATATACTATACTATATTATGAAAAAAAGTAGCAAATTCTCATTTCAATCAGGAGTGACACGTGTTTAAAGTAAATAAGAATGTTTATTACATAAACTGATATGCGATAATTAGTATGTTTGAAAGTCTTTGGCGCTCAGACTCTTCAGGGAGACTGCGATTGAAGGGCATCTGTCCTGAGCAGCAGCAAGATAAACATCCCCCAACTCTCTCTCTCTCTCTCTCTCTCTCCATATATATATGGTGATGGGGAGTTGGAGGTTACGCAAACGTCAGCATGAAAGAACTAGAGGAACGGAGAGAGTCATATTAAAAAAGTAATATTTATTAAAGTAATATTTAAAAAGACAGCAGCAACATTTCTGTATGAATGTTCTTGATCACCTACCCAGGGACTGCGGATGGAAATTAGCTAGTAGCTAAATCTGGTGCAGATCATCTTTTCTCTTCTTTGAGACTAATGTATTTGTACACGGTCCCTGACATAAATGAACTTAATGAACTAAAGCTAAACTAAAAAACATGATAGGCTGACAATGAAGGTGTGTCGCTGTGCTATTGGATAGATGTGATCGGCCGATGAGAACAGCTGATAAAAATTGACGGCCCAGACCTTGATGCAGGAAAATAAGATTGAGCAGGTATGAGAGGTGTGAGTGATAGAATAGCATGAGAAATAAAGTATAGCCTGAGTGTGCAAAGGTTTCATCTTCCTGACTGAAAGTAGGCTACAGCTTCATATTTATTAAGCAAAAACCTGCAAATAATCAGCATTTTGTGCTTGAAAAGACACTGAAATCATGAGCTGATTATTTAAAAAAACAATCTTTCAATTGCCTCATTATTTCTGCTCTAATATCAAATAATTACTATCTCTCAGCAGCAACACAGCAAACAACAGTGGTATTCATGGAACCAGAACACAAATCACTCAATAACAGTCTACAATTTTAAGTTTGGCAAAGTTTCCTATAAACTAAAAACACCATATGCTGGGAATATTACTATCATCTATATACAACCTAATGGTGTAAAATACCAAGCAGTCCTTATCAGGAAAACAAAGATCTTGGTTTGGTTTCCTGATAAGGCAATCATGGGTACCGGATGATTTACTAACAAATTAAATAAATCCTTATGTTTCTTAAATGGCAGAAAAATGTCAAATAGAAGACTTCACCATAATGTAACTGAGGGTGACATTTTGCTGAAGCAGAAATTTATGGTACATCAGCTGAACTAAAAATAAATACTGTTGTAAACATGCAAGTCAACAAGAAAGAGTAAAACTACAAGATCTCCTGAGACAACAGTGCACAGACGACGCCTGCCCTGCTAAAAAGGGTGCCACATATTAAATACATGCTCGAAAACAATGAAAAAAATAAATATCACTACAAACTGGACAGAAGAATCTTTTGATGGCTAATACTAGTACAACTGTTTATGTTTTTTTTTCAACAAAACATATTTTCCGAATTGACCCAGAAGCTGCAGTGGACAGCTGGCTTTGTGTGTTTGGCTTGTTGAGTATTTCCACTGGCCGGCCTCTTTGTCTCGTGTGTGTTCATCTATCTCGTCTCCAGAGACACTCATCTCTTCTGACTGCTGCGCTGACACACACACAAAAGAAAAGGAGACCCACTGAATGCACAAATAGCTGTTAGAGTAATCTGCAGGCCCAGATACACATGGAACAACACAAGCCACCCTAGCATTTATTCAATGATACGATGGAAAATAGCTTCAACTGATGGATGATAAGGTACGCAAAGAAATATGCACAAAGACATAAACGATGCAACCATACAGTTTTAACACATAAATACTTATTCTCAAACAACTCCACCTCTGGAGGACAATCATCTGGAGTGGGTTACAAATTAGACCTGCATGATTTAAATATTTAAAGGGTGGTTTTTTCAAGTCTAAATACAAAAACAACCACATCTTATTGCACCAATGCACTCGGCTCTCTTCAAGCTCTTCCGCTCTATGCATTTCTGCTTTTCATCAACAGAAGTGTGAGGCACACCTGAGGGACATTGTGTTTTGTCCTCTTTTGAAAAAAGACAGTAAAGGAGAGCAGGAGGAGTGAGATCTGCAGTGCATGAACTTGTACTCTCAGTGCAGCTCAGGCAGGCCTCTTCACAGGCTTGGAACATCTGTGCGAAAATGACAGGATCTCTCTTTGAGCTAGACGCTGATTTTATGAGAGTGCAGATCCTCAGTGACCCCTTTTAGTATGATGCTCAGGATCAGTCTCCATCCTGCTGGTAACCAGCAACAACCTGTAAAACACATTCTCCCAGCTGCCAGGAGATAATGTTATTTATCAGCCGTCATGTAACAGGGAAGGAAAAAGATTGTTTTTTTGCCAAGTAAATTCCTTCTTTATGTAGAGCTGCTCAAAAACGTCACTCTAGACGCCGACACGGAACGCAGGCTCGCTGTTTAAAATCACACGGCGGTGTGGCGTTGTTCCGCCATTGTTTTGTTCAGAGTAAACAAACAAAGGCGTCATTGTGACGCTATTGCCTGATCTCTGTGTAAAAAGCGCTACTGTGATGCACTGCACCTCATACCAAAATGTCGATTTATAGCCTTAAATAACATGTAATATGCTATTATACACCATGTAGTCTTTTTGGGGTTTTGTTTTTTGAAAAAATATCAAAGTAATGCCATGGAGAATATGTATGTTCATTATAAACTGCAACTAGAATGTCAGACGACCTTTAAAAAGCTTTGATTTCACGTACAGTAGTTCACCCAGTTGGTGCCATGCCACATGTTCTCACAAGATTTCATAAAGCAAACATGATCAGCTGACTTAGTGAAAGCTGACCTTTCACCCACACCACAAAGTGGAAGAAGGGACTGACATTCTGACAGCGTTTCCATTCCGGCCCCGACGTCTGTCTGAGACCAATGAAGGCGTCAATTTGTTCCACCTCTGTGTCGCCTCGGGAGGTAGTAACAGCACCAAAACAGGCGTCTGTCTGAATTCAGTGCCCCAGTGTTGCGTAACGAGTGTGACGTTGTAGCAATATGTTTAGGTGTGCGACCTACCTCCGGGGGTTTTAACACTACGGTAGCAACAGGTAGTCTGTTGTTTGAAAAACAAGCACAGAAGATGACCGCTAAACTGGCGAGGTAGTGAAATACTGTATATCAGCTTTTATGCTCTCTGTTGCGTCATACGTCACGCCTATGAACCGCACACTGAGGTGGCGTTGTGACACCTTGCCTGGTCCAGTTTGAACACACCAACGGGGTCACAGAGAAGGGGATTCATTTCGGCGCTGTTGTGCAATGCCTGTCTGAAAGTGGCTGAAGATGATGTTTTCTGCTGCCACAAAGCAGATAAAGATGGTACTGAAAGTGATATCAGTACCATCAAATGACAGATCAAGAATACAAGAAGAAATAATCCCCCCGCCCCCAGTTAGCCACTGAATGAATTTTTCTAAACCCCTGAACCTGATCTAAAGTTATAAATACACATACACTTTTTATATAAGGAGGAAAATAAGCTCTTACCAAAGAGTAATTCATTCTGCTAAACACAAAGCCTGTAGGACCGGACAGCTATTCATTTTAGGATGTTTTTACCTTTTACTGAATACATTATGTATGACATTCCGCCCACAAAAAGTCATGATTCCAGTCAAATTAATATGCCATGAGTAATACTGTATGTCAGTCTTCTAAAGCTAGACCTCAGAGGGAAAGGATGCATGAATCTGCTGCCTTATGAAAATCAAGGGAACTACAGATCCAGAATCACTGAAAGCAAGAGGCTTCAGTAAACCCAAATAAGCCTCGGCCAGCAAGACAATCCAAACTCTATAATGAGCTGTGATGTGTCATTCCCCAAGACCGAGAATATTGTACTGTACACAATACTCCTAATTAGAAGAAAAATAAAAACTAATAATGAAGCGCTGTTTATTTTTTGTATTTGAAAGGGCTTCCTTGTTTGATGGGAAGCAGCAGAGCAGGAAGTTTAGGATGCATGTTGGGACAGCTGAAAGAGAACGATATATTGTTTTACTGCAGTAACAACTAATGGGGATCCTAAATCAACAAGTAAACAACAAGGAGGGCGGCACAGTGGCGCAGTGGGTAGCGCTGTTGCCTCACAGCAAGAAGGTCCTGGGTTTAAATCCAACTTAAGGACCTGGGACTTTTCTGTGTGGAGTTTGCATGTTCTCCCCATGTCTGCGTGGGTTCTCTCCGGGTTCTCCGACTTCCTTCCACCACCAAAAACATGCAATAGAGGTGAATTGGTGACTCTAAATTGACCGAAGGCATGAGTGTGAGTGTGAATGGTTTGTTTTGTCTTTCTATGTGGCCCTGTGATGAACTGGTGACTTGTCCAGGGGTGTACCCTGCCTCCCGCCCAAAGTCAGCTGGGATAGGCTCCAGCCCCCCCCCCCCCCCGTGATCCTATACACAGGATAAGCGGTTACAGAAAATGAATGAATGAACAACAAGGAACTTCTTTTTACAATACGTTTGGATATCCTGACCGATAAACGACTTCAGCAAAGCACCTGTTTCACAGTAGCTGAGGCATAGGAGGCAAAATCCCACAGAGCACACTGAAGAGGTAAATCTGCTGAGACAAATAACGCTCGACACAACAAGGCATGAAAGGCAATCATTAGCTCAAAAAAACCCTGCAGTGAGGCTGTCTGCAGCAGAGCTACAAGCCTGATGACACAAACAGAGAGAGAGGTGACCCGTGGAGCAGATGAGGGCAGGATGAAGAGAGAAATAAAAGGATGAAAGAACAGAGAAAGGAGAAATATGTCTCATCAATTAAACGGATTACTCTTTCTTTTTAATAATGCTCCCTGAGAGTTAAATTATTCAGTCTACCTCACTCTGGATCAGTGTTACTCTCACTTTCACTGCTCTGTTGGCTGGTTAGCATACAGAAGGGTCACGGTTGTCAGACTACGTCTGTTTTCAGCTCAGCACCTGGCCTGAGAGATGATGACACCCACATTACTATTAATCTCCATCACAAAGCAACTTTTGTATTGGTGAACGTGACCACGGATTATTCACAAGTAACAACGTTGTCGGACCGACAGATATAATATGTCTGCTCCCTTTTTATGAACATGAGAAACAATATCCTACACATCTCAATAAGAATCCAAATGCACACCAAGATCACTATATTCTCAGCCGTCTGTTCTTGCAACCTAAAAAATGTGTTTCTTTTCACTGTCATTGTAATAGTGTGAGCATTAGCCTATAGAGGCACAGGGCCTTGACATACAGAAGGAGACAAAGGATGGATTCTCATATGCAGCAGAGAGCCCAGAGGCCCAAAGACAAACACAGACCAATGGGAAGGTCATAAGGAGAAAAGGAGAAAAAGTAAAGTCTGCATATGGACAGAAGCACAGAGGCATTAAAACTTTTAGAAGACGGACAGGTCAGTAATGCACCTGCAAAATAGAACAATCCTGTTATAATAAATAGTAAGGAATCAAATTCTTTTTCCAATTGATAATTCATTGTAGAAAAATCTTCCCAAAAAGTGTATTCTGTGCTGTGTAAAATCCCTTCACTAAGAATTCATTTAGACAACATCAGCAATAGCATTTCCCTTTCTTCTAAATTTGTTTACACTGCAAGAAAGAACAGCTAAGCAATCATCCTATGATATATATATATATATATATATCTATATATATATATATATATATAGATATATATATATATACTGTATATAGATATATATATATCATTTATAAGTTTTACCATGCTTTATATGAAATCACATTTTTATGAACTCCATTAGCAGATGTCTGCAAAGCTGCAATCAAGAATGCTGTGGGCTAAAAAGAAAAATCATGAGGTCTGTTACAAAACAAAAATTGTTCTGTGCAAAATGTCTCATTAGATATAGTATTATATTATATATAGATATATATATATATATATCTATATATATATATATAGATATATATATCTATATATCTATATATATATATATAGATATATAGTACCAATATCAGCCACAGCTGTTGCAGTCCTTCAGAAAACACTGAGCCTGATGTAACATGGCAATTAAAATTCTGTTTGATACCAAATTCTGTGCACAACTTCTGAGGTCAGCGTTTGAAGATAGGTCTTAACTGATCAACTCTCTTGCTTGAGGTGGTGATTCACTCCTGTGCATCATAACTCTTACAAACACCCTTTAACCAATCAAAGATGAGCTCAACACTGTTTATCCACTTTTAAATTAGTGAACCTCCTCGAGGCTGTCCCTTTCACAGTTCCCACCAACAGTTGCACTGCACAGTGCTAACTCTTTATGAGGCCACCGAAGCATATAAATATCACCAACAAGCTGTGCAATCTGTTTGCATTACCAGGCTGTGTCCTTTAAAAGTGAACCATGGCCTGACAGGGGAACAAGATCTTCAACACTCTGGTCTAGTCCAAGTCACCACAGGAATATAATAGCCTGGTAGGAGGTTTAATATTCATGCTTCCAGGTGGAGCATAACCTCAGGCCCCTCTCTGTTGCTCTTTGTCAGACAATACATCCCAGACAGCACAATGGAGGGCTCAGCAGACTGCCACTGACACAGACAGACTGCCTGCCTGCCTGCTCTCCATCCAGCCCACACACACACACACACACACACACACACACACACACACACACACACACACACACACATGCACACACACACACACACAGACATACACTGGGGAATATGGGAGGGCCATTTGGCGAAACAAATCCAAACAAGCTCTGCTCCTAGATTTAGAGGCCTCAGCATCCTGCAGTAAATCCAAAGAGCTGATGCCACTTCTGAAGACAAAGGTATAAATGTGGGTAAGGTCATGTTTCAATGAAGTCATTTGGCATCTCATATTGAGCTACACTTTTTCATGAAGCCTAGGTGGAGCAAAGTTCAATTTCCCTGTAACAATCTGCTGGAATAATAGAGTGAAACAACAATGAATCACCAGGGTGTAGATGAAGGACCACGTTCAAGGGAGCAACAGCCCTTTGCAACCTTGACACGACACATCAGCCCTTTCATTATCAACAAGACATGGCCGATAAACTTTAACTGGCAAGTGGCTGCTCCCACACATTAAATCCCCGCGAAAGAGACTGGGAGGACTGCGAGCTCTGTCTGACTCTGTGTAGCCAGACGCTACAGTGATGTAATCCTTAATCGCAGCCATGTGCCACAGATTCAGCCAATCATGATGCCGGTGCGCAGTGATGCTGGTAAACACAAGTGACGTTGAGGTTACTCCTCATGAAACTTTCAGAGATAGCACACATTTTAATCATTCATACAAAGCATAGCAACAGTGTATCGGCCGCCGTGAGCTCTGAACACACAGACACCTCGAAACAGACACACACAAGTCCAAGTGGAGGACACTTCTGAGGCTCCTGGCTATGAATGTGAGCAATTAGTCAGTCTAATAAAATAAATTGATACCAGAAATAATAACCAGTTACTTATTATTGTTGTTGTTATTGTTACTGTTATTGTTATTGTTCATTTAGGAATCATTTCTACAGATAATTACTTGTGCCTGTATTTGTGGGACACCAAACTGGCCCAGCGGGTATCACCTTGGTGCTTTGGGTCACTTACAATATAGGAGCTTTTACAGTGAGCAGTTATTAGAAGGTCTGTGCAGCACCTTCCTGGTTTTAAGTTTAGGCTTAGCCACTCCAGTATGCATTTTTTTGGATAATGTTTAATATTATATGTTAAACTGTGACATATTTTTGATTTAATTATTTAATGGTTCTGTTTTCTGAGCGTTTCCTTACATTTAGACAAGTCCGATGCAGCTAAAATTGTAATAGCTATGTGATAAAACATCTTTGCTCAGGACCATCTGCTTTCACTGATGGAGACCTTGATGCAGTGTGTAATGATAATACACAATAATACCCAATGTACCTCAATACTTTTAGCAGCGAAAGAAATGTGCCGCCCCGAGTAGTGAAAACAGTCCAAAACAACCAAAATCTGTCGCTGAACATCTGATTTAATTATTCTTTGATCACACATTTCAAGAAAATAAAATGTCAGTGTTAGACATATTCATTTAGCCTATGCTACTGTGTACATAAAACAACTTCGGTTTGTTGAACAACAAGAAGGATTTCACAAAAAAGCATGTTAATACTTCACAAAGTGAGATATCAAAGAAAGCATCGTTTTGGTACAGGCTTATTTCAGTTCAGACATTTTTATTTGTCATAGTAGGACTATTATTTACACCTGTGCTTTACTGTGACATGTCAAAATGTCTTCTGTGAAAAAAAGGCCTATTAGTGACAGAACTATTGGGAGCACAGAATACCAAGATAATGACATCACAGGAGGCACATGACTGAATTTATGTCAGAGGAACAGTGGGACGGTCCCAAGATCATCCTGGGTGGTGTGGGCATGGCATCAGGCATCGCCTCCTCACCTCACCACCAGTGTCCTCCAATGGTACTCAAATGAATTACTTTCCTGGGAGCACTAACGGCCAAGTCTTTGTAAGGGTGATCCTGACCAGTGAGTGATCCTACATTTTGTCTGAGTTACTGTGGAGTCACCGTAGCAACAGCTGAGACCCTGGCACCATGCTTCAGAGTAAAGCGCCCATCAATGTGCACACACACACACACAGGCCCCCATCCCCCGGCAGTCTCCCCACCAAGCTGTCAGCAGACCCCAAGAGAACTTGGGCCTTGATTTTGGTCACAGCAGTAATGAAACAGCAGAAATTCCTACACTAACTCTTGTATCCTTTTTCCACATTTTAACCTTTAGGTTTATTTAACTCACAATGCAATGAAGGCTGCAGGTTGGGGGTCCCTCAAACAAAACAGTTATTAAAGAGCCAAGGGAAATCACAGGTTTCACAGGGTGCAAGCTTAAGCTGCAATTAACTCTGTATCTGGAGTAGAGTGGGCCAAATCACTGTGCTCTCAGTCATTCACTAAATCCGCTATTAAGTAGAAGCACAACAACAAAACACAAGACATTATCTAGGTCATCTGAATAATCACACATTTTCATTATAAGCATTTTGGGAAATTATCAGCAAAACCACGAGAAAATCCACATCTTCAGAAACAACGGGACTTGGATGGAAGGGGGCTGAAACTCACACGACTGTTCTTTGTAAAAAGCAGAACAATCCTTTTAGAGATAAACAATAGTTCCCCCGTGGCTGTAAACACCATCTTTCTCTCTCTCTCTCTTTCAATCTCCTTTCCTCAGACAGACACACAGATCCTTAAGGAATTGAGATCCAGATGAAACATTGGCAACTAACTGTGTGACAGTGTCGTATTTGAGGTGTCAGTATATGCACAAGCTGGGAGATGGAACCGTAAAAGCAAACTTGGGATAAACAACTTGCAGCTGGATGTCTTATACTCATCAATAATCCATCTGGCAGAACCAAATGAGAGTATTTCCATAACTCTGATGAGAGCTAAATCTACAGGGCGGCGTAATTATGAGTGCTCACTTTTTTCCTCCCCCAAACATAGTGGAAATATTCATAATTCATTGATGCAAAACTTAAGCTCATGCATCACAGCTGCCACTGCTTTAAAATATGTACACATTTTCTCCTGAGAACCCTCGATGCTCAGCTGTGGTTTGAATGTCTACTTTTTGCTGAGGATGCTTCTGCTGATGGAGGCTTTATTATCACAAACACCATGGATATGTCCCTATAATTGAAGAAGTGGACGCCTGGTTCAATATCAGAGAAAGGAGTCAGGGGCAAATCTGAATTTGGAGACATTAAACAGTGTAGGGAATGGGTGCAAGAGAAACCGATCTAGTGGGAATAAAATCCCAGCTCAGTGAAAACAGAAGGGGAAGGTGACAAGAGAAAGAGAGACAAAACATGGTGAGGAGCACGTGTGAGACTGAGAATATATGACCTAGTTATGCCTCTTACTTTGCATTCCCTAGTTTAGGTGTTCTGGTAACCACAGTGATTTGGGTTTTTATCAAGCCAGACAGCTGGAAAGAAGGAAGAAGGTGAAAGTTTGAACAAAATGAAGAGCAGGCTCCAGCGGCACGGCAAGTCAGGTGATTTCGCCTGCTTTCTGCAGGGCCAAATTAGACAGAGAGACAGTCAGGATGCCAGCAGAGCCAGGGCATTCTCCTTTTTCACTACAATCCCCTCCCTCCAGCCTGCTGACGTCAACCACCCATACCCCCACGACTCTGCTGAAAACAGCACACCTGCTGGCTTCAGGGTTGATCTGGCCCAGCTCCATCTCTGGCTCAGCTCTCCAGGCAGAAATGCAGGTCTGTTTACAACCTGGGCACCAAGTCACGATCCTGCAGCAGTATCTAATGTCATGCTCGTTCATGAGAGAAAAGAACAGCACTGACTGCATGGCCTGCTGATGATAACAAATGTGAAAGTGACCAGAATCATGCATGTCTTATTCATGTTTCACACTGCAGGTGACGCGTTTCCTTTAATGCATCTACATGTTGCTGACTAGTCAGGAAATTCTCTAAGGATTTCCTCCCCCTGCTTTCCTACAACTGTAGAGACAATTTTCTCTTGTAGTCTAAATGATGCGACAGGCCCTCTCACCTGTGATATCAGAATGAATTAAAAACTGCATGATTATCAAAGCGATGCCTGCAGTGGTGAGACAAAATCAAGAGGATATTTTTAATATCATGTCCTACTTCTGTTTTTCATCTCTCCGCTTATGACATCAACAGTTTGTTTTACACTGTGGTGGCTGATCCTTTTTATGGAAGAAAGCGTCACACGTGCACACAATATTCCATCCTGCCTCACCACAAAGCACATTTGAGTCATTATGCTTTTACCGTTGTAACTCAACATGAGCCACATTATGTGACTTCAAAACAGTAATGGGATACCCCCACGCGCATTATTGATGTCACAGGTTCAAGGGAAACACTATAATGAAGAACCAACAAGCAGCAATCCAGCAACCAACACTATACTACGTCTGGCAAAAAAATGACACATGGGGGGAAAACAATCCTGTCAAGACTCACTTCCAGCCATACATTTCAGAGCGCAATGTTCTTTTGACACCCTGTAAACCTGAGCTTGAGGGAAATATCTACGGATCTCCCTGGCGCATCCAAGCCTGGCACCAAATGCACACATGTATTCTGGCAATGGTGGGTCATATGGGGGAAATGAATTCCAATAAATCAGTGTTATTTTAAATTAGAATAATAACTCCGCATAGTGCTATAAAGGTTCGATGATTTCTCCTTACTACAGCAGCGGGACGTGCAGGCACTTGCTGCCCTTCCTGCGGCTCAAACACTCGCTCCTCTGTCTGCCAGGTCAGACACAAATGCAGCGTTTTTCATTGGTCTGCGGAGTGAACCTCGACAGGTGACTTACCTGAATGGTGCACGTATATTCCGTATCGTCCAGCAGTCTGACAGTGCAGCTGTATTCCCGTTCAAGATTCCTGATGCTGCCACTCATGAATCGGCTCAACATCTTCTCAGAGAATCGCTGCTCTTCGCCTGAGACAGAACAATAAACTCAACACCAGCGTGCCAGTGAATGTCACACTGACCACAATCCCCGGTCCCCTACACGACCAGCAGCCACGGATTCACCCGCCGAGGCATGCACCATTGTTGTTCCGTTAAGTTTGCGTGCAGTGGGCCCGTGCTAAGAGCAGAATCCAAGGATGCCCGCATCCAGATCCAGAGGCAGCTCAGCCCTGATATGACTGTAGTGGAGCGGAGGATTATCTCTCACCATTCACCGCCACCACTTGAGCAAGCGGGCGGGTCCCAGTGAAAACTGGCGTCAAAATCAACCAACGGGAGTGTGTGGTATTTTCTCTGCGCTCTCAGATCCCACACTGATTTCTTACGACGCAATGTGTCCTGACACACAGCCACCCAGGTACAGAAAAGAATTCAAATGGGCTCTTAAATATCTCTAACCAGTTCAGAAACCCCAGGTTATAGGCTTCTTTGGACTGAGACGAATTCATGAGAAATCACGAGTGTGTTTAAGCCTAATCCAAATATATCCAATATCGACTTAGTTCATGATGTGAACAATATCTGAATCGAAAATATCTGCAGCACTTCGGAACCAAAGCATGCCAGATCTGACTAAACCCCTGGACATGTAACATATAGTCTACCCCTAAGCTTAAACCACTGCTCTCGTGTGTCAGAACACTCTAATATATTTGTTTATATGCCGTTTCCTCAAACTTACTTTAAGCCCATGTGGAGGAGGGACATTGCATTATTTTTAATAGCGCTTCTGACATAGTTGCTGTATATTGACTGTCACCTGCAGGCCAGTCATTGTTAGTGCACTTAAAACAAACGGTAGTCACTCAATGTATAAAATAAAGTAGTTTGTAATTTGTACTCTCGTCTTTATTTGAGGCCAATTTTATAGTTAGATTTCTCTATCTTCCATCACAACGTTTTTTTTATACTACACATAATAACACTCGGCTATAATATTTTGTTGTTGAATTCTGGACTAGTATTTAAGGTATGGGAGTCAATAACAAAAAGGACTATCTGTATTACATTATTGGAGATTGCACAGAAATTATGGGGGGAGGTTATAATTGTGCGTCGGTGGCGGAAATTTTGCGAAATTGAACATTTAAATTATTTTTTAAAAAGTGCCCGTTCATACTGGGTATATGCCGTGACCCGGATTCGAACCGGGGTTGCTGCGGCCACAACGCAGAGTACTAACCACTATACGATCACGGCGTGCTACCGTGGGCTGGTAAATCTGGGCACGTAAATCTGGGCAGGGTTATGTCGTGAACAAAGTTACAGACCATTTTGTGAGAAATGTGTTATTATTGTATGAGAAAGTTTTGAAGAAGGAGGAGGAAAATACAGTATCATTAGAAATAACAATGATAAAAGTAGTAAGAATTACAAAGTTTAAAAATATAATGGTGACGTTACCTACCTAATTTGCTTTTCGTTTCAGAAACGGATATCAAAAAATGAAAAACGAGTGATTTTTTTGTTTTAAAATACAAAAAAAAACTGAATAATAAGTAATATGAAAGAATGTAAATACAAGTTTTCCTTTTTGTGGACAAAAAGGGAGAAGTGAAAACAAATAAACGATTTGATTTTTATTTTCTGTTTTGAATAAGAAAAAACAAAATCAGTAGAAAACTGATCATTTCTGTCGTTTTTCTGAGGACACCAGCCCCAATGAGAAATATCATGTTTTTCTTTGGCTTACTTACCATAACTTAACATGACAGGACTTAATGTTAATGATTATTTCTGCCAAGGTATCCACACATAAACAGGGTAGTTATTGTAGTGTTAAAGTCTTTAACTAAGTCATGCAACTTGGACTAAAATAGCATGACTAAAGACCAAAGTTTTAAACTAACCAGCATTCAGCATCATACAAATCTACATGTAGTCTATTAGCCTAAATAACAAAGTTGGTAATCAATTTAAACAGTAATAACATTTAAACGGTTGATTCGCAAATAGTCTAACAGACTGGTGTGTTTCACAAAGATGGAAAATGAAATTAGTGATGAGAAGTCAGTCTTTATTAGATACATTATTAATATTAGTATGGTCTTAAATAGATATTTAGGCTAGCCAGCTTGCCATTGATGAAAAGAAAATATTTTAAAGTATTATATAATTCATGATGAGATCAGTGGTAATGAAGAGTAAGTGTTAATATTTAGGCTATTCACATTTTGTTAATAAAAAACAAAACTCATTCATTCACTCATCATCACTAACCACAGACAAGATGCATGATCGACAACCAAATAATTCCTAATAACATTAATAAAACATAACATGTAAACGAGTATTATACAATGACAGAAGAAGAAAAACCATTAAAGTCTAAGAGTGAAGTCTTGCAGTTCATTCTCATCGTTCTCTTCCGGTTCGTTGCTCCTTGCAGCAGCAACTTTAGCAGCACACTCTGCCTTTCTGGTGAAAGGACGACATGGACCAGCCAGAGGCTGATGCAGCGGGGGTTGACGGTTTGAAATATTGCCCATACTTTGAGCAGAAGCACCTTCTTGTTTCGTGGCTGCTTGATTCCTCCTGTCCAGTTTATAGGATGCCACCAGAGGCTCTCCTATGTCCACCTGTTGGCTTTCCATCTGGCGCAGCTTACTGTCTACATGAGTATAGTGTAAATCTACCTTGATGACCAGAGAGCCCTAAAACAGATAAATGATATACAGAATATTTTCACATGTACTGTATTTACTTATACACACCTTCTTGTAAAGACTTGCCCTGCTTTATTTTTAGAGAACATTTCATGGTAACAGAATTGTGACAGATATTGACAACATACCGTAAGCTTTTGAAGAGCACAAAGTCGCAGTGTACAGTCTGGGTTGTCTGAGTTCCTAAATATAAGTGAGTCCAACTCATCTGACCTGCCAGGGCTGGAAAATATGTCTTCCATTGCCTAAGAATTTAACACATAAAAGGTTTTGTCAGCATCAGAATATCAAAAAAATGTACAAACTGACTCAATAAATATATCCTGCATTTACACTAGCCTGGGCCTGACTCAATGAGGCAAATGCACTGTAACACTAATTAGCCACTAGATGTCAGTATGATCCAAGATTCTCTAGTTAAAAATGGGTTTGTGTTTCTCAAGGAGAAGTACAACAACCCAACATGAGTACTTCCTGCTTTTCTGTGGATGCAGCAGGCTTGAAGTCTATACGTGCGTAGAACTTCCTCAGACTTGTAAAATGTGGGGGTGAAAGGTTATCAGTGAAAGATTCCAGCTGGCTAATGGAAACTGAATATCAGACCTCAATGAGGTGCCCAAAAAAACTGCAGGCAGTTATGTACAAATGGAAAGGGGACATTTCACCTTTTACCTATGTGAGTGTGTTTTGTGTGTGTCTTTATCAGTACTAAAAAACATCTTGGTACAAGAATGTCACTAGAGATCTCCTTTTTTTTTTCATCCCACTCTTGTGGTTCCAATAGGTGACAATAAAACGATAAAACTTGATAGGATGATAGTTTTAAGTAAAAATAAATATTTACAGGTATGCTTCTCAGAGTGACTGTGCAGTCCTGGGTTCGGGGGCCTTTAGTCCTTACGGTGGCAAAAGCCACCAAGACATTAGAGTACAAAGCTGAGAAGCTGACATCCATTTCCACTCCGCAAAGAAACATTAACCGCCTCTTCCGTGGTAGCTCTGAAAAGAGATATGAAAAAAGGTGGGTGTTTTCTTTTTTAAATAACACTACAAATAATGTACAGAACCTTTTTTTTTTGACTGTATTTTAGTATTCTTATGAGATTCATTCATTCATTTTCTGTAACTGCTTATCCTGCGCAAGGGGGGGGGGGCGCTATCCCAGCTGACTTTGGGCAAGAGGCGAGGTACACCCTGGACAAGTTGCCAGTTCATCCAGAGCCATATAGAAAGACAAACAACCATTCTCACTCACATTCATACCTACGGCCAATTTAGAGTCACAAATTCACCTATATTACATGTTTTTGGACTGTGGGAGGAAGCCGGAGAACCCGGAGAGAACCAACCCAGACAAGGGGGAAACATGCAAACTCCACACAGAAAAGTTTGATGTCCTCAGGTGGATTTGAACCAAATGCCTTCTTGATGTGAGGCAACAGTGCTACCCACTATGCCACCGTGCCACCTCTTATGAGACTAAATTACTAAAAAAAAGAGCAGCTTATTTGGAGTCTGAAGGAGACTATAGATTGTCAGATTGTCAGATTAGCTCTAAGTAAATAAGAGGAAGTTATCACGCATCAAAAAACGACTTCCTTCCATTAGATAGAAAATGCACTTTTTCCCAGAACCTTGATTTGATTCATAAAAAAACATGAGTAGCTTTTTTGTACATTGTTGAAAATATCAGACTGAAACACTATGTCTGCATTTGGTTTGACTGAAAGAGGTGTGGGGATGGTTAAACAGGAAAATTTCTCTCTCAAAGTTTCAATGAATCAAGAAAAGCTTTACTTGAAAATGAACTATAATTGGGTATATTGCACATATCCTGGCCTAAATAGGAAGTGAAATTGCAAAAAAAAAACATTGAGATTTTAGGAAATTCACCATTTGCTTGTCTCCAGCAGGCATCTCGCAGGTGTAGTTCCCTTGTGTGACCGGTGGTCCATATTGGGTCTGCAAGGGATCGAGGTTCCTTCAGGGTGTGTTTGATCTCCACTACCTGCTTGCCTGTGATTAGAGGGTCTCTGCCGAGATCTGGTGTAGAGACAAAGACAGACTGCAGGTAAATATGCTATTAATCTGCAGCAACTTCACATAGAAAACTTATCAATTTTGAGAAAATCATCACTTCATTAACTCCCAAAACCTTTATAAAGTATTTAATTACAACACCCTGTGCACACACACTTGTTTGATCATGGGATTATCAGAGTTTTGCAATAGTAGGAAGAGGGGAATGAGTTAGTTATAGAGAAACGTTCATCAGATTCACATGGCTGGGTTTGAGGAACTTTGGGAACTTTTAAGACTTTAGACTGTTAATGTTTATAGTAACTGACTGGCTTGAATTAGCTTTGGGAAACCCCTCCTTACAAGATTCAATACATGCAAACACAGGAATCATTTAAAAACATGACAGGATGGAATGTTCAAATCATTTAATATAGATTTATGCTTGACTTTTGAGAAGATTTGATGTCAGGGACATTTTGGGCAGGCTGTCTTCACTATGTTCTCACAATGCACGAGCAACCAGCAGCTCATCATCATCTCTTTTTCCATCTTTAAATAGGTCCTAAACAAGACCAGCAGATATCGAAAACCGAGGCTTGATTATTTTAAGTTAGTACCCATATTGTGACTCTGGGATTTCAAATTAAAAGTACAAAAATCTAAAAGTATAAAAGGATAAAACCTGTTGTAAAACAGACATGCAGATTGCTGCCAGCAGGGTGCCCTGTCCTGCTAGCGCTGATTTTGTGAGTGAACCCACAAGAGCAGAGGCAGGGGGGAGCCCAAACGACAGAGCAGCTGTCCCGCACTCTGGAGCACTCAGGTTTCTTGCTGTTCTCTTGCCAACAGTGTGAATTTCCAAAGAATGAGGTCACATGCTAATGGTATCTTGAAAAATTATTCCACCAGGAACCCATCAAACAGACAAACTCAAGAGGGGACAACTTGGAATTTCCCAATCCCTAAGTCACTGCTATAATTAAAAGTCCTGAATAAACAGGACAAAAATGACTGTCCATCCAGAACAGCCTGTTCTCTTCAGATCTTTTCAACCACATCAGCCTACTGATTGGATAAAAGTACAAATAAAATCAGACAAAGTTTTTGCTCTCTTTACACTTTTAAGTTGACTTGATATCAATCCATACTTTAATCACAAACACTAATGATTTTACCATCAGCCATATATGTGTTCACTTGAATGGACCACTTCCTCTGTTGTGCACACATCGCCACTCAGCTACCAAAAAATGAATGGAACCACAGCACGTCAAAGTAAACTTACCCTTGACTCACCATAACTTTAGATTAGTTCTAGGAGTTATATTTTTGGATTTATCAGCATCTGCTCAAAAACCAAAAAGACACAGCCTTGTTTAGAATACGTACCCTCAGACACCTTCTCTAAAACATGTGTGACTTTCTCGGACTGTAGGATGTGCGCATTCAAGTACTGGGTGAAGATTCCTGTACTTTTTCCTCCATCCTGAACCTCAAAAGCCTCAGCATCTTCACATCTGCAGTGGTTGATAAAGGAAATGTTATTTAAAAACAAGCAGCAAAAGATGTAATTCTCCTTTTTGAATACGCTTCTCTTTCTACAGCAAGGTGACGGATTTGAAAAATTATTCTTAGGTCACGGGCCATAAATAATTCTGCTTGCACTGTTAAATCTGTGAGCTGGTGTGGGTATTGATTTCTATATGTCAAATGATATATTTATAAAACAACTAAAAAAAAATACATACGTGGCATAACCATAAACCGTGTTCCCAATGGGTTCCAATGGCATGATGCATGATGGTATGCGATCCTGGTTGTACCTTAAGAAAGTAAAATACAGTTTTCAGTCAAATTAAGCAATTTTTAAAAAATCCTGAAATAGACAGAACATAAAAGTATTGTGTCGCTGTCATATCTTCGTTAAAAGTGAAATTAATTACTGCACCCACCATTTTCTACAGGTATCCAGTAGGACTACACTCAGCGCCGTACATTTGTTTTGCATGCTGAGCACGATCCTCTGCACGCAGACACAGTTTTCAGTTCGATACGGTTGTGGAGCATCAACAGCTACCAAATAATTCCTTCCAGCATCCTCATACCCATGACCAGCATAGTAGAAGAGACCTGTCATGAGAGATAAAAGAGAATGATAAAAAATGGAATCGTAGCTGCACAACTGCAAGAACGGTAACCATTGCATTTTGCACTGTACATATTCTGCAATCCTGAGATAAGAGTCATGTTTGGAGACGCTTAGAGAAAGGTCTCGCTGGGGAGCAAAAAGATGCCTCGTTGTTACACAGAATATGTTTCAAAAAACAGATGTTTTCTCAGTTATTCATCTTTGTTTCGTTATTAGCAAGAAAAGGTAGTGTAGAATAGTGACAGACAACATTCTGACACAGCATGACAGTTCTCGAAAAACACTATTTTTATTTTATCATCAACATAACTTCATATTATAGTTCTTTGATCAGCTGTCTGCTGTTAAACAACAATGGTGGCTTGATTCCCTAGTTCTTGAAGCTATTATTCTCTCGCTGAATGTTTCCATACACTTAACCTTTCCTTTTTTGATTATCGCTGTATTGCCACACAGAGAGACAGAAGTTTATCTGCCCACTGAACCACTTATAGGTGTAAAGCAAGATACAACAAACCACCTAGGGGTTCATGACAACAACAGATAAGGGCCACAGAACACAATAAAGTCAATTACAATGTTATATTTTAGATTGTAATTTAGTATGAGAGAATTTCTCCAGACAAGTTGAAACCATGAATCAAGTGACAAATGTAGCTAATTTAGGGGGGAAAAAATATGTATATGAGCAAATTATATTTACCATAAACACCTCTGTCAAGGAGTTGAATGAACTTTTCAATAGCGGCCAGCATCTCTTCCCTGGTGAGATCAAGGAGTGAAACCACTCTGAACCCAAGCTGCTGCAGGAGGTTGGCCAGCTCATGTACATCCATGACGGGGGCCATCAAGTTAGGGTGGCTGGAGTAATTCAGGTTGCCAATAAGGAGTGCAACTTTATCAGTGGCTGAAACAAAGTTCAAAGTAGAATCTGGATTAAATACAGGAGGAGATTTGAAGACGTACCAAGATAGTTTTGCTTTCCAGCACTTCAGAGAGCGTGGGGTGACACTGAGTTTCCTTCCATAAGACTTTACCTGTGAGTGCTGCAGGAGGAAGCTGATCGGTTTGCTCTACAGGATAGGAAAAGAGATAAACACAAAATCTGAAGTCAAAATTTGGTCTCAAGTATGATGATTTTGTGCAGAGGACACATACTGTACAGGAAAGTACAAGAAAAAATATGTATTTTTGTAATATTCACTGTAAATATACTGTAGGACCACAGTATGAGTTACAAACAAGCGACAAAATACTAGGACTAGTTTCACTTTACATCACTTTCCTGTTTTGCATCTAAGGCTCAGATCAAGCAGTATTTGGAATCCAGCAACTTCCTTTTTTTGTCTGTAGAAATGGGAAAGTACCCCCAGCATAATGGAAACCACTTAAAGACGAAGAGCTCGATCAGTGGAATGAAAAGAGTGTAAAAAAATCAAATTTTCTCCACAGCTATGTCATCAGAAATGGCGCATGTTAAGTCAGAGGAAAATGTAATGATAAAATTAGGAAAAGACTAACTTTGACCAATTGATAAAGGCTTTTAAATTATGACTTACCAATGATCACATCAACTGGTTCAGTCCATCTCTCCTCTAGTACATTAGATATGGAGCACAGGTATGATCCTCCATGTTTGGCTGCTGCACAGTCAATCTGCAAGCACCACAATATAACAATCATCTTGCTACTATTGTTTGTCTTTATGGCTATTGCCTCACATTTTAAGAGTACCCATCATAAAGCAAAGTTTTGGCTGTAAATGAGTCTAAACGAATTACATGGTTGGTGAGAGGGTGTATGATTCAGAGTCAATGAAAGGATATATAGCGCTGTGTAAATAATCACTATCAGCTCTGAGATAAGGAATCATTTGTCATTTTGTCATCCTTCCCTACCTGCAGAGTGTCACTAGTCTTGTCCAGCAGCGGCTGTCCATTTCTGTACCACTGGTAGTGTGGAGTGGGGATGCCAAAGGCAGTGCAGTGGAGAGTGAGTTTTGTACCTTGTCGGACTGTCTGGGGTTTAGGGTTGATGACAATATGCGGCTCACCCAGCCAGTGCACCGGCAAACCTTATGATGGTTGAAAAGTAAGAGTTAGGGAGTCAAATCCACAGCACCTGGCATGCTAAAGCAATACCACAAATATGCAAACCAACAAAAACGACAAAGGCACCACACTGCTGAATGGCAAAATGCATACCTGATTTATCAATGTCCAACACCTTCACTTTCACCCAGTCGCTGAACACCCAGCTAGAAAAGTTATTTACTCGGCACACAAAGAGCTGAGTTTTTTTAGCTTTGATGGTCAGGTCTGCTTCAGTGGCACCAGTTACCTTGAAAACAAAAACCAAGGATGAAATACGCAGAATCCCCCACCATGGGTGCATTTCATTGCAGAAATAAGGTATTTAAGTTGTCCCTTCTTGTTAAATGCATATCTGAGAAAAAGCTCCATTTTCAAAATTAAAAATTGCAAATACAAAATGCCTGAAATTACCAATATATCAAAAGGCACATCTCCAGTACACGGGAGGCATGTACATAAAGTTTTGTGAAAAAATAATGAACAGTTTTTGAAATATGCCCCGGAAACCCTCATCTGAGACAAATCCCATTCACAGAATTAGCCACAATTCAACTTGTATTTACAGTACTTGGTTGTTGTGTGTAGAAAGTGTTTTTGAAAACAAATATTTAACAGCTTTGGAGTGATAGGCTATATTTAAGATTAGTGTAAGACTGCCTTGATTATCCTGAGAAAACATTTTACTCATTTGAGTTGTTATTTTAAGTAGCTGGGTGATCTTTTATTTAAATTTGTGGTTTTCAAGACACTACACGTGCACAAGAATAAACATGTATGGTAGAAGCGTAAACAAAGAGAAATACACAGCAACACACAATTCTCATAAACAGTAGGTATACAGTCATTCCAACATAATAGACAACAAGGGTCGTTCAAAAGGCATGATTCATTTTCACTATTATCATTCACTACTATTATTATTATGTATTTGATTGTTTGTTTGTTTGTTTGTAGCTCATACACAAGTATCCACATCCACATACCTCCTTTAGATTATCCGTGAACCACTGGTAGTTGAGGATACCTGTGCCCTCAGCTCGGACACGCAGAGTCACCTTAAAGTTCACAGGTACGCACACGGAGACAGGGTGCTGCACTATGACAGTTGCTGAAACAAATGAAGTGTGAATCTTAGTCAACCCGACGGTGTTGTTACTATTTTTTAAAAGGCTGCGGTGTGGTGTAGATGTCTTACATACTTCTGATCATTATTCGACGGGGTTTGTGGTGGGATCCGGTCATCAGTGCATTTTCTTCTTCTGTAAGAGTCAAAGTTTGATATTTAGTATTTTTAATCGCTCCTAATTGTATCACTAAGAAAACGACCGAATGAATAACATCAGAAAATCGCTGTAAAGCTAATGTCTAGACCCCAACTTCTTATTAAATGTTCACCACAGTGATAAATACCGTAGGTTCTGTTACAAACCCTATTTAGATCTGATCAGTGATCAAAACCGATATACACACGTTTCAGTGAATACCTGTAGCCAGCCTCGTGCCAGGTGAGCATCGGTCGGAGGTCAGCCAGGGTATATTTTCCTCCTCTCTATATTCATAAATTATATTATCGAGCAGACGACACTCTTCCTTTTCCCGGAATGAGACTGCGTCGCAAAACACGTTACCGGCATACCCATAATATAGGAGCAGCTTAAAATTAAACGCATCCAAATAGTCCAAGATCGTGTGAAGGAGACCAATAGAGCTACTTTTCAAGACATTATGGTAATGAACACATTTACAGGAGATGTACAAAAACAAACAGAAGTTGAGTTAAGGGAGTTACACAGTTAACATGGCCCCATAAACCTGAACAATCCCACATTGATTAATAATGTGTGATTAATCATTTAAAAAAAGTATATTTTTTAGATATACTGTATATATATGACATTAATAAAAAATATAATGCACAAAAGTGAGTTAGTTAGTCAATTAGCCCACTATTCATGGAAAAGTATAGGTAAGGTCAGCTTTGGTTTTTTATATACAATCACCATCAGTCAGACAGCTGCCATCCAGAAACTAGTCCAGATGGGCTATTGCACCAACCAGGTTACACAGGTATCCTCCATAATAGCATGCAACACCTTCTATGAACATTTGTTATTAAATAGCAATAAATAGCAATAATCAATTATACTACTACTAATAATAATAGTACTATTTTTATTTATACTATTTTTTACCCTTTACTTTATGGGCCAGAGTTGTTTGTAGTTTCAGTAGTTTGTATTTCACTACTCACCAATACTGATGTTTGACTATTCATTTAAGGTGGTTTGTGTTCAATTAATTGCAAAAAGACTAAATAAAAATCATCAGCATAATATAACAGCAGTGCATTATTCTATTATTGTTGTATTAACACAGAAAACAGGCAAACAGAAATTGCCCAGCTCTATAATACATTACCTTTATACTGTATTTTCACATGCATGGTGTGTTTAAAATGTTGAGCTCTTTTTCAAAACGTCTTATTATAGAACAGCATTGTACATTTTCATATAGCATAATCTGTTGTGTCTGTTAAGGTTTTTTAATTGATTGCCTTAAAATTCTTTAAAATTTTATGACCCTTTATTGATCATTTAGGAGAACATGTACATAAACTTAATTCAAAGTATATGTTTATTAATGCTTGATTTGTAATAGGCAAATAGCATTGTTACAAATGGATATTAGGTTTGAATAAAGATTTCTGCTTGATTTGAGAATATGCTTTTGTTTTTTGTTTATTTATATTATTAAGGTCGTATTTATTTTTTTTATTTGTGTTTTGCTTTGAACCTGTATTTAACCAGGTTAGTGTCTTGAACAATAACAGTGAGTTCAGTTTTCTATATGTGATTATACAATCATGAATAACATTTATAATACAATTGTATAAGAAATTATCCTAGAAATAATTTAAATACCACCATAAAACAACTCCGGAACTGTCTACAATCATAAACATTAATAACACCAATCCAAAACAACAGAAAACACACCAATGAAATATTCTTACGTCATTAAATAAATATAGAGATTTTGTCAGCTGAGCCTATGTTTGTCTAATTGATGTGAAATTTGAGCAGCAAATGTGTTCTATGTTTTGACCATGTGTTGCAATGTGAAGTGAGAGGGGCTGGCCTTTAGCAACTCCTCAGCAAAGCAGAGGACACAGAACATTGTGTGAACACTAGTCCATGTTTTGCAAGTCCACATCCACTCCACTACTGTGTCTCACTAATATGAGACACCCTTTTTCAACTTATTATTGTGGGATTGATCAAAGTAAAGCAGTGACTATTTTATGGCCACTGATTAAATGATAATATTCTTTCTGAGTGTCTGGTTTAAATTGTTAGCTTTCACTCTGAATTCAATTTAGCTTTTAGACTTCTTTGCTAAGTCTAAATTCTAGTTTCGGAAAATATGATGTCCTCTTGCTCCTATTTGTAGGGCTGCTATAAATAGGCCTCTGCTGGCAACACATGCGTGTCTATGATAGGCAGTTACAGAGAATTTCCTCAGACTCTGGCTCCAAAGCAACAGCGAAAACATCTCAATGGTAAGTTGGAAAATTGACCAAGTTTGAAGCTGACCAAGAAACACCTGAATTATAGTCCTAACACTTACAAATATATAGCATGTCATGGGTTTGTGTTTGACCACTAACAGCCCTTCCACAACTTGATAGCTGATCCTATTTATAACTTCCTCCAATTCTCCAAAGTACTTTGCTTGGTCAGAAAGAACCAGCATCGAGTCTGTACTGTGTCTTTGAGTTTAGTGCGAGCAAATAATAGAGAGTGTACCTCATCCTTTCTTTCATTGACTTCCAGCAGATTTTGTTACCATTCTGAAGTGTTTCTTTTTTCTTCTCCAGGACCTTTTACATGGATAACACCATTAAATTAGATCGTTGAACAAGCTGTGGACGTGAGCACGGAGTAGTCTTGTACTGTGGGTGACACATTTTTCTCGGATTTTACATTTTTTGTGAATTGCTTCATTAGACAATGACTTCCAGAAGGCCAATGACTCGCAGTTATTCCGGCAATGGGAGGACAAGCAGCTTCGGTGAAGAGGAGGGTAGCTCTTCCAATGGCCGTTCAGAAAGCCGAAATACTTACCTCTCGAATGTTAGGCCTGAAAACAGGTAGACGACCTCATCTGTAATCCTTGCATATTTAAATCTTTGTTTCTTGTTAAGCAGATTTCCATGAATTCAATTGATTTATCTTGCATGGTGGCCATATATATATATATATATATATATATATATATATATATATATATATATATATATATATATATACAGTATATATATATATATATATATATATATATATATATGTATATATACAGTATATATATATATATATATAATATTACATTAACACCTATAGAGAAAGTTTATTTAGCTTGAAAGAGTAAATGGTGATGGTAGCCAAAATGATTTTTACCAGATTGTTCAACACACCACACTGTGGGTCACAAATCACATGACATCAATTATGTCACTGTTTCTAATAGAATAAAAAAAGTGCTCCTGTTGTCAAAGAGGAGGGCAGTAATCAAACTACTTTATATAGATAGTTCTATATACACAGATCTTAATTAATCATTGACATCCATTCATTTGCCTCCTCTCTGAATAGCTATTCAAGGTATTCTCACTACAGGCCAACGAGGTAATCCATACTTTTAAAACTTTCTTCCCAACTAACATGTTAACCTCAAAAACTGGTTTACGCCAAGAATGAAACATACAGACATTTTACGTATCCGGAATGTGTCCAGTTTGTCCAATGTTGCGTTCAGTTTTAGTGATCAACATCGGTTTCACTGTTGGATTGACAACTTTGTTTTGCCTGACATCTCACAAGTCTCACGTTCTCGTCACTACCAAAAATTTCCATTAACATCCTTTCCTTTTGATTAAGAAAGTGAATTGGAATGTACTGCACAGAGGTGAAGAGGGCACTGAAATGATACTGACGTGTAAAACTGTCTTCTATTCGAAAAGCATTAATTCACTTTGATGCATTCGTGTTTGCTTCCAGGAGCACGTTGTGCACCGTCATGGCTCAGCTGACCGAGGACATACAACCCTCCTTTGAGACCACCTTGAAATCAAAAGCAGTGTCCGAAAATTGTAATGTGAAGTTCACTTGTATGGTGTCAGGTAGGTCTGCTCTGAACAGCCTTGTTGAGGCATGCCTCTGCTTAATGTCTCTTGGAGCGGATGAAACTCCTCAGATTGTTTCTGATGACACGAGACAGGGTGTGAGTCATCTGTAATAAAAGGACAGATTTCACCTTGAAGGCACCAAAATGAACTTCTATATTCTTCCTGAACTGTCCTATAAAATATCAGACCATCCATCCATTTTTTGTAGCTGCTTATTCTGTGCAGGGTCATGAGGGGCTGGAGCCTATCCCAGCTGACATTGGGTTAGAGTTGGGGTACACCCTGGACAAGTCTCCAGTTCATCCAGAGCCAACATATAGAGAGACAAACAACAATTCACACTCACATTCTCACTAAAGAGCAATTTAGAGTCACCACTTCAACTGTGTGTTTCTGAACTGTGGAAGGAAGCCAGAGAACCCGGAGGGGAACATGCAAACTCCACACAGAAAAGTCCCAGGACCTAGAGTGGTCCACCAGGCCGCCCACATCAGACCATATTATTCAAAGTGTTCATCAGACCATATTATCAGACCATATTATTCAAGTGTATTCAAAGTGTATTTGTCAGTATGGAATGTATTTGTTTGCAGGCAGATTGATGAGTGAGCCCATCCAACAGCAGCAGCTATTCCTCTATGACAAATCACAAACATGATGCAACAAATCATATTCATGTCAATACATCTACATTGTATTTTGTTCACTGCATAATTTCCCAAATTGGATATTCATATAAAAAAGGATATTTAGTGCAACCTGTTTCTTTGGACCTGGTTCCTGCACTGCAAATTGTTCTGTACTTGTCATCTTAGATCTGGAAACATGAGATTAATTAGCTTGTTTTATTTTTTTTATCCAGCCTCCTTATTTCTAGCCTTATCAACTTATTTCAAGGTTTCTTGACAAGTATAATTTTCATGCTGCATGGGTAGATCATTTCACTAGTATAAGGCCATTTTCTCATCAAATTCTGTCTTTATTTCTTTGTATTTCTGCTACTCTTTTTTAGCAGTGTGCAGGTAACAAATGTTCATAATTAGCTATTTGTGGCACTAGGAGCTTAATGTTTATAACCCAGAGGAATTAGTTCATGATAGTGTATCCTTGTCTTTAGGTTACCCAGCACCAGAACTGAAATGGTATAAAGATGACATGGAAATGGACAGATACTGTGGACTCCCAAAATATGAAATTCATCGTAATGGAAAAATCCACACCCTTCATATTTACAAGTATGTAACAGAAATGTGTTAGCGTAATCTATTTAATCCATTCAGATTTTTAGGAATGCTGCTTTTTTGTGCCTATAATATGAGATTAATAACTGCTTCCGTTTTCAGCTGCACATTGGATGATGCAGCCATCTATCAGGTCTCAGCCAGCAATAGCAAAGGTATTGTCTCCTGTTCTGGAGTTCTGGAGGTTGGCACCATGAACGAATTTCAAATCCACCAGAGATTCTTTGCCAAGCTGAAGCAGAAAGCAGAGAGGAAGAAGAAGGATTTGGAGGCGCAGAACCAGACCAAGAAAGAGGATAAAGAAAACGTTGACAAAGAGCAAAGACAGATTAGCCCGGAACGTCCTCCAAGGAAGCGGCACGTGCCACCACTAGAGAAGACACCAGCAGTCAAGGAGCCTAAGGCTGTGGAGAAAATGGGAGCTGCTGCAGGACCTAATGGAGTTAGCGCTGAAGTCAAGGAAACAGCCTCTGTTACAACTAAAGACGGTGAGCGGAACGAGGAGATATCTCCTTCCGAGGAAACCTTGGCCAAAAAGAAAATAAAGATCTCAAATGGCGTGGATGCTGAGGTTAATGGCAGCAGCAGCAGTTACAGTAGCAGAGGCCATATGATGGGGAATGGAGTTGAAAATTCTTATGATGGAGGAATCAGTTTGGCACAATTTCTGGCAGAGACACTCCAGTCCCAAGTTGCAGAGGAGAAACAGAACTCATCTCAAGGGGAGAAACCTAAAGAAATGGATATATCTCTTGTAAATGCCAGTATAGAGAAGGATAGGGAGCAAGAGAGGATGTGGAAAGAGAAAGAAGAACAAGAAAAAGCACTGCAGGAAGAGCATGAGAGGGAGAGAAGGAGAGACAAAGAATTGACCGTGAAGGAGAGAGAAAGGGAAAGGCCATTGGCAGCATCACATACTGTACCCCACACTAAACATGGTTCAGAAGTTAAACATCACAGCAAGGCTCATAAGGATCACGACCACCACAACATCCAGGCTTCCATCTCCTCTATGCTCCATACAGTCAAAGACTTCCTCTTTGGTAAGAGTAAGAAGGACACTCATGATCACGTTGAGGGCAAGGAGAGAGCATTTGACCGGGCGCCTGCTTCAACACAACCTCCTCAACCAGAAATGCCACCATCACTTCAGCTCCATCTGGAGCATAATCAAGAGTCCAAGCCTCTCACAGACGATGTTGTGCCAATGGAAATGGATACAATAAAGGAGCCTTCAGGAACCTGGCATATAGAAAAACAGTTGGAGCAACATGAACATGAGCATGAAAACACTGTTCAGGATGCTGACCTGCTACCAGCTCATAAATTGCCACCTGAGCGCATAGAGAAGTCCACAGGGCAGAGTGGACTGGATGGACAGGATGATGATGCTGTTGAGGCCATGGAGGTGTCTGTTGGGCCAGAGAGTAGCAGTCCAGGTGAAAAAATGTCATTATCTGGGCTTCAAGTTGTCTCTGAGGTATGTACACCCGTCTTGCAGAGCAGATGGCTGCCACTTGAGTTATATATAGACTGCATTTGTGTGACAAGATAGTGCAAATGAGCTACTTAGGGCCAAAGCCTGAACTGTGTCAACTATGACATAGTTCAGGCTTTGTACTGCTGCAGGTTGTAAGAAGAATTCATACTTAGATGCCGAATTCATGGGACAGTTTGGAACAGTCAAACATTACAACCACTTTAAAATGTAGAGCATAATATCACTGATCAGTGACTGGTGGAATGAGTCAACTTGGCCATGTGAGAGTGACACACACAAAAAAAAAGGGTAGGAGAAACAAGGAACCATATAGAACAAGTTGCTCTTAATATACAGTATGTGGGGGGTGGGGGATGTTGTGAATCCATTAGAAAAGATGGCTAAATAGCTGATATGTTGGCTGTGATGTGTGGGACACAGTGCGTCAGAGATCATGATGAAACCTGAATGCCCGAGGCAGCTCTCGCCTTACAAACAGGACTTTGCATGACCGAGGGACACATGGTGTGCAGGAGTAGAGGGAGTTCTGCAGCAGGTCTCAGCATGAAAGGAGGGCCCCGACACATTCCTTCCTTGAAGTGGCAGACAGATGGCTTTAGTTGCACATAAATCAATGATTCCAGTTATTAGAATGTGATTCCTGTTTCTGCATATTGTGTTCAATTTGCCTGTTTTAGGAGAAAGTTGGAAGAGTTTGGAGAATTGTGCGTTAATGTGTGATGATATTTTAAAGTTTACGTGGTTCAAGATCAAATCAAAATTTCACTGAATACATTCTGCATTTATTACATTTTTGTCCCATGAAATACACCATTTATATACATTTGAAATATGTATCTAATTCTACATTGTACGTTAACATCCAGTTATGTGGTGCACAGTCACATGGGGAGAAGAGAACTGCTACATTATCCACCTGCAGAGTGATTCTAGGTCCATAATGTGGAACTACGATGAGCTCGATGAATGGCTTGTTGGAGGAAGTCAAAACATTTATCTCACGAGTTGCTTTTTCTCTTCTTTTTTTACACACAGGTGTAGTGATCACCACTGCCTCATTTTAGACTGAATGTGACACCAGTTCCCTTCCAATGAAAGCAGCAACTTCTTTTTTTCTTAGAAACTGGTGGCCAAACACGAGGTCACGAGGCAGCATGTGCCGTCATTACTTCATGCATAAATTGTAATGTGAGGAGGGAAACTCAAATACACTCCTATAGCCTGAGGCCTTATGTATACATCCTATTTCATGTATGTACACTCAGATGTAATATATTTCTAAGGAAGATCATACTTTCTAGAACATCCCATTGAAGTCAGGTTTTGTTCTCCTTTATCAATCATAGTTTAATTTCCTCAACAGCTTTTTTGATTGATCCACAACAGATTTATGTTAATCATTCATGTTTTGGCTATACAGTAGTTTCTCGAGACCTGTCATTCATTCACTACCTAACAAATTCTCTGTGTAAACACTTGCAGGAATTCCCCTGTCTGTGTTTAAACATAGGACCCAGAGGAAACTTTTAAACTCCCTTGACTGATGTAAAAGTTGATAAAGGTTCAGAAAATTTGAAACTGTAAAAGATAAACCCTGTTTGTCAAGTGCTGGAGTTATTTTAACCTTTTATTTGAGCCTTGTGTGTAAACACTTGATTTTCAACTACCTTGCACGTGACATGAAGTAAAACAGTTCCTGATATAAACTGACAGATCATAAAACACAGGAATGTATTGACTTACTGGAATTGTTCTGCATATTTCCTGAACTATTTATTGTCTACCCATTAACTATCATCTAGTAATTGATCAACTTTGTTCATAAACTGACCACAGGCCTTTTCTCTCTATTGCGGACACAACATTGCTTTGCAAGTGTCCAAAGCTGTCACTGTTCATGCTTCTGTTGATTTATGACAGAAAAATGTGTCTCAGTCTAAAAGTGTCTCTGTGTCACACTGTCAAAGGTCACTGCAGTAAGCTCACTGTAACAAGCTTCTTAAAAATACTTTAAACTCCTCAACATGACACCGAATGTTTCTTTTTTTTGCCTCTAAGAAATCAGACTTAAAAATATTTTGCATGCATAAGTATCAAAACCAGGAGTGTAAGGCATGTGTGTTTCATTGTGAAAGACAAACACAAATGCAGTTAAGTACTAAAATGCTTTATTTCTTTACTTTCCATCAGGCTGATTCTCAGGTAGTCTCTGTTATCGAAGAGGCTTCCACGGAACTGATATTACCAAATTTCCTGGTAGTTTCACCACAGCCCAATAACCAGGCTGCAAGAGACGAGTCTTTACGACGGGAAGATGTATCTGTCTTACCACAAAGCCAAGCCCCATGTGAAGAAGAGTCCTCCCCCACACACGGTGCTATCTCCGCATCAGACAGCCACAGCCTTGGAGAAGAACCCACTGAATCTTTGCGAGAAGAGGAGAAGAGTTTTGGTGAGAAGGGCAAAGAACCTGACAAAGAGGAGGGCCATTCTTTAAACATATTTGAGGAGGAGAAAGCTGAAGTGAAACCAGACAAACGGCCGCACTCAGATAAAAAAAAATGTGAGACTACTGAATTAACAGCATTGTCAATGGAAGAGAGAATAGAGGCATGTGAATCTACAACACCAAACCAGGTGCTTTTCCCTCTGTCTACTGTGGCAGCATACAGTGCAGAAAGAGATAACACGAGAGAGGACACAGAACACACATCACTGATTCAGGAAATGAATGTAGGATTTCCGCCCAATGTGGCCTCAGAGAGTTTAGAGAGGGGTGATCTAAAAGTGCAGCAGGAGTGCACCTCTTCTACAGCAGAGGAAAGCACAGAAGTTATCAATCTCAGTCCAATACAGAGTCCGAACTCAGGTTTAAAATGCAGTGAAGACAGAAGCAAATTGACAGAGGTTTTGATTTTTGCCTTAGCGACTGACTCAGAAGATAACTCACGCAACGAGCCAAAAACACAGAAGCCGGCATTCTTAGAAGGTGAGAGCACTGAAGCAAGGAATGAGAGTGTACAGTTTGAAGAGGAGGAAGAGAAGAAGGATCCAAAGAAAGAAGAGGAGTTCGATGAATCAAAGAACCTTTCAGTGACACAAAACATGGAAGGTCATGCTAATGTTTTGGAGGATCATAGTAATGTTGCACAGCAAGACAGCAATGAGGTACTAAAGGGTTGGCCATCAGATAATATTCCACAAATCCAAATATGTACGATTGAAGACATGCCAGATATTAAACCAGTTTTGCCAGATGAAAGCCCAAATGAACATTTTGTTATCCCAAAAATTGATATAATGGAACCTGAGCTCAAAGAGTGCACTCTCCCAGTAACTATTTTGGCACTAAACAAGCAAGAGAAAGAGTCTGCTGTTTTGCAAAAACATGATGCAACTCATGAGTCAGTAGTAATAATTCAAGATGAGAGCATGGCTGATTCTCCATGTCTGCTTCCCACGCACAAAGGTATGCAAAGTGATTATGACCGGTCACTCACAGAGAAAGTAAAGGATGTTGACAAGACAGAAATATTGGAGCAGCCACGCGTAAAAAGCAGTGAACAACTCCCTCAGATGGACTTTGCATTGATTCCTGTTATAAATGTTTCATGCACTGATGATAAGGACAATGATGTAAATGTAAACACACATATTTCAGATATGAAACAGCCTTTTGAAAGTCCACCAGTGCCTTTGTTTGTGGTGCCACCGATCTCTGTCACTTGTCATGAAAGTGATTCTGAACTCAGGCAGTCCACTCAAAGTGAGTCAACAGGAAGTGAAACTTCTTCTGTCATGGAAAGGGGAACAAAGTATGATGTTGACAATAATATGACCATCAAGCCTGAAAAAACTCAAAGTAGAAAACAGAACCTGGAAGAAATGGCAGAAAAGATTCTAAAAGGTGGAATCCCCTCTATGCTGTATGACGTTCTAATGCCAAAAGTTGGTGACAATGGTCCATCATTCAGTAAAACAACTCAAGACAACATTTTCCCTGAAATCTTGAAGACAAAACCCCTTCATGAGGCCAAGATAGAGAATTCTCTGTCTGTTGAGGACCTCCAAAGAAACAGATCTTCTGTTGAGAGACTCTACACTAAACCTCCAACACATCCATCACTGAGTCCAGCCAGTCTCCGCAAATTCATGTCCAAAGCTTCACCAGACTCAGACAATGAGGCAGTGACGACTGTCCCTCTCATCACTGTGGGGGACCGTCAGAGTGACAAGGCAGACGATGATCTGAGTGGAGGTTCAACACCAACATCATCCCTCTCCTGTGAAAACAGTCCACGCCTTAAACGTAGAGACAGTCTGACACTGATACGCTCTGCCACACCCGAAGAGTTGGCCTCTGGAGCTCGTCGCAAAATCTTCATCCCAAAACCCAAGGAGGAAGGAGACGGGGCAGTGGTTGGCGGGCTAGACGCTCAAGGCAAGAAGGAGACCCCCTACATGTCGCCCAGCCAGGCTCGCAGAGCAGCATTACTACAAGCTCCCTCGGGACAAAATACTCCACCAATGGAGAGGCGCTCTCCACTACTGAGCCGCAGAAAGGTCACATTGGAGGTGCCAAAAGTTGTGGAGGAGACTCCCAAAGAAGAGCCAGTCAGTACCAAACAAGAAGAGAAACCAGCTGAAAAGAAGCTAGACCCTTTGAAAGGTAATGGTCCAAAAGATAACTGTAATGACATGATGTTGTGGGTGTATTCTAATAAGGGCTGCACTAGCTTGTTTGTTTTTTGTCTATTTTTCACATAATATCACAATTGAAATGGTTCTGTCAAAGACGTTTGATGGCACGCAAGTATAGTCAGCAAACTGGTGTCTGAGGAAGAGGAGAAATTAGAATGTCTCCGCTCTCCAGTATAGTACGTATTTCTATATGTGTATCCCCACCAGCTCCACAGGTCATCCGCAAGATCAGGGGAGAGCCATTCCCAGATGCTTCTGGACATCTGAAGCTGTGGTGCCAGTTCTTCAACGTACTCAGTGACTCCACCATTAAGTGGTACAGAGATGAGGAGGAAATACTAGAGGTGAAGAGAAGGTAAATCTCCTTTTTGTCTTACAGCGTCTACACTGCTCTAACAGTGTGTGAAACAGATCAACAGCAGTATTACATGATGTTCAGATTGTAGTAACATTACTATTTGTTACCGGTTCCATTGCTTTGATTGACCATTTATTTTATTATTTCGAGTGATTATTCCCAGTGTGACTGGGAAAATAGTAGAATTCCATTTATGAAACAATAATGCTGCCAGGATTTTGGGGGGCCTTAGAGTGCATTCCATGGCTTTCTGTCATTCTCACGACAGAGACACTCCACTCATGTGACTGTGAACCCACCAGCTGTGACACAGGGAGGTGAATTTCTGGCTAGACACTGTAACCTGAAACAATATTTTTCCCATCTCCAGGGTACATTAAAAGTCTATATATGTGCTATCGGCTGCTGTGTCAGCAGACTGCTGCCACACATCACAGCCCTCTGTCTCACAGTGACACCTTGTGGGTTGTTGTTGAATCTTGGACATTAGGCACAACTCTGATGAACCAATCAGCTGATTATTTGTTTTGTTTTTTGCCTGTTTTTGTCCCAAAGTGGCGGAGATGAAAGTCAAGTAGCTCTGGCTATTGTTCTAGCATCCAGCCAAGACTGTGGGGTATATGGCTGTTCGATCAATAATGAACATGGGACTGACACCACTGATTATCTGCTGAGCGTAGACAGTAAGATACAACATGCCCAGAAACATCAAATGTGAAATCTATATCTTGGAATATCAATGGTGCTTTTATGAGTCTGTTTTCTGTTTTACAGTTCTGACTGAGATATTACTGAGAGATGATTTGGAAGGTACGTTTTTCAGTTTGCTATGAAGAATATCAGACTATTTTGACATTTTCTTTAAAGTATTGCTCAATAAACATCTGTTTCTGCGTTCCTTTAGTTGGAGAGGAGATCGAGATGACCCCACTGCTGTTCACCAAAGGCCTTGCTGACTGTGGCAGCTGGGGTGACAAGTACTTTGGCCGAATCATGACCAAGACCGTGCAAATCGGAGAGGGCTGTGCTCACAAAGCCAGCAGAGTGAGGGTCATTTACGGCCTGGATCCCGTCTTTGAATCTGGGAGTGCCTGCATCATCAAAGTTCAAAACCCCATTGCCTACGGGACCAAAAAGGAGAGCAACCTCGCTGAGAGAAATGGAGAGATTACTAAGCAAGTGAGTATTTATTGTCCAATAATCTTAAATCAAAAAAATCTCTTAATGCATTTTCAGCAATCATATTGCAGCACATGAATCAGCTCTATCAAATTCTTTTTGTTGCCAGGAATGCAAAGTCCAAAACATGATTAGAGAATACTGTAAAATCTTTGCTGCTGAAGCAAGAGTTGTTGAGAACTTTGGCTTTTCACTAGAGTAAGTGTCACATTTGTTATTAAGTAGCACTGATAATTGATTAGTATTACAATGTACAACAGTGCTTAATAAACCAATATTTGTTTGTGCTGCCCACAGAGTGATTCCCCAGTATCTGATGTACCGGCCTGCAAACTCTGTGCCCTATGCCACAGTGGAGGTTGATCTTAAAGGTGACTTCCTCAAGTATTGTATGATGGATCCTAAAGGCAAGCTGATTACACAAACTGTTTCTGAGGTGGAACAGAAATGCAGCACCTTCCAGCATTGGATCCATCAGTGGACGCATGGAAATTTGCTGGTCACTCGGCTGGAGGGTAAGATGCACATACAAAGTCATTATGAAAGTGGTCATTTATCTATTTGAGGGAATGATATTATTCATAAAATTCCATTTTTGCAGGTGTTGAAACAAAGATTACAAATGTCAGAGTTGCAACAAAGTCAAAAGGGTTTGTATCTAAACCAGCACATGCAAATATTATTGTTTTCTAATAGAATAGCTGGAATAAAAAGTTGTCCATTTCTTTTAGATACCAAGGACTAACAGAGTGTGGCTCACCTGAAATATTCGAACAGTTCCTGACACAACACAATTGCAACTACTTCTGTGGTCTTCTCGGCCTGAAGCCACTTAAGACTATGGATAGTCTGCAGCCCACCAAGACGAAGGGCTCCAGGAGCCCCCTGCTCAACCGTAAGCTGGGCTCTAGTAGTCCGCAGATGCAGCGGAAAGGACAAAGCCCTCAGATGCTTAGAAAAGCAAATTCTAGTCCAAAGGTAACAAGAAAAGCTCTAGAGACAGAGGACAATAAATCAAGTTCTGAACCCAAGCCTGCAGAAACTGTTGATGTTCTTGAAATAAGGTAGGTAAAGCACCTCTTTTTTGTCAAACAAGATTTTATTTCTTTTAATGGTTTGATATTACTTGTTTCTTTCCAGTTACCAAAGCCATCAAGGATGTGAAGAGTAAGATTGTAAGAAAAGGAATAGTTTGTGGACCTGACTTGTCATAAAGACTTCCTGTGAACTGTCACCATTACAGTTATAGAGTGAGACATCCATCCTTCAGCTACTTACTGTAGTTGATTGAAAGGTTTAGGAGAAAGTTTGGAGCAAAGGGTGCAGGGCTTTTGACCTTACTGCTCACAAACACCAAACAGTGGACAAAAAGCTCTGCGAACAATATTGGTCAACACAAAAGCATGATCACTGAGCCGTACTTCAGACGTTCTTCTGATAAGGAGATGTCAACATTTTAGTGGTTTGATTTAAAGCATTATGAAGAATAAAGCCAAAGCGACAGAGTTGGCTGAGATCATTTGTCCAAAATGCTGCATGTTCATCTGTGATGTACATTATGTGTGTAGGGCATCAAGTTTATTTTGGTATTTGAACTGCTTATGCAGCATTTCTTTACACAGCAAAGTTGAGCTCATGCTGTTAAACACCACAACGCCATTTTTAGGTCGAACATGTTTGTGTGCACTTTGTTTTTGGGATTACTTTTCATTAGTTTGTATGTTTTCTCTGTGTCTTTGCCAAGCCCTCTGACAGTTTGTTATATATGCAAGTGAATACCTCTGTCAAAGGAACGAACAGCAATGGGCTTATCAGTAAACTCTTTAACTATGGTATGCGCATGGATATGTTACACACAAGTGTGTTCCCAGTCACATGGAAAGCTGCTAATTGAGTTCCACATTGTCATTTGGAGCTGACCTATGGACTTTTGGATTAAAGCACACTGAACAAAATAACCAAAAGAACAGACTTAGAATTTTCAGAAGCCTATTGATCACTAAGTGAGGCTCCGTGCATGAGATCTGAGAAGTTTTACAGCAAATGCCGATCACCTCTCACTGAACAAGAGAGCAGTGAGTTTTGCTTGTGTACAGTTGGTTAGCAGTAACCCGACCAATCTTAAGCATTGCCTAATCTTTTTATTCAATCCTTTTCTTATGAGTTGCAAAGCCAGCATGGACTTGAATAAAAATGAAAATGGAAGTTATTTTGTTATCTCGTGAGTTCACACAGCGAATCATGGTTAAATTCTAACAAGTGCCAAATATTTGAGGACTGACACAAGTCTTTAGGAATGTTGGTTAATGACTGCTGGTCACTGGTCTGGTCACAGTGTTGTTACTTTAAAACAAAATACTGTAATTGCATGAAAACCCAAATTCTTTTTAAAAAAAAGAAGAAAAAAAGATGTTGAAATAAGCTTGAAATACTACAATCGAGAGCAGTCATAGTTGCAATTATTTTTAAAGCCTTTATCTGAAGATCATGAGTTAAATATTGTGTTAATCTCGAGATAAAAAAAAACTTGTTTTCTAATGATAATGAGTTAATCAGCCCATTATCACAAGAAAAGAAAAGGGCATGTCTTCCTTATACTTATGTTTAATGTTTATCAGAGATCAACATTGTCATGCCAGCATGCAAAAGCATGCAGCGTGGTCTCTTGTCAAATGTAGCAATTGGTTCAAGCTGAAAATATCAGGAAAGTATCAGAATGTGCTTCATTCATCTTATTTTATTCATATACTTACGTTGTTATACCATCTAAATACACCATTGTGGGTAGTTTCTTTTCCCTGAGGCTTCTTTTCATTGTAGCCCACTGAGGCCTATTGTTTCATTCTGCCCTGACTCTACCTTATTATACACAACAGGCAAGTAAAGCATTTTCAGCTGATTACAGTTTTATTAAATCTATCATTGATTTACATACATGGCAATAAAAATAATAACAATTCAAGCCACCTACTCCCCACAAGTGCCTCAGTGTAAAAAGTCAGTGTGGAAACAAGCACCACATAAGCATACCACTAAGCATAAGCATACCTAGACCTATGCATTACAGTAGCCTGATTATTCAGAATGTAAATACCCTCATATCAAATCACAATTGAACATTCGAACAACAAAAGTTCATAAAAAGTTCATATGGGTTGCTTGGAAAGTCCCAAACCCTCCCCCACAGAGCAGTGTGTGTATGTCATGCTCTACTCCCCTGCATAATATAGACACTTTCTCTTGATAAATCACTTCATTATCTTTAGAAAACTGGAAACATTTCTCAAGATAATGAGATAAAATTACCTGTTACCAGGAGCAACCAAGATTTGTTGTGTCTTTACAACAAAATAATTAACTCATGATCTCAAGACAACAGAATTAACCCAAATAATGTCAAGCACAGCTTCCCTGAAGTATTGATCAGCAGATGACGGTGAAAACACTAAGGTGTGGTGTCATGCAAGCAAACTGTTGAACTGTATTTATGTGTACATAAAGTCAAAGCACTAAATAGTGTGAAGAAAATGTAAACGTGGGTGAGTGAGTGCGTAAATGAATGAGTAATTAAGAAAGAATACATGGGTGTTTACAAGGTGTGCTGCGTTTGATATGTTACATCAAGTCAGTTATTGTTTTTTAATAAATACCTAAAACATTTGTGTCCAAATATATTTCACATTTTCACAGGTTTGTCTGTATATTTATCACTAACATGAAATAATTGAACTCCTCAATTTTATTTGAGATTTACAGTACATTCATCAAATTGTTCCTGAGATATATTTCTGAAGGTGTTTCCTTTTAATCCTTGGCTTTAACTAAAAACCCATATCTGAATTAATATACAATATAACGCATGAAAGTTACATTCATCTTTAAAACATACGCAAATTGGCTTTACATTTTTATATTAAGTGTCGCACAAATATACAAACAGGGAGAGCTATGCCATCTAAAGTATAAAAAAACAGACACTGGTATGTACTTTTCTCCTCTACATACAAAGGTCCACAACAGAAGGACCACAACATTGGCAGCATTTAGAGAAAAACACAGTAACATTTTCTACTGTGCTCCACAATCCTTCAAATGAGATGGTCCCATTGTTTACAGTGCTGCAAAAGAGTTTATTTCATATGTAAGCCCAATATCAACCGAGTGCACATTTAAGAATCTGTGATTATGATAATATATATGAAAATATATAATATTATAATTGAAAATGTACGCGCTCACCTTTCAAAGAGGTCCTGACAACAAGTTTTTACATTTACGTCTGTGGCGTTGAAAGCAGATACATTGAACAGCTCCACACAGTTAAGTGGAGGAACGAAGAGGATCCCTAAGAAATAAAGTGAAAAACCTCCTCAGTTACAGCTCAATAGGAAACAAGTTAAACGGCACTGCCAGTTCAATTCAAAAGCTCTTACCTGCAACACAAGCATTGACAAGAGAGACACAAGTCCCGGTGAGCATAGCTCTCACCACCAGAGACGATACATCACTTTGTCTGGGTGGGCATACAGAGGCTTCGAGAAAAGAAAATACAGTGTCAACAATCATTACAGAGACAGTAAAGATTTGGTCCTGGGAAAATATGATTAAATACTCACACAGGCCTCCAATCACAATACCAAGTGAGCTGAAGTTGGCAAACCCACAAAGAGCATAAGTGGTGATTATTTCTGATCGGACCTGAAACAAGAAACAAGGTTGTTGTCCTCTGGCCTGCCACTCTACCGCTCAGGTTTATGGCTATGCAACTACGTTTGGGTAATATCTGCTCCCGCCCGAGGCCCTGGCCTAGCCTTGCTCCTCCTCATTGATAAAGGAAAATTAAAAATTTGAATTATAAATATCTCTAATTTATCTGATTAATTTGTATATAATATAGAATGTAATTGTGATAATTACATAATTATCTTATTATTATAACATCTTATATATTTATAAAATATTTATAATATTATAATTATCTATGCAATATCTGTGTATGTGTACATACTCACATATGCAGTACTGTGCAAAAGTCTTAGGCAGGTGTGAAGAAATGCTGTAAAGTAAGAATGCTTTCAAAAATATAAAATTTAATTGTTTATTTTTATCGATTTACAAAATGCAAAGTGAGCGAACAGAAGAAAAACCACCCTTTGCCTTCAAAACAGCATCAATTCTTTATAGCATTTCTTCACACCTGCCTAAGACTTTTGCAGTATATAGAATATAAGAATAATTCTATGATAATGTCAACATTTATATTTTTACATATCAAATGAGAATATGTCCTGAACCTTCTATCCTATTTTCATATTTCATATTACATATTACTATATTGGTATTTATGTTAAATCATATATTTATATATAACAGTGCTCATTTAGCACTGTTTATTAATAATACTATGTTATCTGTCACTGCTTCACATATCACACTCACACCAATCACACGCACCTTTGTATGTTTGTCTGTTGTTTGGTATATATGTTTGTTATTTTATTTGCTATCACAATTTCACAATAAATGAGAAAAAAGACAGAAATACGGTGGCATTATTTTGCATTGTGTAGAATCATTTTCTGTCCATTTTGTACCGTTAATACTTATTGCACAACCACATGGAAAATAATCAAACACTAATCTGGACATCTACTCACTGATATCCATTGTCTTTCGCCTCCGATGATTTCATTGAGTCCGTTGAGTCTGTTGTTCTGCAGTTCAGATAATTTCTGATAAGCCACAAACTCATTGAGGAAGAGCTTTGTGCCAATTAGTTCAGCCACAATAAAACTTTCATCGTATGGTACACCCATCATAAAGGCCACTGGCATGAACACATAAGAGCAAATCAGCTGTGAACACAGAGAGACACAGGTTAACAGCTTATTTTTAGATGAGCTTGATTTTACATGGCGAGAAATATACTCAAAAATAGTAATGTGTCCAAATAGTTAGCTAAATGGTCAAGTACTATAAATGAATTAAATTCATGGACTATTATTTATTTAACTGATTATTTATTATACATCGACACAATTTTTGTTTCTAAGGATAATCATTTTTAGGAGCTTTTTTAACCTCTGGGAATCTAGAATTTTTCTAAATCAGGGGCCATAGAGGGGCCACATTTTTTACAGAGGGGCCAACTATATGTCCAACATTCATGCATATTTCCTTATTCAGTAAGATGGATACACTGAATATTTCACCAGTCAGTCATTGTTTGCTGTTGGCTCCATAGCTTTTAGTAAAGACACACATAATTGAATATATTATGCAAATTGTGCCTTTTTCAAGCACATTTTGTACATCAAAAAAGGTGAGCAATTATTGAATTTTAAACTAGGATGCATAAATAAATATAAAACATAAGACACTTTTTTCCAATTATATAATACATAAAGTAATTTTTTTTAAATTTACATGAAAGAAAATACTTATATACTATATTACAGCATACACAACAGTTTAGAGGAGAAAAACTTGACACAGTTAAGTATTCAAGTTGTAAACAAACAGAAAAAAAAAAGACAGACAAGTGACAGGACAGGGGCACTTCAGGGGCCAGTCAGATTTCGGCTGGGGCCAGTGCCCCTCTGGCCCCGCCCCTGGATCCGCCCCTGCTCTGACGACCATTTTTGCATAACCTCTGCTCCATTATCTGCCCCTCTTAGCTCTCCCTCCCTTCAGCTACATTCCCACCTCCTCAAATAGGTACAGTCATTGCCATTTGTCCTGTCCCAAATGCCCTTGGACATTTTCTCCTGCCCCAGTCCTCGCACTCCCACTCCTGGCCACTCCCTCCTGCCCTACCAGTCCCAGTCACCTGACTTCCCCCCTCCCTCGTCAGCCCTGCAGATATTTGACCAGGACCTTTCCCACCCATAGTACCCTGCCAGTTCATCCTTTGTTGCTTTTTTTACCTTCCGAGATGCCTGCCTATCTATCTTTGCCTGCAACTGTTTATCGTCAGTAAATCCCATTAGTTATCCTGCTGCCTTGGCTGTCTGCGTTTGGGCCCCACTCCTGTCTTGCTTGAGCCAGAACACCACTTTTGATATTACGCTCGGGCAAAATCAAGCACTTATGTTATCAGTCTTTTGTTAAATCATACCTGAAATGTGATTGAAGGATATCCCACCATACCTCCGAGCCAGCTCAAAGCTGAATTTATGAACCCGAGAATGGCAAGAAAGGCTATCAAATTTGCCGCAATGTTGGCAACAAGACCTATTGATGCAGAGGCTCCGCTGCTGGCAGCCTCCAGAATGTTCTGTTCATCTCTGGGGAAACAAACAGTCATTTCATTCACAAAAGTGGAGAGATCGTTCAAGGGAAGAGATTAAATACAGGAACAAATATACACACCCACACGCCACTTTAATGTTCTTCTCTGACTTGAAGGGACTCTCCTCTGTCTCTGGGTAAGAAAGTTTGGACATGGCCAAGGCACAAGGAGCAGCCATTACAGATGCTGATATCAAGGAAGATGCATCAATCTGCAAAATACAAGGAAATGTCATTTATTTCACTGTGGTGGAGTTACTACAGTAATGAGCAGCAGATGTAGTATTTGATATTCTTCATGCTGTTGTTATTAAAATAATAAAATCAACAAAGAGAACAATCAGTAAATTCTAAAAGGTCCATACTGTAGTTTTTTTTTATCAATATCCTCTCTTTTCTTTAACTTGTCATGGATAGTTGACAACAAGTCAAGCACCAACATTGGTACTAATCCTCATTATGTTGATATAATGTGTTTACAAATATCATAGAATATACAATAAAAACACAACATGGATCATGTTAGAATCAAAACCATCCCTCCCCAAGCCAGAACCTTGTCCTGTGTTAGTGTAATTGATGCATATTTGCAGAGCAGAACAGAGTAATGCACACTCGTCAGTCTGCTAAATGTGCCATGGACCTGATGCCTGGCAGCTTTCTAGGCTCCTGGACAGTCTTTGACTGCTTGTTATCAGAATTACAGTAGATGCCCTTCCTAAACTAGCTGTAGTTCAGTGACCTTCCATGTAAACAGGAGGTGTAAACTGTTAGTACAGCCTCCTCTGAGGAAAGGCACTCCATATGCCAATAACATTAATTGCTCATCAGCACAACTGGTTTACCTTCAACTTTCAGCCTTTATTGACTTCAACAGAGGAGATAAGGGCTGGGCTCCCTCCCTCAATTCTGCACAGGTTCAGATTTTACTTAATGGGTTGAGTCCACTTGTATATATGGACCTGACTCTATATATCAACCTAACTCTTTGTGTCCAAGGACACAGATGCCCCCCCCAACAAGAAAAACTTAATTTGTGTTGATGTGGATAGAGCACACCCTTTATCAAAGGTCAATGTGAGCAAAATGACATGAAAATCTTTTAGTTCAAATGTGTCTAAAAATGTAAAAAATAAGCAAATTTGGGTAAATTTATGGCCAAACCGATTCAACGGTTTACCTCTACTATGAACACACTTAAGTGAACACACACACCTTATCACAAGAAGTCTGAAGGAATGTCTTAAAATATAGAACAAGAACTCACTGTCTTTTAACAAACAGACCTAACATGATTGGCCTTCTGCCTATCAAAGTAAGCCAATAGGAAAACCAGATATGCCCAATATATATATATATATAGTCTTATTATCATTATATGTATGCATGTATTATGAAAACAGCATTGTCTCACCCCAAATGAGATGAATGCTCCCATGACACTGCCTGCAATTGTGGCAAATCCACCAGTCAAGACAGCGTGGATCTCAGACTTGGTCATGTCCTTCAAATAGGGTCGGATCAGCAGTGGAGCCTCAGTCTGTCGCACAACAAGCATGGAGCAAAAGTTAACAAGCAAAATAACTTAACTATAAAACTAAAGCACAGAGAGATTCAAGCTCATTTATTTTCAGAACAAAACTAGTCGGACTAGTGTCAAAGATAGTGCTCATAGACATTAAGCCTTGCTCATATTACCTGCCCAACAAATATATTGCCTGCAACACTCAAGGTCTCTGTGGGAGAGGTTCCCATCGTAATCTGCATAACCCATGAGATCTGCATGGACAGAAACACATGGTTCTCAGTTAAAGCATGCAAATGTAGTTGTAAACAAGATACACCCAAAGCCAAAGATGCAATTTTGAACCTTTTTTTACCTTTAGAATGAGCCACTGCATTATCCCCAAAAAGTAAAGGACCGACATCACGCTGCTAAAGAACACAACAATGGGCAAAGTCTGAGGATGAGATCAAAAGTAAAGTTATACACATTCAAATTCAATAACTTATTATCTTTATTAAGAAAAGAAGAACAATACATTATCATCCACTTATCCACTTACTTGAAAGGCAAAAATGTCTGCAATCAGATCCCCAAAAACAAATGATGATCCTTGTTTGGTATAGTCAAGGAATATCTGTGATTATAGGAAAAAGAAGATACATGAGTTGGATTATTTCAAATGATGACTAATTTCCTCAATTTATTTATGACACAATTACTAAATCATCTAGATTTTACAATAGGAGGTAATGGCACTGAGGGAAAGATAGTAGGCGGAACAACACATTAAAAAGTGATTAGTACATGCAAGTGTGCACATTACGACATATCAACCCTGGATGACCTGAGATTAAAGACAAACAGCATAATAAAGTTGCTCTTAAGATAAGCAAATATGATTCACTAAATTAAAGAATATTGTGCCTTTGTACAATAAACGCTGTGACATGTCAAGTCTTTCTTCGTATCACAGTAATATTACACAAGTTGAATATAACATTTCAGACGATATTAATACTGTAGAAAAATCTTGCTTTTTGCAATTGATGTTCCTTATAAAATAACAGATTTGACAATGTACAAATATGTTATTGTTATGTTTGTTAATAATTTGGGAGTTGCAGTAGCTATATGTGTGTATCCTACTATTCAACATGATGAGGTCACACACATGTCAATCTATTTCCTGAGGTAAATACAAGGTTTATAATACCTGCACTTGTTTGCCAAGCCATTCGAACACTATGAGTCCAGGTTGTGTTCTTATCACAAAAATCCCAATACAGAACTGCAATCCAAGACCCCAAAACACAGGCCTCCATGATATCTAAATAAAGATGTAAACAAATTAAGTAGTTAGACAATCATTTTATCAAGGAATCTCCATAAAACCCTATGTTATTACAAGAAACACTTCTGCTAAACCTTAAGAAGATAGGGGCACCACGCCAAATGATATCCAAAGTCTCAACAAAACAGACCAGAGATAACTTGTGTGATAACGCCCTAGCATGTTTCGAAACAGTTGTCACCACAATAATTATTCATCCTTGAGAAGAGTCAGTGGATGTCTCAGTACAAAACTCACCGCTGTCCTGTGTGCTGAGAAGAGGAATATGAGCACGACGAACATGCAAACACCTCCAAATGAAATAAGCTGCTCAGGACGCTTGCTTGTGTCTAAGATGATCCATGCCACAAACAGGCCCAGCACAGCTACAATAAAAAGCCTGAAAACACAATAAAGCATGCCTTCATTCATTAACATACTCCATTATGCGTAGCTAATTATCATACCACTGAAAACAGGTCATCCACTCACCATTTCATCCATTTCAAGTTAGATTTAAAGCATCTAACTGCGGGTCTGAAACACTGACTGATGCTTTCGCCCTTGTACTCCTTCAAAAGTTCATATGATTTAGCAACAACAGCCAAACTGGTTAGGACTACAAGAGCAAAGGCCCTCTGGAAATCCAATACACAGGCTGCAATGAAGTACGCCACATAGCCTACAGAGCAGAAAAGAATATTTGATTAAAAGTCATCGTCTACATGCATATTATTATTCCAGTCTTGTCATAATCAAGGACAACACTACTGAGTAAACTGCTACTGATTGTAAAATGTTCATACAAATAAACAGTCATTTTATAATACCTGCTCCAAGAATGCCCAGCACTATGTATTTGAAAGTTTTTGAGTGAGCCTTGATGTAATCCTCTGTGGCATTAATCGGCTTGGTAACTTTGCTAAAGTAGAGGACAAATTAGTTAAGTCCACTTTAACAGATACATATCTGCAAAATTTAAAAAGAAATCCCTATCACATAAAACATTCAAAATCAAGTAAGGTGTATTTGCCCTTAAGTTGTAGTCATATTTTCTATTGAATAAAATCAAATCTTTATCGTCTCAGCCTTCGTACCTTAAATATGATCCCAGTCCCTTTTTAGTCTTTTTCGTCTGACTTTGGATGCTGCTACCATCAGTAAAGATGACCTCCTAAAAAAAAATAAAGGCATTTTATTAATAAAGAAAAATGATTATGATCTGCCATTTTTCTTTAAAAAATGAAATGTGATACATACCTCTATTTCAAAAGACTGGTTTACCACACCATTTCTGTTGGCATTGGTAACATTTCTGTACTGGACACCGTTGTTTTCAGCTGAAAAACACAATCATAGTTCACTTCTATGCAGCAGTCTTTAGGAAAACAGCTTTGACTTCAAGTGGAATATCAAACAAGTAACAATCTGTGTTTCTATGTACTCTGTGAGAAAAAAGAAGAAAAAAAAGACCTGAGAATAAATTCACAGAGTCCTTGTGGCTTATGTTGTGAAGAATGGTGAACAAAAATAGTTCACAACAGTAAAACAAACGGCTTAATTCAAGGTAAAAGCAGAGCTAATGGCTTACTCATTGTGCGTCCTCCTAAACCCAGCTGTCAAATGCTGTGCTGTAAAAACCGCAGCAGGAAATATACTCTGCCCTCCATGGAGCATCTTATCATTAATTAACAGACATGTTACGTAGTTGTCCGATCTGTCTCAGGAAGTGCAGGACGCAAGTGTGATAATGCAGCAGGAATGATTTAATAGGCCTTATGAAGCAACATTTGATTAGACGTGATGGTGACCATGTTCAACAACTCACTGGAGCAACAGATGATAAGACGTGAAATCTTGCTGACAGATTTTTTAATTAGGTCTGACTTCGAAACCTATATGTGACAATACAGGGAAATGTGCAGTGGATGAATCATGACTTATCGTTTATATCCAGTAGGTTGTGCTCCATCCATTAAGTCATAAAAGGTCCTGTTTGTAAAGACTTTGGAGACACACATTTCACAGAAGCATATGAATCAATAACATGATGAATAACACTCAAAACAAGGTTTCCTTTCCTTCTTTTCCTAATTTTACTGAATTAAAATAACACATTTAACTTTGTGTGCAATTCGTGTGTACAGAAACAACATTAAAAGTATTTGGATTATGGTGGATCCTTTTTTATCCTGTTTATCAAGATTCAAGTGGCCCATGTATAAAACAGATTTAAAGATATATTCTAAATCCTTCACATTTTCAACCAAGCAACAGTTACTAAACTGATTTCATGTGGTTGGAAAACAAATAACTACTTATTCTGTGAATTCAAAGACTGTTGAACACATTATGTGAATGATGACTATACCAAATTAATTTGTATTTTCATGAACCTGTCTCATCTCTCTGAATAATGTTTTAAAGAAGGTACACTGAGTATTGGCTGCAGGATCAGTTAAAGCTGTTATCTGGACCATTAAATATATTAACGTGCCATTTGTACTCTACTTTGTGGGTAATGATTCATGATTGGACATAATAGCAGCTATTTGTTCTACTTGTTGCTGTTTAAATGTGATCTCATCACATATGTAACAGATCTATGATTTGTCATAAAATGGGTTTAGTCTTTGGTTCATAACACTCAGTTTGTCTGGATGGATATGACCAACATTAATTCTTGTTTTAAAGTTCAAAATATTTGTGTTCATTAACTTTTCAGAAAGCCTCACAGACCCTGAAATTCATTAGCAGAGGCTTACAACCTGAACAGATTTCATAGCAAACAGTTAAATGCCTTAATTTAACAACCCAAGACTTTCTTTTTAAGTACACCATCAACTCATTTGATGGTGTGCAGAAGCATATGAATCAATAGCATGATGAATAACACTCAAAACCACGTTTCCTTTCCTTCTTTTCCTAATTTTACTGAATTAAAATAACACAACATTCAACTTTGTGTGCAATTTGTGTGTACAGAAACAACATTAAAGGTATTTGGATTATGGTGGATCATTTCTATCCTGTTTATCAAGATTCAAGTGGCCCATGTATGAAACAGATTTAAAGATTAATTCTAAATCATTCACATTTTCAACCAGGCTACAGTAACTAAACTGATTTTATGTGGTTGGAAAACAAATAACTACTTATTCTGTGAATTCAAAGACTGTTGAACACATTCTGTCAATGATGACTTACTATACAAACACAATATGTGACGTTAATGGTACTGTATATGTGCAGGGATACACACATAGCAGTTTTTGCTGCTCAAACTGAACAATGTCAAATTAATTTGTATTTTCATGAACCAGTCTCATCTCTCTGAATGAGGTTTTGAGGAGGATCTGGACCATTAAATATATTACCGTGCCATTTGTACTTTACTTTTTGAGGGTAATGATTCATGATTGGACATTTAGCTAGTTGTTCTGCACTGTAAAATGTAAGATTGAATTTATTTAGAAATACTGAGTTGACCTAACTCACTTTTTATCAACTTGTTAATAAACTCATTTTATTTTAGTTACTTTGGCATCAAGAAAACAGTCAAACTCAGTTTACTTGAGTTTGGTTCATTTAAGCAAACCAAGTACTGGGGACTTTGGCTTTTTTCAGTACTTAGTTACATCCCACAATGTAACTAAGAATACTACTCTTGTACTTAAGTACCCCACAAATTAGATCTACTTTTCTTGAATAGCCTGTTTTCTGTTCACACTTTCTTCTTGTACTCCACTACTTTTCATGGGAAACAGCCCTTTTGTTATGTGAGAAAAGTTGGATAAATGGTACTTTTGTTTTGTAAAACTCTACTCAGGTATTTGCTGCTTCTAAAATCTTGAATTCACATTCAGATCTGTTACATGGAATACTCTTAACAGTTGTGGCAATAGCACACACCAGAATAGATTCACATGTACTTGTTTATTGTTCTGCAGCTGTCCTATTCAATGTTGGGTTACTGACCTTTTTTGCTATTATGAAAATACATGTTTAATGACAGTTGAAACAACTGTGGTTTTGCACAATGGGTTAATAGATACTGTCTTGGGGATAGGTGGGTAGAGTTTCCCAGCATACTTTGAGACAATGTGTTTGAGGTCAGAAGCCCAAGTAACCTGTTTTTAAATGTGTTCTGGATAATTATCAGTTAAGCAGTAATTAACCTTTTAGAAATATTTCTAGAGAAAATTATTACTTATACAGCACCATTGCAACATGAGTTAAGTCTCTCACACGGTTAGTGACGTCACACCTGGGATCAGCAAGAGGGTGATGTGTGTGTGATGTTTTGTAATAACAAAAACTCCAGAGCAAAAAGCAAATCATTTTGTCAAATTCATGCAATAAGAAATTTCAGCATGTTACAATACTTTTTAGGATATTGGTAGTTTAAGTTATCACAATAACAGTAAGCAAGCTAATTAAGAGTTACACGCACAAAATCAAGAAGTTGGTCTAAATATTGCACACTCAAAATCTCAAGTTTACTTTTCTTAATTTATCTAAGGCAATGAGTTAACATACTATTTTTAAGTGTCTCAACTTATTAGATTTTACAATGTACTTGTTGCTGTTTAAATTTGATCTCGTCACATATGTAACAGATCTTTGATTTGTCATAAAATGGGTTTAGTCTATGATTCATAACACTCAGTTTGTCTGGATGGATATGACCAACATTAATTCTTGTTTTTAAGTTCAAAATATTTGTGTTCATAATCTTTCCAGAAAGACTCACAGACCCTGAAATTCATTAGCAGAGGTTTACAACCTGAACAGATTCCATAGCGAACGGTTAAATGTCTTAATTTAATAACCCAAGACTTTCTTTTGAAGTACACCATCAACTCATTTGCCAACAGGAAATGTGATATTTAGGTGTGGATGGCAAAGCTAAATAATGCATACATAACAAAACGCTCTAATTTATGCTAAATTAAACTGAATCTATGCAATATCCCACACAATTCAGTGTGTCCAATCCTCCCTTTATTTAAAAAACAGCTATTCTTTATTCACAGACTAACAAATTAAAACATACAGTATACAAAAAATAAATGACTTCTAAAATTGGCTGCCCACATTTATTTAGCTTCATAACACAACATTACATAACATTAATGTAGGGTGAGGCAATTAACCAAACATTTATTGAAACCAACATTAAGGACCTCTCACCGACTAAAAAACTTGGGGGGGTTTTTTGTGGTAAACCCATGTGGAGTTGATGACTGGTTTCCATCCTGACCTTCAATTGAAAAGGATCAGTAAAACACAATTGAATCACTGTTTGACAATCGACTGACTGAACATCAAAGCTTCAGCGGAACTAAATCTTTGGCGTTTTCATCATGGACACTATTTTACATTACATTATATTATTACATATTTCATTCTATGTGTAGTAGTATCATCACCGTTACAAGTCATTTGAATCTACCCCATTTCATTTCACTAGGATTTAATTTACCATTGTAGTTATAATTCATTTTTATGAGAGCACAAGACCAACATCACATGGTCTGGAGCACAAACAGAACAAAATCAAACAATAGCATATGGCTTGGCTAAAGTACAACAAATGTTACTTAATTCTTAGAAAAAACACCTACATTACAAATACATTTTGTCTTATCTGTTGTAATAACAACTATGTAGACGGATAGTTTAAATAATACTTTTTTTAAAGTTTTGAACTGGCAATATGCAGTCAGTAAGGGGCTTTTGACACATTATACCCCCAGGGGGCATTCCATTATACTGTACACTATTCACCTCATGTAATAATGGCAAGTCTCTGCATTGAAGCAGCTGAGCCACTGGATACAGTCACATTCCTCCTTTTGGGTCCAGGCCTAGTAGTAATGTTACAAGAGGCCTATGGCACCACCTCTCGTCTGTAAGACAGAGTGGAGGGCTAAATCTCCCAGAGAGGAGAAGGAAAACGAAGTTGATGCTAGTAGCTTGTAGCCTAGCTATGAAACCCAGTTACAGGCAGACGTAGCTGCCATACATTTAACGTCCATAGTTAACTGGCTAATATATAATTAACCAAAGCTGCCAAACATTACTGGATCAAATGGTAAGAGCATAACTGCGTCGATAAATGACGAGTTTACTAGCTTGGCTGTATGATTTGCGCGTTAGCATGTTGCTAAGCTAGATTGCTATCTAGCTAGCTTGCCTACGTGAAATACCAACTCAGCTGGCTGCTGCTTCGTGTTAGGTAGCGTCTGTGTTAGCTATGAAAACTGCAAAACAACCTTCAAAAAGGTCGCCATATGAAGGACTTAATGAGTGGTAACACCTGCAGTGTTTCAGTCTGTATATGTTTACTAGCTTTCATGTGTCTTAATGCATGCTACTAGCTGCAGCTAACGTTAGCATAAATGACATTACCCAGCTGACAGACTGTAAACCAGCTGTCTTATTAAACAATCAGTCAGCAGTTCTTTAAACTCTTTCTGTAGGGTCCACTATGCAGATTGAAATATTACATATTAAATTAACATTATATGTGTTTCCTTTGTAGGTTTCTGACCCTTTGCAGCCATGGGTGACATGAAAACCCCAGATTTTGATGATCTTCTGGCTGCCTTTGACATCCCCGATGCCACTGGGTTGGATGCCAAAGAACCCATCCACGGAAGTCAGGAGGAGTCGGAGGGTCAGCTGAAACACACAGGAATATGCCTAGATGATAGCTTACTGATTCACCAAGCTGTCATAGCAGCAGATATTCCTGCAGTAAGTGTCATTGTGAAAAACACAAGTCGCCAGGACTCATTGGAAGGTTTTGGACCAACATTGCAAAATGGATTTAGGGGACAAGAGACCACCACTGACACTGTTGAGACAACTAACTCTGGCTTTTCCAAATCATTTGTCACTGCTTTGAATGGGGAGAGTTCAGAAGAGCTGCTTGGAAAGGCACCAATTCAGCACAAACTTGATGGAACGCCAATATTTTCTCATCCACACTCTCATTTTAGTCCTGTCTCCAGTCCTGAGACTGAAGATGCTCAGTGTAATAAAGATGAAACGGACCCAAAAGAGACACCCAGTCTCTCAGAAGTTTCCATTCCAATGGAACATTCAATGTCAGACAATCAAAGAAAACTGGACCTCAGCATGTTTGATGACTGTCCAACGGACTCTAGTGGTCCCAAGAACAGCAAAGCAGAACATAGTAGAAACGAGGAGCCTACTGACATCTTTGTGAGCAACAAAACGGATAAAACACCTAGAATACACAGTGCACTTCCCCCACCAAGTGTTAATCACAACTTTATTGAGACTAATTGTGATTCAGGAACCTCCATGGACGTTTCCACTCCTTATTCACATGTAAAATCTCAGACATCTAAATTATCCTCTTGCCTTGATGCCCTGGTAGCTCTGAATGCTGGAAAAGATCCCAGAGAGTCATCAGCAGTTCATATTGACTGTGTTAAAGCAAGCCCCAACATGCCTATATCCCCACAAAGTCCCAGAAGTCCCCTTGAAGTTGTGAAACGGTTAATCAAACCCCCTGATAGCCCTGTAAGCATCTGCAGTGATAGTAGTGAGAAAGTATCCCCTGCAGTGGCATCTGGGTCACCCCCTGCCATACCCAGAGTCAGAATTAAGACCATCAAAACCACATCTGGGCAGATCAAGCGCACAGTCACCAGTGTGCTGCCTGATTCAGAAACAGATGAGTTTCATTCTACATGTGAATCCTCTCCATCACAGAGTATGATTAGCGAAGACTCTTACAGTACTATGTCTCCTCATCAGTCTAAAAGCGCAGCTGTTGATGGCATTGTCGGAATACAAACTAAAGGCAACCCAGCTACTTCTTCATCAAAAGCTTTACACAAAAAATCAGAGGCTAACTCAAGGAGGTCAAGCATAACACAGTCTGCAACAGGATTCCATAAAACTAGTGGTTCCGTGAAACGATCTGCCGTGCATCATGGACAAAGACCAAAGAGAGCATCAGGCACAGCAGGCCATACAACTAGCACAAACTTCCTTCCCAAAGCAATGCACTTAGCTAGTCTGAACCTGGTCCCTCACAGTGTCGCCGCTTCAGTAGCTGCACGATCCACCTCTCATCAAAAAAGCCAACCCACTCTCTCCTCTACAGTGTACAGCACTGTCCCACTAGTGCATCAGGTCAAAACAGCCAAACCTCATCCTTGCACATCCACTCCCAATGCAGCAGCAGGGACCTTAAACAGACTATTGAACAATGCCAACCCTGTGCCTACATATGTGCCCAACCTGAACCCCCCACCAGAAAGCAATATAAACCTTCCACCACATGGATACTGCTGCCTCGAGTGTGGGGATTCCTTCGGGGTGGAGAGGAGTCTTGCTTTTCATTACAGCAGGAGGAGTGTTCACATCGAAGTAGGATGTACGCACTGCGCAAAGACGATGGTGTTCTTCAACAAGTGTGCATTGTTGGCACATGCACGAGAGCACAAAAACAGTGGTATGGTGATGCAGTGCACACAGCTCCATATGAAACCAATAGCAGAGGAACAAATGTTCGCACCCCTGAGCACTGAACCTGTCAAAACAGACTCATCCTCATCTAGAAACCAGCCTGTGCTGCCCCTATATCCAGACAATGTCATTCGCCACAGACTCCGTTGCCTGGAGTGTAACAAACAGCTACCTGACTACAAAGCACTTGCAGGCCATTACCAGAGGCCATCAGAAGATATGGAAGGACTAGTGAGTATATGTTTTACTAAAATATTAAGCCCAGTTCAGACCAAAGATTCACCAAACTTTCAGAATGTCGCAGCACCATGAACTAGCCTGTCTCAGCTTGATTCAGGCCAGCTGATGCCGCTGCCTGTGACTCAGCTTGGAAATTCTTGTGGTAGAAATGACGTAGTTTGGATAGAGAAAAGAGACGATCGTCTCATGAATTTATTTGAAGATCAGCTATGTCTGAAATTCACTGACAACTTGATACTTAAACTTGACCTTTGCTCCACTTCCATTCACCATCACTCTGATTCCTCTTCTACGATCCAACTACACAATCCTTTCATTGGCCATTTCATCAATACTTTAAATTTTAGTAAGTAACTCACCATCATTATGCTCTTTCACCACTAGGACAAATAGTTTTTCTTATGGAAATGATCGTCTCATCAAATATGTGTGAACTGTCAGGTTCCCAGAATGTTTTCCAGACTGTTGCAGACTGGTACATTGCAAATTGTTCCAAGTTATAACTCATCTCATCTTGAATCTTTGGTCTGAACTAGGCTTTGAAGGATAAGTCTGGCTATAGTCTATATTTTTGTTATTTTCAACATTCCACTGAAAACAACACATGCAAAAATGTCTGCATCTCTTGTCACTTTATGACACAGGCTGATGGTGGCACTCAGTGCAAAGCTCATTCATTCCATGTGAATACATAAATCTTTTTTTAAAAATCTGTCATAAATATCTAGATTACTTTTTTACAGAAGGGTCAGGATTTTCTTAAAACATCTGGGTGCATTATTTTTAATCAAAACTTACTCAGACTGTATTGTGCATTTTGTTGAGCCAGTTTTCAGTGAACGATTTATACACCTTTTTTTTTTTTTTTTTAGTTTTTTTTTTTTTTGGTATGCCTTTATTGGACAGGACAGCTGAAGAGGTGACAGGAAATTTTGGAGAGAGAGTCGGAGGAAGACATTTTCAATTCAAATCAATTCAATTTATTTGTATAGAGCCAAATCACAACAAAAGTTATATCAAGGCACTTTCCAAAAAGAGCAGGTCTAGACCGACTCTTTATTCTACACTCCACCATGAGCAAACACTTGGCGACAGTGGTGATGAAAACGTTGAGCAGATCCGAGACTCAAGGTGGGCGGCCCTCAGCTTTGACCGGTTGGGGTCAGAGAGATAGAGAGAGCGAAAGGTTGGGAGCGAGAGAGAGGTGTAGGGAGAGGGAGAGGGGGAAAGGGAAGGGGATGGAGGGAGTTGGGGACAGGGACACAGACATGTTCAACCACAATAACAATAACAGCTATTATAATAGAGAGATTACAGTTTGTAGTATTTATAATAACAACTGCAGTAACAACACTGATAATAATGATAGTAATAGTAAGAGTAATAATAATAATGGTGATGATGATGATGATGATGATGATGTCAGAGGGTGTCAACCATGGGGCCATGCTCATGTTCATCATAATGAAGGAACGTGACAGCGCTGTTGCATGTTGCTTTATGTGTTAGTTTTGTACATTTGTAGATCTTTAATTATAGACTACACTAAGTTTTGGCTACAGTGATTATAATATTTGTATGTAGGATCACTTAATTTTTGTTTTTAGTGTTTTCATGAGATTTGTTCTCTACAACAAAAACAGGTCTCCTTTAAAAGCATTGTGTATTTTTGTTTTTTCCATGTTTCACATTTATCTATTTTATCTTACTTTCTTTTATTGAAACAGATGTGTAATGTGTGCTCCATGCTGTTACCTAACAAGTGCAGCTTCAGCGCTCACGAACGCATTCATGCACACAAGTCACCTTACTGCTGTCCTGAGTGTGGCGCTCTGAGTCGCTCTGCAGACATACAGAAGCACGTCAAGGAAAACTGTCTGCACTACGCCCGCAAGGCTTGGTACAAGTAAGTCGGCAAGCAGGAAAGGCAGACCTTTTTTGAAAGCATGCAGTACAGTGAGAACAGAAAAATTGCAACATGCTTCCTTTTCTTCCAGATGTCTTCATTGTGATGTGGTTTTTAAGACCCTTCAAGGACAAAAGACTCACATCGAGGAGAAACACTGTGAAGTCTTTTACAAGTGCTCTATCTGTCCAGTTGCCTTCAAGACCACTGACAGCTGTGAAGTGCATTTAAAAAATAAACACAATGCTAGCAAGATATCCCCTCAGTAAGTCAACATCTCATGACCTGGCTGCCAAAAGTTGTTCATTTCTTTCACAAGTCATTTGAACAGTTTTTCCTTCTTTTGCAGGTCAGTCTTCAAGTGTTCATGTGAGACAGTGTTCAAGAAAAAACAGTTACTGTTTGAACATTTCCATCAGAATGCACACAAGCGTGTTACGTCCGTGTTCAAGTGCCCAGAATGCAACTCGGTCTTCCCACAAAAGTATCTGTTGATGCAGCACTTTAAGGTTTGTTTTAATTATATATAATCATACATTAATCCATGTACTTGCTGATCCACTATGAAACAAGGCACACAATGCAGAGATTCTTCTTGGTTGTCACACAATCCAACAACACTACAAAGTATCAATCTTATTGTTTAACCACGCTGGCAAAACATAAGTTGTGTAAATGATGAGTGCTCTGTGTCAAACAACTTATGAGGTATAGTCCATGATCATTAACATAAAGGAGATGGTGAAGTTGTGTTACCTTTTCTCATTTTTGCCATCTATTTGCTGTTTTCAGTGTGTTCATGTAGGAAACATGACAGCAGAGACGGAGAACAGCAGTATACAAATAGGCAAAACTGACACAGGATGGCAGCAGGATGCTAATGCCGTCCAGCATCAGAAGAGTCGCAGCCTTGTTAAACACACATGTAGTTCCAGAAAAAAGGTTGAGCAGGACAGCAGACCTCGTGTGAAACCCACCGGCTGGACGTGTGGCGAGTGTCTCCAGTGGTTCCCTGAACGAGACTCATTCGTTTCTCATGTGAAGACCACTCACAGAAAGGTGAGACATCATCAGTTCCCCATGCTGGAATGTCTGTGTGTGCGATTAGCTGAATTTTAAAGGCTGCTGTGCACTAAAATCTCATGTATAAAAATAAATAGAAAGCAGTTCAGAGAACGTATACCTCCGTCAATGCCACTAAAACAAATTCTTGTTACAATCTGCACTGATATATCTTGTTCTTAAGGTGGTACTTTTTATATCCTCATGAGTGCACACACTATGGTAATGTTGCCATGATGACATTGATTTACTCAGATCTGCCTCATGCTGAAAACAGTAAAGTGATACCACCTAATTCCTTGACCCTGGAAACCTGCTACTAGGATTAGGAATCATGTGTTTATCATCAGTAGTTTGAGTTATCAACAAAAATATAATTTTCCAAATTGGCAGATCTGGATGTATTTTTCATTTAGATATAACTTCTTACCTTTTACAGATATATGATGTATATCCATTTGAATTATTCTGAATCTGCATTATCTCAGCTACATATTGGTGGCAGTCCCATGTTACTATGCCACTCTGGTACTGTACGTATGCATGACCCAATACGTTTTAATCTCCCGTGTGTTTTTATTTTGATTGGCCTATTATTATTTTTTCATGATATTGGCATGATGTTTTAAAAAAAGGCCATATCTCGGGAAGTTGACCAAATTGAGAAGTGTTTCAGAATCTAGCTATGTGAAACGGTGTGGCTCACTCTGCTGCAACTTCAATTAACTCAAACTACAAAATCACACAGGTCAGTTTGTCCAGTTTCCAGGTTCGTACACTGAAACAACAGCATTTTAAATTATGTTAATTACTCTTGGAGTTAGATGCTCTGTCTGTTCTGCAACCAGTCCATTAATCAAGGCCAAGGAATAAAGTAATTGAGACAGTAAATTACAAAAATTTACGTGCATACAGCATCAAATAAATAAAACTGCAACAAAACAGCATTTCAGCACCTCACAAGATGCACTGCTGAATAACTTCTGAGGACATTGTGTTCTAAGGTTTGATCTGTTGACAAAGTGTGAGTTCACTGAATAGGCTGAAGCTTCTTGTCTTGGACCAAGCTGCTAATGTCTTGATTTTCAGTGTGAATTTTGAGTGACAGCCAAAAGTGTTTTGATAAAGTGATGCTCCGTTGCTGATTCAGCTACATGAAATTATGTTTAACTGCCTGGATTTGGTCATCTAGATTTTTATTTGGTTTTTAACTTGCCTGTTGGAATAAACCTTCACTGCTATTACTCAAGCAGGTATCGTTACACTTGTTTTCCAACAGTCAGTGAAGAAGTATCCATGCCGACATTGTGGGCAGTCTTTCAACTCCACAGCCAGTCTGAGGAGACATATTCGCAATGACCATGATGGAAAAAAGAAAATGTATACTTGTTGGTAAGATTTTTATTTCTAAAAATGAACAAATCACTGTTGTCAGAGTTCTCACAGAGTGTTTCGTCAAGTTAGCCAGGAATATCATTCAATTGCGCTTCCTCCTCTATTTTGAACACTTCAGGTATTGCACGGATACCAAGACTATATTCACGACAAGTGTGATGTTGAAGAACCACATCAGTCTAATGCATGGAATTAAAAATCCTGATCTTGGCCAAATGCCAAAAACAGCCATCCAGGAATCAAAAAAGGCTTTTGAGAAGGTAATTTATTATTTTCAACACAAACATGAAATAATAACTGCAGGGTCGTCATTTAAAAGTGTCATTTCTGTGATTTGCAGGGCCTTGTATCAGAAATCCCTGCTGTGGACTCACAGGAAGAGGGGCGGGATCGCACTTTCAGTCTGGAGGCTCCTTCAGCGAAGCGTCTCAAAACTCAATTCCGTTGTTCTAAGTGTGGTTTCATCACAGACGACAGTGCACAGTTCCAGCTGCATATACCCCAGCATAGAACTGATGAAAACACTCCTCAGTGCCTTCACTGTGGCCTGTGTTTCACATCTCTGCTGTCTCTCAACAGACATCTTTTTATTGTACACAAAGTCAAAGAAGAGGAGGAGGGGGAGACACAGGATAGGGAGATGGAGCAGGATAATCAGCCAGTTAGACCAGCAGATTCCGATGAGGTGAATGACTCGTTACCGGAGCTTAACGAACCTGAGCCTGCAGAGGGAGAAGAGCCAGCAAGTGTGCGCTGTAACAAGACTGCAAACTGTAATTCAAAACTGAGCACTCATCCTCAGACACAAGCAGTCCCTCTCCGGTAACGAGAGCCACTTTAACACCTCTTATCAGGTTTTTATGTGAAAGTAACAAGGGATGCTTGATGTTCTGCATGGAGGTGGTACAAAGTGTTTGGGCCTTTTCAATTTTAATTTTTCTCTCAAGTTAGAGGTTGTGCAGTATATTTAAGCTGATACATAACGTTTAGCAGAAAGAAGTATTTTCATAATAAGAAGACAAATTCATTATCATTTTTCATTTGTTCTTATTCAACTTTGCATGTGTAATATATTCATCTTGCCTTCCAGACATAACCGCGCACATATTACAGATGATTTTTCTTTCTTTCTTTTTTCAGCTGTTTTATTCCACCCTGCCAGGAGACTCAGGAATGTCTTAGTTTTTGGGTTTGGTATTGATTGATTAATCAGTGCAAGGATTTTCATCCTCCATATCAATAATAATTTTCATTGCTTCAACGTTTTTTAAGTATTTAATACTACAAACTGTTACCTGAATGGGATTCAGTTTTTTGACACGACTGTGTTGCAATTGATTTGCTTCATAAAGTCAGAATTGTATTCGCTATTTATTCTAAAACAACAGTATAGTTCAGTATTCATTTAAAAGCAGTATCTCTGCATTCATAGTAAACAGTTATTTGAACATTATCCTGTGACAGCAAATATAGGCTACACAGCATTCTGAAATACACATGTTCTGTGTTCATTGAACATGTTTGATTTGTGGATGCCTGTGTTGTCCCAGATATGGCATTTTTTTTAATGATTTTCTTTTCTTTTTTTTTAATGAGTGTTCAGGGGAAACATGGAGAGGTATTGAATGTGTGGTGCAGCAGTATTGATGATACCTCAAGCTGACAGACGTGTAATTTGCAAGTGGACAGTCAATGTTATGTCAAATCAGGGTACATTGTTTGGATCATCCAGTTCAGGCATGAAAGTGAAGTTTGGTGGCATATTGGAGAGAATGATTTATAAATCATGACCTGCTGGCTTGTGCATAATGCAAATACTATCTAATAGGTTCAGGGTGTTTCTTCATTTCAAAGGAAATAAATTTCCTAGCAGCCCTCATAATGGCAGGCACTCTTTATTCACAGGTCTTGATTTGTATTCAGTACATGACAGTTCCTACCTCCACGGTTAATGGCAGTGATTGTTAAATGATAAAAGTATTTGAGGAGTTGCAGGTATACTCAGTGCAATGCAAAACTTAGTAAATGTGTAATATCCCACATTATTAAATTTTATAAATTATGTTGGGAATGAAAAGGCTATATGGTCATATTGACTTGCCAAATGAACCTTTCTATGTAAGTGCTTTCTAATCTTTTCTTTTTTGTCTCTGTTATGTCCTTAAATCACCAAATGTAGATGTTAAACTGCAGAGGTTTAAAAGATGTTCTCTACTTGTTCTTTTTTAGTGCTTATTGAATGTTATTTGTACTTTTGATAATGTGTTCAGTGAGGACTTGTTTAGGAAGAAAACCTGTATACATACAGTAGCCAATGAGCCCTGGATTCACAGCATTTCTTAAGCCATTATATCTATTCAGCATGCAGTGGCCCATGTGCCTTGCTGTAATGTTTACGTTAAGTACTTACAAATAAATTGGTGCATTGATTTACATCTGTTTTTTTTTTCTTATGCATTACAGACTTTATGTTTTAAAGTACTGGATGCATGGGGAGGTAATTATGTAACCAAATGGATGAGATTAACAGAGGGATACTCAAAGAGCACATACCTCCACCAAGGCCAATAGTCCACTCTTCTATGATGTGCAAATCTGCAAGCACAACTGCTACATGTCTAGATATATTTGAATTTTTATTGGAATTATGTCCAAATACGATGGTGTGTTGCCGAGGCTTCAGGAGCACCTCTCAGTCATCACTTTAAATCCACTAGAAGAGTGCGGCTGTTTCTGCAGAGACCCCGTGTGTGGCTGAACTTATTTTCTTCTAATTATTTTGCTGTTTTGTGGGCGTTAAAGGGTATCAGCCTTTGGGTAGTGGGCTTGTAGACCCCAGCCAATAACAGTGCACAGAGTGTAAGGTCAGACTATAGGCTAAAATTGACTACTTCGCTGTCTACGTCTTACTCCTCTGCTCTCAGATTCATATGAGAGGTTATGTCTTGAGGTCATGTGGCACTAATGTATATCCTTCATCCAATAAGAACCCAACCACAGATGGATGACTTCATCTCATTAGAATATTGAGACCATCCTCTCTCTGTATAACTGTCTGTCCCCCAAACAGAAGAGCAGAAATTTCAATTAAGCAGCACCTAATTGCGTAGAACACCTTTGAGGAATGAAAGGCACTTTGACAACGATCTGCAGAGCAGGACTCCTGTCTTCTTTCATCCTTGTCTCATACATTGCCATGACGTCTTCAATGACTCTTGATTTAACTGAGCTGAGAAATAAAATTTCCAAGATCAAGGTTAATCCAAGGGGGAATCTGTGGGCAACAGGTACGTAAGAGAAATAACACCAATGATCATTTCATATTTTTATGCTATTTTAAGTTATTTTTGAAAGTTTACATTGCGATTGTATTGTGTGTTAATTAGGGCATTTCATGGGCAAGAAAAGTGTTGTGGATAGTTCATTTAAGGAATCTGAAGATGCTCCTAGAGCTGCAATTCCTCTTTACCATGTTGAAGATCTGCAGAGACAGCTCATTCAGATGTTGAAAACTGCCCAACTAACACAACAGAAACAGGCATTGGACATGTTAGTATTATTATTATTATTATTATTATTATTGTTGTTGTTGTTGTTGTTGTTGTTGTTGTAATAAGTCATCTCCAACTGATGATTGGGTTTTTTTTTCATTTAGAGAGGGAGGAGATCCTGTCTGAGGAACACTGCAGCCATCTGTTGAAACAGCATTACTGTAACAATATGAAATACTACTGATGAAAAGTTTTGAAGAATCAAATATGAATATGTTAAATTTATATAATGGAATATGTTACATTATATATGACAATGTTATTCCAGTCTGCCCTGTTCTTAATATTCATGTAGTGCCACCTGATAATAAACTCATACTGAAAGCCAGATCAGTTGTCAGCCATTTTTTGCTGTTTTGTATTTGTTTCAGATTTGAAATATTGTTTTATTTAATTAAAAACCGTATATCATTTCTATTAGTGTATTTTCACAAAATAGATAATCATTACGTTCACAACATGTACTTTATTAGCTTTTTGGCTCCTCCTGCTTGCTGAATTTTGAATCCTAGTGTGGTGAAGGCATGACCCGCCTCACTCTGCGTCTGATTGGTTAGTATCTTTTGCCTTGGTTGGCTGAGTTGAGCTAAATTTAGCTACTAGGGTTGATGATTTGTAAGGATTGTGGCAAGAATAACACATTATGCCAATCAGAGGCAGCGAGGGGCGGGTTATAGCGTCGCCATAGTAGGATTCTCGCGTCCACTGCGGTAATCATATCCGGGTGTGTCATTTTCTTCACATCATAGCAAGGCTAGTTCATTTGCTAATAAGCATTACTATGCCTCTGATAGTGATGTGTGGTTACCCCTGTAGTGGTAAAACAAGAAGGGCAGAAGAACTGAAGGTGTACTTTGAACAGAACTGTGACCGACAGGTTCACATTGTAGGAGATGGACCTCTGGGTGTTGACAAAAACACTGTTTACGCAGGCAAGTTAAGCTAGCTAAGTATCCAGTTTGTTGTTTTATACGTGTTTGTGTAGCCATCCACCAACAACAAGCGTATTTCACTGAACTGGTCTGGATGAGCATCTTCGCGGAGTCTTACTGGGAAGGACAGTGAAACCAGTTCGTTAAAAAGATGATATTGTTATATTAGATGCGTTTGTGTTGCGTTGCGTGTTAAATGCTGTATGTATATTGGAAACTAACAGTTTCTCATTCGTGTACTACGGATTAAGTTATGTGTATTTGGCGAGGATTTACGCAGCATTAATCTCATGATATTTTGAATGCCGTTTTGATAAACACTATTCCCTTAAACTAAATTACATACCAGGATTATATTCGATAGTTACTTTTTTCTCTTTTACGTTCTGGCAATACAACTATGTGTCCCTTAGATGTTCGTGTCTTACATTTGGTTCATTAGTCCCCTTTGATAAAACTAAACCCTAATCTAAATACAACACATGTTGGGACAACACACGTGCGTCAACAAAACTGTTGTGCTCAAGGTTCTGTTAAAGTAAGAAGAAAAAAATCATGGATCCAAAGCTTTGTCTGGATCTACTCCAAAATACAATGGTTCAATGTTTCATGCCCCATTCTTCCACCAAGTGTCATGAAAATCCATCTAGTAGTTTATTCATAAATCTATCTAACGATGGTAAAGGAAGTGACAGAAATTCATGGATTCATCCCTTTACTTGGATTCACTCCAAAATGTATTGGTTTCTTCTTTGTCATATCCCATCAAGTTTCATGGAATCTGCCAAGTAGTTCTTGTGTGATCCTGCTAACAAACACACCAATGCTGGCGACAACATTAGCTCCTTAGCAGAGGTAACAGTTACTGAATTGATCTAGTAGAATTTTCTCCATAACAGTTCTCTGTGTTTTAGACCATTTTCTGGCCAGCCAAGCAAGCGAAAAAGATGAACATTTTGGATTGGGTTTATAATCATCAGATTAATCGATCATGGGAATATTAATTAGTTGCAAATAACAGTTATGTTGTTTGATGTCATAGTCACAACTAAGACAGGATTCCTAGGAGGCAACCTGGGACGACTACTGCTGTAATTTTTAACCTTGTGGGATATGTTGCAGATTCCCAAAAGGAAAAAAATGTCAGAGCATCTCTCAAAGCTGAAGTAGAGAGGTGAGTTTTACAGATCTGTTTTTGACTCAGAGACATCAGTGATGCTCTACCATCACAGCCCTTTTAACCTTTATTTAATTTTTGTTTAGGAAAGTCAACAAGGATCACATTGTAATTTTGGATTCATTAAATTACATTAAAGGTAAGTGTTGCTTACATTCGTGTACTACGGAGACATTATGATTTGTTTATGCTTTTCCCTTCAAAGTTTAAATATCTTGCAGGTTACCGCTACGAACTTTTCTGTCTCATCAAACACGCACAGACACCACACTGTCTGGTAAGTATGCTTGAGAAAAAGAAAAAAAAAAATCTAATTTACCCAAGCAATAAACACACGTCAAAGTCATATGTCTGCCTTTTGATGAAGGTATACTGTTTGACGTCAGATGAAGTGAGTTCAACATGGAATACCAGCATAGATGCTGCTGAGCAGTACACCCAGGATATGTGAGTGAGAAGCCTCTACACATACAGTAAAGGCTCCTGTCAATTCCTAGTAGGGTTGTCTTTTCCTTTGGATAGGTCTTAAGAATACCTTTATGACTTGGTGACTACCACACTGTTCAATTTGATTTTTTTTTTAAAATTTCCCTGTCATTTGTCTTTTGTAGCTTCGATGCATTAGTGCTGAGATTTGAAGCTCCAGACTCCAGAAACAGATGGGACAGTCCTCTCTTCACCATCCTAAAAGACGACACGCCTCCATATGAGGACATTTCTGATGCACTTTTGAAAAGAAAAGCACCCCCACCTAACCAGTCAACACAGAGTGTAAGAGACTCTTTTTTTTCTTTCTTTTTTTACAAAGCTGCAGTACAGCTTTCAGTAGATGTATGTGTATGCTCTGTTATGCTACCTTTTTGATTCTCTGATCATAACAGAGATATTTTCTCCACAGCAACCATTGTCATCTGCAAACTTCTTGTACGAGTTGGACAAAGTAACACAGGATGTGTTAATGGTACGTCTTCTCGTGCTCTTTGAGTTTTACATCGGATGTCGTTTTGACACACACACACACTTTGAAAATTAAAAATATTGGACTGAGGGGAAAAGGATTCACAAAAGTATATTTGCTTTAAACTTCGTTTTACAAAGAAGCGCCCTTTCAACAGTTCCAACATTACACTCCACATCATTTTCTTTAGTGCGTAAAAAGATAATGCAGGTATTAAAGGCCCACTAGCAGTTGTACCAGTGCTGACTTATGCTGTTATGCTGGAGTTGTTGCAATGACAAATTTGATCTTGTAAATAGTGTTCACATCAACATCTAAGCTGTAATTAATACTGAGAGGTTCTGTCTCCTCTGAAAGTGGTGATTATATATATATATATATATATATATATATATATACACAAATTTAGTAAACTTTGTTCCAGATTCACTGCCCTGCAGCTTGGAGGAATTAAATCAATACCCGAAAAAAATTTTTTTAAAGTACTCCTATGGTAATTGATCCTAAGACTTGTGTTGGTTTCTTGTCTCTCGTCAGTATGTCGGAGGCCGTTTTTGATACATGAAAGAGATGGAAAACATTTCAGTCAGGACCCTCATGTCAAGGTTTTAATCATTATTGTAGCAATGTGCCTTTTAGTTTGTCGGTGTAGCTCCACACAGGCTGATACACAAGCGCTTATTGAACACGTGTTGAAAACATTCCATATTCACAGGGAATGCTCGGAAGGTGGAGGGAGTGAAATGTCTGAAAGCAGGCTCAGAGTCAATGCATGCTTACTGAAAGAGTGGCTGATGTTTATGGACTGCTTAACTTTATTATTGTAACTGCATGTCATGGACATTACGAGGCTTGTTCCCAAGTGACACAACAGGTGGATTTATTGACCTTTCCATCGTCAGAACCAGCTGCACAATGGTGGAATGAGATAAAACGTTAATGTTGTCCCCAGTGCAGCATCGACATTAGAAGGTGTAAGGATATATCAGCATTTTGTAGTTGTGTTGGCGATCTTTTTTGTCAGGATAATGAGCAGGCGAAATGTTCCACATCTTTAAATGTCAGCCAAGTGAAGAATGTAATTGCTTTTGGCGCCTAATGCATTGGAAGTACCAGCGAGTTCTCCTGTAAATGGGTGATGTCAAGATTACATCATTATCAGTGTGTCAAAACCTTTGCCCCTGTAATTATCACCCATTGATGTGCCCATGTAATTGGTTGTGTCTGCTAATTGCTTTTAGCCAATAAGAAATCACATACTTTCTTCTCTTAGCACAGTAAGCTATTTCGTACACCTGTTGGTGTCCTGAAGTAGTTTTGGTCAGTGCCCAAGTGTGGCTGATCTCAAACTCCATACAAACCAAAGCTGCTGGGGAGCTGTATTTGTCAGTAAAAATATTACCCTCTGTTTGAAATGTGTTTGTTAAAGCTATTTAAAATTCTTTTTTCAGGCAATTTTTAATGCGCAGAAGACAAGTGTTCCTGGGGATCTCATCTCAGTTCCAGGAGCAACAGAGAAGATATCCTTTATATGCATTTACATATCCACATTTTAATTTAAAAGACAATTTTAAGTCTTTTCTGTTAAACAGAATTTTGGTAGTTGTTTTCACATGAAAGTCCATGTAGCAGTGATCATTCTCAGCTACTGACTGTCTTTACTTTTTATTATACCACCCAAGGAAATTCATATTCCCTCACAAGCGTGAGGTGAGGTACTCCATATAAAATGACTTGTTAGAAGGCCAAGGTGGATCAATGTGTGTCTATCAAAGACCTTAAATGAAAGTTACAGCCGAGTCACTGTTAAAGGTCTGTAATAACATACTGTGGGATTCGAATAGAGGATTGATTTTTTTATTAGCAGCTAATGATTACAGGCGTTCTTAGAAGCAAACACTTTGATTTTCTCCTTTGAAAGTGTTGGTCCAAGCAAAAACTAACTAAAAAGTACATTAAGTTCTGCAGCAGACAACCTTTAAAGGCTATTTGAATTTGCAATTACATCAGTAATATTCAGAACTTTGTGTTGTTTCATTGATTATTTACACTTAAAGGTTAACATGTGACACTGTGACCTTCAGATGTTTTTGATCGGTTAATTATCACTTTGTTAGTGTTCAGGCAAACTTTAAGTTGCACCCAGATGACCTTAACCTGAAGTCAAACATCGAGCTCACCAGGAGCATCAACATGGCAGAGCTGAGGAAGTTACGGCGCCAGTTTATCAGCTACACCAAGATGCACCCGACGGAGAACACCGGACACATTTGCAACATGTTTGTGCAGTATTTAAAAAAGAGTCTCCATTGACGTAGCATTGGTTTCATTCTTTTATTTTCTGTTACAAATAAATGTTTGAATATTAGTTCCATGTTTGTGTGTTATTGGACTTTTTTTTTTATGGTTCGATTAAGTCACAAACATTTAAGGAGAAACAAAATTGAATTAGTTTTGAAATGAAAGGTAGAATCACCTGACAAAAACAGTCATATGTAATAATTGAATGTTAAATACAAGGTTGTTTCTTAACACAACCATGGAAACCTACCCATAATCACATTGGTGTCATTGTTAGTTTGTTATTCAAGAAAATATTTCACTAATGGGGGGGGGGTTCAGGATCTAGCTCAGTAACCTTTGACAATATGTCAAATTTGAGACCTAATTGAATCAGCACAGTTTGCAGTATTATTATTTGTTATCTCACATTAGTGAATTTTCCTTGAACCCTATAAATTTAAATATTCAGGATCACCAGATCTGGAATATTACTTGGATCAAGATCAGAGTTGACGTCTAAATCTAGATCTTATGGGGATGTCATCGTATAATTTTAATCTAAGCATTGAAAGCATTATTATCTATGAAATAAGCAAAAAATCTTGTAATTGCTCCTACTGTATACTGTCATGGTAAAGAATCCTTTAAGAAAAACTGGATCCAGATGATCCAGATCACCACTAAAATCTAATTGATTGTTCCTTCGGTCATACCCTACCTCTCCAAAAAAATTTAATCAAAACCTGTTCATAACTTTTTGAGTAACCCTGATAACAGAAAATACAACTAACATCTACAAAAGCATAAAAACATCTCAGCATCAACTTACCCTGTGTTTCCAACACTTACAGCCACATCTTATAGCTTTCCTCACATCCAGCTAATGGAGATGAAACGCCAAGGAAGTAAAAGGTCAAGACTGAACCTTCAAACTTTGCACAATGAGGCACGTGTTTGCACATTCCTGGCCTCCAAATGCATTTAGAGTATAAGAGTAAATCGACTATTTCTGATGTGTCATGTTTGTCATAAATTCTTCTTAGTCCAGCCAAAGCTGAGTGCTTTCCCAGTGCTGTACGGTTTAACAGTAATCACCCATGTGTTGAACTTGACCTCTTGGTGACAGGCCTGACTAACAGTGCTTGGATTTCTTTTTCGAAAGCTCCTTATGCCTTTGTGGAATTCCTAAGCAAAATATTGCTGCGTAAAGCGCTTTCAAAGATTTTCTATTATATAAGAAGTTTGTGAGAAAAACAAGAACAGGAAGTCATTTGTACTTTCTTTGACTGCGAATGTAAGTACTTGCTGTGGGTTACCCCACTGGAATGACTTGAGTGAGGTGTGAGAATAATGTATAGTAAATTCCACATAACACCAATAGAAACAAAAGCTGGAGAAAATCTGTTTTTATTGAAGGACAGGCCAAAAAAATACAACTTTTATTTTGTATTTCATGAGTTTAGTCCATTTAGACCCTTATAAAGAAAACGTGGTGGAGCGGCAGGGAGGTAATGTGCTATAAAATGACAGACAATAGTAATTTAAGATAGAAAATTACATCACACAAAGGGAAATAACTCTAAACATGCAGTATTTACAGAATCACATTCACTTATTATCGTCTCAGAGTTTTTTTCTCCAGAGGAACAGCAGTGCCAAAGATTTTGTCCCAGTGGCTGAAGAAAGGAGCGTAGTTGCTGCTCGGCTTCTGGTGGTGCATGTCATGAGCCGGTGCACCACCCAGCAGACCAAAAGGCACCAGGTGGTTGAGGGTCCACGGCAGGTCGTAACCGATGTGATCCTCCACAGACATCCAGATACTGAAAACTGTGATGCACCATGTCGTCAGTGGGTGACACATTAAGAGAATTGGGTCCTGGTTGCTCCAGAATCCGACGGTTACCAGTTCTGGAATGCTGAGCTTTTCAGTCGACCACGAGAAAGGTGCCATGTATTCATGGTGGACTGCATGGACCCACCGGTAAAGCTGTGGATGCTTGTGATGTATGAAATGCCAAATGTAGTACTGAGTGTCAAAGAGGAGAAGCACAGCCAGTCCATCAATGAATACCTCATACAGAGTAGGAGCCTCCTCTGGCAGTGTAGGTGTAGGCAGAATGAACATGCTAATGATCACAGTTGGCAAAACAAAGACTATGTGGTTATACAGCGCTGTTATGAAGCTCCCAGACATCATTTCCACTGTTGGCTGCCTGTCCGGTTGGATCTTGTACTGATAGAATAAAGGCACTCTGTCTCCCAAGAGATCAAGTGCAGCAAAAGGTATACTGAAGAAGAAATAGCTGGAGAAGGCAAGAAGGACAGGGAAAAAAGGAGACGATATGAGAGGCAGGTGGTGAAAACGCAAATAATCCCAGAACGGCTGCAGTAGACGGTCCGAGGCCCTGGAGGGCAGGAGCTGCAGAGGACGGTCACTAATGTCTAACATGTCGCTGTGGTACTGCAGATGGGTGCTGCTGCTCCTGCAAGGCTCAGGATCAAGACAGAAGTTCTGCCTTTATATAGTGGATTTAAACTGGAGGGGCTTTCTCTCAATCAGAACAGACCAGCAGCTTTTTTTTCCTTCTCCCCTGCAGCTCAATGACAGACGTTGACAAGCTTAATAGAATTTTTCAGTTGAAACATTGAGACACTTCAAGCTGATGCATCATCAGATAGTCAGACCCATCTCTAAATTATTTTTATTATTAGTTAACAGGTAACTTAAAGCAGTTGTTGAACTATCCCTTCTCCTGATCTCACAGGATTAAACAGGACAGATAGATTAAAAGGATGGTGTATTAGAGTTGACAAGGTTATATTTAAATACAGTGTGTCCATCCTATCAGATGTAATAATTTGGAACAGTTGAACTTTAATAAATGTGGCTGAAGAGAATAAAAATCCCTTCTATTCAATCAACATTGAAATATTTAAACACATTTTACATATTTGATATATACAAACTTCACACTCACAACCAAGGATCATAAGAACATCATTTATTGGGGAAAATTGACAATTTCATTGAAATTGCTCTTCTTGCAAGAAAATGCTCTTCTTCATCACCAGCTACTTCTTTTGACTGGTTGCCTTCCTTGAAACCGTTTTGTTGGTACTGACGTACTTCTGTCGATCATTTCTGAGGAAAAAAACAAGAAAAACTAAGCTTAAGCTTTTTCTCACCGAATCAATTGTCAGTATTTTTTAATTAATAAAATGTTTCTACTGCTACTGATAATGTTAACTGACAACTTGGACTGAAGTGGACCTCAGTGTGGTGAAGGAGATATACCTGCTCATTTTCACTTTGTTTCTGCATCCCAGTCCTCCCTCCCAGTGGCTGGTGTGAGCTCCTCTCGTCAACATGCTTCCACAACTGATGCAGGGTTTTCCATTGCCGTACGGCTGCAGCAACAAACAATGTAGGGGAATACATTTAAAAATGTTTCCATTACAAGTGTAACATCGTCTTTTGTGTATTTATGCTTCCATTTTGAACAAACTTGAGTTTTGTTTTTTTAAATAGAGGAATAAACTGACTCAATCAAAACAACACATGAACACTTCTACTGCTTTTCTCCTCCGTTTACACCTGGTCTTGGATCTGACTTCTTTCATAAATGCTTCAGATATCTTGCCTAGATCTTCTCTAATGCAAACAATTATGAGGTATGACATTATTTGCTAATGTGTTTGAGACGTGCACAATTTTAAAACATGAATCAACACAGCGTTTGAATAGAATCACACTTGGTGGCAGAGAGCTGAAACATTTGAGAAAGTTGTAAATCTTCCTGGAATATTAGATTTAGAATATTAGATTAGCTCCCTAGCTAAAAGTTAATGCCATGCTAAGTCTACAGCTCACCTGTTCTTTGGCACAGTAGCCACAGATCATCCTGGTAGCCAGTTCCATGGGGTGGTCCTGGTCCTCATCATGGCACACATCACAGGGGTAAGCACGGCCACAGCAGGGAAATCTGAGGGCAATCAGTGGCACAAAGCCTTCATGACACTATTGTGTTCTTCTCAGAGCTTTCATGTCAGACATGAAATGAAATGTGAAAAGAGACGGGACACAGTGACGATGATACCTTAACCAACGATGGCTCTGTTTGTAATGTTTGCATGTTCCCTTTTCTGGCAGTGGCTTCCCCTTCTGCACAGCAGGATCTCTTATCGTCTTGTAATTAACAGCACAAGCACTCGGATCTGCACAAAAGAAACAAAACCCCACTATACTGGCCTTTCTGCTCTGTTTAGGTATGGCAAACATTTTGTATATGTGTAAATGCTCACATTTAAAAAATTTCATGCACTTCGTGATGTAAAATTTGTCAGAGTGCCAACTGGGGCAGTTTGGTGTTGCAAGATCTAAAGCTGATCCCTTTGCTAGTAAATGTGGGTGAGCTCTAACCTGTTTTGTTGGCACGTGGCTGAATATACTGGAATCTTGAGCTCTCAGCCATAATACTTAGTTTGCTGTGGCAGTGTTCACAATTGAACTCCTTAGTTTGACCATAAGGAAGGTTCTGAGGAAAATGAAACACAAAACGGTCATTTCAGGAAAGACCAGAGCTCATCAAGACATATTTCACTTATTTCTGATGACATTTCCCGCTACAAAAAACACATGTAGTGTTGAGCAGAACATGCTTCATCACCTGCACAGGACCATCCTGGGAGCAGCTGAGGCAGCCCACAATGAGGTCACACTCCTGAAGCACGAGGTCAGCAGGTGCAGCATTCTGAAGGTCCAGGTATCCCAGGACATCACTGTAATGGTGCAGCATGCAGGGCCTGAATGCAGCATTGATACATGCACTGCATTTTTCACATTGAGCCATGCAGGGTGTCCTTCCAGTCAGTGTCAAGTCTGCAGTAACCTTACACCTGCAGGCAATACACAAACAGTAAAGCTTTGCATTGTGGCTCATTCTCATTAGATTAACTCCAGTTTGTGATATGAATATGACATTTATCTCTTTTTCCTTGCCTGTTACATTGAAGACAAACTGTGATTTGTTGAGCGACTACAGTGGCTGTGTTCTCTCCCAGCCTCAGTCCCAGCAGCTTCACCTCTGTGCCTCTGCGGGGATCGCTGATCTTAATGTTCTCCACCAGACAAGTGGCTTCCTCCTCTTCCTCCTGCTGCTGTTGATCATGACCTGGACCCTCCTGCTGCACTAACTTCCCTCCCTCCGTTGTCCTCTCACCTTCAGTCTTTTCCATTTTTCCTTCATCACTGACATCATCATTTGCAGCCGCGGTGTCAGAGGCAGCATTAGATAAATGATCATTCCCATAATTTTCACATACGGTTGCCTGGAGCTCCTGGTATGAAATGAACTGCAATCCAGCTTTTTCCAAATCAATATCTTTCTTCAACTGGAAAAAAAAAAGATTCAAAAACAAGAGAAAATCTTACTATCAGCATTAAGTAAATAATATAAAGCAGTTATTCATAAGTTATTTGAGTAATTACAAAGGGGAAACCCATGATCACAATTCACAATCTCCTGTTCAAGCAGGCTGCAGTCTCACCTGCCTGGCTCCTTCAGTGAACAGTCTCTCCAAACTGCGATCTAACCAGCGAAGAAAAGGTCGGAAGAGCAGCTCTACCTTACCCAGAAGCTGATTGGTTGCATGCTTGGCTTGAAGCCACTCCAACGATGCTTTCTGTACATGTCTATTTAGCCAGAGATTTATGGAAATGTCAACACCAGTGACTGTAAACATGAAATGTTGAAATAAACTGCACATTTTTACCTTGCCATTAATAGTGGCAGATCCTGGTCCAACGGTATATCCAATGTGAAAATCTATCAAGACAATGTATCATGGTGATGAGAAACTATTCTTTCCATGTCAACAATTTATTGCATAATTCAAATACAGATTATGTATTGTAAATGCAAGCAGTGGTCTCTACCTCCTGGGGATAATTGTCAGGGAAGCTCACCATGATGTCGATTTCTTTCAGGTCAAAAGGCTATAATTCAAATGCAGAGTTAGTGTATTTCCAGATCACACTGTGGAGTCATTTCTGTGTAACCTACTATCACACCAAAGGATGGAGAGTGTAAGAAAAGTTGATTCACTGTTGATTTACAGAAAAAATGAACAATAAAGGATACGCTTTAACCTATAATGCGGTTAGTGGCTTACAAACCCCATGAGGGAATAATGGGAGAGCAAATATATCTTTCTAAATCATTTGTTTGTTTTTTAAAAACAAGTTTTAATCACTGCTTTACCCAATTTCTGATTATTATTGCAAATAAGATTAATTTTGTCTCACTGGTGCAGCTTAATACATCAAATCCCTTCTTATCCTGTTCTAATTAAGAATTAAACTATCATAGTAAAATCGAAATGGGTGCTGTAACAGCATAGTAGGATTGGCCATTTAGTATCAATGGAGAGGCTTATTCTCAGGGAAGGAGAGGAGAAATAAGGTAGAAGAAACTTTTACCCAATCTGGATCAGTGGCTGCTACAGTCATCCTATAGTAAGTAACTGTGCAGTCACTTTGTTCCTGAATAATCAGCTTGTCTTTGGGGAAACGCTTCCTCAACTGCTTGATCTCTGTGGCTCGTAGCTGCTTGGCGACATCCTCTGTCAGTTCACACAGCTTGACCTCCTGAAGGATGCTGGGACGGGGCACTGCTGGCATCCTCTGCACAGGTCTTGCATAATTGCTAGGAACAGGCTTGTCATCCAATGGGGGTAACTCTGATGGATGCCAGAAGCGACATCTGTCTTCCATGGTGCAGTGGCCTGAGATAAAGTAGCGACAGAGGCGACGATCAGGTGCTGGTGCAACCCTGGAGCTAGTGGGAGGAGCCCTGTGCCTCACATTTCCTCCAGGAGTCTCTGACTTTTGAGATGTGATGTCTGATTGGTTGGGTGTCTGGACGTTTTTCTCCTCATGACCTTTGGCATCATCTCTTGTGTGTAGGAATCTGCACTTCTTGCCAAAATTGCAGTGTCTTCCTTGAGAGAAGAAGCGACACAGCTGCTGTGTGTGAAACCCAGGCTCTGATTCGTCCGTCTTCTCTCTGTCACCATCCGCCATCGTTATTTACACCTGAATGAATGAATACAGTAACACATATTATTATGATATATCTGTATCTTTTACATATGTAAAATATACAAGGTCAGAAGTATGTGGACACACAAACATTACATCCATTTGTGATTAGTATGGGCATTAGTACTGCTGCTATAACCTCCACTCTCAGGGTAGTGAGGACACTCACATTCTTCTCCACCAAACTAATGTCTACTTGAGACCCGTCACAGGTTATATAGTTAAATAGGTTTTATAAAGTGGACATGAAATGAAAGCAGTTAAACCAGACAGTGTTTTTTTCTCAGATTTTTTAATTTGAAGGATTTAGAAGAGACAGTATCCATTTTTTTAGAAAAAAAAAGAAAAGAAAAAGAAAGAAATATATGTTATTTTGCGACAAAAAAGTATCAGGTTACTAAAATCAAAATGCATTTTTGTCTAATATAGCATAACAGCTCTGTAAATCACTTGTACTGTGTTCTCTTTATTAAAAAAGGACCAAAAGGGAGATTTTTTATTCTTTTCACCATCATGTAAATGATACCTTGTTTTTTTTACAGCCAATAAAATCAAGTCTCTCCTTCCCTATTGTGTAAAAAGGCTACCAATCCAACACAGACACTGATACGACCCTCCAGGAAAAGGAGCGTTTCTGATATTCACTAGTGAAAGAAATATTTACATCTATTACTTCAGTAAATTAAGTGGATATCACACTCTACAAAATACAAAATTACCGGTAAAAGTCCTGAATTGAAAATGTTACTAGTTGAACTATCAAAATTTATGAATAGGTTTGCATTTGTTAGTTTAACCAATATCAATGTGCAATTTTAAAAACTTAATATAGGTTTGTTTTGAAATATTAAATATAAAAATAAATAAATAAAATAATAGATAAAATATTAAAAGTTGCTGGTCACTGATGCTATCAGATAATATAGTGAAGTGAAATACAAAACAACAATACAATATCATAACAACAAATATTACGATACAATCAACCTACAATATTTGCCAATGAAATTAAGGAGAAGTATAAAATAGTTCAGAATGGAAAAACCCAAATCTGAAATTCTTTTTGCTATATGAACCTCACAGAACCCTCGGGACACCTGGGACTGGCCTATTGAATCTCTCAAAAATCAGAATTTTGTTATCATGCAACGCAGACCTGGAATAATCTCCCAGTTGATACGAGACAAGCCCCAACTCTGATGATTTTTAAAACTAAAAACATACCAATTTGACGCTGCCTACCATAGTAATGACTAACAACGAATCCTGTGATATTAGCTTTTAAACTGCTTTGATTTAATTAAGTAAATTTAATTATATGGAAGTATGTCCTGTGTTCCTTTGACATTATTATCATTTGTTGCATTAGTTAATTTTTTTAAAAATATTTTTTGTCTCTTATATTGTTTTCCTACGTGCAATTTCAAACGATTAATTATTAACCTTTGTTGTATTTTATTATCCTCTATAGCACAATGAACTGCCTTGTAGAATAAAATGTGCTATGTATAAATAGCGTCCCCCTGCTTTGCCTTGTCTAAAGTGCATGTCCCTAAAAAAAACTGTGCAGTAGGCTACTTGTGTTAATGTACTTTGTTACTTTCCACCACTGCAGATATCTCCCCATAAACTAAATCATGTCATGAAAAACGTCCTGATTTAAAATACCAGTATGTGTACAGGGCTGGGTAAAATATCAACATCCCATTTGATGATTAAGGGTCTACCATTATTAGATGAGCTTGCATCTGTTTTATTGCTCCACGTGATTTATCTATTTGATTTATGAGGCTATAATTAGATTTTCAGACAGTAAGGAAAAGACTAAATAAAATTAGGCTCTTGTTGGACTTGGATAATTAATCATATATCGTCCACATCATCTTAAATGTACCCTCCTCACAATAGCATGACATTGTTTTGTTTTTCGCACTTTGTTCTTGCGTAATATTCAATATGGACAGATAAAAAACAAAACAACGTTAACTAAAATGTATAGACAGTTGTCTGTGTGGAAGTATATTGCTCATGTTAGCCACTTCATTCAGACAATGTAAGTTATTGTTATAAGATGTCATTACCTCAAACACACGCAAGGGTTTATTCCGTTAGTGTCAGAAGCCTTTTAAGCCCTGCTTGAACTGCTACCTGTCAAGTGAAAGCTACATGCTACAGGAAACGTGTGATTGGCGCAGCAGATTTACGTCATTACACGCGACGACGGTCTCCGGATTGGTTGAGGCACAGCCCTAGTATTGGAGTATCTCTGGTTGAGGTATTAATCGGTTCCTTGACACAACCAAACGAGGTTATGGGGATTTTACGTACCAGCTGTCGGAAGGTCCTCCGTCGAATCTGAAGTTTCTTATCTTATCTTTAGATTACTGACCTTGGAAGCAGCAATTGAGAAACAAGTCTCACCTTAAAGTCCAATAAGTAAATACTCTGGAGTTTGAAATCATGCTGCATGATCTTTATCAGCAGATGGACTTTGCTCTGTACTTAAATGTTTTATTTCCATTTCATGAGCACTTAAGAGAGGTATCATCCAGTTTGGCTTAAAACCATAGGTTCAAAGTTCATTTTTGACTTTGGAAAACAATTACACCATGAGGCTAATTTACCTACTGTCTTAGAACTTTTCATAATATCACAATAATAATATCAAATGTTAATATGTTTGAAATGTCCCAAAAAGCTATAAATTGTTTTCTCAACACAGTTGTAGCAATGGGCCTGTTGATGTGCTGCAAACTCCTCACAGAAAGCCCCCAGATCTGCAATTAAACCCAGAACCTTTTTTCTGTGAGGTGACAGTGCCACTTTACCACTATGCTGCCCCTATACATACTACAATAATAAAATTTTGATGGAATTTGTGTTGTTTTATTCTAATTTTATTTTAACCAAATCTGACTTGCATTTCTCTCACTCTTTTACCAACCTCATCTTTCTTGCCATTTCTTTAATGGTCTGAGTGAACTTGCAGAATTACAGTGTGCTTGCACTTGTGTATCTGTGTAAAATGGCAGTGATAGAGCACTAAAAAAAATGTTTGAGAGAATAAAGTAATAGGGTTCTTCAAGAATTTCCCATACTGAACAATTAACCATGTGGAGAGCTATATGTTACCAGTTACCCAAGGCGTATGAATAATTTGTTACACTGTTGCACCCTGCTGTCACTTGAGACCACACAGTGAGCAAAGCACAAGCAAACAGTCACGATATAAAGTCTTTACCATTAGCCACTGTTTCTGGCTGGACTGTCGACATTCCTCAGAGATTTGTAAGATATTCACATTGTTCTTTCTCTTCAGGATGGATCTTGCAGATACCACTGTAGATCTTTGGATAAGATACTTAGGAGATGACTCTTTGCTCCAGCCTCTGTGGGACAGACTGAGGCTTAACTACAGAGACTATTTGAGATCTCCACTCTTCCCCATTATTCTCACGGTGTCTTCCTATTTTGTCTTGTGCCTTCCTTTCCTTGTTTGTGACATCATGGGAGAAAAGTGGACTTGGGTACAGAAATTCAAGATCCAACCCAGCCGTCATCCTACAGCCTCTACATTACTGCATTGTGCAGGTGTCACCTTGCACAACCATGTTTTACTTGTTCTTCCAGCATCAGTAGCCCAGTGGGCATGGAGGCCACCTGTGGACCTGCCAGACCGGGCTCCGTCCCTGCTGGAGCTGATTGCTGGGGTGATGGGCAACCTCCTGCTCTTTGACTTCCAGTACTTCATCTGGCACCTACTCCATCACAGGATCCGTTGGCTGTATGTAACTTTCCATGCTATTCATCATAATTACTCATCCCCCTTTGCTCTAGCTACTCAGTGTCTTGGTGGTTGGGAGCTGGTCACAGTAGGCTTTTGGACAACTCTGAATCCTGCCATCCTGAGATGCCACCTACTCACCACATGGACATTCATGGTGGTACATGTCTACGTTTCTATAGAGGATCATTGTGGCTATGATTTCCCCTGGTCCACATCCCGTCTGATACCTTTTGGCATCTATGGAGGACCCAGCAAACATGATGTGCACCATCAGAAACCCAACACCAATTTTGCACCACATTTCAGTCACTGGGATAAAATATTTGGCACGCATGCTGATTTCAGCTACTCCACTGTTATGAAATAGAAGTACTGTTGGAGCAATAGAGCAGTAGAGCCATGAGCTTTTATGTGTATATGTTTGAGTTACCAAGTTTTATGGATATTAAAAGTTGATGCAAAATCTATATTTTCCTTTTCATACAAATGGTGGGAATATACTGCATTGTATGTGTTAGAGTTTCCTGCAACTTTAATTAACAAATGTGCTAATCACATCTTATTAAACTATGATCACAGTCTAAATACTTCCTAAATGAATCCCAGTCTCCCAGTGTGCCTGTTTTCTTTACTTTAAAACTGATCATGAGCTCCAGACATGACTTACTTTACATTCTTCTTCATGTAAATACGTCCTACATCAGTTTTCTGCTCTTTACCATGTATTTGTGTGTTGACTGAGTGAATAAAGATCTTGCAGATGTCATTTTCTCCCCAAACCAGTTTTTTTTTTATAGGGGTGAGTTAGTTTAACAAGGGAGGGGTCATTTGGAATTAATTGGGTGAAGGCATCTTGGCTATTAGCCTAAATGAAACCTCACAAGTTAATAACAATTGCAAAATCAGTTAATAGGGGTTGATTTTATTATGGTCTGTGTAACCATTTGAATTGTTGACAGAAAGTTGTGAAATATGGCACCACCCTATGTTGTTGTTGGGTATAACAATCGTGGGAAGTAAGGACCTGCACTTAAATTCCATCAGATACTGAAAAACCATGGATGGTAACAGTGTCAATCAGATACTTAATTATGGCCACCTAGGTGGACCCCCAACTCATTTATTTGGCAGATAATATGGGTCTTGTAAGGTTAATGTCCTGCTTTTGAATCCAAGCCTGGCCACATACCGATGCCAGGCCTCAGTTGGCAATTAAGTCATATATTCAGGCTATTATTTATCGTTCATGCTAGACCACTTCACTTTGTGATAATTGACCTTTGTTAGCTCCCTACCACTACAAGAGAGATCATGGGTCATGACATCACTTCCGTAAACACGTGGCAACTCTGATGGACAATCAATTTTAAAATAGAGAAAATGTTTTCTCTGTTTAAGACAAAAATAGAGTACCATGTTTTTAAATCCCTAAATTCAAGTTATGTTTCCACCACTAGATGTCAAGAAAAAACTCCAAATGCCATCACGAGTTTTTTTTTTAAATAGTTGGCTGCATTTATAATGAATAAAGGTTAATAATTTGCAACATTACAACACGGTACATGAGTTTTAGGGCGGTCACGTCATTTGTTTCCCGAGGCTTTGTTGTTGTAATGTTCTGTTGGTGTTGGGGGCGCTGTGTCACACTTAAAATCAGATGAACGAGATTCAGCCACACGGGATATGGAGTGAAAGTGGTCGATCCTGCCGGGGCACATGTGCAAGTAGAAACCTTGCTGTATTTCACAACGCGTACAACCTAAATGTCCGTGTTGAAGATGGGGCAGTGCGGCATCACTTCGTCAAAGACGGTCCTGGTCTTTCTGAACCTGATATTTTGGGTAAGTCTGGATGTTGGTTGCAATTTTAAACGTGCGTCACACACAGCTCATCAGCTAGCTAGCTGTGAGTCCAGGTAGCTGCTCAGCTAGCTGTAGCAGTGACCTACCTTTGTTTAACCAGGGAGGGATTCGTTTCAGAAGACAAGAGGAAACACATAAATTAAGAGATATAATTGTCAGGCTTATTGATCTCCTGCAAATGATAACTTATTTAGTGGATTTCACCACGTTTTAGAGTTTAAAAGAGTTTCATCTGCTTAAAAGCTGCAATGTTGTTGCTAATGTGGCTGAAGTCGAACATTATCACTTTTCGCCATTTCTTGTGTGGTTTTGGTTCATTTTAATACACCAAGCAGCAGACATGATGACTAAACGTGTTGATGTGTGTAAACCTCACCCTGTGGAAAATGAATCTTGAAATTGACCCGCTAAATTGTTAATATCGCTGCTAATGAATGTCACCGCGCACGACAATAGGCGTTTTTTTAGGCTGTGCTGGCTTTCAGAAGTGTTAGTGAAACCTTCAGGAAAAAACGCACTTCTATTTCCTAAATCAACCCATTTTTGTGTGTTATTATTCAAGATGTTTAGGTGAAAATGTTAACTCATGCATTATTACAGAAGTAACACTCGTGTTTTAATGTTACAGCAGTTAGAAGTGGATGTTTTGACTACATGTGAACCAACACTATGTTTTGTATGTTAAAAGTGAACCTGCAGAGAAACCATTTCTAAACCAGGACTGCACTGGGAGAGCGCATACCAGAGAGTATCTAATTATATAGAGATACCACACACACAATAGTAGAACACGCTCAGAGCTTTGGGGTATGTAGGGGGTGGATCGCGAGGGAGTCCCAAATGAATGGAGCTGAAGCCCTAACATTAAACCTTTTATAGGGGGGAAACCCGTTTCTGACATCATTATCAGACATGTCCCATGATCCCGCATTTACAACAAGCAT